>CM056843.1:6619181-7219181 GCA_029853015.1 Chelidonichthys spinosus | reverse complement strand
TCAACATACGCTGTGAGGACACCACACGCGTTAAGTTCGAGTATTAATCACTACGGTTTATTAAATAAAGAGGTTTCATCGTTAAAAAACTTACTAGAAGGTCTTCTGGAGCCACCACATCGCTCACGACAGCCTCCATGTTTCCGGAAAACAGATTCCAGCAACCGCCCACTTTATCACGTGACCAAGCAGTTTGCGACGTCATCTTCAGAACTCTCCAGTAGAGTCTGTTATAATAATAATAATAATAATAATAATAATAATAATAAAATAAAAATTATAAAATAAAAATTATAAAAATAAAAATAACAAAAATGATAATTCTGAAAATAATTATTATTTAAACATTTTAATAAAATAATAATAATAATAAATTCTAATAATAACAATGACACTTGTTTAGGGGAAAACGTGCTTTATTGTTTTCCTAATTTGCACTGTTGCTATAACACAATTCAGGAGACATTGCAGCTAAAAAAAAAAGTGCTAAAGTACTAAAACGTTACATTTATGGATCAGTTCTTTGCCAGGTGGGCCGGAGAAAAGGCTAGAGGCAAAAGTTCACTGAGGCTGGTTTCTTTGTACGATCCGTCTGGCTTGGTCAAGTAAACAATCCAGTCTGATCCAAACTGAGGGGAGGGGAGAGAGTGAGAAAGAGACAGTTACGAAACATTGCAAAGTTTAGATGCGTCATAGCCAGGATTTATATCAACACTGAAGTCACGAGTCCTTTCTGTGAATTCTCCAGGAATACAATCCTCCATCCATGTATTGTTGTTGAAGTTGCCATATGTAGAGTGAAATGGCAGAAATTAAATAAATACTGCAATCAGCTGAAAACATCCAGCATGTCCAGCAACGTCTCTCGACCCACAATGCAAATCTGTAGATACTGGTCATTACAGAGATGTCTCACCTCCATGAGAACCTGTCGACATGCTCCACACGGCCCGACAAAACGGTCTTTGATATCACTGCGTGGAAGAGGGGAGAGGATAAATGCACGAGAACACCAGGTGCCGTGTGGAACTTTCAATGTGTCATCAAAGTCATGACGAGGAGAGTCTCACCACGTCACAGCGATGGCGGTGAACTGCCTGTGTCCTTCCACCACGGCCCGCTGGACGGCCGCCCGCTCAGCGCACACTGTCAGCCCGTAGGAGGCGTTCTCCACGTTGCAGCCTGAAAACACACGATGACTGAGACTCGGTGATAAATGGATGTTTTGATTCTTCAAAAAGGCAACAGTTTCCTTTGGCTTTCTCTTAACTGTATGTATTTATCCTTTTAGGATGTGAACATACAATTATCTTTATTTTTATATTTTGCACACTTTATCTCCCTCTTTCAACTTCTCCCCTTGCAACACTTTATAAGTTCAGTTTTCAATTTCAGAAAAGTATTATATGAGTAAAGCACTTTAATAAGGTATCAGGTTTAGGTGGAGATGTTTATAAACTTTTGAGTGATTTATTTTACAGCATAACATGCATTGTAATTCAGACATGGATGCTACTGTAAGATAAGATAAGCATTATATCAAAACCACAATATATTTAATAGCATCCAATAAAAAATACTCACATTACTTCCAACTACCTCAACATTGTACTGTATTTGAGTAAATGTACACAGTCTCTTCCCACCACAACAGTCACCTGTTGGGCTCTTACCTGTAACTATAGCGCCATCTGCTGTCAATACGGCGGCGCCGACAGGGAACCGGCTGTACGGACAGTATGCCATGTCTCGCGCCTGCAGGCACTTTGACACGAGCTCTTTGACTCGATCTGCACGTCAATGACGTCACCGAGACCACAGGGATTGAAGGAGACAAGGTGAAATTTAATTTAGTTAACATAAACACAAACTCTTTCTGTGAAAAACACCCAGAAACCGTTTTGCACCTCTTCTTGTTCACACAACAGAAAATTCTTGCAAAACTTTAGTAAGTTCATCATTGACCATATTTATTATGATTTGGTTTTAATGCGGGAGAATGTGGTATTTTGTTGTTTAAGTAAAATAAAATAAGTACTTTCTAACACATTTATTTATTCTTATGGCAAAATGTCATGTTCATAAATATAAATTCAGTAGTGGTAGCTTTCATTCTTCCATGAGGTTTAACATTTAATAAATTGAATTTCTGATTCAAATAACAAAAAGGCTTTGAAAACTTTTCAGCGTATGGTCCTTTCTAAATATAACCTAGCCTACATATAGACTACCCCTGGCAATGTTCATATTATCTGTGTACTAAATGTTTTTCAATAAAGAATTGAGAAAAAAATATAATGAAAAACTGACGGAGGAGCCTTTAAAAAAAATTAATAAATAAATAGTAAAAACGAGGTTAGCGAGTCAAACTTCGAGCGTACGTGAAAAGCTGCGTTGAACGGACTTGCCTGTCATTGCAGATGGAGAATGTTCGTCACTACGTCACCTCTCACAGCTGGGAAAAATGGATGGCGGTGGATGTTGGTGTTTTAAAATGGGAGTAAATTCAGCCGAGCATTTTTCACCAACAGGAGCAAGAACCAGCGGGGTTCACCACTGCTGCACGCGCATTGTTTACCGTCACGTTATTGGCTGGTTGAGCGGAGCGTCATCGATCAGTTTGGGACAGCACTTTGATAGGTGTGTGAGCCGACGTTTGTCAAAGTTTCTCGCGAGAAAAACTAAACGGTAACGGTGGAAAAACAAACACAGCCCAAACTTCAAACTAATTGAAATAAACTTTATTTAAAACTGACGACATTATCATGAGGACAGATACCACATGAATAAACATGAAAAATAAATTAAAAAACAGTTTAAAAGGAGATGTCAAAAATAAAGTATACAAGAATAATCATTAATATATTTTGTTAGTCATATTTCAAGCAAGAAGCCAGTCATTCCCTTGTTTCTTCCTATGCTTTTCTTTTTATCTAATGTGATCATATTTTCAGGAGTTGATATGATAAAACAAGGAGTTTGATGTCATATTTGCCTGCTCGGAGCTCTGAATGGGTATTTTGTATCGCTCAAACAAATAATTAATGAATCCAGAAAATAATTATCAGATCAATTGATTAAAAAGAGCTAATTTTTAAGCCTGAACTGAAAACACACCCTCTTGCACTAGTCTAATTCTCCCAAAGTCCCAGTAAAATATGTATTCTTTCCGTTTACAATGACACGAGGCTTTGATCCATCCATGCGTGCATCATACATTCCCAGAAAAGTCTCGGTTTCTCGGTGCAGGTGTCACCATCACGCAGCACAGCAGTCCTTTGCAGAGTCTGGCCAGGCAGACCCAAATCACAAAGGTCTCCCACACAGCATTCCAGAGGGCAAACGTGTACAGAGTCTTATCACAGTAGAGACCATCAGCAGCAGCAGGGTCGTAGTTGGGCTGATAGATGAAGAATACCCACACGTCACCTATAGGTGCATGGGACAAACACAGGATGCCATCTTGTTATTCCCTTTTTGGGAGGAAGCATTCATTAAATTGAAGGATCTGTGCTGTTTTTTCATCCTCACCTGCCAGGATCCACATGAAACGACACAGGCCTATCAAACCCAGCAGACAGTGTTTCAGATCTCGGGGATGCTCCTGTGGCGAAGTCGCATGGCGCTCCCAGCTGAAGGAAACACACGGTATCGACAGCAGCGATAGCAAAGCCAGCCCTAACAGGTAGTTGGGGATGTTGGGTTGCTGAGGGCAGTCTTTGAAATACACAACACCTGAGGACAGACGGCGGCGTGAGTGATGTGTTACAGAAGGCAAGGCAAGACAAGGCAACTTTATTTGTATAGCACATTTCATACACAAGGCAGTCTCTTCACATTATAAAAATGTCATACAATAAAGTGAAAAGAGAAAAAAAATAGAAGGAATTAAAAGAAAAAGAAAAGCAAAATTAAAATGCATAGAAAAAACCCTCATTAAAACCAGCCAATAATCAAATAAAGTTTAGAATTTAATAATAAAAAATAAAATAAAAATAAATCATTAAAAACAAGAATATCAAGGATTAGAAAATACAGTGCAGCATAAGAAGTTCATTGATTACTGAAAGGCAGCGGCAAACAGAGAAGTCTTCAGTCTTGATTTAAAAGAGCTGAGATTTGCAGCAGACCTGCAGCTTTCTGGAAGTTTGTTCCAGATATGTGGTGTGTAAAAACTGAAGGCTGCCTCTCCATGTTTGGTTCTAACTCTGGGGACACAGAGCAGACCTGTCCCAGATGATCTGAGAGGTCTGGATGGTTCGTAGCTAAGCAGAAGATCAGAAATGTATTTTGGTCCTAAACCATTCAGTGCTTTGTAAACCAGCAGTAGTATTTTAAAGTCAATTCTTTGACGGACAGGAAGATAGTGTAAAAACCTGAGAACTGGAGTAATGTGATCCACTTTTTTGGTCTTAGTGAGGACTCGAGCAGCAGCATTCTGAATTAACTGCAGCCGTGTGATGGACTTTTTAGGGAGACCGGTGAAGACACTGTTACAGTAGTCAAGCCTGCTGAAGATAAATGCATGGACAAGTTTTTCCAAATCCTGCTGAGTCATAAGTAAGGCTGACTTTGTAACTGATTTAATGTGGCTGTTGAAGTTCAGGTCTGAGTCCATGACTACACCTAAGTTTCTAGCTTTGTTGGTGGTTTTTAGCATTACCGCTTGAAGCTGGGTGCTAACTTTTGACCGTTCTTCCTTGGCTCCAATGACAATGATTTCAGTTTTGTCTTTGTTTAATTTGAGAAAATTCTGCTCCATCCAATTATTGATTTGCTCAATGCATCTAATCCGTACTGGAATTGGACTATAGTCACTTGGTGATATTGTTATGTAAACTTGTGTATCGTCTGGGTAGTTATGGTAACATATTTTGTTGTTTTTCATGATCTGAGCCAGTGGAAGCATGTAGATGTCGAACAGAAGAGGGCCCAGAATGGAGCCTTGGGGAACTCCACGTGTAATTTTTGTAAATTCTTCTAAATCCTGGCTGGAAGACATCAAAACAGTTGTTCATTACCATGAAGTCGTTCAGCTGCTTAAAAACTGCTTTTTCTATGATTTTACTCAAAAATGGGAGGTTTGATATTGGTCTATAATTGTTCATAAGTGAAGTGTCTTAATTGTTCTTTTTTAAGAGAGGCTTGATAACAGCAGTTTTCAAGGCCTGTGGGAAGACACCTTACAGAAGAGACGTGTTTACAATCTGTAAAAGATCTGGGGTCATGCAGTTTGATGCATTTTTGAAAAGGCCTGTTGGCAGAATATCAAGGCAGCAGGAGGAGGATTTCAGATGCTGTATGATGTCCTCCAAGCTTTTATTGTTAATCACATGAAATTGTGCCATGGTTTCTGAATTGATCTTGAGTGGAAACATGGACAACACATGTCCTACACCTGATGTGGCGATGCTGACTGCTTGCCTAATTTTCTGGATTTTTTCTGTGAAAAAGGAGGCAAAGTCATTGCAGGCCCTGGTGGAAATGTAATGTTGAAGAAAGAGGAAACTCACCAAAGATGACTCGTGCCAGAGTTAGGACAGCCAATATTACTGTGACTGCAGCTAGAGGGGCAAAAATAAATACATAAATAACTACATCAGTCTTGGCTGGGTGTTAAAAAAAATGCACCAGAGTCTTGGTCATGCTCACCTGATAGCCTTTGGGGTCTGGGTGGTGGGGGTTTCACCTGAAGTCTCAATACGGCACCCACAACGATTGTCACTGGTTGGCCTCGAGATGGGGCTAAAAGGGAAAACATAAACTGGTATTGTTGTGTAGCAACCTGGGGGTCAGTGCCTTGCTCAAGGACTCAAGAACCATCCTTATGATTAAAGGATGACCCACTCTCACAGCCCCTCCCCCCATATCTGGGTTGTCCCATTATCGTTTTCACAGTCAATCCAGAAGTGAAACCAATCCTGGAAACAAATGCACCTTATGAAGCGTATTATCCTTCTTTGAGAGGTCAGCATATTCCACGCGTTGCTTAAATTGACAGATCACCTGAAATATAGTTACATATTCAATTTATGACACTACTTACCTGCCATCGCAGGTGAAAAGGCTTCCTCTCACACCGTCGAATGCTGCAACTGGTGGACTCGACACTTACAGGAACAAATGGGGATTTCTTGAGGCTGATGTTTTCTTATTATGGTCAATAGAACTGAACAGGACAAGCCTGTTATTAAGACGAGAAAGTGAAAGTAAAAAGAAGCCTTTATGGGGATTCTTCACTGACATGACCAAAAGAGAGGCAACCATGCACGGCCCTTATCGTTTTAGTGGTGCATAATAGACAAATATGTAATTAATCGAATCAAACAGCAAGTCTGAAGCGTCTCATCTGCTGTGGATATGAGTTTTTCGAGTAGTTTGGTTGGAATTTGGTGTAATAGCTCATACCTGTGATGTCCTGACTAATTAATTAACACTATCATATTGTTCCAGTTAGTAGGATCTTGGGTTGACATGGCATTTATTGCAGCCGAGCCCTCTCATGTTTGCTACGGGCCATAAATAGAACAAATAGGCTGATATCACCATGAGCAGGTATCAAAGGGCATCAGAGCTTCATGATCGACCCCCCTGAACACATAGACCCCTTTCCTCACTGTGGTCCTCTGTTTGTCCTGCATTTTCACTTTGACATTTATAGAGTCTCCCCTCCTTAATTCTTTATATATGTCACCAATTCATCATATGTTTTGTATGTAATTGAACTGAATCTGGATTTCCAGCTGAATTTTAGAGAACTGGAAGTAAAAAGTGACATCAAATGGAAATAACTTAAAACTGCATAAACGTTGTTCTTGATATGTTTCAAGGATTCTTCAAGTAAAATTAATGTCCCTTTTTATCTGAGAGCCACCAGAAGATACACAGGTCTGAAATCAGATTACAAGCAGCCACACCAATACTTGGCCTTTGTTCCCTTTCTCCTTCCTGTTATAACTGTCACAGTGTTTGACTTTCGCAGTGTGACAGCAGGGAGCTTCTCATTCGACCCATTTTATTTGTTTCGCCCTTTTTTTCGCCGCTCTGACTTTGAGAGGAAACAGGAGACTGGCAGTGAGAGAAGCCGAGAGGGAGCAGAGGATAAAACCAAACAACAAGAAGGTCGAACCATGTGTTGCACGGGGAAGTGTGCCCGCCTGGTGGGCCTGATCCTGCTGCCTTCAGCGTTCATCTGCATGATCGCTAACCTGCTGCTGTTCTTCCCCAATGGGGAGAGTCTGGAGAACGATCAGATCTCCCTCCAGGTCTGGCTCATGGGGGGACTCATCGGAGGAGGCCTCTTTGTGAGTAAAGCATTACGATCTATCTACTTATGTAAGGGATTGATGTTTTATTATGCGTCAATAACTCTACTCTGTGTAAACCTGTAAAATCTAATTGTGCTTTTATTGAGTATTATTACTTTGGGGGATCTCTTTCTTTTTTTATTAGAATTATGATATAATTTTGTCAAGTAACTAACTAATAATTTCATTATTTAAAAATTACCTAACATTTTAGTCTTAAAATTCTTAAGTCTTAAATTCTTCCCGGTACGTAACTTTTTAACTTTTAAACTTCTTCAAATTGGAAAATTTTGCATGAAGAATCTGTTAAACTGATGTAAAAAGAAAAAAACTTGGGTACAATTTTATTGCTCTTGAGTATTTTTATTAGATGTCAGTTTATACCTCCAGTCTACTACAATTTAGGACACTACATTTATCTGTCATATACTGTATAGTTACATTACATACAAAACATAGGATGAAAGACATAAATAACTCCACCTTGACCAAGTACAACATTAATAATGTATAATAGCATGATACTCAGCTTTCTGCATTGTGTACTTTTATTTTTATAGTATATTAATAGAGATTAAAACCTTGTCTGGTCTCGACTTCCTTTCCACCAACATTATCTCAACATTTAACAGGTTAACCAGGACAATATGGAAGTCATGGACATTTAATCTTATAAATGGATCGGATCTTTGAGTGGAAAGGACACAACATATTACTGTTGGGAACAGGAAGTTGGACTTCTTTCCTTTCGAAAACTCGAGAGGATTCACAAATATTTGCTTTACGAGATAAGAGAACAGACACACGTATATGAAGTTGAATGTAGGCGTGTTCTGCACTTTTATGTGGACACAAATACCATACTTATACACAGTGTCATGCTTTTGAGAATCTTTTGCATTTAAAATAGTTAAATATCACTTGTGTCTTACGTCTGGATGTCTTTGCTTGAATAATATGTTCGATATTCAACTTTTCAGATGCTGTGTCCCAGCTGCTCAGCTATCAGAGCCGGGGGCAAGGGTTGCTGCGGAAATGGTTGCTGTGGTAACCGTTGCCGGGTGAGTAAAGTCATTTGAAAGATTTACATTTATATGCCAGTGTGATAATGATGGGGTAATGAGTGGCGAAGGTGGTGTCATATCGAATACCAAAGTAAAAACTGGAAAGATTCGCCATATGAACAGCATCATCGCCCTATTATACGATTCGATTCTCTGTGCTGTGAATTACTATTTAAAGTCAATATCTTTTGGTAAATATATTTTACAGAACTAGGGCTATTAACAGTACACACTTCTCTTTAACTATCAGGAACTACAGTGCTTGTGTCATTTGCAGTGAAGAAATGCAGTATTCTCTGCCTTTAATTTGCATATTTTATTGTGACCTTTTGCACCCTATTTATTGCCTCATTTTTGTTTAGATAAATTATATTTTTCAGATAAAGTGAAAACAATAACAGAAAAAAAAACCTCTGCCATTTTACCCTTTAAAATACAAGTCAAGCAACTGCTAAATAAACCAGACTGGGAGTGTGTTTGTGTCTTAAATCATGCCAAGGTTTCTGTGGTTGCATTAACAGCCCAACAACAGAACCGGACAAGAAATCCTGAAGAGGAAACCAGTAATCCATCAATGCCAGCTATGCAACATGTTCCTTTCTCTCTCCCTCTCAGATGCTGAACTCTGTGTTCTCCTCTGCTTTCGGCTTGGTCGGAGCCATCTACTGCACCAGCGTGGCTTCTGCAGGTCTGGCTATCGGACCCAAGTGTCAGTTGGCCGATGGCACGTGGGACTATCCCTTTGAAGACCTTGGCACGTAAGTACACTTGTACTTGTACACTCTAGACATGTAGGGGATGCTGTTGAATCGCAGCAGGAGCGATCAGGTTCCTCCTTCCAAAAGGTAACAAATGCAATATTACTCAAATCCAGTAGGTGGCAGAATGGACCAGCACTTTCTGTTCTGCTCTGGTTTCATAGTCCTCTTGTCAAATGCAAGAAAACAATCATGTTAACCCTTATTAATGCATGCAGGGGAATTAATTCTTCATCGCAGGTAACATTAAGTTAAATGTTATGGTTCTTGACATTTTCAATTGAGGATTTTGTCTCCTTGCCAGTGATAAGTTAACCCTGCTATAACACGATTGGCACCATTCAAGCATTTTATGAGCTTAGCGAGGTCAAACTGAAAAACCTGATAGAGGCTCATCGGGTAATTGGGACAGTTGTTAATAAAAGTGTGCAGCTGTCCATGGTGACAGCAGATTAAAGGGCACCACTGGTTACAGAGTGGGAACCAACAATGCATGGTGGGATATTAATACTTAACCTCGGATTGTTCTTCTTCTAGTAAAATCCCCACTTCCCCTTTTTCTATTTTGTTGAACTCCAGCTACACAATGCATCATGACGCAGCATTACTTAAAGTACTTTAATATTTCAGATTGGGCTAAAAATGGTGAATTAATAGTTTTGTAGAGAAAATGAATGGACAATTATGAAGTGAGGATGCCAAACTAACTTGTCTGAGCTTCTCAAATGTAAAGATTTGCTGCTTTCCTTGTAAACTGAGTATGTGAAAATAATAGGTTTGCTAAAGTCTACCAAATTAAAAATCTATTAGTGTTATCAGTTCGCATATTCAAATTTGACAAAATTGCAATTTTAAAAACATAACTGTTGAGGGTTAGCTTAGCTTAGCATAAAGACTGGAAACAGAGGGACAGAGCTAGCCTGGTCGGGTCCAAAGTGACAAATTCCCATCAGAACGCGACCCCCTTTACCATTTTTTTGTGTGTGAATTAATCTAATGAAAAATGAAATGTTTATTAGTGAGATTTAGAGGTGCAGGTTTGCAGGTTTGTCAAGCTAGCTGGCTAAGCTAATCAGCTAACTGGCGCCAGTTGCACGTTTTTACCTGTAAAATGAGTTGTATCAAGAGGGCCTATCTCCACTTGTCACTATCTTACCGACACATTTCCCCTCACTGTGCCACTCTTGTCCCTCGCAGCGGTAACAGCAGCTACCTTGTAAACCAGACCCTGTGGACGATCTGCAACTACCCGGCCAACGCGGTGATGTGGCACGTGGTCCTGTTCTCCATCCTGCTGGCCATGGGGGCGCTGCAGCTGGTGCTCTGCGGCATCCAGGTGGTCAACGGCTGCCTGGGATGCATCTGCGGGGACTGTCGCGAGAGCAAAGACGTAGGTGAACGAAATCTGAAACTCCAAACCTCAAGAGAAAAGTAGACGTGCAGAAATGTAAAATAACACAATGAGTTTTTGATCCAGTATTTCAGAGTGCAGGAGGTCATGAAAGCTACACAGGGCAAAGAAGGGGGAAGCAAAACCATTTAAAACTTGTATCAAAAGTGTTGTTCACTTAAGTTAGCTTTAGCGGTGCTAGCTAGTGTCTTTCGTTGCCTTTG
This sequence comes from Chelidonichthys spinosus, assembly GCA_029853015.1. Classification (NCBI taxonomy): domain Eukaryota; kingdom Metazoa; phylum Chordata; class Actinopteri; order Perciformes; family Triglidae; genus Chelidonichthys; species Chelidonichthys spinosus. The sequence goes on along the minus strand of CM056843.1, from coordinate 7,208,438 downwards.
GACAGAATCAGACTATTTGTTTCATCCAGTTTCCAGTATTCGTGCTAAGCTAACCGGCTGCTGGCTGTAGTTTAAAAATGCATCATACAAACATGAGCTTATAGTATCAACTTTTCTTTGATAAACCAGGTTAACTGTCCCCCCAGTTTCCAAAAGTATTGAACTTTACTTTTAAAACAAATTAGATTTTTTTCTTTTCAATACAAATCCAGGCTAACTGCTACGCTAACCTGCTGCTGCAGGTGTAGCATACATTTTAGCGTAGCCTACGACGAGAATGGTGTCAATATTCTCATATATTTCTGGGCAAGAAAGTGAGAATAAGAGGATTTAAGGTTAAAACCCAGGGTGTCATCAAGATGAAATAGTTGAAAGGTTTGCTGAAGAATAAACAACACATGGACTGATTCATAAGGTACAATAAGTTAACAGGCAGCTTAGGAAAAACTGAAAAAGATCATTTATAATCTCTGCACATGCACTTTTGACCAGAAATATCTTCACAGGTTGAAGATTAATCTCAGATTTAGCACATGGGTGAACATATGGTTAGGATTGCAAAAATGTTTTGCTGACTTGCATAAATACACTCAGACCATTCAAAAGCACAATAAAGGACGTCCATTTGAAGGACATAGCAGTCACTGTACAAGACAAACATTTCAGTATTGAAAATATTGTTTTTATCATGGCGCTACATATTGTATATATCACAAATAAATGCAGGACGTGTCCATGTATCAACACTTATCCACACATTGACATGCTGCACACTCATTAACAGCTCCGTCAGTCATCTGAGAGCTTCCTGTTCCGATCACGATATAAACATGTGACTTCTGTCCTGTTGCAGGATGACGGTGGATTGTGAGAATGAAGAAAAGCGTCCAGTCGTAGCCAGGAGGCATTTCTGTATTTCAGTACTTCTGGATACCTCTCCATGAAACATGTTCGAGACCTTTTGTCCAACACCAAGTTTGTGTCTTTGACGGCTATTTGAAATATATCAAAGCCTAACTCCATTATTGTATGAATTGTATTCTAGCTGATGGTTTGTGTGTATCGCCTGACTTCTTTTTGATGGAATCCTTCATAAGTACTGAATGAATAAGTGATCCAGCTGAAAGGAATGTATGGATCAAAGCCTAATTGTCAATAATTTGTTGCCTTTGTTTTATATGCCTCTACTTGGGTTATACTGTACATCAGATGAATGTGACACATGATGCAAAATGATATCAGCTCGCTGTGACTATCTACATTAAAAACATATTTCCTGATTCTTTTTTGTTTTTTGTGAAATGTGCTTCTCTTTTTTTCTTGCATTGCTTCCTCCCAAACCCCACAGACATTTACAGGAACCTGTGTGACTCTATAACTCTGATTAGCCAGTTGAAGACCTTCTGCAGAATCTCTGTCAATACATCACCTCATGCTGCGCCCCTGCAGCCAGACAGCCAGATCTAACAGGATTATTGCGCATCCAGACAAGGTCAAGGGTCAGTACGCCCCCTGTGGAGGTTGTGAACACTGCAGCTGCCTAAACAGTACACAATCTGGACCGGCAGTGCCCGTCAACCTAGGTGCTAGGTTAAGCTCGTAATCTATTTGCCATGGAGCTGCTTCGTGGTAATTGTTACCTAACTTTTAAGTTAAAAGCCTGCTGTAGGGCGGCAGTAAGGTAAATATAGACACCAAACAACCCAAAGCTCAAAGCTAAAGCCGTGTTTCCATGGCTGTACGGATAAAAAGAGATGAGGGTTTTTATGTGCAGCCAGGTGAATAACAATGATGCCATTCAGCTTGTACGTGTACTTTGGCTTCTCAACCGTACAATTCCATCAAGTTCCTGTGAGCACATACTTCCAGGACGGGGAGGGAGGGGATTCTGGGTATGGAAAATAAGGCCTGTGTCCCACGCCGTGGCCATCTTAGCGAACCGAGTGGCCGGTGTTGTGCTGCTCTCTTATATAATGCACAGCACAAAGCGAGGAAGGAGCGCAAGTGAGAAGAATTTGAAATAAAAGAATGGCGAGACAAAGGGAGGAAAACGGGAAGGGGGCCCGTTCTCAGCCACTTCTCATGCAAATCGGAGCCACTCAAAGAATCCAGAGAAGCTAAGAAAGTGCTGTTAACAAACACCGATGTAAGTGCATGCATGCAGAGAGAGGTTCCTCAAGAGGGGAACGACAACAGGTCAGAAAGACAGTCATTCAAGCACTAAATTCTTCATTTATATCCGCCTTGTGCACTCATTTAGAGCCCTGTGGTGAGGCCATTATTTAGAAATGTACCCAAAATTGAGCCCCTCCTCTCTGTTTTTCAAGCTTGGCCTGACTTAACAAAGAGGAGGCCGAATGGAAAAACAGGGTGACGCGAAGCAGAACTGGCCGGTACGGGCCAGACTTGTGAAAACAGAATTTGGACGGAGCATGGACAATAGTACAAATCAATCTGTTCCAGATGATAAACAGCTTTTTCCCAACATTTCGACAATGGTGCTCCTGTTTTACTTACTAATTCTCCTCGGCGAAACCGACAGCCACAGCCTCATTTAAAAACAACAGTCATCCTGGCAAGACTCAGAAAACACGTCAGTGATAACTCAGCAGTGTCCACCACCCAGTAATTATGTCAGCCGCGCTACGGATGACCTAAGAGGAGCCGCAAAGAAGACAGTCAGGCACATTCAGCAGGTTTGCACACTTATTTCTCATTTCTCAAAAGCTAAATTGACCTTTTACATTATTTTATGTTCATTTAATTTGCTCACAGAGATACTCAGCCCAATAAAATGTATTTATTTCATAGACTAAAGTCTGAAAAGTAGGACGATGGGGCCTCTTTTTCAGGTCATAATTTGAGTTGAACTGGTTGTAATTTCTGCTCAGGTGACAGTTGCTTAAAAGATGCTGATAGCACCCGTCTGAGCTACTGGCACTATATTATCACATAACCCTGAGATGTTATAATTACGCTTGGACTGCACACATGATTATTGCAGCATACACACCAAAAACGCCCTGGGAACTGAGGTACAGCATCATATCTAGCTTTGCTCTGTGTGGAGCTGAGAAGTAGGTTAAATCAACTAACTCACACAGAAAGCACCCGGAAATCTGTCCTACACAGACGGTAACTAGGTCAAAACTTTGGAGTTAAGACCTGAATCAGATTTGTCAGCCAACTAGCAACTTTTACAACTTTTATATGACTGAATTGATCATATTAAATATGGATATATATTTAAAGATGGACAAACAGATTCATTTGACTATAGACAACATAATAATACTACTCCTTGTTTGATAAATAGTACTACAGGTACGTTTTTTGGGTGTGAACTGTCCCTTTAAATGAATTAGTTTTGCCCTGCACTCCCTCAAGACATTTTAGGAATTTTTGGGGGCTTTTTGGTGAATCGGTGAAAAAATCAGTCTAATAAAGGTATAAATGAAGACCTTTTCTAGTTTGTTAGATTTTTTTTCTTCTCAATAACACCATTTCTGTAGTAAAGCTGCTCTTTGCCCTCAGATTGTTTGTTGGCTGTTCCCAGCATTATCAGCTGATTTACATGGTATGTCGGATACCACCATGATTAGACCCCTTCCGAGGTTCACCTCAGGATTAATGGAATGACTGAGAACATAAGAAGTGTCAGCTGTCGGGGCGGCCGTGGCTCAGTGGTTGGAGCGGTTTTCGAACTATGGCTCCTACCGTCGAAGCGTCCTCGAGCAAAACACTGAAAGACACTGGGTTCCACATTAAAGGGGGTGGACTGAGGCCGGAACCACCCAGGAGCCAGCTCAGCCAGCCAGTCCCGGTCCTGGCTCCACAGAGGCATGCCAACTAAAACTTGGGTGTGGGAATGTTTGGATGTGTGAGGAAGGAGGGAGGGAACAGTCATCACTCACAAACTCTACAATCAACGGATTCTAGTTTCTTCTACAGTGTTTCAATTTAATGCCTTTATCTTGAAGTATTTTAAGATAGCCTACCGGGACTACGGAGTAATTTATTGGCACTTAACGTACGTCCTGCTGATTTTTTTCAGGCCTAAATGATATACAGGTAAAAGCCCTTTAAAAAAAAAAAATCACTGCAGGGTCAAGTGGTTATTCATATATTTGCCTCAGTAATAAAATTGGTTGACTTAAAGAAAATAAATCATCCATAGCACTCAACCTGGGAGTCTCTCCAAGGAAACACATCTGGAAGATTGGAAAGAATTAGAGCAACAATATGGAAGTGAGAGTTAATAAGGAGGAACCTTCTATCAGCACTCAATAAAAACACTGACTATATAGAAAGGTCAATGTGATTTTTTTATTTTCCTTCAAACACTGTTGAAGACCTATAAAGGCTTAAACAGGTGATATATTGAATGATATATAGAATATTTAGGTTGTGGCACTTGTACCTCCGTTTTATGAGATGATATTTATGTTGATATATATAGATGTAGATATTTTTTCTTGTCTTTGTTAGATTTTTACATGAGGAGCATCTATATGAATAATGGCTGACCCACGAACTACAAGCCTTCACTCCTTCACAGTGAGATCCATACTCGTATGCCATGTTTGATGGATGCCCTTCACCTCAGACCGAGTACATTTAGCTCCTGAACTATTTTGACCCTCGTGTCTCTCGTCCTGCACGTCTGCAGCTATTCCTGTCTCTGGGCCAGTGGAGCAGCGGCACTGAGGGGATTCGATTACCAGAGGTGGCAAATATTCACAGGGAATGATGTCACTATTGTGACTGCCCACTCGCCGTCCGGCTTGCCCCCCCAGCTGATAAGTACAACGATGCTGGAGGCCAATGGGACGGTGGGAGCGGTCCACTTCCTGACATCTGAGCTCCACCGCCGCCTCGTAAACGTACCAGACGCTCGTCACCTTACAAGGAGAGGAACACCGCAGAGCGACCACTTGACTCTCTGTGAAGCTTTTTAGTGAATGAAACGAGCACATCTGGGAGGTTAAAGCCAGTCTGAAATAGATTAAAGTGTCAAAAGGTTGCTGCCCAGTGAGCAACACCTTAGTCACAGATTAACAATACGTCTTACAAAAAAATGTTAATCATCCACCCATTTAAAACCAAACAATGTGTGTCCTTATAACCCACATCTGTACATGTGAGCCCGTGGTAACGGACAGAGAAGCTGCAGCTGCTGTGAAACATGAAACACCCCGGCAGATGGGTTTCAGCCCAGCTTCAGTACATCTCTCACTTCCAGTCCACATAACAGATCCAGCTCATGTTCCCTTTGTGGCCTTTTTATTACTCGTTTTTATCACTCCTTTTTATGACTTTATACACCCACAGTGTGTCCCTTATAAAAAGGTGTTTAGTTGGAATGTTTTTCCACCTGCGCTGGGATGAAGAAAGCTGACTAAAAACAACAGAAAAAAGACTCTTCTACTTGTGGGTAAGTCACAGTGCAGAATCAGCTGCTGCACTGTTTCCTGGGAGATTTCTAACCGGCAGGTCCAGACTCACTCTGAGAGCTCATCTGGGTAAATTTCCACAAGGACAAACACCCTCCAAGCAGCGAGCTGCCCTGAGTAAGCCCTGCACACAGACCAGAAAGCTAATAAGCAGCAGTAAACCATCTAATGGACCGAGAGCAGCCTCCACTCTGTCTGCCTCTTTGTCTGTCTCTATAGAGCGTATATGAGGAAGGGAATATTATTGAACTGCATGCAAAGTCAGATTTAATTTATTCCCCGGGTGTTACCCCCTCCCATGACAACACGGCAAACACTTTGGGTTCCAGCCCACAAACCACAGGCCACACCTTTATTCCCCGACAGCATCATTCACCTCGACCAAGAAAGTCATGTTTACAGTTTTTGCTACTTTACCCGGCCCTCGCTGTCAAATGTCAAAACATCCAGCAGGTTTCCATGACATACAACTGGCTAGAGCCAAGAAACGAGTGATCATTTCAGCAGATTCACATCTTAGAATAGAAGACTATAAGTCGCCGATTCAAGACATCTATTTAAATGAGAAGTTCCTTGTTAATTCTCCTCAGCGGTTTTAAGCCCTCTCACTCTAACAGGATAGGAAGGGATTTCCTCCACGGCTAGCTCTCACCCTCCATCGAGGCTCAACTACTCTCCGGTCTACGTCACATTTAGAGAAATAAGCACAAAAACTGCTTTGCGTTCGGCTTGATGATGAAACACCGTGGTGCAGTAATGTCCTCTGATTAAGAAGCACACGGTAATGATGATAAACCTGATGTAGCATCTTATGTCAGACTATTTAAAACAGCAGTTAGAACATTCAAATACATTTAAAGAGAAGGGGGGTGAATCCTACAGTTGATGGTGACCTCTGACCTCTCTATAGGGGTACTTAATCAGGGGTGAAAGACCAGATCCAGCAGAGATTAAAGCCTATTGTTCATAGTTCAAGAAGTCAAATCAACGTGATTTGACTTTTCAATCAACTTTATTCTGAGTGAGTCACTCCGCGTGTTATCTGTACACACACGTGACCTCACCCTCCTTCTATTTATACGCGCGGCACTTTTTCTGAATCATATTTTTTTGTGTTATCCGTATCAACAGAGATGCGATCGACGTGGAGGCAAAACACCACGTAGCATGCTGGAGGCGAGGGAGACGTGTGTCCCGCGTGCGTGTGCGCGCGCGCGTGTGTGTTTGTAAGAGAAAGGGAGGGAGGGAGGGTGAGAGAGAGCAGGCGTGTCCTCCACTCGCACTCTCCCCCATGCTCCGGGGATTAGCTATTTAAAGTTCAGTCGCTCCGCGCCACAGAGAGCAGGCAGGACGCGGCGCTGCGAGGACGCGCGTTTTTAATGAGCAGCAACACGCAGATGAAGTGAGGAGAGTCGTGTGGGAATAATCAAGAATCAAGATTATCACCTTTTCCGCCAGGTAGGTCATCAAAAAGCGCGTGTAACTCATTTAAACCTGTGATGAGATGTATTTATAAAGACCGCTGCAGGATAAATGCTTAATAATAAGTAGGACTTGACATGTAGGTCTGCGCCTCTCTTATCTAAACAGCAGGAGGTGTGTCAGTGGAGGAGGAGCGCACTCGTCAAACACTTGTCAAACTTTATTCTGCGCGCCTGAACGCACCCCCGTTACTTTCTACGACCAGTCCGACATGGAACCCCCGGTGCGTTGAATGAGGGAGCCGGTGACGAGATAAGTGATGCGTATTGTGCTCTGGATGAAAGCTCAGATTAGCCTGTCTGGCGTAGCTTCTCATTCAACCGTAACCCCCCCTCCCCCGAGCACGCGCACATCGCCCTACACGTCACGCACGCGCGACTGAAAGTAGAAGGTGAGGTGCGTTGATGAGCCAAACATGACACAACCGGTGTATGTAACCCTGAAATACCACTTAGGGAGAGTAGAGAAATTAATGGAGGGAGGATGTTGGGATTTATTAAAGTAAATTAACAAAATCCTTTCTGTATGCAGAAGACAGCAGTTGGGTTTTATGGTTTAAATTGAAGTTATGTGCTGAAGTATTTTTGGAATTTTCAAAGAAATCATTAATAAACTGCACAATTTTTTTTAACAAAGTCAATAATAAGGCTCAGAGAAATTAATGGAGGGGGTCCAACAACTTGCATACAGTCCCTAAAAGTGTGTCCCTTTCAGAGGGTTGCACTATTATGGATATACAGTATATATTACTGGATTATTGTATTGCTGCATTAACAGGTAAGATGTATTCTTACAATTATGTGGAGTCCAATAAGAAGTTTATATTTGTTTTGGTTTATGACAACTCATCATATAAGTGAAGCTGTTTGGAGAAAACAGTAACAGTAAGTGGAGTAAAATTACAATAGTAATGTAGAATTAGAAATATAAAGTAGCATAAATTGGAAGTACAAGTAGCTCAAAAGTGTATAAGAGCACTACTTGAGTAAGTATTGTTATATAAGATTAACAGAAACACCTTAAAAGCTGTTTTATTGGCTGGCTGTGATGAAAATGAATGAAAGCGGATTGCATGCTATTAATGAACACACAAACACACACTCTGGTGCAGGTATACTTGCACAGTGTGTGCGTCATCCCGCCTGGCAGGCTTGTATGAGGCTTTGTGTTGCATCCAGTGACACAAGACTGCTACTTTTTACCCCCTTCTAAAACCCGAGGGACTGACAGGAGGAGTGGGGACCTCAGTGGAAATGTGGAGCTGTGGGAAGATGGTTATCACACGACTGTATACGTATGTGCTCTGCTGCTCGCTTTGACGTTGTTTACAAAGCAGATAAGAGGTCGAGTGTGGACCGGTGAGGTGGTTTGCAGAGGGGGGGGGGGGGAGCTTGACTGGTGTTTAGAAACGGAAAATGCAGGACTCAAGCTCAGAGAGCATGTTTTAAGTCGCTTCCCTCACACAGATTTCCCAGTAAATACATGCACAAACATGCACTCACAGATATGAAAAACCTCACGCCAAAAGGCAATTGCTAATGTTTCTCTGGAGGGATTGCGCAATTTTCAGCCTCATCAGTGAGCCAAGGCTGATTGAGCAACTAAAACCGCATTATTCAGGTGCCTCAGGTTCCTCACATCAGCTGCAGGCCGGATCCCCCAGAGATAAACTTAGAAAAAGGTGGAAAAACTCCACAATCCCCCCTTTTTTTTACTACTTCTTTGTTCCCTTAGAGCTTCATTATTTTACCTATTTATTTCTTCTACTTTCTCCCCTCCCCCTTTGTGGTCAACGCGTCGCTGTTTGTGGGTGTGTGAGTGTGCTCGCCATCTGAGCTTGTTTTTCTCCTCCAGGCTCCGTAAGCCGCTGCCAGACCCCCACAGCCAATCATGATCCGGGCCCAAAATTCCTCACCGCTGACCACGGCCTTCATGTTGTGTGTGGAGCCGTTTGCACTCGTCTCTGAGAAAACACCGTGTGCTCACTGCCTTAATTCACCCCGAATTTAAACCATAAAGAATGAAACCGGTGCTTTGCTCTCTTTCCTTTACAATGCGAGCTATACTGCGAGTCCTGATTTCACAGGCAGAACCTCTAAATTGACCCCACCATAATGGAGTCACTGTGTCTGTAAACGGGATAGGATTTCAAAGCCACACCTGAGTGAGAATGAGAATGGAAGGTGCCATTAGATGGTTAAGAAAAGGAGGGATAGCCTTTTCTGCGTTATAGGAAAAAAAAAAGAGTGGTTGTGAAATAAGAGATGAGTTTTCCACTTACAGGTCACAAGCCTCCCCTGCGGCTTATCTTTAGTGCAGCTCTGCAGCAGCTCTGACTCGTATGTGCGAGCCGTCACGTCTCCATGAAACCGCCTCACTGAGTCAAGCAGCAAAACAGAAATCAGCAGCAAACAGTGAAAAACTCATGTCATCCAGACGGAGCTGGATGTTGCAATCAAAGTTAACTGGTTGTCCTCAGATTGAAGATCCAACTCATCAGTCTGTGATTAATGATCAATGGGGCTTCGTGCTTCATCGCACGATCAGGTTTTCTCATCAGACTGAATTAGGCCGTTTGTTTCAGAGGCTGTCTCCCTTTGTGGTTATTTTGAGCCTCTTTGTGGTCATTTTGCATCTCTTTTGAGTCCTTTTGTGTCTCTTTTTAGTCCTTTTGTGTATCTTTTTAGTCGTTTTAAATCTCGTTTTAGTCCTTTTGTGTCTCTTTTTAGTCGTTCTAAGTCTCTTTTTAGTCCTTCGGCATCTTTGTAATTAGACTTTTTGTTCGTTTTTAGTCATTTGCAGCAGAAGAATTAAAGCTGCACAACTCACCCAAAGCACAATTACAATAGAAACGGTTGAGATCCTTCACCTCCCTCTGCTCCATTTCACCAGACCTACTTCTTAACCCAATTAGACTAAAATAAATAACTTTTTTTTTTCTCCATTTGCTCTACATAAAGACAGCTCTGTGCTGGCATGTGGCCCCGGCTTTATCTCACCATTGAGAGGTGCCACAGCTAGACGCGCAACCTTGGAAATCAGATCTATAGTACCTGCAGCATTAGATCAATAACTGGGCACATATTCGGGTCCAGAAACGCCTCAATGGGGATACTTGAGACAGAAAAGTTAGAAACAAAAGCTTTGAGTTCCTAAGATGTTAATAGACTGGCATACATCAGATGACCTCTATGTAATCGGTGTTTGGTTGTCAGGGCTTAATAACGCCTCTGTGGCCGTAGCCCGTTGACGTCCTGTCCCAAGATTAGGCGGCGGAAGACGACGCTGGCAGCGTGTAAATACTGACTGCTTGGTGACACCCGTGGATGTTGTCGGATTACGTGACGATGGCATGGCGCTGCAGTGCAGGATCATAATTCCATTAAACTGTGACCTGGTGATGAGACAAGGAGCTGTCAGCGGGGACTCAGACAGGCTGTCATCGTCATCAAGCGGTTTAAATCAACGCTAGAGCATCCTGGGAAAACGTGTGCTCGATAGCTTTCTTCCTAGATTATGATGACGCTACATCTATTCTCAAAGGGAACTGTGTGCATTTAAATGACCATAACTGCTGTATTTACGTCTCCGTTCACTTCCCTTTCAGCACAGACGTCTCTGCCATGGGTGTGAAGATGCTGCAGTGTTTTCCGTTCTACCGACGCTGTAAAGAGCGCTGCAAGAGCAGGCAGTGCCCTCCAGCGGCAGGTGAGGAGCAGCTCCGAAAACCGATTTACGACCCGTCCATGATAGTGCTCCCTGATAACACGTGTCCATCTTCCTCCCCTCAGTTCCCATCGACGACATGAAGCCCCGCCTGTGCTCCACCACGTCCTGGGGCAGCGACAGCGAAGGAGCAGGAAGCCTGAGTCGAGGCTCCCAGATATATTTCTCCACCAAAGCAAGGCTGTCCTTTAGACACCAGCTGGACAGCAACATCAACGCGGTGGACGCCACCTACTGAGAAGGAAGGAAGGTCCCCAACCCATTCATGCTTGGACCCGGGTCGCTGACCCAGGAGCCCGATAGCTGGGCGAGTGCATCCATCGTCACCTTCAGTAGTGTGCAGCAGTTCACAGTTTAACCCCTCGTCACTCGCTGCAGAACTCTCGATGACCAATCAGATTCAACGAGGGACCGGGGGAAACGGACTGAAACAGACTTGGTTCTCCATCTCTGTCCATTAAGATTTCATGAACTCGATACTAGAGCAGCTCTTGTGCCCAAATGGAGAAGACAACATACAGACTTGTTTACAGCATTCACAACCAAAAAGTGCACAACTTTTTTCTTTTTCTTTTTTTACTGTTTTTTGACTACCTTCGTTGGAAATAAACGTTTTCAGTTCGCTGTTGAGATAAGAGGGTGTTTCACAAAGCAGAAGGGGGAGTTAACCTTCAAAGTATAATGATGAATGTGTATCTAAACATCATCTTGAGTCGGGCTGAGTATTGGTACTTGATACCTTTTAAAAAGGTGGTCACCAGAATAACCCAGAGTGGGACCCAAACATCTCCAGTTAAAACACTTCCTGAATTTGATCGTTCTTGTACCAAGCCTACACTGCCCAAATAACACTTCTTTGTACAGTTATTTAATAAATATTTTTAATAATTTCAAAATGGGTATGTGTAAAAAAATATATATTTTTTTTCTATTCAAATGATGGGGATCAGACAAAGTAAAAAAACATCTAATGAAGTACTCTGTTGGTATCATAACAATACTCAGCCTCAATCATATTTCTAAACCGACTGATGACATAATTATAACCAGGTCTTGGTTTTCTTTCTGATCTGCTCTGTGATTAAAAAACACCCTGTAGACTAACAGAAGAAGATGCTGAGCAGCTGTTTATTTCTAGATTCTTTCTCATTTTTTGGCTTCAGAATTTCTTTTTGTTAATATTTTTTTTAAATGGTTGCATTTGATATTAAAATGTTTAAACATTAACTGCAGGCATTTAGAATGAGGCTTTTGTATTTGTAAGTACTTTTATATATATATATATATATGTGTAAGTACTGACCCCAAATGAGATTTGTTTGTTTAGTTGCAAAAAAACATTTATCACTTATTCAAATCTACGATACATCAAACAAAAAGTATCTTTATTCTTTACTAACAAAATAACTAAAAATGTACAACAAAAATGTCTCTGTGCTTTTGTTGATGGTGAATGTGAAGGTTTGCAGATTCGGGGTGTTACATACAGTAAAGTACAGTAATGATGAACACATTGCTCCACAAGTAACGCTAAAAGGTGATTAAAACTATTTTTTTAACCAAGACACAGACAATGTATCTTGTTGACAACATTTATTTAAGAAATGAGTTCACTGGTATAAAAAAAAACAACAAGCAACTCAAAATCAGTCTATAGACAAACTTCTTCCAAACCTGGGACTGATCAAGTCATCACTGCATGTTTTTGGGTTTGGAGATGACGCCGTCGGGGTAACGGCTCTTAAACCGAGCCACGACATCAGGATCCAAGAGATGAATACCATCGAGCTGGTTCCCGAGAGTCACCCTAGAATTAGACGAGACAAAAAGGTCCATCAGCACATGTAAAAGATGGACTTGGCTTTTATTTAAAGTGTGATGGGGTGTTACCAGTTGGGCTGGACGTTGTGGGGGCGACCGAAGAGCTCAATCTTCCTGGTGCCGGGTGAGAGTCTCTCTATCATGCCGTAGATCTCATCAGGTTTGTGACTGGTGGAGCGAACCTGGAAGAGAACCGATGGAATGAAGTATTTCAGGCTGTAGAAAACGTTAATACAGTAAGTATGACGGGAGATAGAAACGGTTACCTCTGCCACAATGACGTCGCAGTCCAACCCCCGGTTGAATCCCTGAGGGCTTCCTTTGACACCCACCTTAACACAAACATATGGTATGTTCAACAGTTTAGGATTTTGCCTGACCTTGTGGCAAGTTTACAAAGAATGAGCCTGCAGCAGCTCTGCATCTTGCTTCAAAACAATCGCAGGATCCCGGAACGCACCAAAATCCATGTTGGCTTCAAGCAGAGATGCTCTATAACAAAGATGACAGAAGCTCTGCCAACGATTTGAAAAGGTAAACATGTCCTGTCATGTGTTCGCCTCCTCTCCTTTCTAAACTGTCGCAGCTTCAAGTGTGTTTGTGTCAAGCCGACCAGCGATCGCACCAATCAGCTGTTCCTGTTAGGAGCTTCAGGCAGCTACGGACCTAAGAAGGCTTTGGCAAGAGTTTCATTGATATATTGTTCATATTATGAGTATTTTTTTAAACAGTTTCCAATGCCTGCTTCTCGCATGTTTCTGTGCAACAACAAATCTGCAGTGGCAGTTTCCGCCTCTCTTGTCGAAACCCCTGGAGGCAAGATTCCTCAAGCTGACTTTTCTCATGCAGACACGTGCAGTCGATGACAGAGACAGATTCAAATATAAAGAGGACACGCAGACTGACGTACCAGACAGTGCTCCTTCCCGTGGTTCAGCCAATGGCCTGTCCTCCCTGTGCGGATGATTCTCTGAAGCTGGTTGGTTTTCACCCAGATTATTTCATCAACTCGGTCGTAGCTGACGGGTGAAAATAAAAACATAGATAAAAAAGCTGTGTCCTAGTGAAGACTCGATGGTAGTGGATGGACAAAAGAAGAGACTCACCCCCAAAGACTGAGACACTCTCGGCCCAGCTCCATGGCCCTGTAAGAAGAACGCTGCTCAGTATTCTCACTTTTTTTAATTAGGTCTAGTAAGATCACAGATAATCACAGAAAAACATTTAGTTCAAGGACATCTTGTCATTGTAGGAAATCAAGCAGTCTCATCTGTGTAGCTGGAATATAGAGTAACATCCTCCATCATGCTGTTTAGATGGTTGGAGTTACCTGCCGGTGACCCAGAGGAAGAGGAAGCCGTCATCTTGCAGGATGGGGATGTTGAGTTTCCTCATCTCGTCATCAGTCAGCGTACCGTAGGGAAGCTCCATGTGGATGTCCCACGGCGGGTCGGCCATCACCACAGCGAACTTACCGAGGATGGACACGTCCAAGTAACGGATGTCGCAGCAGATCCACTGCAAAGAGAAACGCTGTCCATTTCAAAAAGAGCAGCTGCCAAACGTTTCAACATCAATCGTTCTGTCGCTGGTAAACGCCATCTTCTTTCCTCACCCCTCCTCTCTCAGCCTCACCTGGGACGGGAACAATTTCCCCACGTTGCTATCGGCGTCCCCTCCACAGAGGCCGAGCTCTGTGGTCCCGGCCTCGGGCCCCAGCAGGCTCCCCTCGGCCTCTGGAGGGCTGTCGATCTCGTAGTGGACGTATTTGCAGGTGTCCATGTGGAAACACGTGTTGAGGAAGGAGCAGTCGCCGAGGCTCTCGTCCGTGTGCTTGTTGATGATGCGACTGAATGAGAAAAAGAAAATATGTGTCACAAAGTGACAAAAAATATAACATTCTCTACTAAAATCGCACAACAGTTAAAATACAGTAAGGTAAATGCGAATATATATTAAATCTATACATATGTTAGGCAAATTTCTTATTCTTATTTCTCCATCCTTAGAGTAGTTTCCCCACATTTTTTAATTTTTCCCCCTTAAAACAATCGTCCCATTTCAGATTGTTTAAATTCAATAATCATCCAACATTTCACAAGGAAATATGAATCTATTTGTGCATTTTCAAAAATAAACAAAAAGTGCTTGTATTAAAATCTGTTATTATGACCCCTTAGAATAATTCTGGGACATACATGGGGGTCCTGACCACCAGACAGGAAACCATAACAGCAGACCATCAGGCCTTTCTAAAGTTGACTTTTAGAATTTTGTTGACATGATTTGCAAAAACTCCGTGTTTTGCCAAAACATTGTCAACATGTATCGTATTTATTTTAACATTGATTATAGTGACCTCATCTGGCCAGTGGGGGTATTTACCATTTGTTTTTGGGGCATTTTATCCCTTTATTACATAGTTACTAGTATAGAGCTGACAGGAAAAAAGGGGGGAAGACAGATGAAGAATGACATGCAACAAGAACCAGTCACACTGAAATGCAATACAAAAACAAGAGAAGTTGCTCAGGGCTACTGACCGGAAGTGTAACTTGGTGCATGGCTGTGGTGTGTCCCCGGAGCGCACACACTCCTCTTTGGTCCCGTGGTCGCAGAACTCCTGGACCTGAGCTCGGCCGCGGGACCGGAACTTCAACACGATGGACTGCTCCTTAGCGGTGCTGGCATTCAGCAGCTCCAGAATCTCTCTGCTCATCTGGACATAAATAATAATATACAAAATCTGTAATCACACCTCCAAACTACCACTTCAACGAAGTTGGAAATATAACTGGCTACAATAATTCATGCTGTAAGAGACTGCAGTGATGGGTTTCCTCATCCTCCGTACCTTCTTGCTCTGCTGCTCTTTAGTGGACTGCTGGTTCAGGAGGCTCTCGATCTCCATGTCCAAATGGGACGACTGGCTTTTACTGCTCCTGCCCTTCTTCTCGGCCCCGCTACCTGATGCCGACGGCCCCGCCAGCTGCGTGGACGACGCTGGCGTCAGAGAGGTGAAGGAAGCTGGCGTCACGGAGGTAAAGGAAGAGTGCGGAGGAGAAGCAGAGCTCTGGATTGAGGGCGAGAAGCCCTGAGCTCTTTTGTGGTGGGTTGGATCTTCTGCTTTTCTCTTGACTCCTGCACGTTGGGCTCCAGCCCCGGTCCCGATCATGGCCCAGAGTTTTGTGTGGTCCACCGCTATCACGATTGAGGGGGAGGAAGTGGTAGAGGAAGAGGAAGAGGAGGGCTGTCGGACCTCGATGAGCTCCTGAGCAGAGAATTTAAGCAGCAGACTCTGGATGTTTCCATGATTGACAGCCGTTTCAGACTGTGAGCAAACAGAAGAAAAGATATAGAAACATAAAGTTGTTATTATTAAAACAGCCATGCTCGAACCTATTATTAAGTTCTTGTATTAAAAAAAAGTCTGTACTATTTGCTAAAAACATTTCTGTGCTTCGAGACCGAGACAAGGACTCACGCTGAGTTCATTTGTGATGGCAAGGGAGTCTATCGGCAGTGAAAGACTCAAATCAGAGAGATATCCCAGCAGTCTCTTCTCTAGCTCGGGGTCTGGGGGTTTCTCCGTCTCTCCCTGGGAGGGGAGTGGCGTTGACGGAGCCGGGCTCTCACTCCTGGCTGTTGAACACTCGGTACTGCTTCCACCATCTGACCGAGAGGAGACAACAGAGATTAACATCCTCATTTTGAAAAGGTCTTCCAGATCATTTAGAGATTAAACATAAAAAGACAACCTCTCCATTACTTTAACAGGCTTGTTTGATACAATTCCAGGACGCAAAATTGGCATTAGACACTTCATCACGACAACAATGTGAAGTTAATTGCATTAACACATTTAAGTCAAGCCTGCTATTACAGGGGTTTCATTTGGATGTGAGGTTTTGAGTCCAAAAAGCATAATGATGAATTCTGGCAATAATGTAACAACAAAATGGAAATCTGTTCATTTAAAAAAACGCTTTAAATAGTTTGCTTCTTGTTTGCAGGACTTCTAGTGGATGAACACACAATGAAGCAGCATTTCTGATAATTCCCTCTGTCATTTTTTTAGGCAAAAGTTAAGTTGTTGTTATTTTTGATGTTCCATGTTTAGTATCATTGTAGGTTGAATATCTTTTTATGAACAAAATAATTGGATAAGCCAATCGACATGACAGACATTCACTGGTTTCAGCTTCTCAAATGTTTCCCCACATGAATATTAGATAATGTTTTGGACTGTTTGAGTGAAAATCCAGTAAAAAATAGTTATTTGAAGAGGTCATCATGGGCTCGGTGAAACTGTGACAGGCATCGGATAATTTTCTGAAAGACTAAACTAAACCAAATCAAACAACCGCGTCAATAATTGTCAATAAAATCATTATTTACTGCCTTGTCCCTACAAATTATAACTACAGATTTTTGTTGGGAGTTTCCCGGGAAAAGGAAATGTAGTCACTACAGTATTCTACAAGATTTGTGCTAGAATCAATTGGCAATTCATCGTTTAAATCATTCGAGTTGACAGCTTCGTGTGTTGAGTAAAACAATTTACTTGTAAAACTGGGCAACATACACACCAATGTGGCTTCGGGTGACAAAACAAATGTATCTTCATTCTTGATCATTTGCAGACTCAATAAGTAAGCGAACTATCGGATAACTAGTCCAGTGACCCCCTAACGAACCCCGATCGTCATCTGCCGCCCTGCTGTTGCCCGCTCTCTGGCCTGGACCTACCCGAGGACTGTGTCGCGGGATCCTTCCGCCGCCGCTGCAGCCTCTCCCGCAGAGAGTCCAGCTGCTTCTTGTGCGCCTGGATGCTGCTCCATGTGTCCGACATGACGGACTGGCTCCAACGCGGACACCGGTCACACCGAACGGAATCTAAAACAAAAGTTCAACACTGTGCGGACTTGTTGTCAGGAGCGAATAATGCATGGTCCGTGACGAATAAGGCGTCGGGTCAGCCTCTTGAACGAGAAACGTTCCGGCTGGCTGCTGCTGGTGTAAACGAACATCTGCGGTTATGTTTTCTAAAATAAACTGCTGCAATAAATGTGTCCACCAGTCTGGACTGAACGCTGTATATTTTAGCGACAAAATGAATCAATAAAAAAACGTATGTTCCTCTGTGAAGACGTTCTTCTTTGTCGGATTAATTTGGGGTACGGACCGGCTGCTCCGAACTTCCGGCGTCAGTGAAATTAAAAGCCTATTTCCTCCCTGCTTAAAGCCGTTGTATTCGCTTTATTTCGGTATAAACCCAACTTCTTTCATCATAACCGCAGCAGAACCCCAGATTTAATTATTCATCTCGTTACTCGGCGCGTTTTGTTCCGTTGCTAGGCTGTTGCTGCTGAGCTAGACGCAAAGATGGCGGAAGACGAGAAGAACGGCGAACCCGTGAGAGAGAAAAGCGAGCTGCAAACGATGAAGGTAAACGTACTTGTTCTCCATTAAACCGCACGGCGGTTTAAATCCATTACGTGTCCGAGCCGCCGTGTTTCGCTGACATTTCATCAGCTCATTGTCCTGCGGTTCCCCTCAAATAGGCTCGCTGGACATCTCCTGAAATACTCGTTACTATAACAACTGCCATGCTAACAGACCTTATCTCCTATTCAGCCTTTATGTCTGATGCGGTAGCAGGTGTGTGTGTTTTACTGCTTAGTCTTTATACATGTCAGATATAACAGTTACATACACGACTTTGTTATAACTGTTCTGCATGCTTAGCTTCCATCGACACACTTCTTGCTGAGTCACCAGATTGTCTGTACCTAGCTTAATGCACCAAACATGTGCACTAAAGATGCACTGATATGTTAGCACAAGGTCTCCTATGCAAAGCATCCTTCATGAATAACTTTACACATTTTAGACACCATAAACACAAGTGTAGGAGCATAGATTGTCACACCTTTTAGAAATGC
The DNA here is from genome assembly GCA_029853015.1 of Chelidonichthys spinosus. Classification (NCBI taxonomy): domain Eukaryota; kingdom Metazoa; phylum Chordata; class Actinopteri; order Perciformes; family Triglidae; genus Chelidonichthys; species Chelidonichthys spinosus. The sequence continues at coordinate 7,190,011 of CM056843.1, read as the reverse complement.
CACCATTGGGATAAATCTGTATCTGTGTCCTATAACAACTATGGTGGTTATATTCTGTTACTGTTGTTTAAACATTTCAGTGTTGCATTTCTATACAACTGGACAAAATGAAAGGAACAGAGGTTAAGATATCCTGACAACTAGGTCAAGCAGACACAAAGAACAATGGATCCTACAATTCCCATGATGCAACTCAATAGCATCATTCATGAGTGTCTGGTTAGCAGCTCCTTCAAACCCCACCCTCCCATTCTGTGTGGCAGATTTACTGGAAAACCTCAAATGAAGATTATAGAATATCTTAATGTACTGTTTCATGATATACATATACTAAGTCTGCACTTTAAATTTAATTTGTTATTCAGTTAAAGGTATACATATATATGAAAGTAGTCCATAAATCAAACCATAATCAACAGATTTTGCTGTGACAGCTGTTATTTTGATCTATTTTTAACTTATGATGTCACAATTAATTTTTATCCATCACAGGATCTCGTGGATGAACTACATAATTTCAGAGATTGCTATTTTGAGACTCACAGTGTGGAGGAAGCCGGGAGGAAACAAAGTGACGTCGCACAGGAGATGGAAAAGACACTGAAGAAGCTGCAGGAGAATGAAGGTAAGTGCTACGTTTTACACAACGGCACATCCATCTTTCATTTGCAGAACATAATTCATACTTACTCCATGTCTGTGTTTATGATTTCCCATAGATCAGTTTAAACACAAAGCAGAGTTTCTGCTGCAGAAGGGCAGGTGTCTGAATGTAGCTCCAGACTTCAGTGCCGTAGCAGAAGAGTGCCTTTCCCGGGCTGTGAAGCTGGAGCCTGGCCTCGTTGAGGGCTGGAACACTTTGGGGGAACAATACTGGAAAAAAGGAGATCTGATCGGTGCCAAGAACTGCTTCACTGGAGCCTTGCAACATGTACGTTGATGACAGAAAGAGTTTTAAACTCGGTGAAGCACGTCCTAATAAAATAATTTCATTTCTTATTGTGAATAGAACGTTTTACAAATCATTTTTTGTTAAATATTTGTTTCCAAGCATTACAATCTGTCTGCTAACATCCCTGGCACTTTATGTCAAGATAACCTGTCACATAACTAATGAATATACAGGTATTTCCTGGCTGAGTCACTGACCCGTCCTGTGGAATTTCTTTCCCATTTTCCCTTATTAATTCATCCGTCTTGTGCTTTATCGGCCACCTCTGCAGAGCAAAAACAAGGTTTCTTTACGCAACCTGTCGATGGTGCTGAGACAGCTGCCGTCAGGAGACAATGACGCACATAGCAAGCAGGTGATGAATAGTGTGGACATGGCCCGACAAGCCTGCCAGCTGGATATCGCAGACGGGACGTCCTGGTGTGAGTAGACCATCTGGGTACTTCTAAGCGGAAAATACGAGTTTGAGGAACTGATTGTACTAAAGATGTGCTGTCCTAAACTTGCATTTCATGTTTAACCATTTTCACAGACATCTTGGGAAATGCCTATGTGTCATTGTTCTTCACCTGTGGACAGAATCCTCAGTTTTCTCAACAAGCCCTAAGTGCCTATGCCCAATCTGTGAGTAGCATTAAACATGTTAATATATATATATAAGCGCTAATTGCACTATTGTAGTAATACCCTCCCTTCCTCATTTGTAGGAGAAAGTGGATAGAGCTGCCTCTTCTTACCCGGAGCTGCATTTCAACCGAGCCACGCTGTTCCAGTACGAGGAGATGTTCGGGTCTGCTCTTGGGGGCTACAGCCGGGCTGCAGCACTCGACCCGGGCTGGGAGGAGGCCCCGGAGAGAGAGAAGCAGCTGCTGATGTATCTGGAGAAAGTCACAGAACTCATACAGAACAAGGTATGGCTAACAATGCCAAGAACTAGTTCCTAGGGCCTAAAGTGAAGTCATGTCGTGTCATGTCGTCAGATCAACCGCCCAAAACGCAAAGATATTTGGATAACCATAAAACACTCACATTTGTGAAGCATCTTCAAGTCTTTTAACTTGCATTGACATAAATATTGTCATCAAGATGCAGGAGGTCATTGTCCACCACAAGGTGGCAGCAAAGCACAGCCGTAAGTCTTGTTTTGCTCCTTACCTTCAGTCTCTTCCATCTCTTCAGGGGAAGGTGAAGGCACGTCGTTTAAGGACGATGCTCTCTAACCTCAACACGTCTGCCTTGGGTCCCTGCTCCTCCCCTCAGTTCCGATCCCCAACGGGCCGTGTAGGCAGCCTGGAGCCTCGAACTCTTTCCTCCCTCACGCACGGTCACAACGCTGGGGTGGCAGCCCTGGGCAAGGTGGTGTTCAGCCTGGCCTCTGAGGGTCGCATGGCCTTGTGAGTGCAGCTTACGTTATCAATAATAGCTCATGTGTCCACATGCTGTATGCTTCAGGTTTGGTGTGATAGTGGAGGGGAAAATCTGGATTTTTGGAGCGGTGTTGTAAAAACGTGTCCCTTTTTTCCCTCTCCCTCCAGTACATTTGGCTTGGTGGACAGCGAGGAGTCGTACATAGTGGTGATGGTATACAACACAGCGGACAGCTGGGGTGTCCTGATAGGAGACACTGTAGTCATTCCTGAACCTCAGGTCAAACGGAACAGTATAACACATAAAGATCAGGTCAGTGTTCATGTGTGCAGTTCAAAATGTATCAATGTTTAATGGCGTCTTGCTAAACAAATCTGACTTTCACATTTCCTCCCTCCGACAGTCGTTTGACTTCAGAAGTATACGAGTGGACTCTCCTCTTCTCCTCTTTGTCAACGGCAAGAAACAAAACGTCCAAAGTCAAATTGCTGCCTCGGTCACCTACAAGCCCCAGAGCGAATGAGCTGAACAAGCAAGAGAACGTTCAGCAAGAGGACCAATCCTTGATTATGAAGAAGAGTTTGGATACTTAAGTGTGAAGTTTCCAAAGTGTATGCCTGTTCTATGTGTTGTTTTGTAAATAGAGGTTACCCTGTTACTTTGTTTGTAGGTCGTCAGTTTGTTTATATTTATAAATATTTCTTTTTTTTAAATTCTGTTTTCTTATGGAGACAACTGAGGTTATTTTGTAAATGAATGAGCCTGATGATAATGACGAGTTTGATGTAAAAATTTGCCTGAAAAAAAAACCTTTTCTCATAAACATATTGTTTGTGTGATCTGAAATGTATTATTTATTTTTCACAGCAGGCCCTGTGATAGACTGGCGTCCTGTCCAGGGTGTACCCTGCCTTCGCCCAATGACAGCTGGGATCGGCTCCAGCCCCCCCGCAACCCTCAATACAGGATAAGCGGTAGAAAATGGATGGATGGATTTTTCACAGCAGACGTGACTTTTTATAGGAAAAGCACAGGTGTTACTAATAATTCAAAAAGGCTCTGTTCTGTTCAAGTGTCCCGGTGAACAAGCATGCGCACAATGCCAGGCAGCTAAATGGATTATTAGCATTTACACCTGTTTTTCTTACTGTGAAATCAAGTGTTTGTTCTGCAGTGAAAAAACTTCCCATTACACACAATGTACAAGTCTCCTACTTCTCATCAACAGCCAACTAATTACTCATGCGAGGTGGAAGATAGACCACCTACTGCTGTATTCAGAAACATTGTGTACCATATCCGTAAAGGAAAAGGTATGATTTGAGTTCAATTTTTTACCAAAATATGACATCCATTATATTTGCTTGTGTAAGGGTTAAACTACCCCCTTAACCCCACCCCCTAAACTTGATCCTCTAATTAATTTAATTGATCACACATGAAAATATTGAAAGGAACACATCGTCTCCTGATCAATTTGTCTGTTTTTTGTTATCCTATTTCTGATCAAACTGATGCAATTGTTTTCAATTATGCAGACTGTAGAGCAGTTCTCTTTGTAAACGGTTTATGTTCTGTTGACATTGCGTTGTCACACTTTGTAATACAAGGGCTTGGGTCGAGTATTTCATGCCTAGTTTAGTTCAGAAGTACAATAAACACTACAAAAATGCCCCTCAGGGCAAACACTGGCACCTGAATTAATACATAAACGTTAGAAGCCTTTGTTAACATCTATACATGCAGTAAATGTGCTACAGTCATTGTGAAACCTGTTGCTGTCTCAGTGCTTCTTCATAAAGGGCCGGCCTCTCTCCCTGGCAGGGGAGCTGAACTGGAAGAAGGTCTTGGCTCCATCGGCCTCCAGGCACGAGAAGAATCTGCTTTCCCCATCGTGGGCCGTGGAGAGGAACTGAGGGCTTCTCCTGGGAGTCGCCAGCTGAGCCACCCCTTGGGGAGACACGCGGGGTGTTGAATGATGTCTCTCATTGTTATACCGAGTAAAATTCCCTTACATAGACAATCGGCTCATTACTCCTACTGTTCTTCCTCAATGTCCACCATGACAAAACACCTACAGCTGTGTCTTCTTTTGTGACATTTAACATAATTCTCTCTCTCTCTGCTTCCTTCCTCTTCTCATAAATCAGTGTGATGCAACAACTCACTTAATAAAAGCATTAAACATTATTTTCCTGCCACACATTATTAAGTTCAAATTGGTCTTACCAGTGTTGAAGTCGAGAAGTCGTCCTTGTTGTGGCAGCGGGTCTTTTTCCTCGACTCCCACCACCATGTTGCGCAGCCTCAGAGAGTCGTACAGCCCTTGTAGCTTCTGGTACTGCCTGTTCCGCTCCATCAGCCTCTCTGACACCTCGCTGTACTTCCTTTTATACTCCTCCATCACCTGGAATATAAAGAGACTAGCATCATTAGGTATATGAGGTGTACTGCTACCATTTCTATTTCTTCATCAAGTACAGATTGTTTGAGTTTAAGAATGATGGTTTACTTTCTTCAGGGAGGCGATCTCCCCCCTCATGCCGGTGAGCTCCAGTTCTCTGGTCTGGTTCTGCTGGGTCAACACCTTCTCCATCTGCTTCAGCTGTGCCTCAGCCCGTGACAGACTGTACTCTTGATACATGTGCTCCTGATGGACCTGTTTACGGAGAGAACAGACTTACACAGACGGACATTACAAGACTCCTAGATAGAGCTACACTGTGTTCATATACACGCGGACAGAAAAGATATTTGACCTGGTAGCTCCAGAAGGACAGAGCACGGGCACTGATGTCCAGAACCACGTCTGGTCGCAGACCTGCCAGCACCATGGCTTTGTACTCCTCAGAGGGAGACAGCTCCGACCTCACAATGTCCAGTTTCCCAGACAGTGCGGAGGAGCAGGCCGGGCAGACGGCCGGGGAACGGCTCAGCTCACCGGACCCGTGCTGATCACAGAAAACATGCGAGCAAGCTGTGACCCATGCGAAACCACTCAGTTTGGTCCGGCACTTTGGGAAGTTACACAGGAGCGTGTCGTCACAGAGAGACATGGTCCAGGACTGTGGAAAGTACAGTTAACATTTTAGTAATGGAGATCAGAGCGAAAGGCGAGTCAATAACTGAAGATTCTACAAAGTAATGACAGACATTTTGAGTTTGAAAGTCCTTAACTGTATCAAGATAAGGCAAACAAAAAAAGCTATTTAGGAGAAAGAGGCTATTCAATTTGCCACAAACCACTCTGTTGGACATCAAAATCCTTGGTGGTTTCAAGACATTAGTGTCCTATTTGGTGTAATTTGGGACCTGGATATCACTAGGTTTGGGTAACACTTTCTTTCAATTTTGTGTGTATTTGTATTGATTTACTTTTCCTATTCTATGCATTGTGGGAGTTTTCCTTTTACATAACTTTTCTTGGAGTAACACCACATTTTTACTTCTGCTCATATCAGAGGAACATATAAAGAACATTATAAGAACATTTAGGCTAACTGCCTTTCAGTCCTCCTTAATCCTTTAACACTCCCTCTTAATTTAGATTTCTCATCTCTTTTTATTACAAATTATCAATATGAGAATGCTATGATATGGAAACACTAACTTAAATTCATAACTTGGCTGTACAAATAAGCAGCGTCATGCAGCTACGTAGCTTAGCTAGGTTTAGGTAACAAAACTAGCTTAATGTTACATCAACTGCCGTTAAATATTAGCATTAGCTAAAGCGGGGAGCTCTCAGGTTAAACAGTCCTGCTTAACTTCAACTGCTACTTTTGAAAAAAAAAAAAAACTTTGACCTTTAAAACGTTTTAAAATGTTAAAAACTAACACTTGAACGGAATATTTATGGTTAATTTCGGTAGGTACCGACCTACCTAGCTCTTTGATAGTTTGCAGGTGACGTGACGGCGGTTGACGCTACATGAATACTCCATTCTGATTGGCTGATTGCAACGGCGATCTAAATGGATACTTTATTTAATCATTAACCTACATTAGGACTATAAAATACTGGACTTTGAGGCATGTTTAGGACAAAGACAGAATACCTGAGTACTTTTACTTTTGAAATGTCTATAGTAGGAAAGTATTCTTATCTGAAAACTTGAATACAATTTAATGGAGTACAAATCTGGGGACTTCTTCCACTGGAAATGACCCAGATTTTTGACTTTACATCACCTTTTTCTGTTTATTGCACAGGTGATGGTTAAACTGGATGAAATGAGACACTTCCATGTCCAAAGTTGTAACCCTACATAAACATGGTAGTTACCCCCCCACCCAACTCAAATAATATCCCATTTTCTCAGACAGCCTTTGAGTGGATATATGTATAATGTGAGACACCTACTTAAATATGGCCCCCCTCCTCCTCCTCCTTCCCCACTTTTTTCTCTTTCCCTTTTATCCATTTCTCCACGTGGTACAGGAGTAAAGGCGGGGGGTGAAAGAGGGGCATTGTGCTGTGCAGCAGTGGATCCGGGGGTTCATAGTGTGAGAGGGGAGATGCTCACTCAACTGTGTCCAGCACGCCATTGTCAAAGATTCCCATCTATTCTCTGCCTTTTAAATAGAGCTCCAGTGTAAGATGCTTTTTTTCTGGGGGGAGCGGTGTGTGAGGGGAGGGGGGGGGGGGTATATTATACGCTCGGTGATAACACACGAAATACATGCATGTGGAATGGCTGTGTGGCCCCAAATGCACACAACTCACTGCGCTGTTATTTATAATTGGCCGTATGGGAATCAAAGGTTTGGAATATCGCCTAATCTCATTGTGACTCGTTGGTGGAAACCACCTGCAAGTCAATTAAAAGGGCTATGATTTCATTATTTATCCACCTGGCTGAGAATAAAGTAGCCGCATTGCACACGGGGGTCCTAAACAAAAGTCACCTGATTGATGCGTCACCTGTTAGACGCGTTGTCGCGTCTTAATTTGACCCATGATTTTTTTTATTCTCCTCTAGGGACGATTAAAAACATTCAGGCCCATCCTGAGCGCAATGGCCGAACCTAACGCCCCCGGTTCGATTTGTTTTTAAGCAATCGAACGGCTTTGACACCTAATTGTCATGTTTTATTTAGAGTTTATAGCTGCTGCGTGAGTGTGTAAAGAAAAATAAAGCTGGGGAGAAAGAGAGAAGCGGGGAGGCTGTGTGTTACACGCCATTGAAATGCAAATCTCATTGAAGAACAAGGAGTGGTTCTGTGTGTGTGTGTGTGTGTGTGTGTGTGTGTGTGTTCCCTGTATGTGCATGCAGCGGGGCAGCAGTGGGAGAGGAGGGGCGCAAATTGGACAAGTTTTTTGGGGGAGAAGAGACTTTAGGAAACAGCCACACACACGCATTCAGTGCGGCTTCATATGACACGGTGCAGACCTGCGGATTTCCACACACCTATGTGCCATTTGGTGACTTTATTCCCTAAAAAAATACGCTTTTTTTTACATTTAGAAGTGACCTTACACATTTTACGAAATTACCTTTTTGTATATATATCCTGGAGCTTTGCGGGATGTGCGCGTCTTCTGAACATTAGGTGCTTGGATGGTTTCCGGAGCGCTTCCAAGTGCGCAAAAAAAAAAAAAACGTGCCTACTGCCAGTTCAACCGACTGATGCCCCCCTCTCTGTCTGAGTCGCAGTGAATCATGTCACGCCGGAAGCAGAAGCGACCCCAGCATCTAGTTAACGCGGATCCGGGGGGCCCAAGGCTGCTATCTCACGGTGAGTAAACATCTATAGTGTGCATGCGGTTTTTTTTGTTTTGTTTTTGTCGTAAATCTCTTTGAGTCGCACCCGTCCTGCACCTCAATGGAGATCATCACATCGGCGAGAGAGGAATTCACTCTTAAGAGTTTGAAAATCTCCAGAGAACTAAACAAAAGCAAAAAGTTTGGGTTACACGTAGCATGCGTGAATTGTGTGCGCTTAATTTAGCGTTTTATTTCTCGTGGATTGCGGTCAATTTCACGAGTTTATGCGTGCGTGGCCACATTCCGGCAAACACTTGATTTAACTCACTAAAAAAAAGAAAAGAAAAAAAGAGTTGAAGATCCAAGTTTGTCAACTAAAGAAACCCCTCCTGCTCAGCCATTCACTGTAATGGGCCCCACTAAATGGAGGCCTTAGGCACTTTGGTCAGGGCCAATAAACGTGTCCCCCGTGAAATGAATAGAGTAGGATTAACTAACATACATCTGTGGCCATTTTCATGTGCTGTTCGTCCTCTAGGAAACCAACAGGCTGCTCAGCACTGACTGCTGGAGGTCTTTGATTAGTATAGAGCACTCTCTTATTTGTTAACAATAAGGTGCATGGGTGGGGGGATGGGAAGGCAGTGTTTTTAGCAAAGATTAATCTTCCACCCTTCTATTCTCCTCCTCTTTTAGTCTTCTTCCATGCCCTTCTCGCCCTCTATCTCTCTCTTATGCACCCCTCTCCCCCCATTTTCCACCTTCTCAATACTTCCCTCCCCTCTTTCTCCCTCTTTCTCGCCCCCTCAACCCTATTGACTGTATACTCCTACACAGTTGGGGGGGCTCAGATGGATGAGGGTGGGGGGAAAGATTCAGAGGGGATAAAGAGATTGCTCTCGCACTTGTTCTGTGTTGAAATGGGTTATATCTCCATGCACCTAAGAGCCTCTGCAGGTAAACTTCCACGAAAGAAAGTTCAGCCCGGGAGCTAACTTTCTTTCCTGCAGGTTGAGGTTTGTTTATAAGTCGCACAAGGAAGGAATTTCACCCAAGGTACAGTCTTTCATTCCATCACTATATCACTCCAGGAGGGAATAGTTAGTTTGTCTCTCCATTGTTGTTACCCTCCCCCTTCTTTCTCTTTTTACCCTTTCTCACTCTGTGCTCAAGATTCTGAAAGAATTTGACCCCCGAGCAGCATAGGTCAGATTAGTTGACCAATCAGAGTGTCTGGACAGTGCCCAGAACCCTTAGCGTGGCCCGACCCTTGACCTCCACTGTGACGTAAGGGGGGAAGGGTGAATAGGGAGATGAAAGACGTAACTGCTGCAGGGAGGTGGGGGTGGGTGGGTTAAGAGGGGTTATGGGTTGTCTTGGTGATGCCCATTGTCCTCTAAAATGTGTTGCCATAGCAGCAAGGTGGTCTGTAAGCTTTTTTGTGTGTGCAAGATGTTTGAGGAGTTTTGCTCCGGAGAGCACAGATTGAGACAAGACATTACAAAGACTCATAGACTGCGGAGTCTCTTCCACTTGTTTGTTTGCTTGTTCAAGGCCACTTCCTGGCAGGCATTTCGTTTGAAGTCGTAACAGGATCTTTTGGTATGCACACACATTTGCAAAACTAAACCTGTAAACAATAAGTGGAATCAATTAAATAAACAGACTGTAACTGAAGTAGGATGTTTTAGTGGATTTACATACCTGGTTGTCCGGGTTGATATTGGAGACTGGGTGTTGCGTAATAATCTCCCTGCACAGAAACTTTTTCTGAAAAATCTCTCTTTACTGTCAATCCTCAGATGATCTGGGCATGAAGTCACCATCCACATCTCTTGGCTCTGAAGTGACCTCATCGGGATCATCCTCCTCGTCCCCCACCTCTCTGCAAGACTGCCAGCCGCCTCTGGCCCCTCGCCCATCCCCTGGTGGGCTCCACGCGCCCTCCTTGCCCAGCGAGAGCTCGCCTCCTCCCCACTGGCCCAGCCACATCGCCCCCTACACCACCTCCCTCCCCAACACCCACTCCTCCCTCTCCCCAGACTTTCCTCACCCCTCGCTGTCATCCCAGACCCACTCACCTCCTCCCCTGGGTCAAACCTCAGGTTCCCACAGCCTCTCCCACCAAGGGAACTCTCACTCCACCATGACCTCCCCACCGATGGGCAGCTCAGCCACCACCGCTACCTCCTCTTCCTCTTCCTCCTCGTCCTCTCAATATGTGCTGCCTCACCGCGAAAGCTCCAGTCCAGGTCATCAGCAGCCCTCCAGCTCTCCGGGTCAGCAGGGACAGATCCAGGTGTCGCCCACCCTGGCAGTACTCCTAGAGGAGCTGAGGGTTTTGCAGCAGAGGCAAATCCACCAGATGCAGATAACGGAGGAGATCTGTCGGCACGTTCTGAGGCTCGGAGGCGCCGTCTTCGGCCAGGATCATAACACACAGGGCAGTGGTGCAGACAGCCACCACAAATCTGCAGGAGCAACATCTTCTTCGCCAACACACCCCTCCACCGCCACGCCAGTATCCACAGCCTCGTCGCTTTTGACCGGCTTTCCATCTTCCCTCTTCCCCCAGCCATCCGTCTCCAAATCAAGTGCTGCACACGTCAACGGCACCAGAGCTCCATCCTCCTCTACCTCTTCCTCATCTATTTCATCCACTATGAGCTCCTCTGTTGCCTCCCTGCACCCTCTGTCCTTGTCACTGGGCCTGCCGCCACGCTACCTCCACGAGAAATCCTCCAACACCTCCTCGTTCGGTCACAGCAATGGTCTCAGTTTCCCGACTCCCACCCTTCCTACCACCAGCCACTCCCAGGATCTCCAGCCCAGCTCCTCCCTGGGCTCCGCCAACGGGTCGGGACGCGCTCAACACGTGTGCCGTTTCTGCGGGAAGGTGTTGAGCAGCGATTCATCACTGCAGATCCATCTGAGGTCGCACACAGGCGAAAGGCCCTACCAGTGTCCCGTCTGCTTGAGCCGATTTACAACCAGAGGGAACCTCAAAGCCCATTTCCTGCGACACAGAGAGCAGAACCCAGAGCTGTCCCTCTCCCTGCTGCCCCCGGCTCTGTCGGAGCAAGCCATGAGTGCTCCCAGTACAACCCAGAGGAGACGGAAACGCCGGGCTGATGACGACGAGTCATTTAATGGAATAAAAGGAAGCATTCCCGGGATGACGGAGAACATGGCTTTAGGGTTCTTGTCCGGCGCGTCCGCTCGGCCCTCACCTTCCTCTCTACCTCTGCCCCCGTCGGTGGACATGGCGTTGCTGTCCACGGCCCATTCACTGCTCCAGCTGAACAGAGCCTCGGCTGCAGCAGCCGCAAATGCCTCCAGCACTGGACTGCCTCCCTCCTCGTCTTCCTCGCCTTCCTCCTCCTCCATGGGCAGCCAGTTCAAAGGGGCAAAGCAGCAGCGGTTTGATGAAAACACCCCTCCTCACTCCAGCCTCCACACCACCTCCCCGTACTCCCAACTGGCCCACCTCCCCAAGATTCTCTTCCCCGAAGGAGCCTCCCCTCACCACCTCGCACTTCTCCGGTCCACAGGCCACCCATCGGCCTCCCACCTCGCTTCGCCCCATCAGCTGCCCTTCCCCTTTCCACCGTTCCCCAAACCATCAACTTCCTCATCATCGTCTCCCACCACCTCCACCCAGACCTCAGACACCTCCAAGTTGCAGCGCCTGGTACAGAAACTTGAAAAGGGAGGCGCCTCTTCTTCCTCCGCCTCCTCTCAAGCCCTCTCTGACGCGCATGGAGACACGCACGGCCATGACCTGTCCACCACCTCCAGTGCCTATCGCAGGGAAATGTTGGCCGCTCTCGGCCTGAGCCCAAGTGCCAATGTTGCTGGACTAATGACCAGCCAGGGACTCTCAGGTTCTGGCACTACGACGACCATGACTAACCCTCCTCTGCCCACCGCCCAGGCGGCGAATCAGTGTGGAGTATGTCTCCGTATCCTCAGCTGCCCTAGAGCGCTGCGTTTGCACCAAGCCACACATCTGGGAGAGCGCCCGTTCCCCTGTAAGCTGTGTGGTCGTTCCTTCTCCACGAAGGGCAGCCTCAGGGCCCACCTGGCCACCCACCGCGCAAGACCGGCCAACTCCCGTGCGCTGAACTCCTGCCCGTTGTGTCCACGCAAGTTCACTAACGCCTTGGTTCTCCAGCATCATATCCGCTTGCACCTGGGGGGGCAGATACCACCCGACGAAGATATGCCTGCTGAAGACGCAGAGGACTCGGAGAACGGCGTCTTCGATGGGCAGACTGACTCCCCATCTAAAGCCCAACAGCTCCTTCCTCTGGCCTTAACAACAAGCTCCAAGCCCCCAAAAGAGGCTCTCAACTCAGGGTCCACTTCGAGGAAATACACGCCTGCTGATGCCACTTCTGTGAAGACGGAGGAGTCGGAGGGCTCGACACCCAGTGTTAGCCCACCCCTGACCCATAATCCCCCCTCAGTGGGAGCCGAAGACCCCCCGGGTCTGAGAGACAACACCCTAGCTGATGGTAGCCCTGTGAATGGCCCCGTGACCTCTGAGGAGGAAACCCATGCTAACCTGGGCAGCACCACCCCGTTAAAAGCACCCGTAGCTAGTTCTCATTCAGCTGTAGTGGATGCAGCCTCAGAGGAAGATGACGCCCCTCTATCCCTCTGTGTTTCAAAGCCAGGAGTGGAAACTAACGACGAAGCCTGCTCCACAGACAAACCCACGACGAGTCCTGGTCCTAGCCCCAAACCCACAAATCCCTCACCTGCACTCACCCCACCTGCCAGCCCCAAAGCTGCCCCTGAAGCAGACGAGGCCTGTGGCGCCGGACCACAGGAGGCACAAGAGAAAGATGCTGCCCTGAGCAACGGCAAGAGTGAGACCACCACACCCAGAGAGCCTGTCACGGCGCTGGATCTGGAGCCGGAGAGGGATGTTCCACGGGAGGAGGGTTACGACGTTCAAGAAAAGCCATCGGAGGACCCGGAGCCCTCAGTCCCAGCACCAGCACTGAACACCCAGCCTCCTCGCCCCGACAAACCCTACAGCTGCGCCCAGTGTGGGAAGGCATACGCAAGTCGCAGCGGTCTTAAGGTATTTAACTGGCAATGCATTTTTTTTAATGTCACATGAATATTTCCTCCTTCTGGACTTGTGAGTAAATTGTGTTACGTCTCCCATCAACAGGGTCACATGAAGACTCACCCCGGAGCGCCGACCACGACCCCCTCCAAGGCTCAAACCAATGACGGCGACGCTGCGGAGGATCACAGCTCACATTCGGCCAATAAGAACCCGGGGCAGCAGGAAGAAAAGAAGGGATTGGCTAAATCCCCCGAAAAAGGTGACAGCACAGATCCTCCACCAATCAGTGTTGTTTCCAGCGCGGCGGACGAGCCTATGGACACAAATGTGTAGAGTTAGCATCAAGTGGCTGCAGTCAGTCTTTCAAAGGGTCCTGACAAGGGAATGTATTTTTATTTTATTTTTTTTGTTAGAATGAGATTCATTTTCTAGAGTAATTCTAATTCATGATTACCTTTTGTATTAGGCAGATAGATCTAGGTCTTTTTGTTGAAAAATTGCAAGAGATTTGTGTACGTAGTATTTTAGCTGTGTATTTTTGTATTTCCAAGACCACAGTGAGGCCTTATCTTCCACACTTCACAGAATTGTCACAATGAGAATTAATTGTGTGCGCTTTTTTTTTTCTTTCTTTGCTGACACGTATTTCAGCCTGTACTGTATAAGCTGATTTGAATAAGAGGGACAGTCCAGCATTTTTACAAGATTAATTCCATACCAAAACGGGCCAAAAATGAGTAACGGCCGATGTTTGTAAATATGAGCTCCGGTTACATTTTATGCCTTTTTATTGTTACTTTCTTCTTTCCTTTTTTTTTTTTTTTTTAATGCCTTGCTGCTGAAAGCATGTTTCCAATGTGCTGAGTTGCACTGTGAGTTGCACTGTGTCCTGTGCTGCCGAAAACATCTTAAAAACAAACGCGATGACGAGAACCGTGATGGGAATAACGATGGCGATGATTGTGTTACTACTTTTGTGAACAGTCCTTGTACTTATAGCTGCAGCGAATTACCTTATCCATACTGATGATTGTACATGTTTTTTTCTTCTTGTTGACGCTATCTGTAGGGGCAAACTGACAACAAGGATGAGCCCTGTCCGTTATAACCCCCTCTCCTTTATCTTCCCTTTCCCCCCACCTCTTCCCCCTGCTCTTCTCTCTCAAAGCACTTGAGAGTTTTCTGCTCCTGCAGAAATTGTCTGCACTCGCTGCATTCCTGCTTTGCCCAGTTTAGTATTTGTATGCTTTGTAAAAAACAAAAATATGTTCCCATGCCTCCCATGTGATGTATAAAATAAACAATGGCGATGTGATGAGGAAAAGTTTGTTGGTCGTCTGTGTTTTTGTGTGTGTGTGTTCCCGTTTAAGCCGGCGTCTTTGTGAATTCATTCATCTGCTTAAGTATTCTGTTTGCATGACTCTGGTTCTGTGTGCTCCTGCATGTACGCTGTTGGTCAGTTTGCTTGTTTGTTCCAGCTCTCGGTGTGTCTGGATCGGGGGGTCCCTTTGTCTGACGCTGGGCTAGCTGTCTCCCAATTCTGCCTTTTTTTTTTGGCCCTCAATGTCTTTTTAATGTTTCAGTTCGGCCCTACCGTGTGTCTGTGTGTGTGTGTGTATGTATGTGTGAAAAGGATAATCAGAGCCTGTATAAGTGTGATTGAGGGTGCAGCTGTAGAGGCCACCACCTCCCCTCCCCTCCCTCCCTCCCCACTCTGTGTCATACGCTCTTTCATACGCACTCGCTTTCATTTTCTCTTTCATTTCTCTCCCTCAGTCTTTCTGTTCACACCCTCACCCCTGTCGCCCCCCCACCCCCCCCAGCCCTCACCCTCCTCCTCCCAACCCGTGTAATGAGCTGACACACAGGAAGCTCTAATCCTCACACAATGCCACCCCTCTTCCCCCCAGAGTGACTGGGAGCGGGACAGGGGGCAACAGGGACCAACCTGGCCCAGCTGTCCCCAAAATGGCCGCCTTTAATCCCTCCAGTTTTTTAGCCTACAGGGGCTCCTGAAACCATGACAACCGGTAACCAAGGAAAAGAATGCTCAGGGCAGGGAGCAGGACAAAAGGAGTGAAAGGAGCCATGTGTGAGAAGTTTGTCCACATGCGATCGTGGGCGACAAGGGACGTGTCTCAATCAAAAAAAAGGAAAAAACAAAGAAAGTCATTTTAATACTTTTCAGTCAGCCAAGCGGAGGTGAATCACAAAAGTCTGCAGGTGTGACGGAGATGGTTGATCACATGCAACACATTTATCACTCATCAATACGCATTAATCAACACTGTAGACATCAATCAACTTCAGTAGGAAGGACAAAAGTAGTCTTTTTTTTTTAAAGCTTAAAAAGGTCATGCAATATGCATATTTATAAACCTACAATTAAAGAAGAATCAACACCATTTGGAAGACAAAGAAAGTGTTTATTCCTACTTTGTAATTAGCACAATCCCCTTAATCAATGGCCAGCCCTTCAGCTAGAATGTGACAGAATCACACAGGCAGTTAATCGTTGCTCTGTCTGTTTTGTTGATTAAGCAAAATCAATGAAACACTGTTAAATACACGTTTCCTTAATGCATAGCACTTAACTTACATCCCCTATTTAGATGGAAGCAGATATAAGTGTTGATTAACGTATTTATCAGAAAGTATAGCTCCTGTGGGAACCAATGAGGGGAGGCTGCTGTCTAAACAGAAACTTTATTTTAATTGTTGACCAATACTGTACACTGAAACACTCAAAAACTCATTGTAAAACTACATTATACATGTTATAAATCATAAGTGTTAATATAGCTCATGAATGCAAATGTTACTGACATTTGACAACTGATGTCTGATCTTCTTTTAAACCAACTTTTTTTTAATGCATCAAAACAGTCATTGAGTCAAAGGTCAACGTTTGAGTAAATGTCAGTAAGACATCACTATGAGGAAACCATAGATAAAGTTCCTTTATATACTTTCTAAACGCTCCTATTATGTGTTTAAAAAGGCCTCGGAGTCAGAATAAACTCCACTTGAGGGACACATTGTGATCTTTGTCCTCCAGTAGCTTTTGAATCCACAAGAGGGAGCTATGGTCCATAGAAAGATCATCCATCAAACAAGTGAAATCATTTGACAGCAGATACTCATACTTATTTTACACAGACATGATTAAGTCATTATTATTTTTATGTATACTCTGTGGTAGAAGAAGCATTCATTTACTTCAATCAAAGTAGCTAAGACTTAAAAATCAAAGCCATAAAGCTCATAGGGAGCATTATCTTATCAGGTTTCTCAGGTGGTTCAAACTTAACTGACCCACTATGATACGGAATGGTTTTAAATGAGCTTTATCTTCAGTGAACTTAATGTGACACAACAGAAACAGGCAGTTCATGATGGTAGTTCATAAAGGTGGGTTATTGCTCTACACAGCATCAACTGTTGCACTCAATGTGTGTTGTGTTGTACAATGTGGGCTGATTGTGGATTTCATGTGTCTTACTTACTTAAGAATATCGGATGTTTCTGCTTCTATCTGGTTTTGTTTGAGGACTCTTGGAAGATTATAGCTGGACTAAAATATATCCAATTAAAAAAAAACAATACCACAATGTAAAAATACTACTTACTAAGGAACAAAAAAAAATATATATTTTTTATAATAATAAATAAATAAATGTAGTGAGTAAAACGTATAACATTTGTTGTATGTAGTTGAGTAGAAGTAGGTAACAGTAGTACTTGGATAAATGTTACTCCCCACGTTTATACTATTAATCAACACTTGATGATGATTGGAAGTGGTACCCAATAGTGGGTTTACAACTCATTTTATAATTAAAATATAATAATAATAACTCTTATTGTTATTATTATTTTTATTAGTATTATTATTATCATTATTAATAATAATACTCATCATTATTATTTTAACTCTTATTATTATTATCATTATTATCATTATTATTGATAATAATCATTATTTTAACTCTCTATTTTTATTATTATTATTATTAGCACAAGTAGTAGTAGTAGTAGTAGTAGTAGTAGTAGTAGTAGTATTATACGACTAAACCTATTGCTTTCTGTTACTTTCACTGCAACATTTATCAAAGGACAACCAATACTGGTTCAGTTTCATGTGCGCGATAATTTAATTAAAACCCCATAATTCTAATAACTCACTCAGGAGACACAATGCGAGGTAATTAAGCCCCCCCTCCCCTCCCCTCCTCCCTCCCCTCCTATGACTCGTTTCCTTGGTAGTAGAAGCCAGACCAGAGGTCGCTGCATAAGTACCACAAGGAAGGAACCAGCTGCGTAAAGACGGAGGAGGAAGACGCGCGGAGCGGCTCGTCGTCAGCTTTAATAGAGACACAACAGTGAGAACGGGAGCTGCTTAGAAGAGGTCGGATGAAAAAGGACGTTCCACATTATTTGGGATCAAGTTGGAAAACCATCAGGAGGCGCGCGGAGCAGAGACGCGCGTGGAGAGACGGTGAGTCCCCTTCAATAATAAAACAGCTGTTTCTACTTGGCTGTCTATCAACAGGGCTTGTACTATCAACTGATACACGTTTACAACGCAGCTTAATCATCACTTATTAACCTGTAACGTCAGCCCACGCGTGCCTGATTGGAAACTTCACTTTATTTATGACTCAAGAGGCGTTTAGATTGAATTACTATTTCAAAAAGGATGATGAATCAAAACAACCAGCTGATTCAATCATCATCTTTCACATTCAAACCTATGATCTATAGAGATCTAAACAAATAAATAACACAACTAAAAAAGCAGCTGACTTTTCCCCTCTACACACTTGAGTTGAGAGGATTTTCCTGATCCAGGATGTAACCTTGAGTAACTCGTGGAGGACTACTTATCAGCAGCTTTTGGACCTTGCACTCTTTCTGTAAGAGCCTCGCCTCTCAGTGTCTGTGGCACGTTTGATCACACGCAGGAAGACTCAGATCTCCTGTCCTTCTCCTCCGCAGTCTTCCTGGAGCCACGTGCCGGTGATCCGCTGCCTCAAGGTATCTCAACTTTTCTACTCATGCCTCCTCGCAAGCGGTCATGTGTCCTCGTTCTAAAATCGACTGTAAATCTACTTATTTAGCAGCTTCTGCTTGTTTCTGTTTCTATTCTATTAAAAGGGATTGCTGCGTGTCCAAACTCTGCTTCCACAGTCACTGTTCTTGTTTGTCTGATCAATAAGGAAACGCTGGAACAATCCAAGACATTTTTGTTGGTGATTTGAGGGTGAAAGGTCTCCTGGGGTTAAAGTTGAACATGTTTTGGTTGAATAGAAATGTTTTCTAGACGGTAAAACTCAGAAAGTCTTGGGTGTCACCTTGAAACAACGGTTGCATCTGAACGTTCTGGGTTCTACCAAATATATCCACATCCTCTCTCATTCAAAACTCCATGAACAATTTATCACATTTAAGGTCACAGAGCCTATTAGTGCAGACACACTTATTGTCGTGCTGAGGATGGTGAACTTTGGAAAACATGTGACCCGACACTGTGCTGACACTATCAAACGTGTGTGTGTGTGTGTGTAGTGCAGATACGAGTCAAAAATGTTTGTGCGTCTCAGTAGGTAACCCTTCCTCAGCTCGTACGGTCACTTATGAGGAGCTGGTGTTTTCAGGCATGTGGCGTGTTTGCTCCTGTCCCTCTCCTCTCTGTCAATACACTCAACCTTAAAAGGCCATTTGCTGTGGAGCCTAATGGCCCTCCAATCCACGAAAACCCCCTCCGTCCATGCCGGGGCCGTGACCCGCCAGTCGTTTTTCACCCTGTTTGTTCCCACGTTGGCACCCTCGGCATGTAAACAGGGTTTTTCTTTGGCTGTATGTACAACTTGACCGATCCATCTCCATGGTAACAGCATCACTGATACGACCTGTGTTTCCTCCACAGATGGCAGGAGATGATCACAGATAACTTGGGAAGGAATTCAAGTCTTTCACATCGAGGCGAAAACCTGCAGTCGTGACTGAAGTCTCAGAAAACAGTTCCTCACTACTTAATCAATAGACCACCAAAAACACGAACAATGGCGTCCTACAGTCCTGCCTCGACACAAGAGGCCAACAACGGCGGCCCCCCATCTGCAAAGACTGAAAAAGCAGAGGAGTCCATGAAACTGAAGAAGGAGATCTCCCTCTTGAACGGGGTCTGCCTGATCGTGGGGAACATGATCGGCTCGGGGATCTTCGTCTCGCCCAAGGGCGTCCTCATCCACAGCGGCTCGTACGGCCTCTCCCTGCTGGTGTGGACCATCGGGGGGATCTTCTCCGTGTTCGGGGCCCTGTGCTACGCCGAGCTGGGGACCACCATCACCAAGTCGGGGGCCTCCTACGCCTACATCCTGGAGGCCTTCGGGGGCTTCTTGGCCTTCATCCGCCTGTGGACGTCGCTGCTGATCATCGAGCCGACCAGCCAGGCCGTCATAGCCATCACCTTCTCCAACTACATGGTGCAGCCCGTCTTCCCCACCTGCATAGCTCCATACCTGGCCAACAGGATGCTGGCGGCCGCTTGTATATGTAAGTACACATCTGGGGTTGCGTGTGTGTGATGAAGAGTGAATGAGGATGTCCACTTAAAGAGAGCACGTGAGCTTCATAGACTAGAGAAGTGAAAAGTGGTGACATCGCTGCTGCAGTCAGCAGGTTTTTCACACACAGACCAAAGAGGAACCGAGCTGCCTCTGAGAGTCATGCACCAATGAGGGAAGAGTGAAGGGAAAGGCAGTTTTACTCAATCTAAATCAAGAACCTTGCATGATGTCCTGCACGTGACGACTTGAGTCACATTTTGGTTAATATCGTTATGGGAACGGCAAGAAACTGTGCGTAGATGTCGAGGTGAGCCCCGTATAAGGATGTGGCCCAGATCGCCGGGGTAACGGGAACACTATGGCACGGAGAAAGAGCAGAGCTGACAACCTGAATGAATCAAACTAACTAAGAAATTCACAAAAGCCAATCACCGTAGCAACGGGGCACTAAAAGATAAATACCAACGCTCAGGCAACGGGGCAAGACGGACAGATGGCTTCTTTAGATAAGCAAACAGGCATAGTGCTGGTTTGCAATTAATATTTCTACATTCATCCACCCACCCATGTATGCATGAACACACACACACACACACACACACACACACACACACACACACACACACACACACACACACACACACACACACACACACACACAACACACACACACACACACACACACACACACTTGTGCCATGCACCGATAAGCCCTGGAGGAGGAGAGGCTGATAGCTGCGAGCTAAAGTCCTGCAGTGAGACTCTGAACTGAGACGCAAACAGGCAACCGACAGAAGACAAGGTTTTTTTTAATGCTTAAAGTACTATTTTTCCTTAACTCTTAGCAGAAGCCGATCCAATAACTTCAAACATTATTTGATGCCAAAACACCTAAATAAATATGATAATAAATGATAATAATTAAACATAATCTTTATTTAGAAGGTTATCCCATTGAGACACATTCTTGAGATATATGTGGTTAAAACTAAAGAGGAACTGATATCTGATGTGGGTCAAAAACTGACTCAGATACATGGATTATGTATCATTGGCCGATCTGGTATCGAATATCATTATCTTAACAGATCACAATTCACTACATTCAATCCAGGTATTTGGAGCATTTTGTTAGGAAAGCTGTTGAAATGTTAAAAGTCAAGCCCAATGTCTTACATTAAAGAACAGTGAGGAATATTAATCATTAATTCAACACTGGTATGGGGTCGGCCCTGTGTTTACAGGTATTATAAAGTTATTAGTTACCCTGGGTGAGAGAAAATCTCAAAAACTACTAGATATGAAGTCAGAATTATAAGAAAGTAATGCAAAAATGTAATTTAAGTCAAAATGTTGATATACTGTATTCATAATTTACAATCTCATAATATTGACTATGTAAAAAAAATAGAATCATTTTGCTAATTTTCCATGTTTTGACTTAATTTAGCTGTCTTTTACTTAATGTTGACTTTGTATCTGATGATTATTGACTCGTGTGCTTCAACATATCTCACCGTGACCCTCTTGCTCGCCACGTAACGTCCGTACTGCCACGCCTTTGACCTTTAACGTTTCGCAAAAAGGATTGAAAAAAACATACACATTCGTCTGTGTCAGCAGTAATAAAACACCTCATTCACTCACTCAATAACACGAGCGCTTTATCGCCGTGGACATCCGCTGTCCTTGACTCCAGAGCTTCCCACCCACACGTGAGTTCACAGTTGTTGGGCAACTGAAGGGGTTTTTCAAAGAGCTCCATTTCACCTCACATCTGGAGCATATTTGACCTCCACTACCAGTCTGCCGGCCTCCCCAACCCGATCTCACACCTCCCACCCTTCTAGCCTTCCACTGTCAACACACCACGCCTCTACTTCTGTGTGGCAATGTCCCCCTCTCCATCGCTCATCACCCGGCCTCCCGCCGGGACTTATTATGATCCTCCGCCAAAGTGGTGGAAGACGATAGTGTTGTGATTACGAAGGGTGGTCAACACGGAGGAACGTCTGGTGGATGGAGGTCACCGCGGAGCGATAAGCGGGCAGGGCGCTGCGAACTCGTAGATAAAACGCCGACGACTCAGCTGGTCTGCAGGTGAGTTTGTTTAATCAGTGCTGAGGAGGATTTACACAAGAAGACTCAAAAACGACTGATGTGTCCACGTTTATGAACTTGAAGGACAGATAAGAGAGATAAGTCACAGGAAGAAGCACGAAAAACATGTTTCCCAAGAACATCCACGCTCAAAGTGAAGGAAAAGTAGCAGTTGTGAGCACTTTTCCTATCGCGGGGGTCAACGAGCAGAAACGGTCACAAACCAGCGACCTCCAGCAGAAATACACAAGGTCTCACAACGCTCCTTTATCGCTTTTACAAGTTGTCCGACTTCCACAACTGTACCTGTGTGTGTGTGTGTGTGTGTGTGTGTGTGTGTGTGTGTGAGGGGTTAAATGCTGCACTCAGCTGTTTCCTCATCTGAAAAACAACAGTCTGCTTGAGTCAGCAGCAGCGTTTCCTTACCTCTCACACAGAAAAACATGCTGCCACTCTGTTCACAGAGCAATGTCCCCCCATACTGTTAGAAGGATTTCTAACATATCCATATTCACGCTTTGGTTGCTCTCCACTCACCGTAGGTCTGCTGACCTTCGTGAACTGTGCCTATGTGAAGTGGGGCACCAGGGTCCAGGACTTCTTCACCTACACCAAGGTCATCGCTCTCATCGCCGTCATCATCACGGGCCTGGTGAAGATTGGACAAGGTTAACCGGCTTTTTCACGTTTTTAAATCCCTCCCCCCACAATATTAAACACTGAGGAAACACAGAAGCTAACGGAGTGAATATTAAACTGTTTTTTTCAGGTCACACGCAGAACTTCGAGGGCATGTTTGACGACTCGTCTCAGGACCCGGGACACATCGCCCTGGCTCTGTACTCGGCTCTGTTCTCCTACTCGGGATGGGACACCCTCAACTTTGTCACCTGAGGAGATCAAGAACCCAGAGAGGTGAGGATAGTCCTCTATTCTAACACCACCATAATAAGACATTAACTTGAGGAACGTACGGTAACAGGAAAAGGAGCATCTTCAATCTTCCCATCATGCATTTCCCCCAGACATAGATGAGAAACACACTAGCATGATGACGTTGTTATGTTCAGAGTTAAATATATCCATAAACAGAGACTCAAACATCCTGTTTACAAAACACAAGCTGCCATTTCCGGTGAGGTTTGATGAGCCGTCGTCGGTGTGTGATTCACACAGCATTGATCAAATGAGACACACGTGATTGGATCACAAGGATCTTCCAGAGTTCCCAGGCAGATTAAGTGACAACCCCCCGACTAATCACAATCCCCGTCCTGCCCTCACCCACGGGGTCGACCCGCTCTCTTGACCCACAGGCTGAATCTCAGCTCTCGCGTCTCATCTCGTTTGCCTCCCTCTGCTGTCTGTTCGTGTGAACTGCAGGAACCTACCGCTGGCCATCGCCATCTCCATGCCCATCGTGACGGTGATCTACATCCTGACCAACGTGGCGTACTACACCATCCTGCCCATGAACGCCATCTTAGACAGCGATGCCGTGGCCGTGGTGAGTGCACATAATCCTGCAAGAAGACCGCCTCACGTTGGGTCCCGATCCATCCAGTGCAGCTTCACACCATTTAATCCTCTCCTTCCAGACGTTTGCAGACCAGGTATTCGGCGTCATGAACTGGACCATTCCCTTGGCCGTGGCGCTCTCCTGCTTCGGAGGGCTCAACGCCTCCATCCTGGCTTCCTCCAGGTGAGTTAAAAAAAACATTCATCCATGTTTTATTATTGTGCACATCACTCATCGCCCTCTCCTACTCCTGCTGTCTCTAAAGGCTGTTCTTCGTGGGCTCCAGAGAAGGTCACCTACCGGACTCCCTGTGCATGATCCACGTGCACCGCTTCACTCCCATCCCAGCCCTCCTCTTCAACGTCAGTTTTAGTTACTAATGGTTTCATTTACATGCCAAACTCCCACATTTTCCAGTGTGACTCAAAGCGTTTCTGTCTCTGCAGGGCGTCATGGCTCTGATATACCTGTGTGTAGAAGACGTCTTCAGGCTCATCAACTACTACAGCTTCAGCTACTGGTTCTTCGTGGGTCTGTCCATTCTGGGGCAGCTTTATCTGCGCTGGAAGCAGCCGGACAGAAAGAGGCCGCTAAAGGTAAGAAGCAGAACCCGAGCGATCATCTTAAAAAATCAGCTCGTTTTCCTGTCTGACCCATCATCTACCTCTCTTCCTCCCTCAGCTCAGCCTCTTCTACCCCATCATCTTCTGCCTGCTCACCGTCTTCCTGGTGGTGGTGCCGCTCTACAGCGACACCATCAACTCCCTGATCGGCATCGGCATCGCCCTGTCGGGAGTGCCCGTCTACTTCCTCTGCTGCCACACGCCGGCCACGAGGAGGCCGCAGTGGCTACGGAAGCTCATCGGTAAGACGGCTTCTCACACTCTAATTACCTGGAGGACCCGGCCTGGCCGCTCCTCTTAGACACGCTTTTAAAACTATAATGTAATGTGAGTGGTTTTGTGAGGAGAAAATGAGGGGTTAATGCACATTAACCTGAGGCAGGAGAGAAGGAAAGAGACTTATCTTAACTTCCATAGATCACAGAGAGAGTTGAACAAGATTCATCCGAACACTTCCAGCAGCACATGGGAAGTTCAGGAAGTCCAGCCGGTTCTGGGAATAACTGCCACTCTGTTTCCATTTAGATATTTAGGGAAAACTGGAGTAAGCTTTCAGTTCTCTCCACTCACTCCCCTTGTCTTCCTCCCCTCCCCCAGCTCACAGGTGTGTCTCATTCATCTCCTCTCTCCCTCTCGTTTGCTCAAGGGTTCTGCTACAATAAAAGAAATAGTTATAACAGAAACAAAATCATTCGCAGGCCAGCTGTTATGACAATCATTTAGATACTGGAGGTATTTTATTGTCCCTTTAGGAAATCTGTTTTTCAGTGAGGAGTTCATTGTCATGGCAACACAACAACAGGATAAACACTTAACCTTTCCCATAATGCATCAGCTGTAAGCACAGTTTGTAGGTTGAAGGACATTCGACGTCGGTCACCATTATTGCACACGGCCATGTATGATAACATCTATCTCCAGTTAAGCTGATACAAGTGTCGCTGGTGTTGCATTACCAAGAAGCACCAGCAGATGGTGCTAAAATATAAAACACAATAAAAGTACAAAAACACATCTTCAGCATTGAGAGGTCAACATCTAATTAGGCCAACTTTTTAAAAAATGAAGCCTTTGTTGCCCTTTTTTCAGCACCAACAACAAAAATCATAATTTTTTACTCAACAGTTTTTCTTTTTTAGTTTAAGTTTTTTTTAAGTGACCAGATGTCACAACTGTACTTTGCTTGGACCCAACACATGTCAACATATTTACACCTGGATTCAGTCTAGTAACAGGAAAATAACAAACGTACCCTTCCTCCGTCTCTTCCAGCTAAATACGGCGTGCTGATTCAGAAGGTGTGCTACTCGGTTGTGACTGAAATGGACAAGGACGAGTAGATGTGTGGTTTGAAACACCCTGCACCTGAACGCGTCGTGGCCAGCGGCTGCCGCCACAAGGCCTCGCTGGACGAAACTTTTGGGCTTGAGCTGATCCCGGCTCTCTGACCCGTCAATCATCACCCGGGGGATCACGTCAATGATTGTATGAACGTACGCCCGCGTGCTCGTTGGCAAGATTTCCCTTCAGAGGACATTTTAATGCACTCCTGAAGAAATCACCACCCCAATAACAGAACTGTACGTATTACTAGAGAACTATTTAATTGATATAGCAAGACAAATATTTTTTTGTGAAATGACATACATGTAACACCTTTCTCATTTTACAAGAAGGTGGCAAATTATTATGATTAATTTGTTTAAGTGGACAAGAGAGAAGCCTCGGTATTATTACTATTATTTGCACAAAGAATGAAAGCAATCAAGTGGATTAGAATATAATATATATTATTATAATAATATATATAAATATAATTCAGTTTATAAGTTCAGGAACGTGAAGGGGAAAGTTCATAAAAACTGACGGTCCTGAGGTCTATTGAAGGGCTATTTTTCCACAAATTAACTCTTTTTGAGCAGCGTCCAACTCAAACATAAATGTGAAATAGTTTGGGAAAGTTGAGCTGCAAACATATTTATAATAAAATTACTTGTTGACAACAGAAATGGACTCATTTCTTTCTTGGTTGTTCCTGGGGAAGTGGATTAATGTGTTGTGAAGTCAAAAAGCACACAAATATACACACTAAAGGGGTTGTTTTGAGGCAGATTTTACATTTTAATTAGAATAACACACACTGACAACCCTTTCCCACACTGTCGTCCCTTCCATCCATAAATATGTACATATATCATTTTACTGTCAAGCTTTCAGTCGGATCTATCCCATCGTGTCCTTCCATGGCCTCGCCTTGACATCAGCCGGCTTGTCTTTCGTTGATGCTGCTGCCATGGGCGGGGCCTGCTGGAGGGGATTGTGGGTAAACGTTTGCCTCAGTGGACCTGCAGCGAAACGAAGAGAAGACGAGCACGTTCAGAGACGATGATGCTGATCCGTCCAGTATAGAGGATGTGAAGGGAGACTTTAGACACAGTGTTCCCAGCAACTAACATTCACTTTTCTTATAACTTAATTGGCAGCAAATATCTTCAAATGTCATATTTTGTCTGCCAATAAGTCCAAAAATATATATATTTATATTTAATTTGATATAAATGTGTTCCTCTCTCTTATGCAGCATCAGTGTTTACACATCAACCTTTAAGTACACTTGTTATATTTTATTATATTCATGTTTCAGGTAACAGACACACACTATTTGCAGGCTATTTGTCTCATAATCTCCATTTATAAAGCTGCATTATTGTGCTGGCTGTGGTCACAAGGGGGCGCACTTCTTCCATTCCTAAATCACCAAAAGGCCACTGCACAGTACCCGACTGTCACGGAGAGAAATTCTATTTCTAAAACACATTATTTTGCAAAAAAAAAAAAAAAAACATATTGTGATTATTTTAGGCATTCATAACTTGCTTATAATCCAACACGCCGATATTTCCAATTTCCACTTCTTTTCATACTTTATTCTCATTTGTTTTTGGCTGAAACAAAGAATAAACAGTGTGTCTAAGTGGAGCTGGTGAAGGAGTGGTGGGACTGACCTTTAGCAGCGAGGTCCAGGTGATTTTTGATTCTTCTCTCCCTTTCTTCCAGCTGCTGGGCCAACTGAGCGTTTTTCCAGCCTGCAGACCAAAACCACAGTTGCATCATGGACAATGCAGTCAATCAAATCATGACTATACCAGTAATTTTACATTATTTCTTAAATACAACTCTTCAAATGTCCTTTAGCCCTAATCTAGTTAAGTTAAGACACCCACCCTTCTTCATGCTTTCGATTAGGCCGTCACTTTGGGGCAGGGCGGAGGCTGGGTGTTTGATCTTCTCAGGGATCTTAAACTTGTCTCTGACGTAGGGGTGTCTGAGCAGAGCGACCTGACCCAACGAGAAGCAGTTGGAGGTCAGCCAGTAGGTGAACACCGCCTGAGGTTGGAGAAGAAAAACATGTTAGAAACCGAGGAGCAAATTTAGGACTGCGTGGATTTTGTGCCTGCCAAAATGGAGACAGACAGCAGGCGCATATGATGCTCTACTCATGGTGTCTCACCGTGGGGAAGTTGATGGTGAGAGGGAGGATGACAAGGGGCATGATCCTGAACACAGTCTTCATGGCTCGCAGGTTGGGGTTGTCGATACCAGACTCTGCACCCAACTAAAAGCAGACACAGCGACAGTGTAGGGATTCAATAAAAGATTCAATAAATTACTTTAAACTATTTAAAACAAGCTCATGACGCCACCTGTCCTCCTGTTACTCTTGTTATTCCCATAATTGTGCTCTTAGTGAAAGACAATAAAAAAAGAAATTGACATTAACAGGGTTGGTATCATTTTACAGTTGAAGCTGACCTCCAGGATGAGGAACATGGTTCCAGTGACGGCAAAAGGCAGGATATAAAAAGGATCTGCTGCCGTCAGGTCTAGAAACCACAACAGGCCTCCTGTCTGCATGCTGGGCACCGGCAGGTAGGACATCTTCCTCAGTGCGATGAAGAAAGAGACGAAGACGGGCGCCTGGGAGGACAGATGTGGTCCATATCAGACATAAACTCAAATACACAGAGGTCATGTGATGATGTCATGGTCCAGTAAAACCAGAATAAACAGACTGACCTGCACCAAAGGAATGAGGAACCCGCGGAGAGGATTGACATCATGCTTCTTCTGGAACAAGTTCAGGTCAGAGTAGGCTTTGGCAACTGGAACATGCAAACAACAGGTAATGACGACCTATTTCACAGATACAGAAACATCTCAATTGTGCTGGAAAATAACAGAATCGTGAATTTTTTACAATCAAATTTGTTTCCACTCTGCTTGGCTTCATTCATCTTGGCAGTGAGTTTGGTCATCTCGGGCAGAACGTTGTTCAGCTTGGCTGCCTCCCTCTGGCCCTTCACGATGACTGGAAACACAGCCAAGCGAGCCAACACTGTTCCTTTAAGAGAGAGATTCACACAAACAGGATGAAGAGGAGGCGAGGACACCTGTCTGAATGTTTGACCGACTGATTTACAGGTAACGTCTCTTACCTACAACAATGGCCCCCCACCAGGGCAAACCGAGATCCACGTGCATGAACTCCAACATGTTCTGGATCAGACCCACTGGTGTGTTGCAGCCCAATCCCAGCTCCGCTAAACTGGTTTCTGTGGCCGCGGCCTGCAGGACCTCCACCGCAGTGGGTGCAGCATCCAGCACCTGCTCAGGGATTGGCTGCGATAAAACAGCGGCGGGGTCGGCGGACAGAAGCTCGGCGGAGAAGTCAACGATTGGAGGAGGTGCTGCTGCCGTGGAAACGGTTTCAACTGTGATCTGAAAATATTGGTGAAAAAAGAATCACGTTATTTAAGTTAGAAGTTAACTAAATGGTTTGGATCGATGATTCGACCTCCGATGTGGGCTCCACCTGTTCACTGATTGGTTGTGTGATGACGGGGGAGGACTCCAACACTGGAGCAGCCCTGGTTCCATCCTCAGGGGGGATCTGGCAAAATGCATAACAACAAGGTACAGATGTAAACAAATGATTCAAAAAGCATAAAATCTCACATTAAGACTCATCACCTGCATGTCAACTCACCTGTGAGCTGTTGTGCCTGACCGCCACGGCGTTCACCCAGAGGAACTTCCCACGCCGTCTGCAGCCCAGCAGAGTCCCGGTGGTCGGACTGTGACACTGGAACACTGTGTGCAGGTGGGACTTCTGCAGCAGCTGCTGTTTGTGAACCAGCGGGGGAGTCAGCCAGATACACACTTTACATGATAAACCTCACAGGTAAGGGCTGCTGACAGAGCATCACTTGGCTATACCGCTGGAGCAACGTACAATATCTTATGATTCATAGTGTAGTTGCACTTGACTGTCACAAAAACAAATAACAGCATCAATGCTACCACAGTAGCATCTTTGCAATGGAAAATGTGTCGTATAACATTTATGATTGTAATATGTGATTTATAACCTCAGATAACTCCACAGGTGATATATGTGCCTACACTAAATCAAAAAGTGTCGTAACGTCTTTAAATATAGTGACCTCTGGTGGCATTTAGGTGCAACAGCGCCAGTATCTTAACTTCAGGTATGCTGTGGTGGTTGTTGACAAAGCTAGCAGCTAGCCTGTGGAGACATGCATAGGTGCGCTTCACCCATGTCAATAAACTCCTGGTGGTCTTCAGCACGAAGCCCAGGGCTTCTAACTGAACTGCACATGCTGTGAATGTTTTAAAAACGGGTGACAGTACAGCTATATTACATAATCGATAACTCTGTCTTGACCAGAAGATGCTGGCACTGTCAAAGTCACACACAGAAAGACATGCACTCGTAGCAAGGATGCTAGCCGGCTAGCGAGTTAGCCGTTGAAAGTCGCAGTTTGCGTCTTTGTGTCAGAAGCAGGGAGAAAGTCCCGGATGTAAGACTGTAAAGAAGACCTACGTGGTTCCAAACGTCTGAAGGTGGACGGCTGGCGCGGCTCGGTTTTGCAGTCTGTCTCAGGAAACATCTTGCCAGACAACCCGGAGTCACCCCGCTCCTGATGGCAGCCATGTTTGAGAGGAGGGGTGATATAAAACGTTCTACGGGAAGCGCGAGGAGTCAATACTCCTGTTTGTTCGCGATACGCTTCGCTCGCGTTTAATGGGAAACATTACGGTGTTGAAATAAATACATTAACTTAAGTGCTGAGAACTACAGAGAACGACAGTATTTCGGAAATGTAAGTATATATATATATATATATATATAAACCAATGACAATAAAGCTGAATCCTGTTAAAATGTTTAATATTTTGTTTTGTGTTTTATTAATGGAAAACAGAACAAAACAAAACAACAACAAAAATATTCTGATTCCGTTATTATTCTTGTTTGTTTTTTTTTTTCGTTTTCTTAACATTATTCTATTTCTTTCTTTCACATGTTCGAAATAAAAATTTGAATTGAATCCATGATTCACTTCCTGTGAATATTTATGCTATGCTTCAAAAGCATTTGTGATCATAGAAACAAGAGATTAATGCATACACACCTAAATGTATTTCCTTCCCCCCCAAATTGCGTTGCTTCCCACAACTTTCTTACCTGCCCTGCAGGGGTCACTGATGAGGCATTTTAATCACGGATTAAAGAGAGAATATATTTTATGAATGACAGATATTTGTAGTTTATTTTACTTGTATTGTACATAATTGCTTCTTTTCTGTAAATAGAGATTAGTGTACTTCCACAACTATATGTTAATATTTGCGTACTGAAATATTAAAACGGCTATTAGTGTAGTGCACAAATCTGCTGTCCGCCTGTCCCTTATAACATGGAGACCTTTCATCAGATCATAAAGAAGCCTGCTGTTCTTTGCTTTATTCACAGAATTAATTTAAAACACACAGACAAAAAAAACTGAGGAGTCAAGTTCATGATTATTATGGCTTTAAACAAAAGTCTGGAATGATGCCAACAGATCAGAATCAGCACAACTCAATTTGTGTATGGATTTTACATAGTTCACCCGAAAAAAGGTCTGATGAGTTTCTGATCATTCGTCAAACATTTCCGAAGGAGACATGAAGCCTCGATCTGTGATCTGATGAGGTTTTATTTAACAATAACAGACGAGCTGAAATTCTACTGTAAAGACAGTCCTGTGGCAGACAAAGTGTAAGTGTAAATGTATCTGTATCAGGACAGTATCCATCAGCTTTTAATAAAGTTCAGTTCCGTTGGGTTCCCGTCTCTTTGACCTTCAACCAGACTGCTGTACCTGAGCTCATCCATGACTCGGGCAACAAAGCAAATCCCACTTTGACACAGCACATCGCCACTTCTAGGGGCCTTTGGCGACGCCCACCAATGCTGGCCTGAGTGTGCGACCGTGAAGCTTGTAGCCCACTTTGGTAACTATGGCGACAGTGCCCGGCTCCTTGCCCTCCACTGGGGCATGGAAGAGGGCCTCATGCTCATAGGGATCAAACTTCTGGCCGTCCGGATTGAGCTTGATGAGGCCATGCTTAGTGAAGACCTTCTGGATCTGGACCTCTGTCATCACCAGGCCGTCATACAGGTTCTTCAGGTGAGGGTTCTGGCTCGTCACCTCCTCCTTGGGCACACTGTCTGTGGCCTTCTCCAAGATGTCGGCCACCTCCAGCAGGTCCTTACAGAAGCCCTGGATCCCTGGTGATGGAAGAAAGCTTGATATTATTATTTGATGATATTATTATTATTATTATTCAGCATGCTTTAAATTTTTGACTTTGCTTCAAAAATGTTATGCACCTAGTGTCCAGTGAGAATACACAAGAAAAAGGTCTAATAAGCTTGTCATATACATCGAAATCAAGTGCATTCGAACAGTCCAAGTACTGGTTTTAGGTCAACCAAACCAACTACTTCATAAAAGATGCACAAGTTAATCAAAGGCAGGCAATCGAAACTAAAGTTTTTTCTTTTGTGACATCTAGTGGTTAAAACATGGAACTGCAGTAACCTTGAGCATGATTTTCTGCAGGATTCACGCATGGCAAAGCCCGTTAGGTGGTGGATCCTGTTGAAATCTAGGAAACTGTCAGATTTCAAATTTAGAGTCTTTACCGTATAATTTAGCATCTTCTATCATCTTCTGACTCCTTGTCCTGAGGTTCTCGGTGTCTGCTAAGGCCCGCTTGTACTTTTCCTGGAAACATGGTGAAAAAGTAAAAACAACATTATCGACATTATGTAATGAAGCTCAGGCTTAAACACTGCCATTACCATGTCTGTTTAAGTCTTTTGTAAAGATGATATTGATGATGTTAAACATGTCCTCCATTCAGAAATAAATGCTACTATTGAAGCTTAAAAATAGCATAATGGAGAATCCTACGTTTACAATGGTCAGACTCTGTCATTGCATTTTTTTTTCAACATTTTTTTTAAACACTGCATCTAACCATTACTTTATTACACACTTTCTGTCAATTAACTGTTCAATTAACTATAGTAAAGCAGAACAGCGAATCAGAACAAGTACATGGAATTTGCCTTGGTGTTCAATGATACCGATACATATAGATAAATCACTAAAAATCATCATTTTTAGGATTTCATAGTGACGTGGCTGTTCAGGGTCTTCTATTGGAAGCTTGTACGTCAGTGAAATGAACAGTGTCACTGTTTGGGTTGTTCGTCCACCTTAAAAAATTACTGTTGGTTGATATGGTTGTTGGCAACATTTCTAAAGGGGCCTTCACACCAAGCGTCACTGCACAAAATGTGCTTAATTATTCAGACCATTGTTATAACAGAATAAAAATGACAACCATCAGCCTGAAGACGGCGGTGAAGGTGATGCGTCTGTGGCGACCTCTGACTTACTGTCATGTCCTTGAGCTGATCCTCCAGCTGGGTCTTCTCCTCAATCAAGAGCGTCTCTGCTGCACTCTGCTCCGGCTTGTCTGCCTCCTCTGACCCGTGGCCATTCTTCTGCTGGGTGGCTGTGCATAGTAATCTTGGAGACGCTCTGTGTGGGAAGGAAGGGAGAAAGAAAACATCACCAAAGGCATGAATACTACATTATTCATTCTTGAAAATATGGTTAGTTTAAGAAGCCATGATATATGTGTATATCATGTGTTACAAACCATCAAATGTTCAAAGTGACTCCCTAAATTGTATGATTATATGCAGCATTACAGACAGATGGAAAACCCTGAATAAATGAGTGGAGAAACATAGCAAATGCTGCTTTCATAAATGACAAGATGGCTTAATGGATGCTATGAAAACGATATAATATACATACACTATTCTATTATTTTACATCTCCAGAAGTCAGGGTATTTTTGGTTCCTTGTCCAGACCTGCTAATTGATGTTATCAGACAGCTTAATTGACACGACTGCCAGTTGTACAACTGCCAGTACAACTGACGAAGAATGTTGTGCAACTACCTTATGTCATTCAATAATAAATGCACGCTTATATAGTTTTCAATAGACGTTCACAGAGTATTAATCTAATATAATGAGAAGCTTTAGGCAAAACAGTGCACGCTCGCTACAAAGGCTAAGTTAAAGTTTAACTTTTAGGAATGGAGTTTGGTGTGAGACTCTGTCCATTCAAGAAAAAACAACACGCTATGAGACACGCACTCACACACACTACACTTCACACCCTAACCTAACACATAACAGACAGCATTGAACGTTTTATTACCATACTGAAATAGGTTACACCCCGCTTTTCATCATTTAGGATGTCACGTTATGTCGTCATACTTCTTCTAGCAAGGGCATGCTAGCCTGCTAACATGCTAACACACACACACACAGGCGCGCAGTCAGTACGTTTGAGTGAGTTTAAGTCCAAATATATTTTACATAAAGGACATTAATTGGACCATGGTAGGTTAAAGTAAGCTAACAGTGCTAGCCGGCTAATACTACACAGTTCCCTGAGATGACAGAAGCTCAGTATCCGGCAGAACCAGGCCTGTAAACCGCACATTGACGTCAACAAAGTCGATACCGGTGTCTGTTACCTGAATAACGCAGGTGAAGCTACTAGTGAGTAGCTCTGTCTCACCGCTCGCGAACACAAACTCGCCATTTTTCCACAGTGCACCACTGACCGGATAAAAACCTGCTCGTAACACACGCTGACGGGACGCACAACGCTGCTGGCGTCGGCGTGAAGCTTTCAGCCAATCACGAGCAGCTACGAAGGACACCGCTCCCACTTGACCAATCAAATTCAAGAGAAGAGTTCGACGAGCGGGTTGTAGTTTGGTTGAGGTGACGTTAAAGGTGAAAGCGCCATGTAACCAAGGACGATGGTGGTTGGAGCGTTTCTCTTCAAGTGCATCTGTGATTGGTCAAAACACGTAAAATGACGCTCCGAGGGGGCGGGGCCATACTGCAATATTTGGGATCTATCCGGGTCATAACTGCCAATATTGACACCGATTAGCTTCTTTTTTTAATAAAGCAGTTGGCCAGCTAACTTACTTGCATTAGCCAAAACAAACAGAGGTTGGTGTATGTTATTTTTTTTTTATAATTATTGATGCATTCATGTTTAATCAGTTCATTGTTGCAGCTGCTAAAGGTGGAGCATATTTAAATGTATTGATATACTGCTTGATAGTTTCATCCATAATAATACATGATGGACCCCCAACACAGGTGAGTTTCTAATTCCATTTCTTACATTATTAAATGATTAAATGTTTTTTGATTTATAACAGTAACAGAGAGATTTTCACCAGTGTAACATGTTGCTATTGTGTTACCTACAGCTCTCCTTTCCCTTTCAGGGCGCAAATGATTAGGATAGAATTCTAATGTTTTTGTACTTCTCCATACCTTGCCATGTGCAATAACAAAATAACGGGACGGCAAAAGGCTCAACAGTATCAGATTAAAGAGGAAAACAAACAACATGCAGTCACTTTGCCCATAGCTTCAGAAAATGTTTCTTTGTTGTAATCCAAAATCTGTTTTTCTTTTTATTACAAAAGCTATAAACATTTCCATGACACAAAATACTGTACATTTCACAGATCCGTAATTAAAGTTTCTTTTTTTGACAATTTATCTTACAAAATTATCTACATTTGGTGACATAAAGCACACAAAACCCCCTCTTACAAATAACATCGCCGGGCTGGGGAGACAAGATCGAATTGCTGCGTTTTCCTTTGAGACATTTACACCGGATTGCACCATTTTGGAACAATGTGGAACATTTGGTTGCATATGCAACAGTCCGTGAAAAATAAATCAGCATCTATGTGTTTACTAAAGAAATAAACATAGGTGACATTCAGATAAAGAAGAACCATCGGTTCTACATGGTTGCTGTTTGGTGTGAACAACGGCATTTTGGCCTTTTGAGCTCGACCTGAACAAGAAAAACTCATTCGTATCCCTTTTTTTTTTAAAGAAAACCAAAAAGATGCTCAGACTTGCCCCTCGGTATCAACAGAAAATGCCCGATATTAGAGAAGCCCACTGGTGGGAGCAGGTCGGTCGGACCCTGAATGCTGCTGGTGAGTGTTGTGCTTGTATCTCCGATCGCCCTCCTTGTTCGCGAGGAGCCGATCACACCGAGAACCAGTTTTCCTGATACAGACGCTACGTGGATACAGGTGGTATTTAGCAGGTGTTTGACTCCCAATGATTGTTTTGACCCTGGATCCCCATTCCTTATCATCCAACTCTCTCACAAACACACATTTGCTAGCCAGAGTTGAATCACAAACCTTTAACCGTTTCAGGCAAAACAAGCTGGTAACTTTAGCAACATGCTAACCTATTTGACATTATTCAACAAGTTGGGAAGAAAGCAGCTTTGTGGAAAATCAACCAGCAGGTGTTACCATGTGACACGACAACAGGGAACAGACTACTCAAAACACTCTCATCCATAAACCACCATCTGAACAGGATCATGATTTCAGTTTGAAATGTTGTCTGTTTTGGGGAGAAAAAAGGAAAATGTTGAAGGCATCAAGACCACAAGATTTCCCAGGATATTTCTCATTTTCCATTTGCTTTCAATGACTGGAAACTCTGTTTTTCCAGGTTTTCCAGGATGAATATGCATTTCTTATTTGTCGGCAAATCCCATAAAAAGACAAAATCAGTTAACCTTCTTCCAACTGCCCATCGGCTCGTACAGAGGCTGTAAATCTTCCAAAAAATGTTCATGAATATCCACATTTATATGAATATAAATCTTTTGAAAGGCTTGTTAACGTCCTCCCACAGGAGGAATAGGTGCATTATCCCAGGATTAGTACACACAGTGTGCCACATTTTTAATTGATGCCACAACAAGATATGTTAGGCATTGGATGCGCCCACACCATCTGACAGTAAAAATGAATTTATTGTTGCTTTTAGTCTTTTCATGGGATTTGGTGACAGTCAGAGAAATGTAAAATACCACCATCATCCTCTAAATAAGCGTATTGTTTGACTAAACTGGTGCTCCATTGGAGGTTTGGAGCTCCACATTCATGAAATATGACTGAGCATGACCATAACCGAACATTAACGCCCTCCACAGTTGATCCACATTCTCATATACAGATCTAATGCTACTCGTGACTTGCATTTCCCCCCAAAAAGGCCAATTTCTAAACGCTACAGCTGCAGTGAGGAGACAAAAAATATTTTGTTAATCGAGCACACGGCGTTCTTCTCTGCGATTTGAGAGCTCCTTTTGTGAAACGACAGCCAATTCAATAACTTCATTTACATTTAAATAGCGCGATGGCCGTCCGCTCGGCTCGGGGACATGAGAATGAGTCACCGCCGCCGTTCAGCCTTCAACGCCAAGCGGAGTCACCTTTGAAAAGCTAATGACAGGCTGCCAAGGGGAGGCAGGTAACGTTAGTTACTGTGGAAGATGAAAAGCACATCGTGATGTCATATATAAAGAGGTGTACTATTTTCCTGCCGTGTGTGAAGACAATAATCGTATTATAACCAGCATCTCTACCTGTATTGTACCATGTTGACAGCAGAACACTTAAATAAAATACAAATATGGATATTTAAAGGCCCGGAAAACAATTTTCTATTAAGGTGGAGACCGTTTTGATTACGTCACATGACTGTCTGTATTTCACTGAGCTCCCATTTCTGGTTTAAAGTGGGCGGGGCCTATTTGGAATGATGATTATGAATAAATATTAATCATATAATTCGATTTTTTTTTAAAAAGGGACAGTTCACCCCAAAATCAAAAATACATATTTTCGTATTTTGATTGACCTGAGCAGTAACCGGGGGGATGAGACATCGCTGTTGAGTTTTTTAAATGTTTTCAGGCAACTCACACCGAAACAATCTACATTGCTAAATAGCAGGTGATACAGTGGATATACTATTTTGATTTTGGGGTGAACCGGACCTGATTTGTGACGTTTTACAGTGGAAACACAAGCTAGCTGGTGCTCTTTGGTGGACAGACTGTGTCATGACAACATCATCTCGAAATCACCTTTAATTTTCTTTGGCTTTTCTATACATACATTTCTGGTTGCCTATTGGCTGACTTATGTGGCGATGGCAGTGACATGTCAGTGATGAACTATCATCAGCAGATATCAGACCACAGAGAGCTAGATGATGGTTGAACCGCTGCTTCCTTTCCCCTCCCTCGTACAGAGAGAGAAAAGTCAGAGATGTGAGAGTTTACTGGAGATGCATGACAAACGTTAGAACATTTAAACAGCTAGCGTTCCAGCTTCAACTGATGAAACTAAGTTGATCGAATGTAACCTCAACTTTCACCTACTCTTCAACATTTCGCAGGAAATGTGATTAATAATTTGCATGTCCCTTTCTTTCCACCTTGAAATTACTTGTTTCAAGTCGGTCAAATATAGCATTGTGGCTTCTCGTTCACGTAGCAACAATATGCACAGGAAGTAGTCGTTTTCCATCCCCGTCCCTTTCCTAATGTAAAAATATAGGCTTGTTATTGTTCCGAGCCCTGGTATGAAAATAAACCTTTTTTTCTATTCTCTCTCTTTGCAATGTACATATTCACAATGTCACCTTGAAAAAGGCCAGTAGTCTTGTCCCGCCTACAGACTATGCTACAGCAAATCAGCAATCGTCACCTCGTTACTTCCTGACCAATGACGGGCCGCTAAGAGGCGTCTCGGGATATCCAGCCGCTCTCCGTGAGGAAGGTGAGAATGCGCTTCTTGAGCACCTTGTCCAGGTAGCTGGGCAGCCGGCTCTTGGCCGGGATGCCTTGCCTTTTCTGCAGGTGGTCTTTGATGATGATGGTTTTGACAGTCAGGTAGCGTGCTGGACTGAGGTTCAGAGAGTTACACAGCACCTTCTCCCTGTCCGACAGCAGCTCAAAGCCCGCCAGGTTCTCAATGGCGGCAAACTCGCCGTCCTTGCCCTCTTCCTTGATCCCGCCTCCAACACCCAACCCCCCGGTGATGCCTCCCCCCCCTCCGGCTCCACCCCCGAGACCCAACCCAGAGCCGAGCCCGCCCCCTCCACCGCTGCCCCGTTTGGAGGTGACCACGCTTTTGTTCTCCTTGCGTTTCTCCCGTTTGTGACGCGCCGATTCATATTCCGCTGACTCCTCCAGGCGGGTGATGCCGTTGCGGCGGTAGCGCTGCAGCTCGCGCACCTTGGCCCTCAGCACACGCTCTTTGTGCATATTCTCAAAGAAGTCTTCAAATTCCCGATGGGCCATGAACTGGCAGAGCCCCCGCAGTCTGACACGCTGATCTTCTCTTCCTTGGTGATCTTTCTTTTGGGCGTGCTGGGAACAGGACCCGATGCTGCTGCCGTCGTGGAACCGGACCCGATTGTGGCCCCGCCAGCTCCTGCCCCCCCCACACCACCAGCGACGCCCATGACGGCTCCTGGTTTCTCCTTCTCCTTGTCTTTCTTGTCCCGGCCCAGAAACACAGGCACCAGGTTGTAATCCCGGGCGATGTTCTTACGCCGCTGCCGCTCTCTGAGCTTTCGCACGTACATGTCGACGTGGGCGCGCTTCATTTCGATCTCCACGTCCTCGTCGTCGTAGTTCACCGACAGCCCGCTGATGAGCTTCTCCGCGTCCTGGTCGTATTCAATCTCGTAGTCGTCCCGCAGTGGCATGTAGCCCAGCTGCTGCTGCTCGGCCAGGCTGATGTCCAGAGGAGGGAGCGGCGTGGTGAGGCTGGGCGACAGGGGCCCTCCGCTTGGGCAGGTGTGGTCCGTCACCCGGTTGGGAATGTTGTCAGGGATGCAGGCCTTGCCCAGGTTTCCGTGGATGTACATGGTGACGTAGTGTTCCATGACTTCCTGAGGAGTTCTCGACGCTCCTACATGAGCAGCCATGTCCTCCTGAAAGACAACAGAGGCAGGAAGTTGTTACTCAGCATAGTGGAAGAAACAATTCAACATATGTGGATAATTACTTTTACAATACTCAATTCTCAGACACGTGAACTGTCGCTGAACAGACATTTTTCTGTCAATACTTTTGGTATTTAACATAATAGGTGATAAGTGCAATATGACATTGTTATGTCCATGTAATGTTTTTCTTTAATTACGCAGGAAAGTAAAGCAATGCCCTTACAGTGACAATTATTGAACTCATTCGGAAAGTAATTATGAAATAACAAAGTAATGCTACTTGCAACCCTAAACCAGCGTTATGTGATGAAGTGGTAAAAATGTAAAGACTCTTTTTGTACGGTTCACGTGATAAAATGCACTCTATAGTGATTTTGGTTTGTGATATACAATAAAGTAGACTAGTAACTATCCCCCAGGTTCTAGTTGAGTTCCTAGCTAAACACTTTGGTTTGTTACAAACGTTTACAATGTTCTAATTTCGTGTCTCATGTTCTTAATGCGACATGACAGCTTTAACAACGCATTTATTATTAATTATCTACCTGACACATCATTAACGCCTTCAAAACAACAATGGCGAGTCCACGCCCACACGTAGTTATTAATGCTTTGATGTCTTCCGACGACTGGAGCAAAAGTAAAGTGACATAAAGCGCGTTACCGGATAATATCGCTGCTAGCCAACTTTCATTGTTGACATTACCGTTAAACTCCACTCTTGTGAGCGTGTGTGTTGTTGTGTCGTGTTCATAAGTTAAGGCCCAACTTAAAAAAGTGATGTACCCAGTTTCCAAATCCATACTGTTCGATGGCATCGAGCAGCGACTGCTCTTCCCTGCTGGTCCATCCTCCCGCTGCCTCGGGACCCCAGAGGGAGAACCGACCGCCGTCGACCTGCTGGTAGCCGTGCCATCTCCGGTGATTACCGATCTCCGCGCCCGCCGAGAAGCACTCCGGACACAGCTCGATGTCGGGGCAGTCGGTGCAGCGAAGCCGCAGGTTCGTGACGTCCGCGAGGCAGTTAACGCAGTACTTCTTCCCGAGGTCGGCCATGTTGCCTGGCTCCTGCTTCTTCTTGTTGGAGGCAGAACTGCGCGCCTGCGCACTGCGCGCTTCGCGGCTCGACCTACTCACATCCTGCTCGTTAATATTAATGAGCGGCGGCCAGGGCGACCTCTGATTGGCTCCCGATGCACAGTTTCCAGGACAACCGAAACAAAACGAACCGTTTCATTGACCCAGAAGTGCAGCAGCCCTGTAGCTATTGACAAACTGAACGAGACTTTTGGCTCATCTTTTTTCTATTGACGATGGATGTGGAGACGCAAAAGGAGGTGGTGTCAACAGATTCCTCCCCTTCTCCTGTCACCGGAAAGGAAGGTGTCCCATCTGACGTGGTAGCATCAGACCATGATGAAGAAAACTCAGGAAGTATGAAAGCCAGAAGAAGAAGAAGAAGAAGAAGAAGAAGAAGAAGCCTCTGAGCCAGGAGAGGACGTTGGACACGAGTTGATGGTGGATGACATCAACACAAGTGAAGACTTGAAGGTGAACGAAGTCAACGAACAGCCAACGTCCCACGAGGAGAGCGTTGTTTTTGAAATCAACAGCAGGGATGGCGACGGATCTCCCAGACTGCACCTTGAGACCCCGGAGAGACAGAGCAGTCCTACACAGCAGGGACCGGAGGCTGAAGGAGGGGAACCCACCGCAGGAGGCCCCAGCCATGATGAGTACACGCTGCTCCTCCAGGAGCTGTGTGAGGACGGAGACAAGGCCAGACAGAGATGCAGCCTGCTGCAGACGAGGCTTGCAGAGGTCTTCAGCAAGAGGGCCGGGGAGGACGGCCAGCCGGACAGGAGGACGCCGGCGTCAGAGCAGCTGCAGCAGCAGTACGAGGAGCACGGCTACATCCTGGCTGACCTGAAGCAGCAGCTCACCGCTGATTCAGAGTCAGCTCAGCAGCAGGCCGAGGAGCTGAGGTTGAAGTCCCAAGAAATGCTGGACAAGGTTGGTGTTATTGTCGGGCCGTGTGCAGAATTTGTACATTTTTTAAGTTTGAAATTTTGGAAAGTGCACAAAGGTTTTGTTAAAAACTTGTCAATATTCATAAAATATTAGGGTCCTTTCCATGTCATTTTATCAAATTTCTGAAACTCTTCCCATCTGACCATCACAGAATTTCTTGAAATGTGAAGGCCACAGGTGAGATAGTTTTCCAGATATTGCTGTTTAAAAATGGCTTTTCAGAGTATGACGCCAAAAACCGTCTTAACTACCCTTCATTCAATGATGTTTCATGAGAAAACAGTTGACAGTAGAGACCTAATATTTTGGATTTTTCCTATAAACAAGTGTGTCTTTGTATTAGAATTTTTACAGATCTACATTCTGAGATGGTCAGGTGGGAGGCGTTTGATGAAATGACATGGAATGACCCATTACAAAACAAGATAGAATGAAATAAAGTAATAACACAGATTAGAAAAACTGGAGGAAGGCTTTTGGATGCTTTTGAAGGAGTTATAATTTATAAAGCATTCAGTGTGCCGAGGGGGAACTAGTGTAGAGTCTAATAATGCCCTCAAGTGATGTCACTAGCACAGGAGGGGACCCAGCATACAGCCCTGAGGGGCTCCGGTGGATCTCTTGGCTCTGTTTGCAAACTAGTGAGGGTCTGGCTGACTGGGATGTTGTGTCTGATGAACCAGTTTCTCAACGCATTTAAAGCAGGAACTCTCCTAAGAGAGTGAAAGGCGCCCAGCAAGTGTTGTTTGTATATGAAGGTGTGCCGATCAGGGGGCCAAACCATCCCAATCTTTCTCCTCAGGTGGAACATGAATGGCGAGCATTCGTGGCGCAGAAGCAGGATGTAGCCGTGACGGTGCTGAGCCAACGCCTGGGCAAACAAGCCGCCCAGGCCAAGGTGGAGGCCGTCCTGGCAGCAGAGCAGCATCTGCAGCAGGAGCTGAGCAAGCAGCGTCTCAAGCACGTCAAGCTGAAGATCCAGATTGGCAGGCTGGAGGCGGAGCTACGCGGAGGGGAAGAGCGTGCCAGGGACCCCCTGACTCTACAGTTTGAGCAGCTGCAGCTTGCGAAGATGGAGCGCAAATTTCAAACCCAAAAGCTGAACGAGGAATGTTTAAAGATGGAGAAAAAAATCAGCAGCGGCTTGGAGGTAGGCTAGAATCCGCAGGTGTGAAAGTATTTTCTGTCGTTGCTTCGGAGAATGAAGTGTTTTCTGTTTTCTCAGCTTCTGTCCAACTCAAAGGAGAAGCTGTTCTGGAGTCAGATGGAGGTCCAGGCCAAGCAGGAGCAGCTGGCAGCGGTGGAGGCCACGGTGGCCAGGAAGAGGGACCTTCTGACCAGGACCAAGCAGGCACGCAACGGCCTGCAGAGGGACAACCAGAGGCTGAAGGGGCATCGTGGGCTGCTGGGGAACCGGGTCCTGCTGTGGGACTTTGAGAACACTGTGGATGCCTCGGACCACCTGGAGAAACAACTGGAGGATCTGAAGAGGCGGTACGCTGACGCTGCCTTCAGGCTGTCTTGTGGCTTAATGAATGAACAAACAAATGAATGTTATGAATAAAATCTTACACAATAACAGCCTGAAGAAAAGTCAGATTCAACAGATATGAGGTGCTGCTCCCCAAGGGAAATTATTCCTGGACACTACAAAGGCAATATACTCAGACAAACACAAGAGGGCACTGTTGCACTTTAACTCCAGAAGAGTTTAGCTGCAGTTTAGAACAGTACAGTCATATATAATTCATCATGGCTGCCTGCTCCTCACATATCCTCTGTCTATATTTTCTATGCAGCATCATTTAATGGGCGTCATTGTCATCCAACACACTCTGGTTTGTGAGACAGGCATGAAATGTACTTAAAGGGGCGGAGCCTTCCAGCCAGACTCTGGTGCTCTTAGTATGTAGTGTGAAACCAACCTCAGCATTTTATCATAGCAGATCTGTGATTGTAGCATAGTTCTCAAAGCTAAACTACCAATAAATCCATCTGCTGAGCCTGAAATATGTTCAGGAAGCAATCTCATAGATCTGTATTTTAGGCTATTATATTACACATCAGTATGGGTTATTTTCACAGATTTATTATTTATTTATGTTGCGTTTCTTCTATGTTGTTTTAAGTTAAGCCACATAGAAAAATATGAATTTTCTGGTGGATCAGTCTGCTGCTGGGACAGTAGTGTTTATGGTTCCTACATTGTGACAAATCA
Source organism: Chelidonichthys spinosus (assembly GCA_029853015.1). NCBI lineage: Eukaryota > Metazoa > Chordata > Actinopteri > Perciformes > Triglidae > Chelidonichthys > Chelidonichthys spinosus. The sequence goes on along the minus strand of CM056843.1, from coordinate 7,146,510 downwards.
ACAAAAAGAAGACAAAAACAAGAATAAAGGCCTTTTTTTATATCATTGAATGAGACCGACTGTGAAATCAATGACTGAATGTTTTCCCATTTCCATATCTCAGAAATATGAGTATACAATTCAAATTTAGAGTGTAATTTTTCCATTTGAAATTATATTTTTTATCCAACCGTCCTGTGGAATAAACGTTGGATAAATTCTGCTGTACATAAAACAACATCGTGCCTTTCACATTCAGTACGTCTCTGAAGATATTATTCAGGAATGTACATCTTCTCACTGCTGTTCAAGTAGTCTGTGAGTAATTAAAGGTTATTTGCTGTCGATATTAAAGTGTCCCAACGAGATCCCAATGTTTTCATGAACATTCAGAAGAACGGCACCAATAAAACACATTTCATCATTTGTCAGGAGGTTTATTAATTCATGTACAAGCATTTCTGTCCCCGAGGTGGAGACTGTCTGAGATATACAACAGAGTAGAAAATGTATAAGGTGCAAAAAACAAACTGATGCACGAGTCCACCCCCCCCTCCCCCCCACAAACACAAAGCCAATATGTACAGCAGGTTCACATTTACTGACATCAGACATCTTGCTCAGTTATAAGCCACGCTGAGCCACAGGGAATCATAATGAACTAAATACTTGCAGATATAACTCCCCACACGTTAACATGCTGACTGAACAGGACGGGGATAGAAAACCTTTGCATGAGCGAGGAGCGGTCGGCGCCCGTGTGCTGTCTGTCTGCGAGTGTAATGCCGTGTTCACGCCAAACGCAAGGTGAGTTTGGACCGCGTGATCATTAGTGATAATTTATGTCTAACTGGATCTCGCCAGAAACACGTTGGCTGGTTTATCACAGCTGGATGAACCTAAAGTTAACTCACTGTTCTGATTTGATTACAATAAAAGGATCAAAAAGATACACTAATCCAACTGCATAATAAACTTCATAAAGATGCTTTAAAAATCATGCGTCTATCTGCGACTTTTAAAATGCTTGTTTTCTGAACGGAGCTCGGCTTGATGGGTGCAGCTGCTCCATCAACACTCCAAATAAGGGCATCTTTTGTTGTGATATGACACAAATTGAATTGAAATTAAATATATTTATACACATATTTTTGTCTCCGTACTCATATGAGGTACGACTGTAGAGTTTTCAACTGGTTTAGTGACACGGCGTCATGCAGTTTCTCCCAGTTGCTTGAATCACCCGGTTCAAACTGCCGTATTGGCATGGACTTTGTGTGCAACCACGGCACGGCAAGGTTCACTTCACCTTTGGTATGAACACAGCATTACACAGCATAAGCAGTGGAACATAAAACTATTAAAAAAGCACCATGAAAATGTGACATCGATAAGAGTGTGAGTGTGTGTGTGTATGTGTACAGTCTGAAAATCGAAGTCACAGTCTTTAATTTAGCAGAACTCAGTAATCTGCATTTACAACAAGTGCCTCTATTTCAGTCAGTGTAATGTCGATGGGTTTGGAATGTGCCTCGGAGGCATTTGAACGCACACGCACACGACACACACACACACACACACGCACACACACACACACACAGTCAGATCACAGGACTACAGTAAACCAGTGGCGTGATTAGAGGAGTCAGACGAGGCTCTTGGATGAAGAACGTCAGACCTTCCTGCTCTTCTGAGCGCTAAAACACACCCAGCTGGAGTCCTGCTATGGCCTGGAAGCCGTCCACACTCTGGGACTATTTCAAGAAGGGGTGGCAGCAGCTTTCAGTGAGGGGATGGTGGTCATTCACAAGCTCAAAACGTTCTTTTATAACACTGGATGTGTGCAGTCGTTTCTGTCAAAACTGTGGCTACGAGACAATTATTATTATGTATTTATTAGTCCGATATTGTCGTCATGTAAGTCGTTTCCCGCTGTTGCGGCGTGTAGAGCAACACATCCGTCTCACCGATGTCATTTCCTGTCAGCAACGTGCACAACAATGGCCTCTTAACGATTCTCTCGCCCCTGCAGATACAGAAAACATCACCATTCATCATGTTTTTGAAATTACCCTTAGAGAGGAGCTGCATTGATACTCAGCTGGTATCTCTTTACCAATATTATTATTGTTATCATAGTGATGCATATTGTTTGGTACACCCATGATGGCGTAGAAGGTGGGGTTCTTTGGAGCGCCACAAATTCAACAAAAGAGAACTTTAAATATATCAACATAAATAAACAAAGGGAAGCCAGTAATTCCTCTAAACATTTACAAATAAATACGTTTGACTTTTTTTTTTTAAAACGCAAGCTGTCAATCTGCTGGAAAAGATTTGAAAGAAAAAGAAAGTAGAGCGGGAAACACAAGTTGCACAGTTTAGTACAGTAAGCATGCTGAATGTAAAACAGGGTTGCCAGGTCTGTGTGTTGTGGTACTGACTGTTTACTAAAAAGCAGTAACTGGTTTTGATCATGTGAATGCGATGCTTGTGCTCCTCAACACACTCTGACCGTAAGAACAGTTTTAAATAAATATATACACAATTTCTTTAAAAAAAAGGAAAAGGAAAAAGTGAAAGTAAGACGTTGATGTGAGGGATCGGGTGCTTTATGTGCCGGACTTCTGCTCCCATTCCTGCAAAACAAACACAGAGACACCAGTTTATCACCTCGATCAGAGTTCACAATAAATAAAGTAATAAAACACCATGGGAAAATACATCGTTATTGTCAGATTAGTGGCAACTTTGTTCGGCTCTTTTATGTAACTGTATGTTTGTTTTTAAATGTCCAGTTTGGTTGGAGGAGAATTTCTGTCACAACAAAGTTTATCTTATCTTATCTCGGGTCTATGAAGTCCTTTGAGTTCGAAGCACTTAACTAGTGTGAGTCATAAACAAGTCATTAGGTGACCTTAACCAAATGTCATGTATCATTTGTCCTTCCAAGAGCAGTCAGGTACGGTAAAATGTAATGAAAAACACTGGCATCTTTTATTGAAGCCTAAAGAGTATTTTTACTGCACATCATTTTTATTCTTTGGGAGGATATAAAGTCATCCCATCACTCCAGACTTCCAGACACAGATAGATTATTATTGTATCTAATTACTCTACTACTAATCTAGCTATAATCACGTTTCCCATTAATGAGCTACACTGTGACGGCCGGTTAAACTGTATTTTGTCTCGCCACAGTTTCATTATGAACTGAAAATATTTTTACACTTCTCAACAGTTGGCTGGCTGGCGTTCTCCGAGGGCAACGACCGGTAATTAGTAAGTAATTATATTATTTCCTCCTGAGAAGAAGTGGACTAGAATTGGAAATTCACATAAAATGGAAATACTCGAGTGTACAAGTACCTCAAAAGTGAACAAGTCCTTCACAGAACTAAAGTGTACCAGATGTATGCATTTAATCTGGGGGATCATGTTATCTAGAACCCCCTAGAGGGTCTGAGGTTCACCTACAGTCTCATAAAACCCCGATATTAACACAAAGCAGCCCTAGTCTGCGTTGTGACCTCTGACCTTGGCCTTCCTGAGCACGTGTCCCCGGACTGCCGAGGGCTTCTGGCCACCCTGCCGGCGGAGCAGCGAGGCGCTGTTCACCGGCAAGGAGCAGGACTCCGTGTCGCTGGTGTCGCAGCTGGAGAAGGGAGAAGACTCCTGGGTCCGCCGCAGCATCGCCGGCGACTACACACACACACACACACACAACACAGTCAGTCAGTCATTTCAAGGTCGCACAGATCACCTCTGAAATGAGCCACCACGCAGCACACGGGCTCTGACCTGGATTCCAGAGGAGCCAGCTTTCGGTTCGATGGTGAGGCCCAGGGTGACTCCACCGCTCAGGGCTTTCTTCAGGCTCTCCTTCACCTCCGTCATCTCCAGTTCCAGGTTCACCCGCTCCTCCTCCCTCTTCCTGCAGTCGTCCTCCACCTTCTTCAGCCGCTCCGACAGCGAGGCGTGTGAACGTTTGCCTGACGCAGGAGAAGAGGGGGATTTCTCTGTGAACGTTTAGCCCTTTAATTAACCTTTACCTGGCTGGATGTTGAGTCGGGAGACGGAGAGCAACACAAGCTCTCATTAGTCCTACCAGCAGCAGCTTCCACCGCAGTGCGGAGGTCTTTCCTGTCCTTCTTCAGCTGGGTCAGATGGTTCCTGATCTCCTGCTTCTTCTTCATCAGCTCTTCCTCCTTGGCCTGCAGCCGCTTGGCATCGGCCTCCACGCGGTTCTTCCCGTACTTACACTGCTCTGCATCTGCATAACAAAGATTGGAAAATATCCCATGTTATATACATGTTTTGCTCCTCTTTACTCCAGTCTACTGTAGGTAACACACTGACTGACTTATGAATAAGTATTTCACGCAGGGCCATCAGGGGTCTTCTGAAAATGAGACCAAAAAAGGAGAGCACAGCCTTTATTATCAGGACACTGGTACGACATGAAGCGCCCAGAAACCCATTGAACCCACAACCTTGTCACCAGGCCACTCACTGGAAAAAACACCATCCAACATCTGTGTGTGTGTGTGTGAGAGAGAGAGAGAGAGAGCTCTGCTTATGATAAAATCACTCAATCAAACCACCGCTGACATCTTCAAATTCAATCGGACACTGGAAATATGAGAGCCGCTCGAAATCCAACATGACACATATTTCCATTGCGATGCTTGGAGGAGCGACAAGCAGCACGAGCGGTTACAAGCCGCCTCGTTCACACATTAGGCAGGAGAAATACTATTGTGAACCACATGGATTAACGTGGCCACATGTCACCGTCTCCCAACGATCTGGGCTCCTGCTGTCTGCCGGTGAGTTACCTCACCGCTGGCAGGAGGTTCAAGTCTGGCCCACATGCGTCACGTGGATCGTCTTGAGGGTAGCATAGGTTTTTAACTCTTCTAGTTATTCACTCCCCCTTCCTCAACCCAAACTGGAATTTGGACATCCTGCATTTTCCAAATGGCTGTGGAGTTTTGCTAGAAAGCAATCAGCAGCGGTGAAGCTGGGACCGTGGAGCCAGACACACTGTCTGATCCTCACTTACAACACAGCTGACGAGGAAAGGTGCCCTCGTCGCACATTTTAATGATATTCCAATAAAGATTTTATACAATGAAATGCTTAATAGTGGGTGTTTTCCAAGGCTGAAGGCTGAATTCCAAGGATGCTTCGTCATTGAACCGTTCCAATGTCCAGGATCCTTCAAATTCTACCGAGGACTGAGTCCTGATATTCAATCTATTATTAGATAGATTGAAAGACTAGACGGACCAAGACGGCTTTGATGAACTTCCAGTTTGACTGGAAGTAAGTAAGTTAATGAATCCTAATCACCGTTTATTACTATATATTTTGAATCGGTGTATATGATTTTGAGGAATGGCAGGAAGGATTGTGACCTAACCCTGTAGGATCTGACCCTGAATGATCCTTGACTTTGACAAACACCCAGCGTCCTACTTTTAACTGTATTACTATGATAAATGATTCTAATATCAACACTTTAATCCCCGATGAAAAGAAAGTAAACTCTTGTTGCTACCTACCGGAGCCGTTGCGTTTCAGAGTAGCCGTCCCGTTGGTCCCGTTGACTCTCTTGGACTGGTTCTTTTGCTCTGCCTTCTGCTTGGATGCCGTCCCATTGGTCCCTGCTCCCTTCTTTCCCTTCAGCTGATTGGTGGAGTACAAGGAGGGAGACGTTTCAGATATGTAAACAGTTAAGCTACATACATAGATTTGTGTCAACAATTGTACTTTTTTCACCTTAAATTCCTTTAGTTTTGTGTTTGACTTGTAAACAAACATAGTATGTTTTTGGTAATTGATGAGTGATTCAATTTAAATTTGTATTTAGTTAAAGTAAGATGTAAAATGTAAGATGGGTTCCTCAAGGTGCAGTAATACTGGTTATTCTGTCTGAACTGTCAGAAGGTTGAGACAGGTCTGCCTGAGGTACTTTGTGATGCCTTTAACCTGATCTGATTATAAAGTATTGCAGACGTTTTTCTTGCTCAGGAGGATACAGCAGAAAACCAAATGATCCTTCTCACCCAACAAGGATCTACAGTTAAAAAACGCTCCTAACATCAAGCTTAACGTTGGATTTTCAGGCCGCACCTCGTTGGAGGAGTCTCTCATAGCGGAGCGGTACTTTATGGTCTTGGAGGTAATGTTAACGGCCCCTGGCCACGCCACACACAGCACACACATCAAAGAGGAGCTCCACACAACACGATGTGGTAACATGTGTGGCCGTGGAGGCAGGGTGGCACTTAGAGCGGGGCTGTAAAAATAGAAATTACACATCCAGCTGAAGCTCATTGGAAAGGAGGGGAAAGGACGTATGCTATGTGGGACAACCACACACAAACAGTCCATTATACACACTCATACTGTATCTTTATACTATAAGCTCAACACAAAGGACCCACATGCAAAAACAGAGAGTTATAGACTGATTACTAGTCCAAGTGTAGAAGAGGAAAACAGTGAGAGTTAAGAAGCGGAGTGTTAGTCACCTGAGCAGGGGCTTTAGTTTTAGTTTTATCGGCAGTGAGGAACTTAGAAGAGACTTTAGAAACGGGGGTTTTGTAGTGACTGGTAGAGGAAGAGGAAGTAGAAGAGGAGGAAGGCTTGGGAGGGAAGCGAGCGTCCAGCTTGGATGGGGGCATGTTCTCATAGAGGTCAGAGTTCTCATAGTGCACCTCCTCTTTCAGCAGACGCCCCCCTGTGCTGGGAGTGGAGTACTGCGCCTCCGGGTCCTTGGGTTAAGTATGCAAGCAAGCAAGCAGAGAGAAGAGAGGAGGAGAGGAGAGAAGGGGAGGAGTAGAGACATAATCAATAAACAGGAAAGAAAGATGAGCAGAAAGGGAGAGATGATAGCAGTTAAGCTGACAAAGTGAGCTGTAACGTTTTGTTTTCATGCTCCACGTTGACCGCTGTGTGTTGCACTGCTTTAGTGTATCCGTTACGTACGAGCAGGTGTCGGTCCTTACCGTTCCGTTAATGGGCACGTCGTCGTAGTGCAGAGCCATACCAGTGGGGCAGGCGTAGCCGTTCACTGGGTTGTCCAGGTACGGGTTAGGAGAGACAGCACGCTTACTGGTGAAACTGTCGGGAGAAAACATCAAGATTCATCCAAAAGAATCCACCTTTCTTCTATAATCGCTGTGTCTGGATCAGTAATGGTGGTAGTCAAGTCTTTGGTTACAGTAAGTGCTGTGTTTTCAGCATTAACATCACATTTTAATCAACTTCAACAACTAAAAAGATAGAAATTATGAGAGAAAATGCGTGTCCCTCACCAGAAGGACTGCTTGGCCAGCTGGATGACATTGGCGGTGGTCTCGACATCAATGTAGTCGTAGTGCAGGGTGGCTGGGTCGGTGGTGGAGCCAGTCTCAGCCAATAAAATCCCCAACCAGCGACCCATCTCCTCAGAGGAGGAGGCCTGGAAAACAGGTTAAAGTGGATGAAATCCATAGCTGCTGATATTTCTTCTTTTAAATCAGGACCTAAAGTATCTTTCAGATAAGAGTTCAGTGTTTCTTCTTCATCATTAACTTTATATGATATGCTGTTATGGACGATGCTGTTCATCATCTCAATGATGAATGATTGTAAACAAAGTGATAAAATTAGCTCTTTTGGCATTTTGAAGGAGCGTCTTGCATCCATCAAAGGCTTAGTAATGATAAGGTTTTACAGGGAAAAGGAATGTAAGCAAATGTCTAGCAGAAGGTAGCGTGCGGGCGATGTGAGGAAATGGAATCAAAACAAAGAGAATGGCAAACGGAGGAAGTTCATGTACACCAACAGCATCAAACGCACAGACACGAGTCGCTGGTGGGTGGAGGAGTTTTACCACATGAGAGGAACACCAAGAATAAGGAGGGAAGCATGACTAGCAGTAAGTGCTAGTGCTAGCGTGACTGTGCTTTAATATGTCCTCTCTGGCATTTCTGCCTCACGTAATGGTTGACAGTGGAGTTCTGGTGGACGACGCAGCTCACCTCCAGCACAGCGACCTCCTGGCCGTTGCGAAGCAGGCGGAAGGCGAAGGGGTGCTTGTGATCGAGGCCGGGGCTGACCTCGCAGCCCCGCAGGGGCAGTGAGGCCACGTGGCTCTTCAGGTCATCGCAGTCCTTGTGGAGGAGCAGCTGTTTGTGTTTCAGGCGGCACCAGCGCTCCCTCCAACGGTTGTTGGACAAAACGTTCAGGTAGCCTGCCGAGCAAAGCAAAGAACGGTCAGTAAAGACATTGTCTGCTATGAGGTTCCAAACTTCTTTTAGTTTATTGTGGACCAGCCAGCAGGATGGGTGGTAATGCCAAGCTTAATTGTTCTCCACATCAGCAGGCACACTAGAAGATAAGAGCTAGACCGGAAGCTCTGATTGGTGGGTCCACACGCCTTTCCTTCACAAATCATGGAAGTTTTCTATTTATAATGCCAACACACTATAGACATCAAGGGAGGAAGACCCTACTGGTATCCTACTTTGATTCAGAGTCGGTATCGTTGTGGGCAGCCTGGCAGTGAAAAATGCAGCCCAGACTCAGAGGCCTGGTGCTGGTTGGGAGCCTCTGCTTGTGGGTACACTCACCAAGAATGCATTTGAGGAGAGACCGTCTGAAAGTGTGTACCATTATCCCCCCATTTATACAAGTAATTGCATCGAGACTTCAAAGGGTTCTCCAGTGTGGTTCGGCCCCGCCTTCGACTGAAGTCATCGGGAAACATGTAGAAACACTTTACCTTTTAGATTTGGTTTGGATGACACACTGAGACCCTTCAGGATAATAACGTCTTTTTCTCACCACATGTGGGCACGTCTTCCTCTGCTGACGACGTCTGCTCATCTGTGGACGGCTTCTTCTTCCCCAGCCCGATGATTTTAGTGATCTTCTTCCCTGCTCCCTTCCCCACCGTCCCAGACTTCTGCTCCGACTTTGAGTTCTTCTTTCCTTTGCCTAAAAAAGAGAGGTTGGGATTTAATTCATTACATAATACAAAGGGAAAATTAGTCAAACTTTAACTGCTCCACCATCATTATCTAAACATGGGATGTTCCTTTATGTCAAGCTGTCTGCACTCAATTTCTGTCGCAAAGGTTTATTACAAAATACTAAAAGTATACAAACACACGTCACACATACAATGCAGGCAAGAGGTGGAAAACAGACACACAGATGGGAAAGCGATTCAAATCTTTAAAAAAAAAAAAAAAAAGTAATAATTATTATATTTCCCTTCAGGAGATGAGGAGGAGGAAAACGCCGATCAGGTAAATTTGATTCCAGTAAATCAGCTATTTTTGTTACCAGCCATGGAAAGAATGTGGCTGATTAAGCTGAAAAGAGAGTTTCAGCACTCAATGAGGGAACGACTGAAGCCGGACCAAGAGGTCGGTCCAAGAACTCAGTGGAGTTTATTATGTGTATTTCACTGACAAAATTGGTTGTGTTTACTGGGTGACAATAAAAGGTAGCAGAGATGTCTGACTGAGAGCCTTCAGGGACTGAAAATAGACTCACATAGGACTCACTTTTATATGGCTTTATTAGAAATTGCGATGTTATGATTTTCAATAACTTCGTAAAGACGCTCCACTCTCTTTGAGGCTGTATTGCAATGCACAGCACGCACCACCAGAGGTCAGTCTCAACTGGTTGAAACGTCCACTTAACTGAGAAAGATGGCGACTACGAAAGGTGGAGATAAAGGTTCAGCTACCAACTAAAAGAGCAGCTTCTAGCCAAACGATTTTATTCAACTGCCAGTCTGATATTGTCTCCATTCAGCCCACCGATGTACTGATGTAAGTGAACATTACCGAGTGTGCAGGTGAGACAGACATCGCATTAACTAAATATAGGAGCCAGGGAGTGCTTCCATGATCACCACGGCTCTAAGAGTGGTGCCGCTGCAGGGTTTCCTCCCGGTGATGCAAGTGCTCGATGTTGGGGAAATCCCATGGTCGGACAGTCTAAGTCCAGTCTACAGTTTGGGTTCAGCCTCCAGAACACAATTAAAACAGCCATGAGCAGTCGTCCGTCCAGGGTGGTTCAATAAAAATCATTCACCTGCTTTCGTGTGCGTCGACATGAAAAGTGACTCCACGGTGGATTTATTATTGAATAAAAAAAATAACACACACACACAGCTAGTGCTCATTCCAAAACTCAAACAACACCTTTTCTTTGGGGGGACTAGCCAATGGAACTTTTTACTTTTGACATCTGGGAGTGCACGTGCGTACTGGGAGGGTGGGAATGACGCATGGACTTGCATACTGAGCGACGGCTCTATATAGTTCGACATATATAACAGGCCAGGAAGGTGAAGGCCGACCTCCCTGGAGAAGTAATTCATGGTTTTTACGTGATTAATTAAGCTCATCTGGTAGATACCACTTCTACATTCCCCATCGTTTTACAGCAATGACACAGCAACATGACACGTCCAAGTCCATGAATCACCGCTTTGTGCCGACTCGGAATTGGGAAATTAATTGCCAGAGGGAAATCTGTTTCAGGCATTATGTTGGAAAAATAAGTGTTACATTTTAGTTGACAATCCAAATAACTGACAAGTAAAATGAAAATTCTCTCCCCGGGGAATATCGCCTGCTGAGCAAACCAACGGTAAATAATCAGGGACTATTTCACCCGTATCTCTTTGTTTTGGCGTCTGGTTCTGCAGGGGAAAACCATCTCTGTGTAAAAGCCCATGTTAAATAAATCCAACAGCTGGAATATCTCAGGATTTAGAACTGGGTCCAAGTTCAAGAAACAACAATATTGATAATGTCCTGCTGCTCATGTAACTTTAATATTGTGCCTTACGGCTAAAACGAATGCTCTTTTTTAAAACACAGCATGATTGCAGTGTTTTGGTGATGATGATGGGAGTTTGCTTATGTTCAAATATACAAATTTGACCAAAAACTCTGAACTTCAGGTCCAGTTAGTAGCTCTGTCCGGAGCTTTCAAGTCTTTTAATGGCTGAGGAAGACTCTATACAGTTGAAAGTCATGAAAATCGTGATGATTGTAAGATGCAGCTGAATATCTGAAACTCCCTGATGATTAACATATTTCCTGTTGCCTCTATATAGCCCTTCGTCCATTATTGCTCATTTTAACTCCCCATTCCTTCTTCTTCTCGATCTTAATTAACCAGAATTCATTGTTTCCCATGCACCAGAGAGGGGTTTTCCCAGTAAAGTCCACCACCAGACAGCTTGTGTTTACCACCAAAACTACAATGCTCCCATAAACTGGATGAAAGTGACTCATTCTGTTAGCAAACAGACGCTCATTTCCAAGAAAATGTTTTTTAGATTAAGTGGGTTTTTTGCCGCTGTGGACTCCTACCTTGGTCCTTGCAGTCACTGTGTCCATTCTCGTGAGTCACTTCAGCATCGGAGCCCGGTCTGTCACACGATGCCTTCTGGCAGGGAGATGGGAATGGATGCACAAGAAGGTACAAAGGTTGACAAAGGCAGTGACACACAGCTGTCTGACTTCATTGACATTGTAAAAAAAAAAACTTAAAAAGCATCTGCAACGTGGTGGAGATGTAATAATAATGCTGGGGTTGTGTTTGCTGGGCCAAGCGGGGAGCAGTTTGTCATTAATGAGCCTCTGATGTAGCTCAGTTTCCATCACTAACACGTTTATATACAAGCACACATGAACCGGGTACAGTTTGTCTCCAGGGTTGCGTTACCTGCTTTTCCCGATGAAAACCAATACGGCAGTGTTTTCCCTTCAGCTCCCTACATTTCCCCTCATGTGCCAAACAGAATAAATTCTTATTTGGCAAACTACCCGGTGTGATCGTGTTTAATTGTGCCAAGAAGTCCGTCCCTTAGGGGATGGAGGTTTATTTGCAAATGTTTGTCGACTACAATGAGACCCAATTAAGCCGTCATTGACACATGAGGAACACTCGATCCACTTATTCAAGAGTTTGGGCCCAGATGTACACTAGGATGCTCATAAGCGTGGACAGCATGGTCATGCTGGAATACATGGAGACATCCACATCGATGCTTGTGGCGATGTGGACACAGAAAGCATCATGTTTCCTCGTGAGTGATGTGGCTTTCTCTTGGCCGAGAACATTTTGGCCTTTTGTTAAATGCTAAGGATAATTAGCCACAGCTGCTTTAGCTTCAGTAATGTGCTGATCGCAATGATTGCCATTTCAAGAGACGGCCGGCTCCAGCTAAAAGTAGGAAGCACATAGCTTTATGTTTTATTTTGTGAATCCAGCTATCGGAAACAAATCCTACAGAAATAATCATTCATGGGGAAAGCACAGCATATGATTACAGCACCTTACAGTGTGCATTTACCTTTTCCAGTTCGGGTTTGTGCACTGGTGATCCACCTCTGTCCGAGTCTACAAACCCGTTAACACACACCTCTCGCATCACCTAGAAAACACAAGGTAACACCGCATTAATTAATGAGGCTTCCATTCACAAACAAACAGAAAGTCACCGGTCATGGAGTTCAATCTATAAGAAGTTCAATCCATGGAAATAAAATAGGGGTAGAAGAGACATTCCTATTCAATCAACGTAGAGACCCAGACAGACATCTGTCTCCTGTGTTGACACCAGAACAACTAACACAAATTTAAATTTTTTTTTCCACAAGTCAAATGACAACTGAAAAACAGTTTAATGTCCATTCTACTCCTATTTAATTCCTATGGTTAGGTCCTAACTGTGACCAGAACACATGGGTGGATCCCCATTTAAAGAGATGAAAACATTTCCTCACACCATTACCACATAATTAAAGCAGCTCATTGGAAGATTTTGCCTGGAAAGCATGTCTAGAGCAATGCAGGCTATGTGCACGCTGAACTCCCTCCACTCTCATATCCCATGATGCTACTGGACGGCAGCCAAGGAATCATAAGGCGATACAGACCATGCAGTGGAGTGACTGAAGGAGGCATGCATGTGGGGTGAGAGTTGCTGGAGGGTTTGGCGTGTCTGCTACACACATTAGACACCACAGACTTTTACAATGTCCATGGAATCCTTATGCAATAAAAGGTCCAGCAGGGGTGAATGAGATCTGCAGGGCTCTGGATGGGGCGCCAGTGTGCATTACCGTGACCTCGTTGGACTTCAGATCTGGCAACCCACCATCAGATCTGCCAATCCCAGGCGTGTGGCGGTAATAGGGGTGTTTGTAGATGAGCAGCGGGAAATAAGATTTCAGTCGAACCGCTGTGTGTGCAAGTCGGCTAATGCACTCACACACACACACGTCTTCTCCACAAGCATTCTGAACCGTCTCTGGCCGCGCAGAGCTCCTCAGCTCATTGGTTTTGGCTTGGAGGGAGCATAATTGGGTTTCTTGGGGGAAATGACAGACTGTGGCTCCATGGGTTTGGCTCGGTGAGCAGCTCAGAGGCCAGAGAGTGGGACAGACTGCAACATCATGTCTATCTTCCACTGCAGGGCTAGGTTGCCAGACTGGGGTGCTACGTAGGTCTGATGATGTACTACAAATCAGAATTGAGGAGGTAGCGGGACTGTGGGTGCTGAAACACCATATTCAATATAAGAATATGCTGGTGATTGACAGTTATTGATGCATGCTTTAGGCATATATTCAGGACAGAATCTGTCCTATGCTCTAAAGTTAGCTTGAAGCCAACATACATGGAACTATTATAGTGAAGATCTACAAACTTTACTCACATGACAGATACTTTACTCGTGTGACTGGATGTATTAGGGCTATTTTGTTGGAGGTCATTTTGACTATTTCCATAAAAATAATGAAAAAATCATTCTCCATGCTCTGCTGGCTTTAACCGTTTGCCTTTGGCTGCACTCGTCAAACACAATTGATGCGTGAAAATTGAAGGTCTTTCTTAAAGGTCTAGTGTGTGTGATTTAGTGGCATCGAGCAGCAAGTTTGCTCCCTTTCCTGTTCTCTAGAGCCAGTGTTTGATGGGCTCTTTGTAATCTCACTGCGTTTTGTTCTGGATGTATTTTATTATTGAAATCTTGAAGGACGAGAGACGCGCACTTGGGCTATAAATGCTGTGGTTTGTGGCATTAATTAATGCTGCACACGTGTCAATATAACCACATTAAATAAATACCATGATGGTGACATACACAGGATAGCCATGCACTGTCAGTTTGCAGTGATGCATTCTGGGATGTCAAGGGGGCGCCTGAATAGAGACTCGAGCAGATAAGCCACGAAAACACAAAACAGTGAACACGCAACTTACTTCCCCCAAAACTTAGTGCAGGAAAAAGACAAGAAAGGAGATGTTAGGAAGGAGGACATGGCATCAGAGGGAGACAAAGGAAGTCAGGTCATACTGTAGCAGCTTTAAGAGAATGGAGTAAGGACACAATATGGACATGGGTACTCCATAAACACATCATTAGCAGACGATGTCTGGGAGAATCATTACTGCAGGCTTTGGAAACCCTCAGGCTTCCCTTCCAACTTCTTTCTTCACTTCCGTCCATTACTTTCTCCTTCTTTCTCCTCATCTTGATTCCTATTCCCTCCATTTTATTCTCACTCTCTACTGGCTCAAAGCCTTAATTTAGTATGCTAAATTGTGCTAATTACTCATGGTAGTGCCCTAAAATAACACACTTATTTAATTGTATGTCTTCATTTTCTATTTGGACTTTATCATATATAATGACCAAAAATATCCATGGAAAAAAAAAATAAAGAAAAGAAAAGAGTTCAAGAGATGAAAGAAAAAAGTGAGGGGAATAATGGATAAAGAAGTCAGTCATCCTGGGCCACAATATCCAAACACAGCCACCAAATTTCACACTCCAACCCTGAATAACTGACTGCTATCATTTCAATATGTTTCAGCCACGTGACTAAGACAAATGGTTTCTGCAAGCAACAATTAGTGAGGTCGTTACCAAAGTTTGGCTGCAACAGCGATTTGTATATTTTCGGGGCTCTGGTTGCGACCGCCTGCAGATACCTCAGCCCCAACCCGTTGACCTGCCTCAGCTAATCAATAAACATCATGCTGAACAAGTAATCTAATCAAGAAGGAAAACACAAACTGTTTAAATCCTTTTTTTCTTGAAAGCCATGAACAGGAAACAGTTGAAATGAGAAAAAGACAGTGAAAAGCAAACCCTGCCAATAATAAGACTAGTGTTTCCATCAATAGACCGAGAGGCAAACTTGCTCTACATTTTTATTTTTAACAAGACCTTTGGTGAGTAATGAAAACAAGTACACGTCTGAAAGCTGTTTTTAGTGAATAGATGTTATTTCTAATTCTAAATATTTCAAACTTTGTCTTGTAGTGTGTTAAAATGGTTAATTCCAAGTCAAAGGTTCTGGTAACACCGCTCCTCGTCCAAAAGCCTTGTGGTAAAACTGCAACAAAGGAGGTGAGTTGGCAGAGACCAGCGAGCACAAACGATCACAAAAAGGCCGTAGCCCCTGTGGATGAGGATCTTAAAATAGCGAACAATGCATCGTCAAGGAAAAACAGGAGAAAAACAAGACTTCCAGGAGATTGTCAGGAGAGCGAAGAGGAGCAGAGGTGAGGAGGAAGAGGGGGATTTAGGGTTTCCTTTGAATCCAAAGACCAGATGAGGCCAGTCTTTTCTCCTGTGACTGAAACTGAAAGCCCCCAGAGGGGGCTCGAAAACAAATGGACACAGGGGTTGAAAAGCAAAAAGAGCACCAGAGCCCATTTGATGTCGGGAGGGTTGGTTTGTTTTGCAGACTTGTCGAGCAGCCGGAGGGAAAGATCAGAGAGTTAAAGAGAAGACTGGGGTGAGAGAGGCAGAGGAAGAATGTGTGATAGACAGAGAGAGAGAGGGATCAGAGGAAGAGTACAAGACAAACATCTTCAGATCCGACTGAAACCAGCAGAACCTTCTGTTCATAACAAACCACCTCGTCATACAACATCATCCAAAAGCCCATCATAAAGAACAAGAGTATTCTGAATACTAGCAGCTAAATGGTGACAGTGCATCCGAGAACATCCCAAATTAAACTCTACCCCCGTCTGAACTCTGCTAAAATGATCTATGGTGAGCACCACCGACGCTGGTGTAGAGAAAATTGCATCCTGCCCTGGAGGATTCATCCAGAATCACATGGTCTTCATCAAACGAATGTTGCTCAGTCGTCAAAAAAGTAGCTGCTTAGTCGTATTAAAGAGCACCTGTAACATTTCTTTTCTGGTGCATACTTGTATTTCAGGATACTGCTAGAACATTGGTAGTAAAAGTGTCAAATATGTGGTTTTGGGGATCGTGTTACCTTGAGCCACTCCTCAGCCTGCTCTTTGCTATGCACAGCTAGCACCAGCGCATCTGCCCCCTGGTGGACGATCCTCAATTCGTGCTTCTTCTTCTTGCCGTCTTTGGGAATGTGAGTGATGCTGCAGCCCGAAAGGGTTAGCTCCATCTGGGGAGTGTGGTCCTTGGAGGACTTGTAACACTGGAGGGAGAGGAGAGGGGCGGGATTAAACCCAAACCTGGGCAACCTCGACTCCAAACAGCATAAGAACTTTGATGTCCCCACTTGCACACATGCATGTATGTACATAGAGTGTATTTCTTACTATACTAACATGTACATGAGTGTCCCTTACCAGCAGTTTGTTATCTTTGATGACACAGAGGAGTTTGGTCCACTGGCCAAAACGCTTCTTACGCAAGAGGAATGCACATATGCGAGCGTCCTTCACCAGGTCCATGGACGCCTCTGCAGATGGCCACTGGTGACGCATCTTCTGGCCCTTCCCATCCTCCTCTTCCTCGTCGTACGACTCATATGAGCTGCTCATGGCGTCCGAGTCATAGTCTGAAAGGCAGATGTAGAAGGCTGTCGTTTTTCATATACTGTCTTTTACTTTCAGACACAAAAACTTGAACTTTCTTTTCTTTTCAGGCGTTTGTCCATTAACTACTGTCTGTATGTATGGCTATGAGTGATGCACATAGTAAATCAGTCTGTCACTCACTGGCAGTGATGTATTCAGGAGCCTTTCCAGGACTTAAAGGAACCGCCTCCTCATAGTAACCTTCTGGTAGAGAGGAGCTGGGCAGAGGAGGAGGGCCGTTGTTTGGAGGCTGCAGAGAGAACAGACGCCTCCACTGATTAGTGACACGTTAGAGAACCAAGCATATCAAAAGAAAATGACAACATTTAACAAGCACAGAAATAAAAACCTTAGATCATATGCCCACAGGCTTGGTGAGCAGTGAGACACGACTGTGTTACAGTGAGTCAACATGATCAATACCAGGTCTCTGAAACTGAAACAGCTAAATGGAATCCAGCCATCATTCATTGCGTCATTTACAGCCGTATCAAGATGTCTTCTGTAGAAAAGGATGCAGTGTTTGTCATTGATTTTGTCCCTAGAAAGATACGGTGTGATGGTTCCGATGTCAAATCACAAAGGATCATTTATGGATGTAAATGAACATAAAATGATGCTTTTAAACGCTGCTTACAGGAGTCCAGTAGAGACTAGCATGGACAATCACAAGCCAATTCTTTTGCAGCCTCATTCTAATACGTGCAAACCAGCAGCAGACACCTCAAAGTGGATGACATGTTGTAAAGCTGTGAAGAACTGACAGTATGAGTCTCCCTGAAAGGACCATGACTTAGCTGCGATGGCGGCAGACTTTTTTCCTCTTATGGAAAATCCCTTTGATTTCTTTTTTTGATTTTATTGAATGGTCACATTGCTGATTTTCCACCGCCAGGCCGGTTACAAAACTCTCTGTGCTACGGGCCATTGGTTACCGCTGACCCAATCAGGCTGCAGTGGTGACAGCATCCGTTGCTGTAACAACGTGGAACATTCATCAAAAGGTTCTGCTGACGTGCGGCCGTGATGGCCGACTTCTTCTAAGTGCAGAAAGTATGTGTCATGTAGGAAAACCTGGACTGAGGGGGACCGATGCCACTGTCAAAGCAACTCTCACGAGATGGTGTGAGATCCAAGATGGCGGCCCCCACCGGCTCGACTATAAATCAAAGCAACCATCTCTCCCCAGACATTAAACATTGTTTTTTCTTCTACTTTTTTCCTTTCTCCTTTCAAAACCCAGACTACAACACAAAGCGACATGGACCATCTGGAAGGATATATCAGCGCGGACTTCAACAGAATCTGCATCATGAACCACCAGACGACACGAAAAAGGGATTCAGTATTATTATACTGAACTTCAGCGCCGCCAGCGCTCTCCTCCCTACCCTAAAAAGAAAAAAACATCTCCGGAAGAGGAAAGGCAGAGAACTGGACAGAACAAAAGCAGTCTGACTCGCCTGTCGAACAGCGAGGCACAATAACCGGTTTGAGAAGTGAATGTGAAAGTACACTTGAGGATTTGTTGATACGAGGTCTGCAGCTTCATCTCAGTGACTTCCTTTGGAAGACTTTTAAGCAACAATGCCATTAATAATCGTGCAGCAGGCGGTTGTTTGGTTAAGCATTTTCCCCTGCGTGCGCTGCAGCAGGATAGATTGCATTACACTTCAGAGAACGTGACCCAATTGCTCTGCTATTTAATGACTCAATGCTTCGAGGCACTGGGGTGAGGAGAGTGTGTCTGCATATAAACACACGGTCTGACGGGAGTTCACCGGAGTCACGATGCATACCACTGCTCGCCATAAACACAAACTGCACAAACACACACATTTCTCTGCAGTCTACCTCAACTGCCCCACAGATTCACTAATATCTATACGTTTTTCCTTAAATTTGATTTTATGAATGCTCCTAAGTAAAGACGTGTTTTTAAACCACAGAAATGCTCATACCTGCGTTCTTGTAATTAAGAAGCCCACTGTCCTCGTAAATTGAAGGCGTGAGCCAGCTGATTCTAATTAGCAGGTAAACTCTCTGCCAAACTCCACATAAGGCCATGAGACTGCAGGCACGCACAGAAACGCCCAAGAGTGAGGATCCAAGGGAGCATGTTTGTCAGGGGGTCAAAGTAAGGACTACGGGCTGATGAAATAATATTATTATATATATTCATGGGCGGTCTGGCAAAGATCAGGTGAGATGAGGTTAGAACTATCCTTGTGGGGAACCTTGGCACAAATATACTGAAAATACTGAAGATAACAGTGATAAATGGTGAACAGAATATTTTAGTGTTTAGAACATTATTTCCAATGCAAAGCAGACACAGCCTCAGGCAGCTCATTTCCCCCAAGGGTTATCATTTAAGTCCCACTAACATTTTGACCCCATAGACACTGAACTCTTTGCCAAGAGTCAAATGCACAAGTGACTTGAAACGAATGAGGCGAACAATCACGTGAGTCTATTCACCCAAGGAGACCAAAAAAGTGTTGAAGGAGCAGCTACCATATTATCATAGCCTAGCATCCATCAATCCAAACTCCATTCAGAAAACAAGCATTTTAAAAGATGGTTCCTTTCAACATGCAGACAAGGAACAGTTTATATACGACTATCTCATGAATAATTTGTCAAAGTTTCACAAAGAAGTGAAAGAAAAGAAGAACTTAACACTTCACATTAATAGAAAGTATAACAAACATTGCAAACTGCGACTCATTCATATTATTTCATACTTTACTTCCAACCCACTTAAAGCAATTACATTAAGAGTTTCAAGGAGGTTTTTCATGTGCCGTCATGGTCTGCATGCTGTTCCTCCCTGACAAGAATACATTTCTAGCGCTGCCACAGCAGCATGAGCAGGTCATGTGCATAGATGCATGTCAGAAATGTTAAAATTCCACAGTCATAATGTGTAATTAGGTAGTGGTAAACGAGTCCTGACCTTGGTTTGGACTACTTTGAGTGGGAGGTATGTCTGCTGCTCCTGCCCTGAAACTCACATCCAAACATTTATGCCAAGTATCAATTTTTTGCCCCGCGTAGGAGGACTGGACCTGAATAAATGTTTCTGCCATGGTGCCAACGGGATGATGGAAAGGATAAACTGAGCTGACACGGGAAAGCCACTCCCTTAGGAAAGGCTTTGGAAAGAGAAAGAATTGTATTTGCAATGATTCTTGGCAAATAACCCAATGTGGAAGCACATGTTTCCAACTGCTGCCAATCCTAACAGATTTTTTACGTTTTTATTTGACGGCTAACACCGACCAAACAAACCAGTTTGACCCCTAACTGGTCAGTATTACATGGGTGATATCTTTAAAATATGTTTTATTTGTAATATTGAAGGTCAACAAAAGACGGGACACCTCACTTTGGTTACACCCGATTACATAAGAGATACTTTGTGTTTAAGGGTCATAGAGAACTTTCGGTGGCTAGCAAGCTTTATGAACCCTCCAAATAAGGACATTAAAGGTTGTTTTTTTGCTGAGGCCTTTGCTCTTTTCCAGCAGCACCCTGCTTCACACTTCCACATATTCACATCTGGGAGTGACACAGTGCAACCTCAGTCTTCTAATGGTGCAACTGGAGGTTAAGTCTCATGCTCAAGGTCACTCGGCGGGAGTGCTGTTTAAGCACTTTATCCAAGAGTATGATCCTTGTCAAACCATTAGATGGGACATGTGGACAGATAGCCGTGCCTCCATACATTCTTCAAAGCTTAAGCATGAGGTCAAGCTAAGGCAATGGTTTATAAATTGATTCCAGACTGGAGGAGAAGATGAAAGCACTAAAAGGATGCCGTATGCATGTCTGGATGTGAGTTTACTGGTATATTCTGGCCACTTGTTTATCTCACAATAAAGCAAAAGAGTCTGTTTGTCTGTATGTCTGCATATCTCAAGCTCTACTGTTTAACCTCAGGGCGCCGACTGATCTAAACCGGTGTTTTAGAACAGACAGGCACTAGCTAATTTAAAAAAAATGTATTTGTCAAAGTTAGTTTTTACCCTGTTTGTATGTAAAACAACAAAATAAGCCATCTAATGGGGGGGAAAGCCATTACGTGATGTCTGCTGTTCATATACACAGACATTTAGACGTGCCAGCACACTCTTTTTTTTATAAATCTGGGTTATCAGCTGGAATACTGGAATAACAAACCACAGCATACATTATAGTGGTTGCAACAGTGGCGGCTGTCCAGCAGCAGCACTGAGAGCTTCATTGTGTGAGAAAGGAACTCAATCCAGGCGTCATCTGATTAGCGTACACCCTCTACATAAGGCCCCCCCTTTCACATACTACAGCTGACATACAAGCATACAGTCAAAAACATACAAACAGACAGCGTTCGAGTGGGAACAAACGAGAAAAGACAAACCAGACCACACACACATGAAATGCATATAAAAGAAACCCCCTCTCTGTAGGACTTAAGGCCCAAAATCAAGAACCTGCCAACTCTGTGATACACATAAGTGTTCCACCTCTCTGTTTATACATGAACCACCCGTGCTAGTGTTACATTTGACCAAACAAAACCGTTCTCACAACTCTCCTTTTCAAACTCTCACTCTTTTGCTTCGTCTCCTTCCTGCCTCAGGTTGGCACATTAACGGCCTTTTGTGTGTGGATTTTGCGGGGCAGGTGCTGTTACTGGCGGATACGCCAGCCTACTGGCTTGCGCTGAAAAAATAACTGCAGGGCGAGATTGGGTTGGGTGTTTCCTGCATTTCTCTCACCTCACAATGAGATGTAAATACGAGAAAAAAAGGAGCTGGTTGTCAAGGAAAAGCTTTGGAAGTGAAGCAGGTCCATATCTGGAATGGAACCAGTTTATTGGACTAGAATGAGTGACATTGATTGATTAAGTTTACATACACAAATATTCAGTTTTTTCACCCTTATTGCAAAAAAAGACAATATCCCAATAATTATTTCACAAAGACATAGAATGATATGCCATTTTGAGTGAAAGCAAGTGGTGATGGGCAACTCTCTCAACTACCCGTAGATTTAATTATCTGTATTAGTTCTCTACCAGACTGGAGAAGTAGCTACAGTTTTCCATCAGTGCTTTATTAAGTCACTGTGATCACATCATATGTCAGGAAAAAAAAAAAAAAAAGAGTCTTGGCATTGTAAAAAGCCTTCAAAAGCACTTGAGTGGGGGGAAAAGTTGTGAAATAGGTTTTCCATTCGTGGCCCACTTTCTCAGCAGGGACTTTTTCCAAAGAGTGTTAGTATAAGTAGGCTGGAATGGTTCAGGATCAACCATGCGGTGGGCATGTTTCACTTAGTAAAGTCCCACTGCTCACCGCAGTTAAGACTTAATCAATCTTCATCGCCACTTATTTGGTTTCCCTGGTGTCAATATATGATGCATTTCAATGTGATCCGTTTAACGACCTCATTTCCTGTTTCTAATTTCACATAAAGTTGATGTCACTGAATGGTCTGCTGCGGTTGACCAGGACCCCACTGAGGTATATTAAGTAAAAACATGAAAAGAGATTCATCAGCACCAAGCGGAGACCGCAACACGCAACAAAATCCCAACGGCATTCCTGAAGAAAAAGCCATCCGTTGCTGTGTATACAATCTGCAGCTGAACGCGGCGCGGTGACACATTTATTTGTTGCAATGTGTTTCCCTTTTCAAGCTAGAAAACATTTAGTTTGGCAAAACACAGCAGGGCTACATTCAGTCCAAATACAAAGTCTCGTAAAATGGTGTGCTCTAAGACGACAGATCACTAGTGATACCCAACAATAAGCGAGCATTGGCTTCATATGAACACAAAGCTTGAGACATATTTATCTGTGAAAGGCCTCGGGGCGGAGGAGGTTGTGTGATTCACAATGAGAAGGGAAAGGAAATTAATTCCAAATCAGAGCCAGACATGCTACGCAACCTGGCTGGTGTGTATACAGTATATCATACCAACACACTTCGTACACTGGTGAACTTGCCGAGCGAGGGAGGGTCTGTTTGATGAGGGCGGAGAGGAGGAAAGGGTGGGGGGGGGGTGGCACCGCTCTCCAACATCAACACAGATGGAAATCATTTGGGTCTCAGAAGGACTGGACCACATTCTCCTCGAGCAAAACTGGGGCGGAGCCTCACACAGCCCATAGGATGCAACTGATGATGTGACTGGAATACTTGCTGTAAAAAACTACAAACAATTACTGGATGCAGCCTCTTAAAATTGAGGATTTGATTCTTTTCTCAGGGATCATTATGAATAAAAATATTTTGGGCAGCAAGCAATTTGAAGATGTCCCTTTGGCCAGTTTTCATTATTTTCTGACATTTTATAAACTGTAATTTAAAATACAATTAGAAATGAGAATAACCATTAGCTGTCAGATGATGAAATGAAAATGCCCTTTAAACCATTTTAGATCATACCCACATATCCCATCATATCTTTATTGTGCACCGATTCACATGCTGTAAAAATGAACCCCCAAAATCAAGTTCTTCCTACTTTTGTATCAAAACCCAATATATTTTTATTCCTGGAAAGCAAAATATGACGCATGCTTACATCAGCTACTACCAACTAATTTTAACCAATAATATTATGACATTCATCCATCAGTTAATCTGCAACTGTGGCGCGGCACAGAGCTGGAAAAGGTCGTGAGATCAAATCAAATTACTTGCCAGGAAACGCTCGCCGGATGCACAGTTCTGCTCTGAGCTGGTGTCTTTATCAGCAGAACTCCATTAAAAAAACAAGGAACATAACAAGGCGGCTCTAATCACAGACCAAAAGTGCTGAATCTGTCATGTACATTTTATAATTAATACAGTTCTATTATTCCATTACTTCTCCTGACGTTTTATATTTTTGCTGGTATGTTTTAGCATCGGTAAGATTGTTAGGTAGGCTATCTAACTACAATGTTCATCATTTAGCGTGACGTATGAAAACCACAGAAAAAACAGATCACAAAATTTGCCAACGACTAATCAATTATAGATGCAGTGACGCAGCTCCGTTCCCCATCTGGATGTCAATTTGTTTGCTTCAGTGCAGCTTAATGGAAACACACATAATTTATAGTTTATTTTTCCGGACGATCATTCAAACTACTTGACAGCTGCGTGGAAAGCGTTCATGAGGCTGAGTGCAGTGAGCTTGTTGACGACAGGGATGCATTTCATGCCAGCGATAAAAGAGCAATATTAGTGCGGCATAAATTTTGGTTATGAAGAGAAAGGGATGATCCTAGTCCTACAAGACTTGAGTGGGACTCCAGGGGGACTTTATCACACTTACTGATCATTCTGATGTAATTAGAGCCAGACCCTTTCGTGTGTGTGTGTGTGTGTTCAAGCGTGGCACATTGTAGAACAGAGCAGTGGTCCTCTTTCTGAGATCACTCCAGTGATTTATGAGGTGAGGGGTGTGGAGAGGATCAAACTGACTTGAAAAGATCCTGCTTCTCTGTGAGTGTATACAGTATGTGTGTCTGAGCAAAACCACCAGTCCTGGCTAATCCTGCAGACACACGCTCACACAGCTAGAGACCAGCCTGGTCATTTTCACTGGTGTTCTGAGGATCAGCATCCATTATCATTTAACATCCATCATTATCATCTTATCATGTATGCGTCAGCATGGGAAACGACTGAAAGGGTGTCTTTTACTGGAGCTAGAAGCTACAAACATCACACTCAACGGATGGATTTATCTACTTATCTTATTTTATATTAGAGATGCACCGATCAAAAGGCTAACCAGAACACAGAAGAACACAGTGGCATAGACAGTAACGTCACAGATTGTGTCGTCGTGTGGAAATTGGCAGCCTGAGTGAAGACGACGTGAAGCTTGAAAATATTTGCAACAACCGCAAATCCAAAATAAGCCATGGTGGAACAGCAAAGTTTGGACAAAAACAAGGTCCTGTGTATGGGTGGGTGTTTGGAGAAAATGTGTCACGATTTCAGATGACCTGACACTGAAACCACACACTGGTTGTGTCCAAAATCACTCAATCACTCCTCCCTACTTATTAACTAGGGAGGAATACGTAGAGGAATATATAGTGACCTAATCAGCAAAACACTTTGGGACTCAACGTGGTCATTTTCTCATTCAATAACTGCTGTCGCACTATTAAAAAAATGTCAGATCAAAGGTGGTTGGTGGACCATGCATTATAAATACCGACATAATTGTATATCAAAAAATACTGTTGTTGCCTCTGCTCTGCTGTGCGTGAATTTCAGTTCCCCTGATAAGTAGTGATGCAACGTATATGTCTAGGGCTTTTATTGTGAAAGGTAAGAAAGGAGCTGTAAACGCTGTCGTCAGTATGGAGCCAATAAGCATATTTTCCTAAATTAATATATAAATGCAATGAATTGTGGGATACTTTGAGTCCACTATGCAGGGTATAATAACTCTTACATTCAAACAGCACTATAACTACAAACTCGTCCGCTATAAAACTGCAGTATAAATTTCCCTCTGCGTTTGGTGTCATGACAAGTTGACATGTGGTGGCTGCTTTGCTAACACAGCAGCAATAAAGCAACATGTTTCTGCGTGGACAGCAGCTTTAAGTCTGTGTGACAAACTGCGGAACAATTACACACCATGGCGGTCCTTATAATTTGATGACTTCCTCTTTTGCGTTAAAAACTCAATCAGAACACTACAAACGCCATTCTATCCATTCGACTTTACGTTTGAGTAATTTACGGTTGGCAATAAAACTCTCAGTGTCAAACATTTGCATTATAAATCCACAAGAGTACCTAAACTAATTACTCCTTATATAACAGTGAGTAATCAAAATGGCTGCCGCAGGATTTTGGGGTTGAGCATTGATGTAGCTTCTAAAAGCCGCAGGCTCTCAGTGTTGGTTTGGCTCGGCACCGAGCCTTGACGGGTCACAGACAGACCGTGGCCAGCCGCCGTCTCTTCCTCCTCCATACTCCTCCATTCTTCCACCAGACCTCTCTTCTCCATTTACTGTACTCAGAATAAGTCGTGCTAAAATATCACATTCGGCTAATGAACTGCATCTGACACGTTAAAACCTGACTAAACAGGGTTTCGTGTGCACTTCATCTTGTTCCTTTGTTTCTTTGACTCCCTTCTCTTGTGCAGTCTCCTCCCCTCTCTCTCTTCCTGTTACCCATTTATCTCATTGTTCATTCCTGCAGGCTGAAATTTATACAACTTTAAGGAATGGAGAGTGGAGAGAGAGAGAGAGAGCAGAAGGGACTTTTTCTTCGCTCTGCCTTGACAGCTTATCCAGAGATCAGTGTGGAAATGTGATGAATGGTCCAAAATCTGAGGATATTCAATTAAATGTAATAAACTTTTTTTTTTAAATGCGGCAAATCGCTGAAGTCACATCACATGTGCAATTTTTTTGTTCAAAAAAGATATTAATAGATCATAATGTCTGCCAGGAGGATCATGAGTCAATGCATCCGTGAGTGTGCACCTCCGAGTCTGTCCAGGGTTATACTTGCATTTTGCTTCAGTGAACTGCATAATATTTTGGGTGGCCAGTTATGGCGGCATGTCCAAGGACCTCTTGTGGTTGCATTGACTCATACTTTCTCAAAACAGCTTTTATTGCCTGTTTTATATTGACCGTCTACTGACTCCTCACTCACTACTCAATACTAGCCAGCCTGTAGGAGTTGCTAGTGATACCACATCTCATTCAATCTATGACAAAGATCTGCCAAAATAAAATAGAATAATTAGAATGATTTGATAAAAAAAGAAAAAAAAGTATTGGTAATAAGTATTTGTCCACAGCTAGTACTTAACATTTGTCTTTTATACTCATTTCAGGGGACACACTTTGCTGCAAAAGACCAAGAGATGATCTCTGAAATCTAAAAAGTGGATGTTGGGTTGAGATTATTGTATTACACTTCAATGCTCAGGTAACAAAAAAATACCATTTCAATCCATCATAGGATGCATTTTTACTTTCACTTTTTGTTTAAGTTTTGCTTTGCAGGATCGAAAAATGTCTACAAAAACAAAAACTACCAACGTTGCTACAAAAGTGGAGGGACATTACTCCTCCTCACTCCTCCTCACTCCTCCTCACTCCTCCTCACTCCTCCTCACTCCCCTCTCTCGTCTAGTTTTCCGGGAAAACCTGGGCTGTGATTTCCAGACACACACTGGGGTCACCGGAGGAGGCTGTGGACTGCTTCTAATTACAAACTGCACTGTAAGGCCTTGTGCCTCAGTGTGTGTGTGTGTGTGTGGGTGTGTGAGACAGCATGTAGAACAAGGTGTTGTGGCTTATTGTTATGGTGAGAAGGCTTTGCAAACCATCACAACCACCTGCTTTTTATCAGAGGCATCTCCTCCAACACTAAACGCACGCACAACAGGCTATATTCTATATCTCATATATATATATATATATATATATATATATATATATATATATATATATATATATATATATGCTAGGCACTGTTTGAGAGAGGAAAACCTTGACTAGCGTTCCTACTGCTTAACAAGAGACTATAAAAGCACATTTATCCCACATCTCACTGAATTCCTAAATGTGACATTTATGTGACTATAAAAGCCCAGAGGTGTGTTTTAAATTTGACCTTTGACCGGATGCTGGGTAATGAATCTCAACACCTTTATGGTATTGATCAGAACATGCTTGCACTACCAAGTAGAAAGTGCCAAGTACCAAAAGCTAGCATGGAATGCTTGCTAAATTAGTTAAAAAAACATATAAAGTAGTCAATAGCAAGCTATGCATAATTGTTTGATCCTGTTTGAATTGTACCATGAATTATACATATGACATTTGTCAATTTAAAAGATAACTTGCACGTCAACAAAGTCTCACTTTGACGTGTTGTAACTGTTGAAGTGTAAGACTGTGAAAATAGACGACACACCCAAAAGTAGCAGCTCTCTCCGAAGCTACGATTGCACTGAACACTGCATCACATGACCATTTCTATTCAGTCAGATGTCTAAAATATGTGCTTGTGTGTCTCAAAATACAAAACAATCAGGTGTGGTTACATCCTCCAAAACACCATATACTATATGAGAGGACATTTGAGGCTGAGCATGAATGACTATGGTGCTCCCAGGAGGACTAAATGTCTCCAGGTAACTCCTCAGCTTTTGTAGGAGGCACTTTAAGGTCACAGGTCATGGGGTCGGGAAGTCTTACCAGCCAGGGGTGAGGGATCTCAGGGAGGGGCATCTGAGGCGGGGCGGGCAGACCACTGTGGATCTCTGACTTGAATGAAGGCTCTGGGAAGGAGAAGCCAGGGAGAGAAAGTTATTACTATACTATACAACTTTGATATTATGCATTTTCAATTTCAGACTCAAATCTGGCTCCTTGAAGTTAAAATGGGAACTCCTCTCATGTTTTTCTTACACCGTAAAAACTATACTTTACCTCATGCTGATAGACCTTCAAAAACCTGAATTAAGTTTCCAAATACCAGCTGGGACTCAAATAATGGTTAGTTCACAATCTCTTTAAATAAAAGCCTTTCTGTGTTCATGCCACAATTGAAGAAAGCAGCAAAAACGGCCAAGCATGGCCAGCTAGAATGTTGCAAAGCTGCCATTGAAGTATTTGTTGAAGTAGTTATGCAGTTGAACTGGGAACTGGCTAACAGCATTTTTTTTTTTAGATGGAAAAGGAACTAAATATATGATTGGCTGATGCTTCACCGCATCATCACACCGCGACAAAAAAAAAAATGTTGAAAAGCATGTTGCATGCTCACAAAAGCTTAAAAGGGTAACTTTGGTATTTTCCAACCTGGACCCAAGTTTTTGTGTCTAAGTGGTTGTACATCGATGTGTGTTGCCCTTAATGTAGGTTGTAAAAACACAATATCGGACTTAGTTTTGCTTATGATGGATGGATGCTATATCCTCCAACTCCCAGAAACCATCTGTACTACTGTGGGTTGATGGGGATGTAGATAGATTGATAGGTATAGCAATTATATAGTAATTATTTATTATGTGGATCTATGCCGTGGACCATGTTGGCATTATAATAATTATAAGTCCAGGGGTTGTAACGGTCCATGTATTCGTTCGGTTCAGTATGGGACATGCTTTTGGTACGCCCTGTGACCCAAACAGCTGTTTGTTTTTACAATGTGCACACACAGAGCTGAAATTCTGGAAAGCGATTATTACCCAGACAGTTTTGGCAGCTGGCTAGTTGTTGTTGGTTTTAGTTAGCTGGGTTAATTAAGCTCAACGGACCATGAAAGTGTGTGCCGACGCTGTTGAAATGTAGTCGAGTTCATCCGTGGATGCATTTCAAACGTTTCATTCATGACGGCATCATCTTAATGTGCCAATGAGCGGGGCGAAACACAAACAGACTGGAGGGCGAGTCCTTCTCCCCACAGCGTTCAGGCTCCTCCCACTGCAGATTCACACCGAGACAAAGTAAGGCATGCTGTAGTGTTTATTTATGTGCATATGTGATTACACTCAATCGTAGACATTACAGAAATGAAGCATATGATCAAAGCGACGAGTGAAGTTAAGCGCAGTTCAGCAAATTTCAACAGTTGTTCTATGATGGAGGATTACACAATCAGATGTATTTTTTTTTATCTCCGGGGTAAATAAAGTTTAATTTACATTACAGACATTTATGTTTATTTTTTTTAATTGACAACATGTCCGAATGGGAGTTTAGCTTAGCTGTTAAAGTAAGAATTATGGCCAACGGGCACCTGTTGAAGGTTAATCATTTTCAAAAGAAAGTAATTTTCTTTGTTTTCCCTATATTACAAAAATAACCATGACCTTAAAACCCAGGTACGTACCAAAAAGTGTTTTTTGTGTGTACCATTACACCCCTCATAAGTCCACATGCAAATAGATCATGCTCTATTTCTGAGGAGTTTTACTGTGCATGGCTAATGAGCTCACCTTTATCTGAAAGGACTCTGTGGAGGATGTTGGAGAGGTGCAGCTTCTTCTCTCGAACCCCCGCGCTCAGATACTCCCGGTCCAACAGGTCCAGGAACAGACGAAGCTCACACACCAGCTCCTCCATCGCTGCAGCAAACACACACACACACGTATATTCATATTATTATTTCACACACTGAAGGCGTTTATCACAGCTATCATATGTGATCATTGATCTGCACTGACGAACCGTTTTTACATGCTCAGTAACCCGATTAGCTGCTTTCAGTATTCCCATATGCAGTACAGGAAAAGTGAACTCTCTGTGCACCTTTATATAAGCGATTTTAATCTTCAGCCTTGGGGAGGATATTAAATAGTTTGGCAAACTTTTTATCTCCCTAGGCCCTTTTTTCACATAGAGGTTTTTTTTCTGAGTTCATCCAATTGTTCTCAATGAAGAGACAGCATATGCTGCCACATGCACCCAGCGCTTCGCCTTTCTTTTTGCAGCCGATCCAAGAGCTTCAAGTTGTCTCTCACACAGACGCTATCATAAGAAAAACCGAGATGCCCATATCTGGGGGCAGATTGGCCGGCAAGTGCCTTTATCAGCGTATGACTTATCTCTGATGGGTCGTCTTGCTTTGCTCTAACATTACAGCTGTCAGATTGAGTGGTGACAAGCTCATCCACGCAAAGTATTAAGCAAGAATCCTCTGGTTGGTGCTTATAGTGAAAAACAAATAGATATTCGCCCAAATAGATGGTAATTATTACATATGTAAACATCCCCAGTAAGTGAGTCATTCAAATTGAGCACATTTTAATTGGAGCAGTGCATAATAATATGTGTGAAAAGCCGATATAGTGGGTTAATAGAAACGTTTACTCTAACAGCTCACACACACACACACACAGAAGAAGGGGGGAATGAAAATATAGCGAGGAGGTGAGGTATGTGTGCTCAGTATTCGACTGTGCTTATGTCCATACTCCTATCTGAGAGCTTGTTGTAATATGGATGGCATCACATCGAGTTCACAACCGTGACCTGGAGCCGCCACGCTCTGCACGGCAACGCAGAGGCACTCAAGATAACAAGCATCTCTCTGAAACTCGGGGTCTTGGCCTGTTTTGGTGCAACTCAAGCTTACTGTCAACATGTGATGGTATCGAATGTGACGACATCACGCTGGAGAGCAGCTGCAGGTTGAACGGGGCAAGTTGGGTTAATGATGATACGTTTATTTTGATTGGGAAGTCGGGAGAGGTTGCCGGAGCTCCGTGTTCTTTTCCAGCGATTACCCTGCGTCACACTGATGTTACCCTGGCCCCACTCTGAGCAGCTGAGGGAATTGGAGATTCATGAATGCTTTTCTTATAGCAATCACGGGGCATGAAGATGCAGTAGCTGCTAACACCGCATCCCACTTTTGTTTTAACTTGTTGATCACAAACTGCCTCGAAAATTGCTTTGTTGCAGCTGTTTACGTGCATCCTGATGCAAATTCAAAGAATGCACTACTGCTTTTGTCCTGTAGTGCAACCCTTTTTCCAGTCACAAGGTCGCTTCTTCTGGAATTTAAAGAGAGGTCAGAGTTCAGGGAATGGATGGTGCAGTGTCTTGCCCAAAGACACTTTTACTCAATCCTTCTGAGTCATGATTATTTTTAGTCATGATTAATTGCATTAAAATTGTAAAATTTGACTACACCCATTCTATTATCCATATTTGCATAAGGAAGGAGATTTTTACAATTACTGCTATGTTAATGACAAAATCAACATTCAAGAGAGATAGAAGAGTACCTCTTTGACTTGCACATTTCAAAAGAGCAACAAAACCAGAATATTAGGAATCAAGTGAAGATAAAGATTTAAATCTGAGCAAAACAAGAAAGGTATCACATTCTGTCGGAAACAAAAGTCACAAATGCAGGCTGTGTCTGAAATCACTCAGTGAGCAGAGCATCACAAGACAAACGCCCACAACGGACATTCATTTGGGAAACTATGCAGCGTAAACCACTACTTTCGTTCTTACCTTTCACAATAAAAGCCTGAGTCATATTTGCATCACTACTACCCAGGGGAACTTAAATTCACATGAAGATTACAAGGCCATCTAGAAGACTACCAGAAAATCTGCTGCTTGACCACATACACATCACCATCACTCACAAGACGTCATGGGTTCCTTAAGGGCAGCACACGCCGGAACCACATGATGTGCATCAAAAGACGTCTATTGTTTTAAATGGGAGCTGAATGACCACTGTGTCACCATATACCACAATCCTATTTTCCGGCAAAAACGCTTGTCAATTACCCTGAAAAGCAGCAACTTTATCACATTGGCTTACCAAAATGATTAGGGCACGGGTATCGCTTGAAACTTTCAGATCCCGATACCAATACTGATGAATCTGATACCACAACGATTCTTTTTTCAATACTTATTAAGAAATTCTAATCCAGGCCGTGGTACGCTGACTATTTCCTCTGTCTGTATGGTGAGTTTGGTGTTGCAGTTGGGCTGGTGTTTTCACTCAAATCTGGGATCTTCCAACAATTTCGCGCTTTTTATCCAGCAAAGTGCAATTTTAATGTGTTTTATTTCCTACAGATGCAGGAGTCTAAAACTAACCAGCCCTCCACCCACATGTTGTACTCTTAGGGATTAGAATGTACCAATATGTTTTTTCTTCGTGGACTAGAGGTTGTTCCTGTTTAATGCCAGGTATCTGTGATGATGCAACAAACTCTTCAATCTTCAAAACATGCCTGAATACCAGATCTGATGTGATCATAATTCACTCTGCCTATCGCAGATATAAACAGGTATCTACAACTAACCAACAACAGGTGAGACTGCGGGTGGTTGGCTCATGATGGACAAGATCCATCCCAAAATAGCTTTCATCAGAATATCTCTCCGTTACGTTATCAGATAATGAATTCTCCAACAGACATTTTATAGGTTTCCAATGAAAACATAATTCATTATGACAGCAGCAGGAGGCGTTCCCGTAACAGACAGCAGCTCTGAGGCTGGAAGCACACAGCCGTTTTCACACATTCCTCACACAATCCGATTATCCAACGGGAGAGGGAGGGAGGCGGGGGCAGGTATGGAGGGAGTGAGAGGTAAACCAGCGAGGAGAGAGAAAGCAGTGTTGAAAGTGAGATGAAAAGAAGTAGAGAGAGAGTGATGGAATTTCACCTGTGGCGATAATTATTGGCTTAATGGCGCCAATTAAAACAAATTAATTACGTAAATGTGAAATACAGAAGGGCAAAGGGACCCTGCGTTTTCTCAGCTGAGAGGCTTTAGCTGCATCTGGTTGCTAGGTCTTTTCATGCCAAAGGAAAGTTGCATTTTGTGTAAGTACAAGACACGTAAGTAGGTAATTAGAGAGGCGAAACCCCCAAGAGTGTGGTAAGTAGAGTCTCTCTCTGAAGCTACAATGCCTGTGTGTTCAGTACCAGGATGTAATGTTACTCACACTAACTATGTAGTTCACTGAGCCTTTTCATACAAAGCTAAGTGACACTATGACAAACCTACTGATACTTATTTTAAATTGATAGACATCATTTGCATCACACTATTGACTACTGACATATTCTTTCTGAAATAAGGGCCTATGAGGAACATCAGAAGAGGCGGGACTTTCCCTCTCTATTTGCCTCCTGAGGTCTATGTGGACTTGCACAAAAAAAGGGTTTGAAGGGCTGAAAGGGACAAAAGTGTGAAAAATATCCCAAGTCATCCACACTCATCAAACACTTGCCTCTAATATCAGCAGCAAAAACAGAACTCATAGCATGACCTCCACAGGGCCGATGGAAGCACCATCCATCATGTCACCCAATCCGTCTATTTAAAAGCAGAATAATTCCTCAAAGCAAGTAACTGTAAAGTTACTTACTCACACACCCGGTATCACTTTCACCATGCCTGTTTTTATATTACACAGAGAGCAGCGGAGCTCTCTTTACTGCTCCATTTACTGTTTCATAGAGCTTTCTGCAACCTGTGCAATGCTTGTGCTTCTATCGGGGTGGTCAAAAAGCTAACCCCGCGTGTCTGTCGTTAAAATCTAAAGCAAACTCTCTGCATCACCAAAGGCGTGGAGGTAAATGAAGTGGCATGGAGCGAGAAAGACCACCCTCAGACAGGGCCCACGGGCGGGCAGAAAATACCTCTTCATTCAAACAAACCAGCCGTGCCCTTTGTGCAAAAACTACTTCATTCAATTCCCCCGCTTCACTTCCACTTCCTTTATTCTTTAATATCACGGGAACGATCTTCCACCTCAGATCTGCTGAGTCTGTTTAAAAAATCTAAAAACTCGTCTCTTTTCATTGGCTTCTGGGGTTGATTTGTGGTGTGGTTACGTTTATGCATTTTTGATTATATTGTTGATCATATTTTTGTTAGCGCTGTGTAACTGTTTTCTTTCTCTTTTTTCCCCAGCTGACGTTAATGTAAAGTGTTTTGTAGGCCATGTTAACAAAGTAAAAAAAGGGTTTTATTATTATTTAGCGGGCTGCTTTCCAATTCGTCCTGATGTGTCATCCTGACAAATGCCGGCTCGGCCGGTTTGCATAAAATCAAATCACTTTACCGCATTTGCTGTGTCAAAACTAAGCTTGCATGATGAATGATGGGAGCTCTTTCCTAAAAAAACAAAAAACAATTATTCCTTCCACCCCCACCCACAAAGCCACTAAAAACACCTAGACATGTCAGAGGGATGTTTTCACTCACTGTGAGGTATTCACACTTCCCGGAGCTCAGGACAAAAGCTATTTTCCTGGGTGAAGTGTGTGTGTGTGTGTGTTTGCGAGGCAACGGGATCATGTTTGGGTCTTGGGGAGAACTTGAGACCCTGCGGCTCAGTTATTGTTGTCGGTGGAAAAAAAAAATGCTTAGCCAGGTTGGAGGGAGGAGTGCTCTTCCCAGAACACAGCTGTTGTGACTGACAGCACACTGACAGATGTTATCCCACTCTGTGTGTGTGTGTGTGTGTGCTTCAGGTGTCTGCGTTTTTTGTCATCAATGGCGTCTTTAACACTTCAGGAATGCATTTAGTCAGGCCTTTTGA
The DNA here is from genome assembly GCA_029853015.1 of Chelidonichthys spinosus. Lineage (NCBI taxonomy): Eukaryota > Metazoa > Chordata > Actinopteri > Perciformes > Triglidae > Chelidonichthys > Chelidonichthys spinosus. The sequence goes on along the minus strand of CM056843.1, from coordinate 7,111,560 downwards.
CAAGCGTTCAGGTCAGGATCTGTCTCCACACACAGTTTCTGGGATCAAAGCAAATCCAGTTTCTCTCACTGAGGACACACATTGGGTTTTTCACTTAACAAAATAAGAACAAACCATCATCATCATCATCACAAAGCCATGCCACTGCTGCAGAAGTATTGTAAGGTACTCAAATACTGGCATTTAACACAAACATCTGTAATGTAACGTATTTTCTCCCCAGCTTAAATTAAGCTGGCCTGTAGTTTAGGCTCATTTATACAGGACAGGATGCACAAGAGACTAAAATGCTCATGTGAACACACATGTGACCATATGCTTTAATTCTGTATCGGCTGTCTGTATCTGTTCTGTGTGTGCGTTGTAGACACAAACAGCTGTTTGAGTCACAAGTTGTTCCAAAAGGATGTCACATACCGAACGTCCTGTACTGGACAACTCAATATGAATACACGTATTGTTTGTTGGCGACCAAATAATGGCGTTTATGAGCGGCTAACAATGTATTGCATGTCTAGCTGGGACATAAAGTGACACAGTGAGACAGTAAAACCAGTGCAAACTCAATAAAACCAAGTCGATCTGCTTTGGGTAAAAAAATAGAGGAAATTCTCATGTGTTGTTTGTGTGTTTGTTTTCCTCACGTGTTTTTATACTAACAAAATACAGTACTCGACTAAATGGCCAATTTAGGTGGTTATTTTTGGTATATAATTAGAGGCCACAATTTGTTAAACTAAAGCTACAGAACATTAAATCCACATCTAAAGACGGATCAGCAGATGGCACGCCAGCTCTTGCATGCCATGTTTGATCAAATTAAAAACTGAAATATGTTTGGAAACATCTGTGGTTTCGTGCCAAAATAGGATGTCCAGGTACAAACACTCGTTCCATTTCTTAGTCGCAGGTGATAGATCGATCCACCAGGCCAACTGAGGAGAGAGAAGGCGAAGGCTAACGCATTTAATGAGTCAACCACCCAATCATCGTCACTGAGCGCTTCCTGTGGTTCTGGGAAGCTTAGTTGCATCGTTGGTTGAGAGTTACAGTAAGATGGCGGTTGTTGTAATTTAAGTTGGTTTATGGGCTGGCATCGCCATGGTTACTGCCTCCAATGAGCCACCAAAACAAAGCAGGGCATCACTGGAAAGCTGTTCCCTCATCAACCTCCCACAGAACTTCCATCTGAACTTATAGTTTGTGTTTTTTTGTTCTGGAAGCCTCTCTCCGTCTCCCGTGCTGTAGTACCACTCTCCACCTGAACCGTCACTGTCTTATTAAAGGCTATTTAATGTGATATCTGGTCAACTATATGAAGTTAACAATTAAAGAAATCTAGTATAGGGGACATCAGGTTACTGCATACCATGTGCATTTTAAAATGAATACGTTTTTACATTTATAGAAGTTCTGTCATCTATCGAATCACTTGCTCCAGCTTCTCAAATGATGACAACTGGTCCACATTTGCATTTCCATGACTGAAAAGCATCTAATCTACTTGTTTGGCTCACAGTCTACCTTATCTATCCCTATAATGTGAAAAGGCCTCATGTGCTGGTAGGTTTGCACATCTGCACTGCTGGTAAATATCTGTGGAAGTCAAGCAATATTACCAGTCACAAGAGTTTGTAAAGCCCTGAACTGGAGGAAGAGTTGGGACGACATCAGAGAATGGGCGATGCTGCATTAGTTTATGATGAAAGACAAGCTGTCTCGCTCTCTCCCTATTTCTAAAGGTCTGTAATTATGAGGTTTGTGTGTTTTCTTCTTCCCATTGGACATGCCAAGCGAACATCACAAAGCAGAGCTGACTGCTATTGAACAGTACAGGTGGTTTACTGTACGGAGCAGATGTTTCCCTGACCGCAAATACACATGTGCAAAAGCCTGAAAGAGGAGGGGGGGGGGGGGGGGCAGGGGTTAGATATGGAGGGACAGAGGTTTACAGAAGATATGAGAGACGAGGAGGAAATGGGGTGGGAGAAAGAGTGCTTTTCCAATAGCAGGCTAAAGACAGATATGATGATGCTCCCTTTGGTATCTCTTTTAAAAGGATAATTAGAGGGTGCTCAGCTCAAAACCACAGGACCAGAAAAGGGAGATGGGGTAAAGGAGAGGAAGGGAACCGTATGGAAGATCCAGCTTTGGGCTTTCTATCTTCTGGTGGGACGGAGGACATGTGGTTTGCCTGATTGGACTGGGAATGGTCTCTGCCTTGGGTGTGAGAAATGACTCAACTTTTTCATTTATTAAGTTATGGAAGTTGCCAGCAATCATGGGATCATTAATTTATCCCCTGATGACACAACAACCCAACATACAGATACAAAGCATGGATTCATTGATCTGATGCACCAGGTATCAACCCATCCACACGGAATACAATAAATATCATCAAAAATCACAGTATTCACCACCACCGCACCACTCACAAGGACACCACAAAACTCTCTGGCAAACGTTAGCCGACCTAACTTTTAGGGCCAGCTGTGGTTCGGGGTTTTAAACAGGTCGACCTTTAATCACAAGGTTGGCGGTTCGGTGAAGCGTTCCTGAGTGAAGTATTGAACTTTACAGGACCCGACTGCAACTAAATGCTTTGGATAGGTTGCAAGTTTCACTACATTGTGCTACGTGATGCACTTTTTCTTATTTTTTTTCAATTCGAGGAAAAGAAAACACAGGTTGGTGCAGGGTTCAAAGGAATAGTGTTAGTTGAGGTATCACAGACTAGTTATCAATCAACACAAAATAAATCAACAATGTTGATTTGCTGAGTTACTACTTCTTGCCATCATTGCTAACAGGGTGTTTCCCTTAGGTTTGCAGAACTTATGAAAAATATCTTTTATAGAGTAAATTAAGTACTTGGTGCTGAGGTGCTGAATAGCCTGAACTTAAATAGCACTAGATTAGACACACAGTCTTGGATGTGGGCAGAAGGGCTGCTAAAGGGGCAGCACCCACTAACACTGACTCAATGTCCTTTATGAGTTCACTAAGTCCATTAAAAGTGTGTGACAGATCCCACAGTAATACACCTCATGCATGTGTTCACACCTAGTCACCTTGGAGTGCACTTTTCTACTGTCCTTTCTCTACCATTATTCATCATAACGTGGTCGACTCAATACAAATAATGCTTCTAATCATCTATTATTCAAAGAAACATCAGAAGCATCAACATGCAGAATTATACTGCTGTCAGTCACCAAAAAGTAATCTCCCCACAGGGGACCAATCAATGAGCTTCCAGTCAAACTTCATGTTTACCCCTCTGGTCCGTTGGTAAAAGTCAGTGTTAACAGGAACTGCAGCACACAACATTATATTTCCCCCTTGGTCCGGACCAAAGGAACCCAACTTCAGGTGTGGAAGCACCCTTAAGTAACTAAAGACTGCAGGACAGCAATCATGTTGTCAGACAGACCTGTCAGAGTACATAATGTGACTGTAATTACTGCAGCTGTACACTGACACGTGTAGGCAATATGTACAACAGGATGTGTCATTTGGTTATGGCTCGTAATGATACATATAGATCCGGCAACTAGAGGTTTCTCCGAAAATCTGAGGTTTGGCAGAGTTCATTTCATAATGTTTAAATAACTGTACTGGAGAGGGAGAGAGAGGCAGAGAGAGGGCAACATATGGAGGCTTGAAACAAATACTCACTTTGATCATGAAGCTTAATGTTACTCTGAAATTCTCTTTATCAGTGCATTGGTAATGTCTAGTGTGGTTTCACAATACACACGTCAAATGTGGAAGCATGTCAGATGCATTTCTTCAGGAGGAAGTAGTTAATATATGCTAGACTGTGTGAGTTACACACAAAAATTACAGAAATGGTGTGTGAAATGGTCCACCCTCTTCCCTTCTGTCTGTCACTGTAACTCAAACACATGCTAGAACCACGTTGCTCAGTCCTCCTGATAATGGTGCAACTTTAATGCATAAAGATAGCGGTTTGTGGGTCAGGTTGGGTGGTTGACTCGTGCATATTTTTGCAGGCTGGGCAGTTATTAGAATGACCTGTAGATATGTTGCAACCTTTTTTCTTCTGGGGAAGTAGAACAAGTCAAAAATAAAGGGGCTATACTGCAATTCATTATCAGTTGGATCCTTATTTGTCCAGTAAACTGGAGCCCTTTTTACACAAGCAATTTTGAGATTGTTTGAGTATCGGTGAGAGAAGGTCCTGCAGTTTTTATTTTTTGTATTTTTTTTAATCATCAATGTTTTATTGTTAACATACCGGTACACAGTGCAAAAATGTATTTGTATGCTGTTAATTATAGTTCTTATAAAATTCAAACTGGAAAAATCTGAATTGGCAGGTCAGGCTTTTATAAAATAAGAAGAAAAAAAAAAAAAAAAAGTGACAAATCGGTGCATCTCAATCAAAGACAGCTCCAGACCTTTTCATTATAACCCACCTACAGTAGCAGCCCACCATGCACTCCAAGCTCAAGGAAAACCAACATGGGCATCTGCGTGAGTGTAAATGTGTGTGGCTAAAAGACAGTGGCTAGACAGGCAGATCTAAACACATGTCATCACACCACATAAACAAGTCCACATAAACACATGTGGAAATTACACATGCAAAAACGTTGTGCGCTCACAAGCGCATCCATTCGTCCAGCACTCGGCCCTTCCTTTGTTTTCATTCTCAACAGGAGGAGCAGACCTCCTGCTGTGTAAATCCCCCCTACATCAGCCCCCACTGCGTTAGCTGCATCACACCCCACCGCATCACGGCACGCCACCAATCCAGTTTTGATCGTGTAATCCCGAAAGCTTTGTCCAAGTCAGAAAGCCTAACGAGCTAACAGGCTCATCCTATTACAACAATAAGCCTATTAAAGACACCTGGTGAGGCTCGCCACAAATTATCCTCTCTCGATGGGCACAAATGACCAAGGTGACCAAGAGTCTTACATTTTGACGCAGGATTCCCGTTTGGTTGATAATGATGGTTAAGTCAGTAGGCCGGTTGCCAGATAAGACATGTGTCTTATCGACATCTATCAGGGTCATCTGTACTGTGATCCAGCTTGGGCCAAGACCCACTCCTCCTTTTTGAGTTTTTCCAGAAGAATATTGACACAGGGGGGGAAGGCCGGCAGGGCTATGATTAGTCGGCCCAAAATTAAAGTCTCTGTTCCCGCAAGCCAACTTACTGACAGGCTGGTTTTGGAGGGATGGAGGGAGAGATTACAAACTCATTTCTCCTCATCTCTCCTCTCCACTTCTGGGATCCATCTTCTCCCGCCACCACCAAAAAAAAGGAGGGGCTCGCACGTGAAAGCTTTTAAACTTCAATCATTGGGGTGAACGGGGCTTTCAGTACAAGGCGGAGAGGGGAGGCGACCCCCAAATCTAAAGCAGAACCAAATGGGCCAAGTGGGCCAGAACGGTGACACCATGTACCCGTTCTGCCCACATCACACACACCCCGATTAATTGCTCGTCAACTCAGGGTTTCCGTGAGGAAAGCTGTAATAATAAACGGCAATAAACACTTAAACACTTTTGTGCATTTTTGTCTTAAAAACACGGCACCCGTTGAGTAGGAAAGATCTTAAAGGGACTCGCCAAAGTAGCTCACTGTGTTTCCACCATTAGCTTATGTCAATGGGGAAGGAAGAGCATGTTAGGGTCCAATAGGGACGTTTCACAACAACCATTTGGCATGTCATTGCAGGGTGAAGGTGCAGGTTCCATGTAGGTGGGCCAGTGCCCTGGCGTTGCTTTCGTTAACGAAAATTATGACGAAATATTATCATCAAAGAACATTTATCACGTGAGGAAAATGAGACGAGACGCAACGAAAATGCTGGTCATGTGACGATGACGATAATTAAATATATAATGCAATACCGTACACGAATAAAAACGAGACTAAATGTGGTTTACAAAATAAAAAATATACTAAAATGTCTCTTCATGATTCCTATGAGAAAAATTTGGGTGAACTCTGGGTTTACCATCTATTCCATTCCTGCATATTGGTTGTCATAAACTCACTCTGGTCAAACTCTTGTCCAAAAACAAACCCAGCGCATGATCTGCTACATTCTCGTGTGCCACTGAGATGTGATTACAACCCCCATACACAATAGATGTCTGTGAGAAGCCGACCAGAGGCCAGGCAGAGCAGCGCTGTCGGGCTACCCGATACCCTGCAGCTGCTAGCGGAGGTGCTGTTATTGTAGGACTCCATTCACCGCTGCAAGCGGGAGAAATAAGAGATATGAAGCATTTGTGTTGTCATTCCAGGATCATGTTAGGAAACCTCTGGCTGTGGTGTCTGGAGTAACCCCAATATTGACCTGGACTGGTCTGACTGGACACTGGCAGCTTTAGTTGAACTGGGAAATCTGATAGAAAGTAAACAATGTGGATGAAAAGCAGTGTTTTTAATAACCTTCATTAATAGAGCTGTTGAAGTGTATGGACTATGATCTGATGAGGGAAATTTAAAGATGGGTTTACCAATTAATTTAATTTAGTTAGCATTTAATTGAGCTTAATGAAAAGCAAATGTTTGCCTTCCGTTACTTGGGTTTATTTGCAACAATCGAGTTAGACGCGCCGGAGAGGAGGAGGGGCGGCTTACCTCCATGTAAACACCAACAATGGCTGAAATAACCACTATTGCTGATTTGTACAAGTTGTTAAGTCCCAGATAGGCTGGGTAATGAAACAGCGTCCTGTCTGGGTTCATAACATCACCCAGCCTCGGGGAATTTCACCAAGCTGGATTCACTGTGAATGGTGTACCACAGCGGTATGAACCCAAAATAAACTATACTGATGTGATTTGGCTGCAATAAACAGATAAAAGGATGCTGAAATAGCTGCATAATGAAGTCAAATTGGCTGAAGTCATGGTTTGTTAGGTCTGTCTGCAAAATGACAAGCAAGCAACTTTTAAAACGCTTGTTTTCTGAAGGGAGTTTGGATTGATGGGCTATTGATTTACTATTCATTATAAAAATGTGCTTTGTAATTGATTCTGAACACAGCATAGGTCTAATCCATCCTTTTTTTCCCTGCTGAAGGGTACTAGCAAGTCTACAATGTCACAGTTTGTATTATTTCAAATGTAGGTCATATGGGGACAAGGACAGAACCCCTGTTTCCACCTTACAGGTTAGCCAAAGTGATACCATCGTTGAAAGTTATTTCATGTTTCAGTAAAGCATGCAACAATGTGTGTCGTTGATCTGTTATAGCAACGATGAGGTCATGAAATCCAGACGTGTTTTCAAAGTCAAAAAACTAGAAAAACTAAATTCAGTTACATAAGCATGGGCTATGTCAGAGAGCTGAAATATAATATAACATAAATATTTGCACCACAATAAGTGAGAAGGAAGTCTGTCAGGGTACAAAGTTATGACAACTTGAACACCGAACATAGAAAACATTGGTTTTCACATTGTATATTTCCCTCCAGTCAGACAAAAGCTGCAGCTGTTTTTGATGTTTTGAAGTGAAATACCAACATGAAATCTGTCTCAGGTACCATCGAACAAAGAAGGGGCCGCTCTTCAATTTACTTTGCTCTCCTGTTAATCCACCATCATCCCACCAAGCTCCACTGTACGGCGAAGGCAGCAGCAACGAGCAGCCTGAACTAACCCTGGAAGTTGAAACTGTAATCAATCCGAGTGCTACATGGCTTACAGAAACAAGGAAACACTCTCAACTCCAGCAGACAAAAGCTCTTGCTTCATATTAAGGAGGAGTGCATTTGTGCATAAAGGCCACTTTACTGTTGTCAGATGATTGAATGGAGTTTGGCGTGAAGCTCCCCCTACATAAACACTTGAGGACTGACCACAACCCTAACGACACAGTGCCTCTCCTCTCTCTCACCCCCTCCTTGGTAGATAACGAGAACTGACCAGCCTTGTCCTTTTTCTCTTAAAACAAAAAAACAACAAAACAAAAAAAAAAACAACATTGCTCATTTGAAAGCATTTTTTTCAGATTTAATTCACCTCCCTAAAAGTCACATTGCTGCTGTATGGACATTTGAGTTGACAACATGGTATGGACAGTCGCGTGGATGTGGAAGTTTCACCACAATATTATACCTCCAGCGCGTGTGGGTGTGTACGTGCGTGCGTGTGCACGCGTGGCACAGATACAATAGCCCATTGCGAATCCATATTGTTAAATAAACTGCAAAAATGGCTTCAAAATAGTATTATTGCCCCATAATTTACTTTTTAGTTAGACTGTTAGCCTAAATGTTCTAGAAAACTACAGGTAAGCTACGAGTACAACATTTAAAATGCAAAATACCACAGAAGCAATAGGCCTAACGGTCCGGTACCGACCCAAACCCGTTATCGGCTAATAGCCTAGCAAAGGTAGGAAAACATGAATGACTTGAGAACTTTAGTAGGTTTAAGTTTGGCCGTGTTGCCTTCCCGTAGGTTATTTACAGAAAGCTTGTCCTGAATGTCGGTACGGTGATTTTCGTGGTCGGAAAAAAGAGTAAAAAAAGCCCCAGGATGAGCCACTCACCCCTGTTGGAAGTGAACAGAACTGGGTCGCTCCTCATCGTGAAGTCAAACTCATCTAATCCGCCCGACGACGCACACAGGAGCAGGCGCGTGCCCAGCGGCTCCCCGGCAGCGGTACAATCCACTCACACACACGGAGAGAGAGAGACTTTAAGAGGTTTCAACCTCCACTTATTGCTTCTCCACCGAGCCGGCCTCTCGAAGGTCTCTCTATTTCTTTCAAACGTTTTCTTTCTCCTCCTCCTCCTCCCTTTCCCTTCTTTCCTCCTCCCCTCTGAAGCTCCAAACGTCTCTCTATCCCTCGCGCTCTCTCTCTCTCTCCCAAACTGCCTGCATGGATACTTATGCTGCCTTTAAACACCGTCGGAAATAAAACAATTCACCGTCTGGATTATGGAGTTATTCATTTTGATCACGGGTCAGACTATTGGATTAAATATGATTTAGTTTGATTAAGTCTTAACAATAACCTGAAATGCTAAAATTCAACAAAATACGTATAAAATATACAACTACAACTATTATGTATATGTTTTATTGTTATTTCAAAGTGAACTCTGTCAAAATAATGTATTTTTTTTGTGAAGGAAAATTATATTTATGTATTAGCATTAAATACGTTTTAAAATTCATATTTTAAAGAATAGATAATAGTACAAAATGGTAAATGTCATATTTCCTGGTTTGATTTTTTCAAAACTGAACAAGAAAATACACTTTGTTACAGGCTGGATTCAGCTAATGCATGTGTTATTCCTTCCCCCTCCTCCTACTCCTCCTCCCTCCTCCTCCTCCTCCTCCTCCTCTCTGTCTGCATGGACAGTCTATGAAGATCTGCTCTCCATTTCTTTCTGCTCATTTTCCAGAATACACTTTATAAACATTTATGTAATTTATGGGAAATTTGTTTTGCAGACAGTGTCAGATGGGACCATAGGAAGAAACGCACAATAGTTTAACAAAAATACAAATGTATAATGAAATATCAAGAATAAAATGAGAAAAAACAAATAGTCTTGTCCTTGGAATTCCCTTATTTGTGGGTGAACAGGACCCATCCAAAATGTCAGAGACGTTATAACTCCAGCAGCCTTACTCTACCCTTTATTTATCTGTTCACACTTTACCAGTCACATTGAAGACTGGTTTACTCCTTTACATCTCTTTACACTCTGGAGAAAAGTGTAAACACAAATGACTGCTTCTGTCATAGTCCCGGTGCAAGAGTTTGGTCTATCAAAAACAATTCTAACCCTGTAACTTCTAAACTCCATCAGATTAGCCTCAACCAGCTTTAGTCACACTTTGCCAAAACAAGAGAGAGAAGGAAATGAACAATAAAAGGGAGTAAGAGGCTAGCTTTCCTAATTACAGCCCATTACCATAAGCTGTGGATCCCCCCCATCCCCAGGGGCAGGAGCCAGTCTGAGTTCAATACCCCATCTGCCACCAGGGGAGGAGGTGGAGGAAGGGAGGGGGTGTGGGTACCAAATACTGTGTTTTTGATTTTTCCCTTTTCCAGTGAGGAATCTGAGACTAAAGGAGGGAACAGTGTGGAGAGAAAGAATAATGTCCCGACTCACCTTTCAGCGCCTCAGAGGAGAACCACAGACTGGCAGAGGCTGTTAAAAGTGTATTTCCCTAAAGGATAATCACCATAATGTTCCTGTAACCGACCTCACCCTTCATGGAATGTGTGTGTGTCTAAGTGTTTGTGCTAAGTAGCGAATACATTGCAACTTGATTTTTGAGATTTCGTTTTGCTTTTAACGTATTAATAATGCATCTTGTGGTATGTTGCAGGGCATTGAGGCTGTTACCGTCCCCCGCACGTATGGCGATATTAATAATAATAAACAGTAAGGCATCGCAATATTGTATCGACAGACACCAAGTATTGACATTTTATTATAAACCATTCCTATTGCAAATACAACGTAAACCTTTTGGTAACAATTGCTTCAACAGGCCACTAGATGGTGCTGAGTTTTTTCTGGTGTGGTCATGGGTAAAGTCAGCGGGATTGGCACAAAGTTGGTCAAAACAACGTTTTTGACCAGTCTCTCACATTTCATCCTCTTGATAGAAAAATAGGCTCAATACCCTGAAAGATCATTAAACTTGACAAGAAGCTTTTCCTCCAAACTGGGGTGCTTAAAGTTGAAGTTAGCATGCTGTGGACAGTGTCTCTGGGCATAGTAGTCACATTATAAAATAACTTGATGGGGGTCGATCACAGAGACGCGTTGATGGAAACGTCAGTCATGGAGTCACCGCTCATCAATGTCACACCAGGCAGCCAATCAATTCGTATTACTAAATTTCTATTTTGTGACAATGCCACAAACTGCCGTGAGACTGTGTTGAAAAGCATGCTAACACGGGGAGAACATGAAAGTCCACACAGAAGGACCCAAACCAGCCGGCGGGGTTGGAACCCAGAATCCTCTAGCTGTGAGGCTCCAGTGCTAACCACTGCAGCACCGTGCCAGCCCTAATTATTAGCATATAAGCGTAATTAAAACAACGTTACCATGTATGCCTACGGGCGAACTAACATCTGCGACATCTCGAGTCTGTCCTCATAAAAACAACAGCATCAATTAGAGGAGTGGGTTTACATTTTTCGGGGAGAGGCAGAGGTAAAAGTTGGGTTATGTTGTTATATAGCAGCTCTCCGACTTTGAAACTGGAGGCTGCTGCTTGCAGCCCGCCTCCTATGAGTGAGCACTGGTTAATTTCTCTCTCAGAGTGTAACCAAATGCTATGAGGTGCCTTTCCTTAACCAATCTGTATCAATAGCAAAACACTCACATGATCTTTTTGTCCACCTGATGATTATAAGCACAAATCTCAGCCCCCTTTGAGCTTTGTTTTGGTCTCCACCAACAGGAAAATATGTCTCTTTAGCCAATAGATGTTCATCATAGTCTGCAACAGTGTTTGTCTGCATGCTGTGGCTTTATCTGAGCTCTTCCAGTGACAGTAAACCAGGTGAATGAGAAGCAGTTTGTGAAAAACCAAAACAAAGCGCTAAAAGGGCTCCATAGAGCTGAGGGGAAGTACAGATCATTCTCTCATTAGTTGATTCATCCATTGTTGCTCTAAAAAAATATTGATTGGGGCAGCTATAATTTGTCACTTTTAAATGCCTCTTCACTGCTTCCAATATGGCCGCCAAGAGGCTCTTTCCTCATCAACAAACAGCCTTGAGTTGAGCACAACAGGCAGCAACGGTGTCTCGCCTGGGAACCAGACAAATCCACAAGCTCATATTTAATTTGCTCTGGCAGATGCGTCGGCTGCACTCTGGACAGATTTCCAGCAGTCTGAAACGTTCACAATCATTTATCTAATATGGGGCATGTGTGGGACGGTGACTGTTCAGCACCATGGAGGCATTTTCAAAAGCAACCAACACAGCCACAGCTGACGTGGAGCCTTCATTTGAAGCCACTATCACATCAGTATTAAACAAACTGGACGGTACATTTTTGTGAAAATAATCACAATCAGCATCGGTTTGCCATATGGGATTTGACAAAAATGTAACACTGCTGTTCGGTCACTCTGACATTATTTTATTCACGCCTGCTTTGCGCCATGTCCCACCCTAATGTGCTTTAATTGGCTGGCAGCAGTGTGCTGTGATTGGCTGTCTACACCAGATGGACCGAGTCCCTGGTCGCTCAGCGCTGCATCACATACTGCGTTGATAAAACTCCTTGGAAATCAAAGATGAACTGAGAGGTTCCAGACTCAGTCACATTTGGTCTGGTGACGTCAGGGCCACACACACACAAACACACACACACACACACAAACACACAACATGCACTTACACACTCGTTGTGGAATTTGGCTTCATTGTGTCAAAACTTGCACACACAAGCCAAACAATACGCAACACTTAGAGACAAACACCTCACTTCTATCTGCAATCAAAACCTAACAATCATTTTTCAAAATGGCATTTTTTTTGCAACAAAATGATAAACACATGGAGCATTTGAATGACTCCTTCAAAGCAGGAAAACACACTGATGTACTTTATACCAAACACTGATATTATACTAGATAACAAACAAAGAAAAGTAGAAATACAGGACAGTTATCATTATGCCACTGTGAACTCTCAGTAAAAGTACTGGCAAATTTAAAGAAAATAGTATTGTACTTCTGTTAGTCTGGCCACATCACAAGTATTGCCATCCCTCCTCCTCCTCCTCCTCCTCCTCCTCCTCCTCCCATTTTGAATAGAAGTGTTTTCCCAATGATTGTTAGAGATTTTCATTCCTGAGTGTTTTGTAAGAAGTGTGTTGCAGAATTGCAAACTAGTGCAAAGCAGAAAATGTGTTTGTATTTTTGGTGCCTTTTTAAAGCTGTGGTTACAAGAGGGAAAGTGTTGATGCTTTTGTTTAAGCGTACACTCTAAGTGTGTAAAGCAATCGGAAAAAGACTGTAAAAGTTGGGGATGTTTTTTAAGGGTATAAGGAGGTGGCATTCCTCCCAGCGTAGTTCATTATACTGCTCTGCAAGGCAGCATGCAGACCAGATGACCCTAAAATCAGTTAATTGCAGTGGAGAAATCCAGTGGGAGGATTTCTGCTTGAGCTATTAGAGTCTTATCAGGCCGAGATATGACGACGGAGAGGGAGTGTGTGGTGGTGAACATGTGTGCTGAAAAGATGAGCGATGAAAGAATTGATGGATTTCAGTGAAAAAGCCTGTAACTCTCAGTATATTCCAGTGTGTGTGTGTGTGATCCCGGATGAACTCATACTGGATAGATGTTTGGCCCAGTTGTGTAAAAGTCAACAGTGACATCAGTGTTTGGCCCTCTGACTGAGATGAAATCTAATAGAGATTGAGACCCTGTAAAAACTTGGACCCTTCCCTGCCCCGGTCAGCCATCATGTTATTCTGACACCCCGCGCAGGAAACTGTTGCTCTTAACTAATTAACAACAAATAACAAAATGAGAGTAATTCAGCTTTCTTACACAGAATTATTTGGTCTGGCAACAGATCAAAATGTAGGGAGATAAGTTTGAAAAGGGAGTGTTATTTCTTATAGATATGAATGGAGAAAATGCATCACAAAATCTACAGAACTAAAGTTTGCATTCATAAATGGTCAGGAAAATGTTGTTGACACAATTCTGTGATGAAGGAACCAACACTTGCAAACACTGTTATGGTCCATTAAACTCCAAATCTATGGGGTTAAACAAATGTGGAATAGCTCAGTTTTTCTGAGCTTGGCCATTACGGTATCACACAAATGTTCTAAGGGTGGGGATTCTGTCAATGATATCCTGCCAAGAACTATAAGGGCCGAACCATCTGGACTGTCGTCCTGCATGGTATTCACCTATTTTCTACTATGTTTATATGAGATAATATATTGAACCCCAAAATCCTGATCCAAGTCATCCCAGTAACCAATACAGAGTCACGTGTGAGGAGACTGACTTGGAACAAATAACAGTTTCTCAAACCATCCCCCCTTTCCAGTTTGCCTTATTAAGTTTAGAGACATAGCTGGGGTTTGAGACAAGGCGAGCCTTGTCCCGGTCGTGTGGAGAGCCTCTGGTTGAGTGTGGTGCTGTCAGAGGCTGATGGGAAACCAGAGATGCAGGGTCACACCAAACTCTGACAAACACTGTGACTGACTTTGTGTATGTCAGTTCCCGTCACGCCGGCTCCATCAGTTGTGTTTACTTTTGCCCATTCTGCATCTCTGTCCCTCCTTCCAGCCACGTTCCCCCTCCCCAAGTCTCTATGAGGGCTGCACGGTCTAAAGAGCTACCACCTAAACCAGGTCAGCAAGGTGGACTAACTGTCCCGGACCAAGGCCACCAATGTGTGTCCATGCGGCACCGAAAAGAAAAAGGACACACAACTGTGTGTATGTGCTCGCCAGCCTGTTTTGATTCCGTGTGTTTTCCTCTTCCCAGAAAAAGGCTGGTATTCAAGGCACGCCTGTCAAAACAGCAGCCAACCTGCACACCTCTCAGCATGCAGCGAGACATATTCCCCCACTCACACACACGCTGCTCTGTCAAGCAAAACAGGGTGGAGAGACTCAGGAGGGACGGCTGTTCTGGATTTGGTTGTGTGTGTGTGTGTGTGTGTGTGTGTGTGTGTGTGTTCTTGTTGTAGTTTAGGGTTATGCAAAGTTTGTTTGGGAGGGTGTGAAGTGTTGGAGTCACAGCTTTCCTGCAAACTGTCTGCCTAGATGCTGTAAAGGTGAGCCACCGTGCTGAAAGTTCAAACCTGGCAACCCTCTCTATAGTTACAGAATGTAACTCTGTAACCCTGCTCCCCCAGGATGATGAGCCGTTAACCCAACCTGGCAACCATAACTATTTCCAACCCTCCAAAAGTGAGAAGGACAGAGTGACTGGCTGTCCTACAGGTTGCTCCTACAAGGTACATGGATTGTCATTTTTTTACCCAACCTGGCAACCATCTGGTTCAGATTCAGGAGCGGTCTTGTTTTTTTTTTTAACGTTGAAGCGAAGGTCATTAGAGCGAAATCCAAAACAGAAAAGGCTTGGAATGATGTGTCCTTTTAAACCGGCTGGAATGTTTTCTATCAGCAACAGATGTTGACAGCTGTTTCCTCGGGGGGGTCCAACAACACAGTGGCAGATATCATGTGAAACGCCGAGTCCATGCCAACGCCAACATCAGCATTCGTTTTGTCCTCTTCGTGAATGTGAGTCAGCTTTGCCGAAAGCTAACCAAGAGATGCATATTGTGGCGGGTCTAGTCTGCCGATAGAGAGGCTAAGCCCCACCCCTTCTGGTGTTCCCCATGGGATCTTTTTTTTTTTTTTTTTAAATATGTACGTCAGTCAACGGCAGGAGACAAATCAGTTTTGTTTTCTCTCTCCGGCTGATAGTCGTCGGATAAAACACATCAGATTACGTTACATTTGTGATGGAACGTAGCCAAGTAGCCTAGCTAGTGAGATAAGCTAACTTATGTTGTGTGACGTACATTATACGAGACGAGAGATGTTCACTGAGCAGTTTCACACAAAAATAAATGAGACTAAATGAGAAATTATCTTTAAATTGGTCATAATTGTAATTTATGGTACAAATCAAACAATATCTAAATATGCATACTTTTTTTTCGAAAATCAGGTCCCATGGGAACACTGGAAGGACCATATTGAAGTGACTTAAAGAGATTAGTGGGTTTGAGATCCCCTGTTCACCTAAACTAGAATTGGAAACATCTGACATCCTTCTGGCCCAAATAAACAAGGTGCGGTTTATCAGACTGCTGGTAATAAATGTATTACTCTAATATGGAAAGGTGCAAATCCTTCTCCTGTCTCCATGTGGCTGAAAGTAATCCCCTCTTCCATGGCATCAGAGAAAAATGTGTTCAATCTTAAAAGAAGACCGCATCTCTTTGATGGATGCCGGCCTGGTTTTAGGAGCTACATGGGAAATGTTTTGCCGTCTGTTGTGGTTCGACGACAAGATATGTTTGACACATGCACACATGTTGACGTGTATATTTCTATGTACTAACGTGTGTACATTATTATTGTATTTTGCTATTCAAAGGTGAAGTGCTTGAACCCCCTGGATCCTCAAAGCCTGGAATGCGGGTGAGGACTGGAGGAATTCCTCTGGAGCCCAGACTCCTGCTGGCTGTGTTACAACAGGCTGCAGTGTATCAACACCACCGTCAAACACGCCTGTTGCTTTACCAACACATCCAGTAGCGAGCACAATAACTTACTAACATGTGTGTTTTTATGTCTGGCTTGTGCCTGTTTTCCATATGGTCCAGGATCAGCATCACAATCCAGCGAAACCAATTAGCAGGATAAGGAAATGCCTTAGAAATAGGATAGGAGTAGAACAGACGTGTTACTGTTTTCAGGTCATTTGGCTCGTACAAAAGTATAATAGTTATTCGTTGTTATGGTGACAACATAACAAAACTGACAACAAAAGCCAGAAAATGAGCCAAACAAAGCTGTCATGTGTTTTCCTACGGTGCGATAAGAGTGTGGCTGAAGCATATTATTCATTAAGTCTGTCTCTCTACGCTTCGTAACTCCACCTCACCTCGGTGAATCTGCGACTTGCCGTAAGTCGGTTTGCTTTACACGGAAGTAAAGAAGAAAGCTCAGAAATGCTCGGAGACAAAACAAAGCTCAGAGAGATGCAGGATATCAGTTTCAGGGCTTCAAATCACTGGTCTAGCAGTGGATTGCAGTACAATCTTCCCACACACACACACACACACACTGCAGGCTCACCTTTCTTAACGGGAAGTATATGAGGGATGCTGACGTCAAGCTCTTATAAATCTCGAGTCACACAGCATCACAGTGGAGAAGCGAGCCAGCTCTAATATCCAGGCCTGGAAGTCCCATCATCATTATCATCATCCTCACCAGAGTCAGTGGGCTGTGTGTGTGTGTGTGTGTGTGTGTGTACATGTGCAGACTTATGACTGCAGCCATGGCTACATGTCCATATGGCCATGCATGATTGTGTGTGCATAGCTGTATATTATGTGTCCAGTGTCAGGGATGTAGCGAGTGAGCATTTTTCGTTGTCTAAGAGAGCTTTTAAGGAAAGACCATTCATGTCATGATGTTTCATCTGTGCTACAGACCTGTTTCAGTTCAGTTTAGTTTCAGTTCATTCACAAACTGTTAAAATACAAGTACAACCATAAAACATAATGGAAATATGTGAAATGAGACAACCTGATGAGCTATCAGAAGCTTGAGAAGAGGGGTCTAGAGATCGAGATCATAAACTCATGTTAATAATGTTTAAATAAGAAGGTCATTTTATACACTTTCATAGACTTCCATGTAATCGACTTCTTTTTGCAACCAGAGGAGTCGCCCCCTGATGGCCAGTAGAGAGAATGCAAGTTCAAGGCACTTCAGCGTCTGAGTTTGCCGCCTGGTTGATGACCATAAACTACCTCACAACCTTGAGTCACTTCATCATCTCTCTCCACTCACATTTTACAGCATATCTTCTTGTGCTCAGCAAAGTCATGTTAAACTGGCAGATTGAAGCTCCCTCCTAATCCCAGATAAATAAATTGCTACATTACTCGACAACCACCCACAAATCTAGTGCGACTGCCAGGAGCCAACTATCTGTCCACAGTCTATTTGTCTGTCAAGGAGTGCGGGTTGGAAAACATATTCCAACAAAGGATGACAGCTGTCTACCTGGTAATTATAGGTGACAGCGAGAGGCCACGCATGCAAAACAACTACCAGATCAATAGCGATGTGAAGACGGATTCATTCAGTTTTCATCAAATATCGTTTTCTGTGTTACTGACTGACTATTTAACATCTGTGTTTTAACTCCTACACTGAAGTCTGTTTTCTGCTTGAACATAACTACACCCATACTCCCAGTGGTGCGAGGAGTAAGTGTGCAGGTCAAGCGTGCGTGTTGGATGTAAGTGTGTTTGAGGTCAAAGGTCACCAGCTCCATTCTTTGGTCTCCTACTGGGGTTTTGTTTATGACAGAAACATCTATCCCTCTGCCTCCAAGTAGCACTACACCTACATAACCTGACTCTGAGGCTTCCTGCAAAAAAGTCCACCTTAAATAACCCTATCGCCTTTCAAAATACCCTTAAGCCCTTCACCTCCCGTACACCCCCAGCTAATTAGCTCTAAAACTACATGTACGCTTTCAAAACTGCCCCCGACCTCTAAATATTCCCTCAAACTTTCGACCTCCACCCAAAAGAATTCCCTGTAACTCTAAACCCAACCTGAAAAACCACCTAAACCTCCGACTGACCCATTAAAAGCCTTCAGCCCCCCAAAAAACTCTTCATCTCGCTCCTCCAAACAGCCACTGTCTTAAACTGACCTTTGACCCTCAACTCCCCCCTCACCTGACTGGAGAGAACTCTCTAGTCTAAAGAGATCCCTCAGGGTAAATCTTGGTTGGTAGCTGCACCGATGTAGCAAATCATTGTAGCGCTTGTTGTAGCTAATGTTGAAAACAGACAGTATAAGAGGGAGAATGGAGGTGTCTCAGTGTATTAGGAGCTGTGACTGTGTGTGTGTGTGTGTGTGTGTGTGTGTGTGTGTGTGTGTGTGCATGACTAATCTCTATGAAGAAGGCTGTTATCAATCAAAGCACAGGAAATTGAAACAAGCTTCCTTCATTACAGCGCTGATTGACCCTCTGTTCACCCGGCACAGTGATGTTTGAGTCCTATCAGCCTACGCCGACTCCGAGCGCCGACCGCACACAAACAATACTGGCCGAGGATACAGCGCGGCTCTCTGACCGCAGTGTTTGCAGATTTATGGTCACACATCACTTCCTGTTGACTTCATCATTGTTTTTCCACATTTTTACAGCTTCCCTTTGAGTTCATGCATAAGTCTTCAGTCACTTTTTTTTAATCAATGTCTCATTATGATTGTTTGTGTCTTATATAAACATTTTTGTCCATTTAAGAAAATAAACGATAGAAACGTTGTTGCGTATTAAGTGGTGATTATTTACTGGATAAATAGCATGCTTGATTCTTTTTGCGTTCCAGCACACGTTCCTTCACGGCCGTCACTTTGACCAATAGGAGTGCAGAGTGATCTGCCCAGCGGGCCTACACAACTGTAAACAACAGAGGAACGTGGCGGTGCCGGGAGGTGGTATACTACGGTAACTACTGCCCCGTCTCTCTGATGTATCCATCACGACATGAGTGAGGAAAGAACCAAAGCTGTAGAGAAATAGCAGAGGGACTTCAGCAACCTGGTGAGTAGTGATGACATCACAGACGTGGTGAAAGGCGACCGGCGATGATTGGTTGGAGTCACACAGGAAGTCTGTCCTGTCTCCCGGACAAGTCATAACAAGAATGTATGACTCTATAATCACCTTATTTGACATTGTGACCACGGTACTACCGACGCAAATATCCTGCAGTCTGAACCAGGCATTAAGTATACTTAAGCTCCATTGGAAACCATATATATCCAAGTATTAATCCAGTCCTGGCTGGCCGACTACACACACCAGCTCTAACGAGTGTGGCCGCCTAGACAAAGGAAATGACGTCACAACTTGAGTTATGTGCATAATTAGTTGTGCAAAGATACATTCGGATGGGAATGAGGTAACCAAACCGCTGCATGTCGGCCAAATGGAGTCAAGCTACAGCTGTAAACATCCATTTTATCAGGTGATGTAGGAGTTCGACACTAACTCTTGTAATTCCTGAAAGAACTAATAAATCTGACAATAAGATGGAATAATGTCAACGATCTTTCTTCAATAGATTCTCGACTTTTATTCGGAGAAAGTTTTTCTTCAGTGCAGCGAGGCTGTAATGGTATTCAGCATGCACAGAGAGTCACATCAGCGCTTGGCCTATATAAAAGCCATATGTGGTGGGTGATCCCGAGGACGGAACGAAGCTGGATGACTTCATCTCTTTCCACAGAGGCCAAGAGGAAGACTCTGGGTGGAGGAGGTTTCATCATCCCGTACGACTTTACAGCATAGATGGCTGCTGGAAGTCATCTGTGTGCATGTGTGTGTGTTTGTGTGTGTGTTTGGAGTTCACACACACACACACACACACACACACACCTCAGTTCTTTGGCATGTTGGCTGACAGTTCTGTTTGACAT
Organism: Chelidonichthys spinosus; assembly: GCA_029853015.1. NCBI lineage: Eukaryota > Metazoa > Chordata > Actinopteri > Perciformes > Triglidae > Chelidonichthys > Chelidonichthys spinosus. The sequence goes on along the minus strand of CM056843.1, from coordinate 7,091,338 downwards.
CCAGGTAGGAAACTGAACACGGAGGCTCATTCAGTGTGTAACCAACCAAGATGCATTCATTTGTGTGTGTGTGTGTGTGTGTGTGTGTGTCCGAGCTAGTGAGTAGCCAACACACCATTGGCTACTCACGCCACTAAGTGGTCAGAGCAGGCTGTCTCCAGCCAACCAGCATTTAGCCAAATCCCCGGTGCATTTCCTGTCTGGGAACCTCATATATGCAACTAAATATTTTAGTGCTATTACTCACATTATACTGTCATTAGTTATTACGCTGCCAACCAATGACAACATTTCATTCATAGCTCTCTCTGTATTACCTATTAAAGATATTGTAATTGCCTTGTGGAAGTTATTAAGGTCGTAGTATTTTGTACATCTTGACTTCTGACGTGTTATCATTACGTCCGCCAGGAGATTATGTATTTGTGTGTCTGCGTGTCTGTCCACATCTAATCTGTCATACTGCTGGACCCACTTGTGCTCATTTATGACTGTGTTTGAAAAACACATTTTATTGACAATATTTTACCGTCAGTGTCTGCTGACTCCTCCTACCTAAAAACCTAATTATGTAGTTTTGTAGCATTTTTTTATTACTTTTGTTCGTAAATGATATGTTTCAGACTGTTTTGGAGACAGGATCGGTATGCATCTATGTGTAACTATTGCTTAGCGAATGAAAAACTGCCGTCTCGCTGTAAAGGAGACAGTACTAACCACTACACCACCATGCAGCCTATTACATGAATTTATTTATTTATAAGAAAAGCCGAAATTCATAAATCTGAAGATACCCTACGCACAACAGCACTTCCACGAAACTCAAACTACGCTTATTGCTTTGTCCTCGATCGCCATTCATTCTGTAAGTCCACATTTCTGCAGACTTTGCCCTGAGGGAATTACCCACAAATCATAGCGTTGGGATGTTAAACACAGAGTTACCATGCAAACGGCACATGGGTGTTCAGACTGGTAAATTAAATTTACACAGAAACATTAAGGATTTAAGATGGAACATAAAACGCATGAAATCATAGGAATGCATTACACACCTGGTTTATTCATCAGTCCTTTTTAATTTTGCTTACTGAAGCCGTTTTGACAAAAACGAGTAAATAAATTATTTGGTAACAATAATACATTTTATTTATAGAGTGCATTTCATGGTCCTCAAAGTCGCTTTCCAGTGCAGTTAAAAGTTATTTGACAATTACCTCTTGTCTGGTAACGCAAGAGCCTGGAAGAAGCTCAAAACCAGGCAATAAAAATGTGAAATTAAAACCCACAATTGTACATGATGTCCATTAAGTCTTTGAGGGTTCAGGGTTTAGACCTTAGGGGGGACGCTGGGATTGGGCCAAACTGTGACAAAAAGGCCCACATTTCTCCACTGCGACTCAAGCCAACTGACCCCAAACAGGTCAAATACAGAGGTTGAATTTCCCTCACAGGTCAATAAAAGTGAACTTAACCTTTGAAGAAAATCCAGAAAGGAAGTCAATAGTCGAGGCGATCTTGATCTGGTGCGACCACACTAATGTTTTCCAGAGATTTTGGCTTCTCATCTATTTACGTATGCGCATTCGCTCTCCTTTCTCTCTCTTCCAAGAAACATTGAGAACACAAACACCGGGTTCGAAGCTGAAATTAAATCTCGCACACTTTTTCTCACCAACGTTATATAAGTCATGTAAATAACTACGCAGCTACCGCGCTTTACTAAAACATCAAAGGGAGCTGGAAACACAAGCCCACATGAGAGCGGGGACCATGTAAGGACAAACCAGAAGTCCACATGATTCATGTTAGGAAAACCAACCGTGTTCAGCCATGAATCTGATCAATAGCGTGAACTCCTAAAAACCTCACAAAGTCCTCTTTGGTTCTAAATTACAGAACATAAACAAACTTTATAAAAGGGGCTGATTAGTGATTCCATACGTGTCTTCCTCTCACACAAGGCCCGGGTGATTGAGAGGCACATACCATGTCTTGGTGGCTCCAAGAAAGAGGAACCAAATGCAGAAAACCAAAAGTAGTTAACAAGAACCAAAAACTCATGGAGAAGTCGAAGTGGGCGGACATGAGGGCAGGCGGCAAACTGACGAGACTAAAACAACACAGGTGATACACAGAAACCAGAAAGACAGGAAGTCAAACCATCACAGGACACAAAAACCTTACCTATAGCACTCTGATCTTAGCACTGTTGCTCTTGAAGTACTACTTTACTCAGATGAGGACCTAACACTTGTTCTATTTTTAGCTCTTACTTTATCGGCAATGATACGTCGTGGTTTCTTTGTTTCCTTCTTTTGACAAATGTACTTATTGTAAGTCGCTTTGGACAAAAGCGTCTGCTAAATGACCTAAATGTAAATGTAAATGTAAAAGAGGCTTCAAAATAAAACATAAAATTAACCCAACCCAAGACCAGGACAATCCCTCATTTATTGGAATAGATTCAACGCACTAACGTCAGCTCATCTACCGTGATGAGCATTGAATGATGACCAAAAGAATACAGTCAGAAGTGGCTGAAATTGTCTCATTAACCCCAGATGTGACCTCAATTCTTTGTTTGTGTATACACAAAGGGCAAGGGGATCAGACATCCAAACTAAAACCACTCGTAGCCCGGGAATGTGATCAGCATGCCTCTTGGATGCCTCCCCGTGAAGGAAATCAGCCACATCCAACTGGGAAGAGATCCCGGGACAAGTCCAGAACCCGCTTGAGTGATTACATACACCGGCACGCCTCAGGATTCCCCAGAACGAGCTGCAGGACGTGGCTAGGGAGAAGCCTCCAGATCATCGCCACCATCGGCGGAACATTTCAGATGGAAACGATGAGCGAGACATCGTTTTGTCTCTTCCATTATAACGTTGGAAAAACAGAACATCTTTTCATGATTGATTCTGTTGCAGTTTTGATTCCACTATTTCCCTACGGACAAGTAAATCATCACGGGGGACATGACAGCTCACAGAGTATTTATGGATCACTATCCCTTGATTACTTGTCCAATCAACTGAGACGACGGCTTGCAGATGACAAGTGAGGTCTCCGTTCATTACGGGTCTGGCAGGTTCCTTTCGGTAGGTGGCGATGCCATTCGAAAAGCCAGCAACCCACAGAAGTGAAATTGTTTTGTTATTTTCCTCTCTGGCGAGGATCGGAGGTGGAGACGCGCTGCCAAGGGAAACACATATTTCGAAGGACACAAATTGCACAGTAATTCCCGAGAGCTCGGCCCAGATTTACAGTCTAATGGAGGCAAAAAGGGGAGCATTAGAGATGATGAGGTAATGAGAAAATAGTGATGAGTTTCATATGTCTGCCGAACTAATACACGCAGTGCATGCGAGACAGGAGAAGAAGGAGGAGGAGGAAGGATGCTACATGGTAGTCATGTCACGAATCCTGATCCTGATAATCTGCAAAATATGCTTAAACAGGAATCTCTTCACATTTAATTAAGACACAAATATTTTACTGCGTCACTAATAAGCCATTTATTTAAATGAACATCCCTTTTTAGTGAAATGATATATACGATTAACTTATTAGTGTTTTTATCCCATATATTGTCCCATCCCCACTAGTGACTGAGGCCTGTGTGATGAAGTAGAGTGAAGCCTCGTTCAGGCTCTGCTTTCCATTCACCCTCCTTTGTGTGGATGTGGAGCTGCTATTGACTCAGGGATTCCACGGCATACATGCTTCAGTGTGGCAGCGAGGGACACACCCAAGTAGCATAGCTTCACAGCTGTATCCAACGTGGACATGTTCCACAGCATTTCTCTCTGTTTCTCCACTCATTTCTATTTATTTAAGAGTGCTCATCATCATATGATGTGTAAATATGGAGATCGGAGCCCAGAATAGCTGGTATTTACATCGAAAGAGAGAGAGAGAGGGGAAGGATTAAAAACCAGAACGGAAAACTTTTTGTGAAATGGACTTTCGGCCTCGCAGTAGGCACATGGGCCTTATATAAATGAGTGGACACACTCACCCACACATACATATTGCTTTAAACATGAACTAACTTTGCTCAGAGCCACACATGACAGGAAAGCTTGGACTGGGGGATATTTTGTCTTCACTTCTTCAAACAGACTGCAGTAAAAGACAGAGATGAGGTAAGCACACTGTGTGTGTGTGTGTGTGTGTGTGTGTGTGTGTGTGTGTACACATTAATGGCACACAGGCCAAAAAAAAAAGCTCAAGCTAGCAACGTAGATCCTCAGACTGTACACGCTGTGATGAGAATAGTTGAGTGTGTGTGTGTGAAGTGTGCTTTGGGAAGCGATAAACACGTTAAACAGCACTTTGACTGAGTCTTGGATGATAGAGACGTACGGAAGCATGGACTGGGATGGTTGTGTATCGCATTCATGGCGCTGGCGTTCATTGACTACATTTACACGCACCAAATATTCTCTTTTTTTACCCTTTACCTGCCGTTTACATGGCTGATGAAAATGAATATTCCCGTCTACATGCAGCCGCGTATATTCAGATTTATAAAATCATTCAAGGAGCTAACTGCCACATCCTCATCGCCGTGGCCCCACGTCAACGCCATTCTCTGCTGCGTCCAACAGTTCCTTTATTACATCAAAACATGGACGGGTGGAAGGACAGCAGCTGCTTGGGCCATTTGGCTACTTTGCATCAGGTTTTCTAGCGGTGGTGGACTTGTTGGACACCTGAACGCAGCTTCCCTCTTTCATTCCTTAAACCACCTTCTTGAAGAAGTTGGCGTTCTAATATTTGTGCATATCCAAACCTGGTGATATCATATTTCTTAAAAGTAGGTGTGTCTCTCCTTTTTCTTTTGGGAATGTAAATGTATTTCACATTGAAATACCTTGAGGGAAATAAGATATCTTCCTTGCTATCGGGATGGGAGCCTGCATGCTCCTGCCCACAATCTGAATAAACACAAAATCAGCTGTGCAATCATCCCCGTTTTGATTTATCAATCAATTGATTTGTATGTCATTGATGACTGCCAGTCGTTCTGGAAGAAGCAGAAATCAAGCGCACTCTGGCAGGGAGTGTGGCTAAAGGACTGTAGGCGTGGATCCACTCAAAAGTAACGATGTGGAAGGTTTTGCATTCCAGACCTCAGGCGTACTAAACGGTGGTAGCAGGTCCACGAAGGTGGTTACCACGGTGATCAGTCTCATCACTCAGATGGAAAAAAATCTAATTATTACATGCCCAAACGGTTTGAAAAAAGCGATGACTATGTGAAATATGTCATACATTAAATGTGTTTGTAAGGTTCAACTGATGAAGGTGAGTGATAATTGTTGGATCAATACTGTTTCATCTAGAAACTCAGACGTACTACGCTATACATAGAAAAAAAAAACCCACACACACAACTCTAGTTAGTGTCTAAAGCTATTTCCCCCTACATAAACGTCTGAGGACCCCCCCGTCCCACTGAATTATGAAGTAAACCACTGTGAGAAATCTGCACGGACAGTTGAGAACAGGGAATGGACCCATTCATACACAAGGCTGGTGAAATTTAATGAGCGACTCAGCGCAGCAGGAAGTGACTTCATAAATCTGTCACTCCATTTCCTCTCATAGGTCACCTGTGGCCCGTTGGGTTCAAACACTTCCATGATTGAAATGTTCCCATTTTCTTTCCTCCTCTTCCTCAACCCTCTGTTGACACTTTCTTTTTTTCTACATTCTCGTTACCCCAAAAAAGCAGAAACTCTATAATAGACAGGGAGAGATGATACAAGTCTCACACACACACACACACACACACACACACACAAACCAGAACGAGGCATTTCTTTCTCATAAAGACATGGTTTGCGAGACTGTTTGCATGAACGTGCCTCATCACATTCCATCGAGTCAGTGTAGCCGCGGCCTTAAGGAGGACCTAGCTTGTCTCGTCCCATTTGCGTTCTGCTGTGAAGGAATGCAGAGGCAATCGGTAAGGCAACCATGCTGCACTGTGTGTGTTGCTTTGGTTCTCTGGGTGTTATTAGACGGCTTTCTCCGAGGGGGTTGGCAGGGGTCGGTGGTTGTTTCTGGTGTCTTTTAATAAACAGCCTTTATCTGCGATCAGTCTATAACAACAAGGCAGACCTGGCCATACACCCTTCAGAAAGAGAATCCCACAGCCAGCCAACAATGTTTGTGTCTAGATTTCTCTTATATTCATAAAAAGTTAGCATGTTTCCTCCAATCAGTGTTTCAGCCCGCCCTCATGCCTGCCCCTCTCGTCTCGTCGTCTCATTAGGTCCTTGTGTGTTTAGTCCCTGGCTGTCCTCGAACAGTATTTGTAGCTTAGCAAGGTAACCGTGTGAACTGAGATCTGTTAGAAATCGGCCATCCTTTAACAAAGAACGGAGATAACGCACCAAACTAACAACATGTAACAAATGAAATGAGTAGCTTAGTGAAAATGCAGTAACATTTTCTTTCCTAAATCCGTATGAATTCTCCTCATCGTTCCCTGAACTCATGGCGTTTTCCATCAAGGTCAAGGAAAAGTGGTTAGGAAAGTACGTTAGGGTGTAAATTTTAGTACTTCAGCCCGTTTCTTCCCCCTGTGTCGGTGTCAGGTGGTCTACTTGTGTCTTTGTTCTTTCCATGTTTGATCCTCATGTTCCTCTTCATATACTGGTTTATTCTTGGGTGTTTTTTCCTTTGTGTATCACAGCATGCTCCCTCAGTTTCCTTCCTTTCCTTTTTTGTATCTTTTTTGTATTATGTTTAATTTTACTTGCCTGTCTCTTGACTTTTAGATCATAGTGTGTCATGCTGTTTCTTGGACCTCGGACCACCTGGTGGCAGAACATTTTCTCAGACTTGACAATGCAGAATACATCATAATGTAGTACGCCTAATTACTAGAAAAATCTGCTTTTTCACTATGTCCATCTAATAGCATAAGTTCACTGCAGCTTTTCTTACCAACGACTAAACATACAATAAGGTCACAGTAGCAAAGATCAAATCCTCACACCGAAGGGCTTCAATGTTTGTAGACTTCCAAGAAGTCCTGGTGAAACATCGTCTAAACCGACGTCTTTGACTAAACTGAGCATCTGTGATCCATTCAGCAAACTGCAGCTTGAACACCACCCTTACTGCTCGCGTTATATTGCTCCCTCAAGGTAAGTGAGGTTGAAGCTCCATCCGCTTCTCTTTAAATGCATCTACTTTGGACCAAACCCAAGCCACACCACTTTTCCCCGTTTGGTTTTCCTTGCATGTGGCTCACGACAGATGAGATGCTCCTTCAGCCCTCTCTAGCCATCGCTGACGTGTTGGAGATACGTTTGTGATACGTGTGTGTGATTTCCCTCATCAGATGTCCACCAGCTCTGTGCCTTTTACACAAACCAACAAGACAACTAAGCAAATGAATTTAGTAAAACAGCGCCCCCACTGGTGCATCAATACCAATTCAGGTGGAGAGTGGTACTGCAGCATGGGAGACGGAGAGAGGCTTCCGAAACCAAAATCACAATATATGATAATAAATTCAGATGATGTTCTGTAAGAAGTTGATGAAGTAAAGCTGCTAAAATCAGGAAGACACCACAGTAACTGTAGAAAGCTCCACAGTGAACTGTGTTTTGAGGGAGTGACTTCACAGGGAGGCCTGAAGGGAGGGGCTGGGATCTTTTCAGGATCTTCAGTTCACTCTTTCCAAAAGGTGCATACTCCAGTTTTAAAAAGACTTAATCCAAGGTTTGGGTAAACAGAAAGAGCAGAGATGAAGTGAAAAGAATGCAAACTGGGGGAGAGTTAATGGAAATAATGGGAGTCTGAAGGGATGTTTGATGGCTCTATGTTATAAAGAGGATGAGAAAGACAAAGTCTCCTCTATGAACTACAACCTCACACACATTAACAAGCAGCTCCTACCTCCTCAGACAGTGACTCAACACAGGGATTCAGCTGTTGAATTCCCCGACATCTTCTGCCTGTACACACACACGTATGCAAACACACACACATGCAAACACACACACACACACACACACACACAGAAAATCTCCCCTCTCAATTATTCTCCGCTAATGCCTTTCCTTTACTTGCCCTGCAGCAAAGTCTGGATGGTGTCTGACAGTAACAGAACTTCCCTAAACCTTCACAAACACACACACACACACACACACACACACACACAGTTATACTTAAGGGAAAGTTGACAAAGACATTGTTCAACACCTTAATCTTCGTATTTCACACACTGGTTTGTGGACTTTTTGCAACCACTGAACCGAAGCGACCATATTTGGACTGCGGAGGAGCGACGGGTGGATAAACACAAGCCGCAGAGCACAGCAACCTTACTGCATCTGGCTCCACCTGCCTTCTGATGGGAAGCCGTTCACAAAGTTAATTCAAGGTCAACTTTACAGAGTTGAAGTAATCTCAGAAGCAATAAATCACAAGCCACACACCAGAGCATACCTGCTTTATCATCCATTTGACTCTGAATGGGACCATAACTGGGACTCATCACTATTATTTACTTCCTGTCCTGTTGGAGCGGTGCAGGATCACAGAGAGACTCCAAACACACACATACAAGACAGTCCAAGAGAATAACAAGGCTGTCTTTGTGCTGGTCTCACTCTCACCTCTCGCCTGAGGGCCTGAATAAGTGTTGTGTCAGGGAATATGTGTGTGTGTGTGTGTGTGTGTGTGTGCATACTGTATATGCATGTGCACAAATGCGTGCATTAATAGATGTTTGTATTTTGCAGTAGTGATGAGCAGAAGTGCAGTAGAGTTAGCAACACACACACAGCACAAACAATGTCTCTTTCCACAACTAAAACACAGCCGTCCTCATGTTGAGGTGTCAGTGATTTTTCAGCAGCTCTGCTGAAAACCTGTTGTTTCACGTGAACAAACTTCCTGCTCTTGAGTGCCAACATTCAGCACAAACATGTTCGGTGCACCGAACCTTTTCAGTTTAAAGGGATAGTTCAGAATTTTGGACATAAGACCTATTTTCCAAGTGAGCCGGTGTGTTTGAGACGTCTGGAGACGTTTTCAGGAAATTTCATTCAGTTCTTCTAGAGTTCGCTTGTGCTATGGCTAGCGCAAGTCAATGGTTCTTAGCTAGACAGGCATTAAAAACACTCATACCGACCCCACAGTGCACCCGAGGCAAATCCACTGTAACGGCAGACTATCGATGTACATATGTGTTGATAGAATGTTTGAAATAAAACCAACCTTGCATTTTTTAGGATTTATGTCTCAGCAGCAGCAGCAGCGTGTCATACTTCCTAGTAGGCTATGGCAGCGGCGGAGTGATATCACCTAGCACTTATAAGTTACTGGTTCTATAATAGTTTGTTTACCTGCTGTCATTGCTACAGACGCAGAGTAGCCTGCAGTGCTAGTTTCTTCAATCTCACAGAAATGGATACTTTTGGAGAATATACTGAAACGTTTGAAGACTCTGATGAGGAGTTTTTTTCCACCCAACCGTACCTGTACGAGCCTGAATATACAGAGGAAGAATTGCGCGAGAGGGATGCTCAAAGGGCGGAACGTGAACGAGCGTCTGTGGAGACCGAGATAGCCCCCGCTGGAGCTGAGAGCAGGGACCGAACAAACGGAGACTGGTGGTGCCAGGAGGGAATCGGTTCGATTGCCTACTTACGGGCAGTATTTTGGGCGGCGCGTCTTAGAGTTTTGAGTCCGACGGAGCAAAGTAAAGTTCCGCTGCTGCTGAGAAACTAGTTCCTCAAAAAATGGATTATTCATGCGATGCGAGGTTAGTTTTGTTTCAAATATTATTCTATCAACACAGATATGTACATCAACAGTCTGGTGTTTTAATTGATTTGCCTCGGGTGCACTGTGGAGTGGGCAATACAGTTTTTAATGCCTGTCTAGCTAAGAACCGTTGACTTGCGCTAGCCATAGCATAAGCGAACTCAGCAACTAGAAGAACGAATGAAATTTCTTGAAAACGTCTCCAGACGTCTCGAACACACCGGCTCACTTGGAAAATAGGTCTTATGTCCAAAATTCCGAACTATCCCTTTAATGACTTTCCTTGGGTAGCATGCAGACGATGGTATTTATAAGTGTATTTAGCAACTCAAGGACTAAATAATTCCAAATATTGATGTCGACGCATTTTCAGCGTTTAAGTTTTCCTCTACAAATAATCCCTGAGAGAAGGCAGGGTTCGAGGTGAAGAAAGGGGACGATGGCTTGCTGAACTCGTACTGACAGAAGCTCAACTATCCAAACACATTAGTCGTGAGCTGCAGATGCCGGCCGTGTCCCGACTTGAAGTTCGGCACCTTCGCCTCCTGACAGGCATTGCAATCATGCATTTTGTCTCTCGCAAGCAGTGACAGGCAGAGAGAGAGAGATCAGGACAGGCGGAGATGTGTTCGGATAAATCACTCCGGAGCAAATCACCAGACAGCAGACTTAATAATAACCTGGAGATTCCTGAGAGAGTAGACAGCCCACTCATTACAACTATTCCCATCAGCATTCCCTTGGACCAGCATCTATCAGGTCGGACCAAAGTCATTGTGTTACGTTACATCGACTGTGGTCTCGCTTCACCACAGCTGTGTGGCAGGAATGGACTCCAGGTTATGGGTTCGCTGAATTTCACCAAGCTGTACGTGCTTTATAGCAAGGCACGTGCCATCAGCTGTATGAACCCAAAATAAACTACTGAAATAACAACATAATGATGCCGATTTAGACGCCTTGGCAGGGAAACGTGTAACCGGTCAAAAATGCTCTCGACCCCTAATCACTTCAGTAGCACATAATCTGATAATCAATTGGCACAAGCTGTGTGTGTGTGTGTGTGTGTGTGTGTGTGTGTGTGCTGCAGTAACACACACACATCAAATATTTTCTTGATCTTCTCTCGTTTATGACTTCTGACTATGAGGGCCGACTCCTCACCTGCAGGCAAACACCTGGACCTGCGATGGTTGAGAGAGGTTTGCACACAGTGAGGGAGAGAGAGAGAGAGAGAGAGAGAGAGAGAGGGGATATTGACTGGAGACAGACAGCAGTCGTGGAATGTTGGCCTAAAGCGAAGCACAGTGGGACGAAATAGGAAGGAGAGAGCAGAAGAAAAAGGGCGAGACAAAAGGAAAGCCGGAGAGGAAAGAGACGGAGAGGAGGAGCAAACAAAGGGAGGACACGGACAATAGGAGGGAGAACAAAGGGAGAGCTGCAGAGATGGTGAAAGACATTCAGCAGCTAAGAGTTGGTGTGAAAACAGAAGTGAAGAAAAGTGATGTAACTCATAATTAGAATCTTTTTGGCAGCAGTTCTGACAAGGAGGGGGAGGCGGGGGGGGTATCTACACATCAAATCTCAGCTTACACTGTTACCATGGCACACACACACACACACACACACACACACACACACACACTGGACCCAGATGTCCAATAGTGATGATGTCATCACCAGGACCAACAGTATTGACGGGGATAGAAGAAAGACAGCTGCTCAGAAAAGCTCATGTATGAATACACAGTCATGAAGAACGTTATGGATCACATGAATATGTTGTATAACTTGCTTTGCATCGTCTGTCAGAGCATAGACATAGATAAAGCAAAAACATGTGCATAGGTTGAAACTCAACTTAAAACTAAATTACAGTTGAAGAGCTATGAGTACAGAGACGGCTGCTAGCCGCTAGGCTAATTCAGTGTCCAAAACGTGTTCACACCAAACACAAAGGGAATTTTCACCAGTTGTGTTGACCGACATCACCTTGGTTAGATGTGCAGGACAGGAGGCGGGGCTTGTGGAAAGTGTGTTCACAATGTGAAACAAAGCTCATTTTATTTTCCCTTCATGAGCTTCAAAGTCTTCTTTCTTTACTGTCTGCTCTACTTTGTTCCCCAGAGCTCCATTCTGTCTTCAAGCCAACAGGATGTATACAAAGTGTCTGCCTGCTATTGTCCATAGTCACGTAGCGACGGGCTGCGGTGAAGCCGGCCTTCAAAGTAACTAAGGAAATACCTCAGGCACACACACACACACACACACACACACACACAAACAAATGGTACAAATAAAAGACAAAAGGCTGAACATGTCGTGTTCTTGGAATTCATATTCAGGGCAGAGGCGAGCTTCGCTACTGAACCATTCCTTCCTGTTTTGATGCCGGTCGCGGCGGCAGGAGCAGACAAAAGCAACCACAGATGAAAGTTGGATTAGAGGTTTTTAGTTACAATGAAATATGTATTTTTTTCAGCATGGTGTGAACTCATTTAGCTCCAATGCTAATCATAATGTAACTCAATGCAACTTTGTATGTTAGCCGTTATTTAGCCATGCAGGACTCCACTTCAAAGACTTAACCTTCACAAAGTGCCTTAACCTCCTCAAAAGCAAGTTATTACAGAATTATTACAATTTCTTTCTTTTTATAATATATTATTTTAATTATATAATATAATATTCGTTGAACAGGTGCAATGAGATAATAGCATTAAGGATGTTTTTATATTCCCCCACTCCCAATTACCATTTCTGCAAATACAAAAAATATAAATAAAACAATCATGAAGATAAGTTGAAATAAATCAACAACAAACCTTACTAACAATATAATAAATAAATATTTCCTGTTAAACATAATGAATAATTTAATGATGAAACAAAGGAATATTTTAATGGAATGACATGCAGTAAGTGTGTTCATCAATAATGAGTGATTCACTTCAATTAGCTGTAGATAATCATTGGGACCCAATTTTCCAGCTGACAACCTGGCAAGACTAAAACTAAAATGCCATTTCTGCTGACGGCGTCAGCATCATGTTTAAGTTCTCGGCAAGGTGTTTGAGAATAGATGTCCACCCTGTAGACCAGCTCACGACCAGAACATGTGACATGTGACTGGATATGGGACGGAAATTTCACGAGTACCATTAAGTGAAAAACAATCAAATAGTCTTAAATAAATGCATCGATTGTCAACAATCCCATCGCCCCATCGCCCAAGTGACCTCCATATCAGGTATCAGTGACACTGGAATATAACAGACAACCTCTTTGCCCCTTTCCCCTCAATAAAGCCCTTGGGGACTCTAGTCTGGAGGTCACATCATGGGGATCTGAGGTAGACCTCAGCTGGTCCTCCCCTACCCCCCCAGGCCTGCTGATGCTTGGAGCAGCCTGCAGTCTCCAGTCCAGGTTTCACACACCCTCCCTCAGTCCTAATTAATCACTCCTCCTCCTCCTCCCCTGTCCTCTCCTCTCCTACCACATGGTCCTTTGTACCCCTCACACTCCCATTCACAACACGGAAACGCCTGGATTTTTAACCTAATTAACACATTTGTATACTCACATATATAGAAGTCAACTGTACACATCAATCTCTTCATATATCTATATAAATATAGACCCTGTTGTGGGCCTGTTAATGAGACTGGTAATTAAAAAGTACACAAAGTGGACTCTAAACCCACTTCTTGGGACATAAACCCCCTTTCTATTCCAATGCTTAGCAGACATTTTTTAGGTAAGTTTGGAGGTGATATATCAGCGGCTCCATCCTCTCCCTCATCCCTCCTCTGATGAGTCCTCTACAGACACACGCCGAGCGAGCAGCGACCTAAACGAGCCCGGCTACCCAGCAGCGAGCAGCCCGACACTTGAAGCCTCTGGAAGCAGCTTACCTTTGTCCTTTGTCTCCTTTTCCATGTTCAAAATAAAAACATTAGTCCTCGTGCACCGGCCACAATAGAGGTAACGGCAGGGCGGGCACGCTCGTCAACCCCCAGCAGTGACGGACGGCCGTGTCAGCCAATCGGAGAGCTCGAGAGGAGAGGCGGGTCTTGGTGTGGCTCATAGCCATGTGGAAGCCTGTTAAAGCACCACACCGGGCTGATTCTGACTTCTGTCCATCAGCAGGGAGTCCTCCTGTCTTCAACATCTCGTGGGCGTCGGTGTCTGCAGTGTTTACTTCAGTGGAGCTAAGCCTACCTGTTTTAAACTCCGTTTACTGCCATTCGTGTTGAAACAATCGCTGAGTTTATGTCACTACTACTGATTTGATCTAAAATTACTGCATTACTCTAATAAAAGCCATTAAACCTACAGCTTTCAACGTACATTGAAATTAAATCACGTCTGCGTCTGAAGGTAGAAGAAGCAGGTTCTGGGTGCACTTGTTGTTACTACCGGGTTGCTTCCGGTTTACGTATGTGGCCCGGGTGGAGCTAGCAAGTAATATCAAGTTCTAGAGAGTCTAATTTTGGCGTACGCTGACCTCAATAACAAGCGCACTCTCACGATACAAGCATCACGTGTTCCCTTGGCTGCATCCCATTGGCCAAAAGTTCTGTCTGACTCTGATTGGACATTGTAACCAGGAAGCAGTGAGATAAACAAGCTTGTATGAGATAGCGAGAGAGAAGAAGCTCAGAGAACAACTTCCCAACATGTCCCAGTATGAATATGAGGAAGACGTACTGGGAGAAGTAGAAAAGCATTCATTCATGGCGACTGTTGAGTTGTATCAGTACGAGCCTGAAAGTCGCAATTCAGCCAATCGTTGACCTTCTTTAGACTTTGGTTCAGCCCTCTGAGCTGTCAATCACAACAGAGCCAAGACAACGGGGTCGGGCTGAATGTTTTTAGGCCTGGATGAATCAGACGTATTTCTATGCAAATCTGCATCGAAGCCAACGTGAACTTCAGTGGAGAAAATACAACATGCAGACAACGGGATAAATATTGTTTCTCCATGTGAAAGTTACACCACCGGCCGAGTGATGCTCTCTCTGGGTCAGAGGCCTGTTGACCTGATGAAAGGTCACTCTGCTGCTTGTACACTGGTGGAACATCACCTTGAGGCTGCGTGCTCAACTTAAATCACTGCTCAGTGTTTATTGGATGATGGCATATCTTTGTAGAGGCTAAGTCCCGCCCCTTCTGGTGTTTTCCTTTATTGCAGAAAAAATATGTAGGTAGTCACCGGTGAAAGACAAAAAGAGTTGCTGATGTACCTTCATGGGATGAAGCAAATGAAATGAAAAAGGTGTGTCATCGATTTCATCACAATTGGCTGCAGTCGCAGGAGAGTGAATCATCAGACCTGCCTGATGTAGACTGGTTCCCATTAAATCTATGCTCGGCTGATTTTGACCTTATGTGCTGGATCACAAGCTACATTCTTCTCCTCACGAGCTGTTACACTAAAGACTGACTTTTTGTCTTCCATAAGTTATAGATTTTTGACATTCAGGTAACAAACTCAAGCACTGCGACCCGAAGTGACTCCGTAGTTTGGATAAAGCACTTTAATAGCAGATGAATATTAGAAAGAGGACATGACGCTTCATGACGACAGTTAGTGTATTACTTACAGGAGCAAAAAAAAACAAAAAAAAAATCGATTTGACACTCGGGTAAAACTCAAAATTTGATATGTCTTCTCTTCAAACACTCTTCTCTGTGATGCTACTCATTCAACACGACACCCTTAAGATTTCAAAATAAAACCCCGTCCTTAATGCTATTAAATAAATACCTAACACAGGCGACACCAGGCATTTCATTTGATGCAATTTTACAGAGAAAAGAATCACTCAAACCACATTGATGATGATGTTTTCATACATTTCTGATCTGAGGACAGTCAACAAACCCCATTAGACCCCATCCTCATGCATGCCTGAAGAGTTATACACCATGACAGACAGATATATCTGGTATATGTCCAGTATATGTTCACATACATCTTACAGTATGTTAGTTGGCGAGTTGTTTCGATTTTATGGTTCAGAAATCATCAAGCAGAGCTGAAGGCGGAGCTTTTACTGGACGCAACGATGCATTCAAACAACAAACACGGTTAAATCTCTATAACACAGCTATTATAGTATTGAGTTTTTTTAAATCAAGCGAGACCACACTTGTTTTGGCGAAGTGCTGCTGCAGGTCTGTGAAGCGTAACAAAGTCAGCATGGGCTTTTATTTCTGATAGCAAAAATTGTGATTTCTCTCGGCCTCATGATTGGTTTGATGATCCTTTCCAGAAGTCAAAAATAGCTTATAAAAATAATTTCATTTGTTGTTTCTTTTCGGTTGATGTGAGAGGTCACGTGACTCTGGCAATCCTGCGTGTTTGACACCTTTTCGCACACCTTGAAACTGTACGGCGCTGCAGGGCCTTCCTGTGTCTGTGATTCACTGCCCCGATGTGGTCCAGTATCCGCTGATTTACGAGATGCTTGGGAAAGATACGGGACCGCATATCAAAACTACCTGGCCAGTCTTCCCCAGATGGAAAACAACACGAAGCAAAGTTGAAAACAAAAGTGTATGATAAGGTGCTTTCCCAAGAACTAGATCACAGGAGCTGGAGTTGTTTCTCATCCCCCGTCTTTGGCCTCGACATGCTTTAACAGTGTGAACAAGTCTCTCCGCTGTCCTGAAGCAACGGCAGGTTTGTGACGGTGAACCGGCCCGACGACGTAACAGTCACTCAGTGCGGGGAGGAGAACTAAAACTGATGGAGAGACAGCGAGAGAGATGACAGGCAGAGCAGCAAACACATGATGGATAAGGTGAGATAAATCAAGGTGGACAAGTAGAAGGCGGCGCACATGAAACAGTCAGAACCACAGAAACCCGGGGGGGAGAATCGGTTTGTAATTAGTCCTTATTTTGCCGGGGTGTATGAAAGCGCCGGGATGGGAGGAGGAGGCGAGGAGCATCAACACAGGCCATGCAAACGCAGCTCCTCGTCCTCTTCTGGAAGGTTTCAGTCAAACATTCGCACCACATCGCATACAAAAAGCTTGAGATGCTGCGAAAAAAAAAAAAAAAAAAAAAAGTTTCCCGCACACAGCGCCTCCTCCGTGGCGTCGCAGGCAGATGGCGTTGTACAGGTGGGAAGTAGGGCTATCATGGTGGTGCATATAGAGATATTTCAAATGGGTTTGTTTGCTTTTTTTTCTGCTTCCTCCATCACAGGACGGACGCTTGTTGAGATTTTTTTATTTTATTTATCTCCTCCGGTCTAAAAAAGGCGAGCCTTCTTCTTCATGTCGTTCTTCTTCCAGAGGGCCATGCGGTCGAACTGATCCAGGGTCATGCCAAAAACCGCACGGAAGTCCTCAGGAGACAGGTGTCTCTGAAAAAGCAAAACACAGAAATGTACTTAATATCAACTTTGATTCATTGGCAACTAAAGTGAAATCACTCATTACTCACTGAATAGTGAGTTCACCATGTTGTAGTGATGTTTAGAGTTTTATACCCGATATAGTGGACTCAAAACATCCCACAATTCATCATGGTAGTGTGCAATATGGACCATCATGCATTGCGGAACAGAGTAGATGTATTTTATGTATTTATTTATTTGAGAAAATACGCTTATTGCCTCCACATTGACAACAGGATACTGTTCCTTTTGTTCTTACCTTTCACAATAAAAGCCCTAGACATATACCTACTTAGCAGGGGAACTAAAATTACAACAAATAAGTGCACAATATGTATTTACCACTTAGTCGCGTTTCAGAAAACACATCATGGTTGCGTCACCAGCTCTGGCTGTTGCATAGTTACACAAGTTACATACAAGTTACATAGTTAATTTACATCACACTAACAATGAAATGAATGAATTAGTTTGACATTTTGCTGCTTTATGTACGTGCAGGAACACTCTCTCCCTCCTGTTAGACGTTCACCGGGCTTCTCTCTAATGAACCACATGAAACACAACCATCTCTGCTGGCTGTTTGTCTCAGTCAGTCCAATCATTCGTGCCTGCGGGGCCAACTCCACGTCTGCTGTGTGGTAAATCAGTAGCAGCTTCCTGGCGTAGGAGCCGTTCATCCAATCCTGTGATCACGTCCGTGTTCGCCACACAAGCAGGCGTTTTAAAGCCTTCCGTATCGAGCTTTAACACGCCGCGTTCTGTGAAGTCCGTCCAAACCAAAAAAACCCGGCTCGGAACAAAAAACACGCATGGTATTGATTTAGACCCAGAACAAAAGCGTACGCCACTTTATCGTGAAACTTTGGCTGCTCTGTGCACAGCAGGTGTGCGTCTCTGTGATGGGAGAGATAGTAAACTGGAGGCAGGCTGTTGCTGTGTGGCGGCCAATCAGCTGGTTGCCAGAGCAACCAACAGAGGGAGGGATAGATATTCACCCTGAGGTCATTCTTTCTGACCACACAGGAACTTTATGCTATTTAACTTAATAAACAAAAACATTGTGAATTACATTTCAAGGGAAACATATTTTGTCTTAGATTAAGTTTGCTCTTGACGAATCAAATTGAATTAAATTAAAAGGAGGGAGGAGGTCTGAGTGGTGGACGGGTCAAGAACACAGGACGTCCACCAGGAGGCTGATGTTCCAACCGAGTACTTTTGTTGTTTTTTGTTTTGTTTAAACATGATGGTTTTTACTAAACCTAACTAAGGTTACTAAACTGTAGTTTTGTAGCATGTTTTTTCTTTTTTCTTTCTATTTAAAACTGCCACAGAAACGGAAATATAATGGACATAACTACGTTTCCCTGGAAACATAACTGAGAGTGCAGTTTAGTTGTATGGAGAGGGGTTGGTTAATACTGTATAAACCACATAGAACATATATTTAAATTTAAATGTAAATCACTTGAGACTTTTAAGCCTTGAAACACATTTTTGATTACATTGCATTTTAAACTGCTCAGATCACCATATTCACTCTTGTGATGATGGCAACGCTGCTGGTGTGTGGGGTGATAATCATCTATCATAGCAGAAACATGACCACAGTTTAACGTTTTTAAAAGGGGTTCTAATCCCATGTGTGGGACTACTTTACTGACTAAAATACAGTTTTCAACTAAATGGATGTGGAAATGGGTAATATAAGAATAACAGCTGTGGGACATTAGTTATTACGGGACATTAGGACCAATTGTGCTTAATTATTTTTTATTTTATTTCAAGGCATGAAACTAGGCGTGACCCAGCGTTAAGAGCCGGTAATGTGATACAACATCAGAATGTAGAACCGGTACCAGTGCCAATTATATTCACATTCAATAAAATCCCACAATTTATTTAGCTTGAACTTACAGAGTGAACAGCCATATGTCACGATTCAACGTTTCCATAGAAATAGGAGGAGAACAAATATCCCCATTGAAGTCAACATAGCAGGATGGCCTCCATTTTTATGTGTATTGATGCCATTGTAGTGATCCATTGTTTGTAGCCCAGTTATCTATTTTATTTTGAAATTCACCTTTCTTTACAATTATTTGCTTATTTATTTTTTTTCTTTTTCTGAGATTGTTGTGTTATTGGGGAGGAATAGTGTTTCTTCTGTTATTAAACATTTTTAATAAAAGAGTGGAAATGAAACTAAAGGCAAATAAAGTCACACAAGGTTATTAAAAATCATAATTTACCCATAACAATCCTATGTGGATAGAATGGAGAAGAAGCTCACCTCCAGTCTGGTGCGATCTACTTCTCTGGGAAGCTTCACTTTCACTCTGTGCGTCACCGCCAGGATTTCATAAGGGTAGATCTGGCACACAAAAGCCAAGCATTGTGGGAGATTTATTGGGGGAATACGATTGTAATCCAAAAATCCAAACAAAGCTGCCAAGAATATTATTTGTGAAGTATTAACAAATGAGGAAAGTCTTACCTTGTATTCTGAGAGGGGGGGCAAAGAGAGAAAGACAGAATTAGTCTGGTGGAACAATGAGTTTTTATTTGAATAGCAGAGACGTTATGAAAACAAAAAATCAATTACACCTTATGGACTCAAATCTCCTCCGAAATATTAGGTTTCAAACGCGTCAAAAGCATTACAAATGGGTGCACTGCACACACACACACACACACACACACAGTTATGAGGTTGGCATCCTGTCAACTCAGCCAGCAATGTACACACACACACACACACACACACACACACGGCAATAATTCTGCAGCTGGAGAGATGACATCACCGCTCTATGTTGTTACCTCCAGTAACTGATCTGGAGCCAGAGCAGCGGGGCTCTGAATGCTTGGTCACATGTAATCAGGGATTGTAAACTGACCTCAGACCTGTACTCAAAGGAAAGACGACACGGGGCTTTTTCGACTGACATTCCTACATTTCCACACAACCCCCTTGGTGTGTTTAACATCATTAAAGTGTCCAAAGAAGGCTTCAAGACTTGCAGTTAATATAAACAAAAACACCCAGAGTCTCAAAGCCTCATCACGACACTGGATTCACAGAACAAAGAACGATCATTTTCACTCTCACCTCTCATGCCTCCCCAGCTCTGGGAGTCTGGGTCCACTTCATCCTCCGCCATCTCAGCAGCCTATAGGAACACACACACACACACACACACACACACACACACACACACACACGGTTACAGCATCATTCACATGTCCTGACCTGCAGCATCGCTGGTCCTCCTGGACTTCATCAAAACCACAATTCATCTGTGAGCCTTTCCTTCACTTCTTCTGCCCCTGATGTGCTCCGTTCAGGGTGACCAATAGGAAGTGACATCACAGGTCAGAGAGACAAACCTGAAAACTGTCTGCACTTGGCCCTTTCCCATACCACCTGGGCTTCCGTAGTCTCGCCCGTTTGTCTCTCACCGCATGGTTTGACATCGCTGATGGTGAGTTGTGTGGGAAAGTGTTGCTGCTCTAATGTGCTGCTTTCCTTGGAAATTTAGCTATTTACACCATAACCATTGGCGCATAATGTTCACTGTTAGTTCTTTGAACATGTTGTTTATGGTGATTTCATTGATAATAGAAGTTTTACAGCTGTGTCACATGACCAATATTGTGCCGCAGAGATCTTAGTGTTCATTTCCTGGAGTAAAATGCTGTTATTTTGGGTGTTTACGGGCAGAGGTGCAGAAAAGCGAGACAGATGACAATGAATGTGCTGTAATGGTTTCTACAGAAGTGGATAAACGCTGGAAAACGGTCACAGAGCCACTAAGTGTGTCTGCAGATACGAAGCGTGTGATGTATCATCATAATCTGGATGTTGCAGCTGAAAACAGAAAATCACACAATGAAGTGCAAATTGAGATCTTTAAATTGAGATTGGGCATCGTGCCATTCTGTATAGAGGCACGAAATCATGTCGAAGAATAAAATCTCCCTTCTTCCAACACACTAAATCCACCATGTCAACAACACTAAGCAGTAATGTCAGCAAGAGAAAACTAGTTTAATATACATGAGCTTTCATTTCCTCCTCTGTACTGTTTTGTCTGCCTGTCCTCCGTCCATCAACAAACACAGAGGCAGAGCAGCGGTACGACATCAGTGGATGATAGACTAAATACTGACTGTAATCGGATTCTAAAGGTTTGTTTGAAATGGAGGAAAACTCATTAAATGCTCTAAAACGCCACTCTGAGGTTTCCTGTGTTGATTAATATGGGCTGGTGTAAACATTTACTGTAAAGATGGAGGATTGTACTGGAACACAGCTGGTTTAGAAACAGCACCGCCTAGTGGTCTTAAAGGAAGCCAACGAAGGCCTGGCCAGTGTTTTCATCCAGTTCATTTTCATCCAAATTTCGGATTAAATAGATTATATTAAACAGAATTGATTTTAATCTGACTGCCTCTTTCCTGTTGTGCTGCATTTCTTTTATTCCACTTATGTGTACATTGTGTTTTGCTTTGTGTGGTTGTTTGTTAATGTGCTAAACAAAGAAGTTAGAAGTTTGACTGGACTTTTCTCACCTTATAGATGCCGTTCCTCCCATAGCCGGGTAAGGATGCAGACTTATTGTAGGGGAAATCTGCCAAGAGAGAAAAATAGTCATTCTCATGTGTGTGTGTGTGTGTGTGTGTGTGTGTGTGTGATTCAGCTATGAGCTACTCACTAGGCTGGGAGGTGTCAGTGGGAAGACTGTGGGTCGATTTGCGGGGGTCCAGGTCTTCTGGACCCATATGTCCATCAATCTCACTCTTCAAGATCATCCAACTGGTCCTCTACATTAGAGAGAGAGAGATAGAGAGACAAAGAGAAACATGGAAGGAAGTGATGGATGATGGCAAAGTATGAGTTAGTGAATTAGTAAATGGAGGTACGGTATTTGTAAAGCTTTAGAAAATGACTTGGAAAGAGACAGAGACACACAGATACACATGGACCCACCTTGCTATCCTCCCCATCCTGCCAAGATGTTCTAGAAGCTGTAAGACAGTCAGACGTTAATGTGCCGCTACAGGAAATCACCCCTGGACCGTGACATCATCACGCCATCTACAGGGAGCTGGGTGGAGAGTTGCCACTAACATCTGTACTTCGAGGGGGCTGCACAGGCGCGCTGGGAGTCCGACCCATCGGTTGCTTAAACGTGAAAACTTGAAGATTTCGTGACTGCCTCGCAAACTGCCGTGAGACTGTGTGCTAACACACTAAAGCATTAGCATGTGTGCTTATCTAGATACGTTATCAGGCAGCAGATAACTTGACCAATGGGCCGAGTTCCCACCAAAGTAAGTGGAGTCCACCGTCCACATGATTTCACTTTACACAGCCTCAAGGTTAAAGCATTAGGAAGAGTCTTTTATTTGGAACAAAGTAGATACAGATTTTTTTTGGCAGACAGCACGCTCGCTTGTCTGCATACAATCACGCCGCTGACAGCCAGCTCATGCATCTGTAGGACTCTGCCATGTGCAGCCCATTTACTTGTCATATCCACTAAACGTGATCATCTCCCTGGGAGCTGACGGAGCTGACAGGGACGACGTTGGAAAACCGTGAATCAGAACGCACACACACACAAACAAACACTGGAGAGACACGGTGATCGACACTACCAGACAAAGTGAATCAACCACTCACGGTCACAGCATCACCACGGGAACCAACAGATGAGGTGGTGAGATGAGTGCAGACATGCATGAACAAGGCGAGCGAGTGACTGTAACACCCAAGAGCCACGATTCCATCAATCGGACCCAAACAGACTTAAATATAAAAATAAAAAAATCAACTTGTCATTGGAATTTAACATCTTAATGTTCAACCCATAGAAATAAAATTACAAATATAGAGTAGAAGGGACATTCCCTTCCAAATCAACGTATGGTCAGACTGGCGGATATTTGTGTCTATAGTTGTAACACAACTATAGGATGGTTCAGACCTCTTACACCGCCCTGATGCATGTAACTCCATGGAGTCTACTGGAGGAGAGTGGGCTACGGAGAAAAGGGAGGCGATCTGGGATAAACAGATGGTGAGATGACCGGCAGGCGACATGCAACACATCGTGCAGAGACCAGACCAGAGGAGGGAATGTTCAGAGGAAGTAGACTGTACCATGCTGTTTGTAGATGGGGGGCTTTCTATAGATATTATCTTTGACCAGAGTCTCTGAAGATGTGAACGGACGCAGAGGAAAGAAAAATGGAAGAAGCCAACATGAGAGGGAGAGAAAGAAAGAGAGAGAATGGAGGGAAAAGAAGCATGAGTTAGCAGTTATTGAGGGATGAGATATTTTTTGAAGAAGCAGAAGGGGGGGTTGCTTTATCGCTGGATTCAACACATTCAACATTTGTCATTGTTTATTATGGCACATCAGAAACCACTTTTTAAAAATGATTCATGCAACATATTCAAAAATATATCAATACACTACTCTTTGTTGAATGGGAGGTTATTTGATGCAGAACAATTCAAAGGATAATACCAGAAACCACACGTCAGTCTGCTCGTATTAGCGTTCTTTAGTTGTTGAAATGGAGAAGTGCCCCGACATTTATGATCTAAACATCACAAACGACGGAGAAAGAGCTGGAGGATAATGCTGCATTAGCTGTGCTGCTCGCTGAGGTGCCTCTGGAGGACAGTGTGATTTCCCCCGAAGCCCATCTAATCCATCTTACTGTCAGTGGAGCCAGACGGGCCTCTGACAGAGATGCTTAGCAACAACTGTCACACATTAAGCCACGGCAGAAACATGACGCACAATAAAACAACCCATGTGGGTCGCTCCCCTGGCTTGTTTCAGTGCCTGCCAGCATCTGAAACAATATCCATATAAAAGCAATGAGGACAATGACTATAAAGCCATTAAGTGGGTAATCCTGGGCTGTTCCTTCCACTTAACTTGCTTCCAACATGGGACTTTTTCTTTTTTTTTGCATGACTGTCAATGAGAACAACATGTCGGATCAAACAGATTTTCCCTTAGTGAGACAGTAATTACGGAATATACAGAATACAATCCATAAGTCAGGTAACAGTTCAATATACGGCGCAAAGGCATGGGGCTTCATGCAAGAAGCGCTCATACAAACAGATCCAAATGATTTAAAGGGCCAGTGCGCAGCAGGGGAGGGAGCTATGAGCAGAAATGGAAAGTTCATAACGTCACCCGGAGGTGCAAGGTGAATTTCACCAAGCTGCATTCACTGTGAACAGCGAGCTACACATCAGCTGGTTTACTATTATTATTATTATTATTATAATACCATAATTAAGCTGCTTTTAAAATGCTTGTTTTCTGAATGGAGTTTGATCGGAGGTAAGCTAACACTGCAGCTGCTCCATCAACACTTAAATAATGTCATCTAGACATAAATACAGAAGCGACCTTGTTGTTTGGATCATAAAGTCTCTGGTTTCTACACCTGGTTTGGTTCGGTCTCTGTACTAATTCAGGTACACTGTTTCTTAAGAGAACTTTGCATTGACAGCGTTATTTTCTTCCAGTTATCAGATATTCTGAACCTCAAAAAAAGGATAAGAATATGAAACTGTTCTTGAGGGCCAATATTCAATACATGTTGATAGTTTCACAGCACTTATCCACAGGTGCCTGCAGAGAAATGGGTCCAATGAACTGGAAAATAAGTCTAATCTGGTCAAAGTGTTTATATGTTAAACACACTGTATAATCAGGCTGCAGTAATGCAGGAGAGTTGGGACTTTAAGACACCTCAGTGTGTAAAGATGTAGGAAAAAAATGAAAAGTTGGGTTGCGAGCCAAGCGGGAGCGGTCATGGCCTACCTGGTACGTGGAAATGGCGGGGAGCAGCCATGTATGTAGAAGTAGAGGAAGGGGATTTGCCATCAGAGTAGGTGGATAAGCTGGGGGTACTCCGACCACTTTCACTACCTCCAGGTGGGGACGGAGGTGGGCATTGGAGAAGGATGAGGAAAGGCAAAAGGGGGAGGGTTTCGGGAGAAAACAAAGGGTGTTGGGGGGTAAAAAGGCAGCGTTAAGGTAACAGCATATTAATAATGCAAACAAATGTGAAGCTTTGATTACGATATCGATGCAGGTGACTTAATAACCCAGCCATTCACAGGATTCATATTTACTACACTAAAACTGCCAGATTCACCCTAATGGCCTTCTAAGTGATGAGACACAAACATGACTACGCAGCATTTTGAAAGCTACGTTCTGCCATGTTCACGTTCCTCAGCCCAGATCTCTTTTAGCCAGCGACATCCTCCAGATCCTCCTGTGATCCCAAAGCATTAGGTGAGCTTGGTGATGTAATCTCTCCTCGGGTCCCCCTGGGGTCTCTCACCAGTCTGGGAACACCACCATGCTGGGTTCCTGAGCCACCTCTCATTGCAGCAGCAGCACTGAGACCAGCCATCCTTCACAAAAGCCTCACTTATATCCCCAATTCTACACATTTAACCCCAAAACAGAAGACTTTGTTCTCATCACTTACAAGTTCTCAACATTATAATGATTATTATTAAGTATATGGACCAGAATAATGCGTTTATATAACATTAGTGTGGTTTTATGTTTGAGTGCAGCACGTGTGCTTGTGTGTGTGTGTTGTGTGTCTTTGATCCCAACCAGGGTTATTGTGTTACATCACAGGCAGGCTGGGTGATGGAGTCACCGACACCCACAAGGCCAAAAGTCATAAACACTCGACATCCAGAGTTTTTTTTCCGAGTAAGAAACAGAGAGTGTTGGCTGATTGAACGCACACTCGTCTCCCCTCAGACACAGAGGAACCATCGGCAGCAGATCTGGATGCAAGCGGATGAGATCACCAACACAAAGTGCAGGTCTAAATGTGGGGCAGATCCTCCATAAAAAGATCTGGAGCTACGGTAGGAGGTGATGGAGTGAGGGAGGGTTACACGTTTGACAGTCACACACAACACGATATAAAAGAAGGGGATCATTAACAAGAATAAAGGAGATCGAAACAAAGGCATGCATTATTTTGTCCTTGCGTGTTCTTTTCCTAAACTCTCCATCATTAGACAACACGTCTGAATAGACTACCGCAGTTACTTCTACGAGGAAATCTGATGCGTCCGTTGCATGAAAACAAGTAGCCTTCTTTCACGGTGCGTTAGGAACCACGCGGGTCTGAACAATGCCAGCGGCGCACTGTGTTTCATGCCGATGCAACTGGCAACCAGACCCCAAATTACTGCTCGGCCCGCTCCGGCTATTTCATTCCTTCCTCTTTCATCTTCGCCATCGGAGGACTCCCCCTCTCGGCCTCTCCACCCTGTCATGGAAAAGAAACGCCAAAAACCCTGGACCGCGTGTTCGTACCTCCTCCTTCTAATCAGCAGCAAGGTCCATGCGAGCGTGTATGTCAGAAAAATGGGAGAGTTCTGTGTGCCGTGTGCAAAAAGGTCAGCCTGGTCTCCTAACAAGTACGTTCCCACACAACAAAACTGTTTCGTGAATGAGGTTTCAGAAGTATTTTGTTTGCTCTTGATTGGACAAATTTTTTTCAAAGAACTCAGTGGAAGTTCGCGAAGGGAGGCGGTCTGATCAAGTCTCATTCCAAGCAGGTACTTTAGTTGCTTAAACATAATCAAAGACTTTTGTTACGTTTTTGCTTTGTTTGTTTCAATATCATTATTTGAAGCCAAACCAAGATCCTAATCAAGTAGTTTTGTTGCTTGTTTTGTTTGTAGCGTTTGGGATTGTTCGGTCCAAGAAAAAGACGTAATCGAGAGTAGAGTTTAGTTGTATGGGAACGTCATTTTGGGAGACAGAGGCAGAAGTTCTCATCCTATCAACTCTATTATCTATACTCTATATTTTGAATAGCGCTTATCTGTGGTGAAATTGAGTGATGAGTGCATTTGCAGATGGATAGCAGATATAAGGTGCTGACTATGCTGACTAATCCCTATATTCCATCTCTGCGGTCTGCAGTTCATGTTTATCAGTGCTTTGCTTCCAAGGAATGCATTTGCTAATAATGTACTTACTTGACTTTCTCGTCACCCTGCCTGCAAACCTCAACGTCTCTTTTTATGAGTCATCAACACACAAAAGTCTGTACAGTCCTTCAGATTCACATGGAGGACTTGAGCAGGTTAACACCACAGGGACGACGTGTTGACATGACAACGGACAAACGCTCATTCAGGAAAAACAACAGGGTGGAGGTCAAAAGCAGGCAAACAACTCAGGTCAACAGTTTGAACGGTCAAGCAGATAAATGATCTCCTCCCTCACCTTCCTCCTAATATGTATCAGTCGAGTTCAACCATGCACCACAACAACCACGTCCACAGACACGAGTGAAAAGGGCAGGCAGAATGAGAATCTGAGTGGGCCTATTCACGTACCAACACCACGATATCGGACAGCAACATCACAAAACCTGCTAACCATTCCACTGTTGGGAGGGTGGGGGGGACACAGAGAAGACAAAAACATCTGGTGTTTTTACCGTTAGGAGGAGGTAAACTGAGATGCAGGGATGTCCTAGGTTTAGGATCGGGTAGGGGGTCCTGTCTGAACCCTGGGGGGTGGGGGGAGAAGATGAAGCAAAGGGAGGTGGTTGGGTAAGCCTTTCTGCGGGGGGGTCACAGCGTGCAAGGGGGAATGTGTTCAGTCCCGGTTTGTGATGTTGACTTCAGGAACGTACGGTATCGTGAATAGCAGTTAGCCGTGTCGTGGCTTTGGGTCAAGAAGTAAGGAAAATAAATCTTCATTAGTGATCAAACAGTGGTTATAGACACCGGGTCGGAGCGTTCTGTTTTCCCATTATGACTCATGGGTCTACGACGAAGCGAGCGACCCGGAGTGTGAGTTTCCAACACGTGGTTAATTTGGTGCTAGACCTCGGGCCATGCCAAGTGAAGTCGATCCAGTGGTCGTATCACACAACCTCACGGCAGGTCGTGAAATAGTCATGGAGCTTGTTGGTTTCCTGCACGGGGACACGAATTGACCATTTTTTTTTGTGTAGCTCAGCATGAAAACAACAAAAATCAATTGGGGTCCTTTTTTAATGGTGGACACACAAATTAAACGCATCCATGCGACAATGCAATGGCCAAAGTAGTATTAAATACTGAGAAAGTCTACTTATGGTGGACGGATGGATACAAGAGTTAGAGTCGTGCTGAGCGACACAAAAAAAAAAGAGTAGATTTAAATTACGTGACTATCTCAGGAATTGCTACGAGGCTGCGTTGTATCACAGCACTCCATTCTTTTGAACCTCCGCTCCAAGTCCAATACAGAGAGGACTGGCACTGCTGCCGTGGGGAATGTTTTTGATCCTATAGCCAACGTCTGCATGCTTCTGTTCTGCTCGGGGAACACATCGGAAACTCGCCTTAGGGGCACTTTCAATGCCTTTTCAAATACCACATTTTTGGGTGGTTCTTGAAAAGCCTGAGGGTTGTTGTTTCTGACCAACAGCAGTGATGGTCCGTTGTCTGTATTGGACCAGGTCTTGGTCTCAGCGTGCTTTGATACCTCTGAAGAAAGGGATGTAGTTGTGGTTCTGCAGCATTGCCAAGGTGGTGGGGTTTAGGTGAAAAGACAAGCCTGCACTGCCACCTACTGGCGTGGGCGAGCACTGGCCACTAGCACCACCACCACCACCATCACGGCCATTCCCTTCAGCCCCGGCAGAATAGTATACAGGGAGGGAAGACGAGTCCCTGGAGGTGGAAGGGGACTTAACGGCACCAAAGAGGGTTGGAGGCAAAGGCAGAGTACTGGAGTCACGGGCCAGGCTGCTGTTTCTACCACCAAGGTTTACCTCTGGCCCTGAGTGTCCAATCAGATCACAGGAAACATGTTGAGTCAAAGGAGTAGTATAAATAATACCTGTAGTATAGGAAACGTATAGGAAAGCCATAAAAACACAATATCATGATATTTAGTTTTCAAGCAAACAAGTGATTTTCCAACATTTGCTTAACATCCTACTATGCAAATGACACCTTGGGAAAATTTGGATTTTTAAATCTAATTATGACCAAAACCTTCCTCCATGTGCGGATTCCAGATCATCCAATGGGGTTTTGACACTGTAAAGTCATGGTTGCAGATTCGAATCAAGCTGTAGAGAAGCATGTCATTCAAAATACAGGAAGTAGCAGATGTTTTCTCCTAAATACAGTAAGGGAGCTTTTTTCCCAGCCATCTTTTTCCCTATCGATCACTTAGAAGAACAAATGTGGGGACAGAGTCATGTGTTACATTACAAGAAACTTGGATAATGATTCAAACGTGGAGGTTTTTAACAGGAACATATATGTTTGAGGCTGATACCTGGTCGGCTGTAATTCTGGGGGGAACGACACGGGGTGTAACGTCCGTAACCCCCCAGGGAGCTGTTGGAGCTGGGGCTGGAGGGCCTTCGCTGACGGGGTGACTTCTCCCCATCGCCCTGGACCAACACATAAAGTACAAGGATATCTACTGAGAAACAAGCATCACCTCCCGCAACAATCACTATATCAAGACAGGAATGTGGTCATGACCGTATTTTCTTCATTAGACGGCTCCGTCATGTCGCACCAAACTTTAATTCAAGTTGAAGTCGATTATAGAATTATTATTCGCTCTGAGATGAAACTCTAAATACAATTTGGGCAGAAACATGGTGAAACTTAATTTTATAATAATCCACATTAATTATAGCTACAGCTTTAATAAAATAGTTTGGGCCATGATCTATATTAGTAATATTAACTCACCAAGTTACATAAGAGCTGCTGACCTAATAATCAGAAAGAGAAGCTGTTATCTTAAATCTTACAAAATTACATTCCCAAACAGTTTGAAACCATGGACTGTATACGAGAAGTGGACATAGTCATGGTGATGTCACCCATTGGTTTGTGGATTACAGTTTTTTAAGCCATTTTTATCTTGGATCTTTGGCAACCAGTGAACAGAAGTGACCATATTTGGACTGTGGAGGAGCGACGGGTGGATCTGACGAACACAATTACACTTCCCTTTTAAACGTAATTCACAACGCACGCACAAACACACAAACACAGACACAGGAAGTGCCACACTGTCTACCTTTACATGCACACTCATATTCCACTATTATTCCTGAATATCACAATAGTAATAATTTGACAAAGGTCATGTTACATATTCTGAATAAGGCCTTATTATCAGTGATTAAGACACGTCTGATAATTCAGGTTTTAGGACATGTATACAGCTCATTCAGAATATCCGTCACTCTCTAAATTGGGGTTTCCACGGCACGTAAAACCCAGAATATATTTGTTGCATGTAAACATAGTCAGGGATGAAGGGAGTGTGGCATCCACAGTGAGACACAGTGCATCATATTACCTCAGTAGGAGTAGGAGAAAGCAGCTGGGGGGACTGCAAATGAAGAGGGGGAGAAAGCCAATGATTAGGAAAAACTGTGAGGTGATATGAGTTGATGTGAGTGAGTCGTCCGCTGTGAGGACAGGATGGATGACACGATGACTGCACTGCCAAGTGAGAGGGAGGCAAGCATGATGTTGATGAATGAATGAATGACATAAAAAACTGGTAGAAAAAAAAGGGAAGCTTTCTAAGATCAAGTCCAGTTGTCATCAGTGTGAGATAGAAAACTGAGAAATATCTTGTGTTCGTTCCCGTTTTCACCACATGCTGTGAATTCTAATTAGAATATATGTTGTATATATTTTAATTAGATATATCAAAAATGGGTAATATCAGCGAATATTAGCATATTAACCAAGAACAGATATTGTTTTGGTTTTCCCTATATGACACAAAGAATGTCAGTACAAAAATACCAAATAAAAGTTTAAGGCGTCTTTGTTTCTCCAGATATATTTGAACTGTGAAATTTTGAAAAGGGAACCTTATCATAAATGTTTTTTTTAAAGGATTTTAGTATTTATTTATGTACAAAATACAACCATATATGCAGTGAGAATCCAGCAGAATGAGTATAATAACCACTGGTGTCCTTTCACAACAAGTAGAGAACTTAAATTGGCCGTAGATCATTTCCACCACTAGATTCAAGGGGTGTAAGGTTAGAAAGAGAGAAGTGAGTGACTGGTCTACCTCTCCGTAGTGCCTCTCCTCAGACGGATAGCTGACGTACGGAGAGTAGGACAGCATGTCAGGCCTGTCTATGTTATAGATGGCCTTGGTCTTTGGAAGGGCTGCCAGGTCCTTGTAGTCCAGCATCTCCTCTCCTAGTTTGGCCTGGCAACAGACAGAACACAGCATTCTTCATTTATCCATCATGTTAATTCAATTAATATGTTTTCATCCAAGTTATTCATGTTTTGTTGTTCTGATGGAACAGCTGAACTATGTGCTGCTACTTCTCCCCCTGGTGGCGAGTAGAGGCGGTGCAGTCTTACATAGATGACTCTGCTGGGAGAGCCGGAAGCGCTGGATGCTGGGACCGAAGTGATGCTCTCAGATGAAGTCCGGGTCACCTGAAACACACACACACACACACACAATTATTTTCAAACATATTGGATGCGCACAGGTAAAAGGCGATGGCAGAGAAATCTTTAATATATTCATTGTTGTCATGCTTCGTGATATTCGCTTCTGATTTTCCATGTATATCCGTCTTGTTCTTGTCCTCAAAGCAACCACATTAAACAGTAGCTCATTACTTAGTTTACTGCTTTTTCTTCATTAAATGTAAAAGAAGTTCCTGGAGGCTATGGTGACGTATTCAAACTCAAACTCCATCATGTACAAACAGCACGTACCACAGAGCGGTGCCGTTAGTGGACGATCAGCACCAACCGGTTATTGTTACGGGACACAGGTTGAACACAGAGTGGACTTTCCCCGTCAGAACAGAGTCAATGATGGTAGTGTGATGGTCAGTTATGTGCCTGCCAAGCTGTTGAGTGTTACCATCTTCACATACGGCTGACATATATACATATTATGCAGGATGTGACACGCATCACTACTTGCTGGTTAAAGCACCCCGTACATGCAGACTGGTGAACAGCGTCTTACAGCGCCGTCGCTCGGCCGCTGCCCAACATGAAGCAAATACGCCGTCACCAGTTTGATCAACCCATGCAGCAGGTGCTTGTGGGTAGAGTGGGTGCAGGGACGCACAGGGCTACCGACCTGCTGCTCTGGGACTTCGTCAAGCTGTATCCTGACCTGCTTCTGGGAAGGAGAGGGGTTATGATGAGGAAGGAGGACGGGAGACGATTAAACCCCTCGTCCTCTTCAATGTCATAGTTACCAGATAGTCTTTGGCTGAATATTTCCACTGTTAACTTCTAACTGCTTGTTATACTGGTCCAATACTATTTAAATGCTGCCTGTGTGGGACTCAATGAGAAGTGCTCTAATTCTATCATATAGAATTCTCCCGTATCTCCCTATTTAAAGCTGAACTGTAAAAAAAACGCCGTCATCAAACCTTCCCAAATTACATCTTAGGAACAACATGTAAAGAAGTTGGGCTCTGCGGTCTGAAGCGGATCTATTTCGGTTCCATTTGAGGGTTTGTGAAAACTTGCCTCGAGCATCTTTTCCACCCACCTTACTCTTCTCCTCCTGCTTGGCTGCTTGTCTGCACGGAGGATGCCAGATAGAAGATCCTGGAGACACGGAGGCAAAGACGGGAACGGTCATATTGTGATGGTTTCCAACATTTCACGCGTCCAAAGTCATTTTTAGAAGACCAGCTTGTATGTTCTGTTTTTCTCATATTTGCCTTTGTGCCACTATTTTTTCTGCTACCAAAAAAAAATACATTCTGGCATTGCTGAAGAAAGTTATTAAAAAAGAGGACTCGTTTCCACATTTGTCACCACATCACGCTCATCTTCAGCTTCTTATTGTCCAACCAGAGACAGTCGTGTGTTTTAGTATTGAATCCTTTGCTGTCAGGCCCGACACAGTTTGGAGCCCCAGGCTTCTAAAACCTCTTAAACAACAGATTTAAAGGTGTTTATAGTTGCTCACCTTGCAGGTACATTTCTTCTCCCTCTGCAAACATCTGCTCGCAGCGAGCACAGCGGGCACATGTGGGGTGGTAGTGCTTCTCTCCGGCCTGGTGAGCAGGAAACAACCACAGGTTAGGCCCATGTATGCTCTATGGCAGCAAAAAAATACTGGCATCACTTAACATTTTGTAAAGAAACAAATGTTTTTCATTGCGTCACAGATAAGACACATCAAATAATCTTAACTAAGATCATCATAAATAAAAGATAAATCAATTTATTCTACACTAAAAGACCAATGATTTTGAATTAATGAAGTTAAACAAACTTGACATGGTACATCATTTTATTTTGAGTCAAGTTTAGTTTAAGTGTCACCAGCTAGGATGATGACAAAGAAAGGGGTTACATTATATTATTCGCCCACAAGGGGGAGCACTTGTGTTGAGTCAGGAGCACTGCAGCTGCATTCAATGCCGAGGTGCAAGATGAACATGGCCAGTCAACTTGACTCTTTTAAGAGACTTGCATCCCTGTGCCTGATCAACATTTGAGTTAGCACCCACAAGGCAGTGTGAGGCGAGAGGGTTGTCATGGTGATATGAAGGTACTGATTGAATTGTCCCTGTGCATGTGAAACCACAGACTCACGGCAGTCCGTTAAATTGTTATGGAGTTGAAATGATTGCTTTGTGTACATGGACATGAATTTCTCATTTGTTTTTGTGCCGCTCCACGCTACTTTTATAATTTCTTTTCCTGTCAGACGGGACGACGTAACACTACCAAACCTGCTGCTGTGTGTCGGCATTCGGTCTTCCATTGGGAACAGTTTGGGTCTCCTTCTCCTTTAGTCTATTCAGATTTGTTCTGACTCTCCTTGGGTGCCTCTGGATCAAGTTCTTTACTCTTAACAAGCCATTCAGTCCGCTGGGTAATCTGAACAATTCCACCTGTTATTGCCTCATTCTGTGTTGTGTTGTGACAACAAACTCCATATTTGGGAACAAGCTGAATTATCTCACTCAGTTGGCAGCTTTCTTGTTTAAAATGCGTATGATTTATGAGCTCAATAATTAACTAAATTGCTCAAGATGGATACTTTTTCATCTAACGTTTGCCTCCCAAAGGCATCCCATCTCGCTTCAGCAGAACCCCGATTACGGACGACTCTGTTGCATCATCTCAATATGGAACGGCACCAGAAAACAGGATGTCGACACCCTCTTTCTTGGAGAACACCCTGCTGAATGCTTATCTGGACGGAGGGAGGAAGCAACAGCAGAACTGACTAATGAGCAGAGAGACTCCGGGCCCAGGAGTCCTCAAACATCAGCCCAGACAGCTGGACTGATAAGACAAACGGGGAAAAGTGTTGTGGAGCTGTGAGTTAAATAAATATATTCATAAGCCTCCATTCAACACAAATGGAAGCCGTACAAAAGGTCGGGTGCTTGAAAACCTCGCCAAAAGCTCATACTTGAACTGAACAGATAAGATGGACAGAGAACTCGAGAAGAGAGGAAGTTGATTTAAAAGGCCGGAGCTGGATGAAATTCAAACATGGAAAGTATGAGGCCGGAAAAGAAAGTGCTGCAATCGAATCCGTCCAGCTGAAGCTGGGAGAGATCATGGGGAGATTGCTGCATCATTTCCCCCTCTTTATTTATTTACCCTTTAACATACCATCTGCTTGGGGAACTCAAAATCCCCAAGCCTCTATTGATCCGTCCATACCCTCACCTTACCTTTGCAGACACAGTCAGGCGAGAGGAGTGATCTAATTAGAAGGCTGGGATGGATTTTGGTGAGTCGGACATACAGGCTACAGGACGAACACAGAGAATCAGCGATGCTTTGCATGGACGAGGCCAGTCGCTCATCGATCTGACAGAGTGGTGCTCAGAGAACAACCGCTCAACGTCAGTAAAACCAAGGAGCGGATCGTTGAGGAGGCGGAGACACCCACCCCGTAATGGAGCTGAGCAAGTCGACCTGGAATCAGCATCACAAACATGATCATCACACACCTCCATCCTGGTGAATACAAGCCAATAAATGGCTGAAGTTGTTCAGGAAACGTCGTCACCGGCTCTGGCTGTTCCATAATCATTTTAATGTTTTGTGTCCTCCACAACAAAGGATTCTTATTGACTTCCCATTGACATTGTTTTCATGCTCTATTCCTGTCCCTTTATGTGAAAACAATAGATGGCATTCCAGGTCTACTTTACGAGCTGCCGCCATACGTCCACACAAAGCACGCTCTTTGATCTCGGCTGAATGTCATGACATTTTGAATGCTCAGTCTCCCCGTTACTGTTTCAAAGTGCAGCCCGACGCGGGTCGAGTGGCTGGAAATGGCTTCTGATTTAAATATAACGAATGATACCAATGAAGTTTATGAAGCGTTGCAGGATCTCTCAGAGGAACTCCACAATAGAATATTAATTGAAACCTTCCATGTCTGAAGGAATGAGGCAATGAAAGAAGAACAGAAGGAAGGAGAAACCGGCCTTGAGCAAATAAACACAAGTGCACTCTGCCACTGTCTAATGGATGGCCTGACAACACTGGAGGAAATGGAAGTGGATGATGTCATTCACACACAAACACACACAGAGAAACTCAGCAATGCTCTCATCTCGTTTCTTATGTTTCCGTTGCTCTCCAGACACGGCAACCTGATCGGCGTTTATGAAAGGAGAGAATGGGAGAGACGGCCACGATGAGAGAGGAGAGGGAGAGGGAGAGAGAGGCATTGTTGTTCGGAGGTCACGGCAGGAGCTTCCAAGACCCCCGCCTAAAAGCTTTCTTCTCCTCCTCCTCTCATCCCTCTCTCCGCCCAAGGAGAGTATCCCATGTCCCATCCCTCCATCACTGCACAACAACACACTGTTTCACTGGACCCACATTGCCCTGCACGGAGTTATACCTTCACCTCACACAGCCCGGTCTAAGAGAAGCTCCTTTCCCACATGAACCTGATGAATCCGCAGCTTTGAAGAGTTAATTGTTGCTAAGGGGAATTACTTGAATGGTAAACAATAATGTCTGTCTCGCCAAGCAAGAGGAGTCTAAATATTAAATGTAGATTGACCTTATTGCTTAAGCAATACTCGATGCAAACTTTACTTCCAGAGCACTGGAACCACTTTGCAAATCTATTATCTCAGACATTTTACTGTCTATTAATAAAGAGGAGTAGTGCTTCCCGTAAATATTTACTTCACTCTGACAAGTAAATTTGTCGTAAGGCCCCTTTATGTATTGACCCTGCATCCATCATGCATTCAAAGATATGCTCTCTCTATTATTCATTGAATATTTCAGTAGTATCGATGCTATGTTTCTTTCAACAACTGTAACTTGTATTCAAGTTCATTTGTTTTCTAACAAAATGACCCTTTATGTCTGAATATCTCTCTTTATCTAGATTAACCTGTGAGATAGGTAGCTGTATATTTAGTCCAACTACTCACCCTTATCATTAATTTGTCATCTTTGTTTATCTGTGTATTCCATTTCATTAATCTATCCATGAATCCATCGTTATTCTATTCGTCTATTCCCCACATTTCTCTTTCACCCATTCATCCATGTTTAAGATGTGTTTGAGGACCCATGTATGACATGCAAACATTTCCCCTGTAATGTTACCTCCAGGACTTTTCCCGTGATGTACTTTTTGCAGCTCTCACACTGGATGCCAAACATGGCATGGTAGTCCATCTCACAGAAGGGGATCCCATCCCTAATAGAACAACACAGGACATGTCAGCAGATCAGATCCAGCACACAGCCTCAGATACACTCCACATCTGTCACAGCCTCAGATACACTCCACATCTGTAAGGAGACAGCACACAGCCTCAGATACACTCCACATCTGTTAGGAGACAGCATACAGCCTCAGATACACTCCACATCTGTTAGGAGACAGCACACAGCCTCAGATACACTCCACATCTGTTAGGAGACAGCATACAGCCTCAGATACACTCCACATCTGTCACAGCCTCAGATACACTCCACATCTGTTAGGAGACAGCATACAGCCTCAGATACACTCCACATCTGTCACAGCCTCAGATACACTCCACATCTGTTAGGAGACAGCATACAGCCTCAGATACACTCCACATCTGTCACAGCCTCAGATACACTCCACATCTGTTAGGAGACAGCATACAGCCTCAGATACACTCCACATCTGTCACAGCCTCAGATACACTCCACATCTGTTAGGAGACAGCACACAGCCTCAGATACACTTCACATCTGTCACAGCCTCAGATACACTCCACATCTGTTAGGAGACAGCACACAGCCTCAGATACACTTCACATCTGTCACAGCCTCAGATACACTCCACATCTGTTAGGAGACAGCACACAGCCTCAGATACACTTCACATCTGTCACAGCCTCAGATACACTTCACATCTGTTAGGAGACAGCATACAGCCTCAGATACACTCCACATCTGTTAGGAGACAGCACACCGCCTCAGATACACTCCACATCTGTTAGGAGACAGCACACAGCCTCAGATACACTCCACATCTGTCACAGCTTCAGATACACTCCACATCTGTTAGGAGACAGCTCACACCCTCAGAGTCTCCTGCTGCAAACTACCAGCTATAATATGACAATTATATATCCATCATTTGTAAACATTTCACACCGAACCCATGTACAACTGCCATCATCTCTATCTCAAGCAGCCCATTATGCCTACTATAAGTCTGTGGATGGCTCTTGAAATGTAAAATAACTTTATAATAATATGTAATATATGGTTTCTTTTCATTCTTATTTTTCTCTGACTTACTTGCTGATGTACTCAGCATTGAGCACCTTGTTGCAGACTTTACACTTGAAGCAGCCCAGGTGCCAGTGCTTCTCCAGCGCTACGAGAGACTGTTCATTCTTAAACTCCTTCCCACAGCCGCAGCAGTCTGCAGAGAGAAGACAGGAGACGAGGAATGACAAACTCCTTCCAGCACTTTGGGTTCATCAAGCAGATGGGGCCTGAGAGTGGAAGGAAATAACCTTCGATTGAGACATGTGTGATATCATTTCTGTTTCGCAGAGACAGAGACATGAACAAAGTACTGACTGTGGACAGCCTGTATGGGTGCAGGGCTGCTAGTAGGGAGAGGCTGGGTACACTTTTGGCAGATACACTCCTTCCCGTTAAATGTCACGCGGTCGCCGGCTGGGAATGGCTGCCTGCAAACAGAAAACAGATAGAACATCAGAAGGGGGCTTACTTTTTCAATGCATTTTAATGTGTTCTTTATCTGTATTTCATAGTTTTTTATTTACCTTTATTACTTTCTTAATCAGACAAAAGTTATGGGAATACGCCCTAATCCCCCACATATGCATATGTTGTTAAAACCCTAAAATTCTGTCTGTTTGTTTGTATGGTCAGGAACTAGACTTGACTATTTCATGTGTCAATTGTATATTTTTTGTTTGCTATATTTGAAAAATAAAAGAGACCTTGATCAAAAGAAAAAAAAAACTGCAATTCTGCATTAAACAACAAATGATCAAAAGGCTCTTCACCACATATTGAATGGATTTTGGCTTTGGATTTTTTTGGGGTCTTGGGCTGCTTGTAATAAACGTAATTGTGAAAGCATTAAAAAAAGGCATGTTTATATGTGGCGTTCTGATCTGGTCCAGAACAGAAAAAAGTGAGAGGCAAGATTTTAGATTAAGAAATGTGTACACTGAATCAATCTCAGCACAGAGACACGTCATGCCAGGTGAAAGATCTGGTGCAAATCGCACAAAAGTCCTTTCTGAGATGATCCAGATTAGTAAATAATAATGTCATCAGCATAATAACACATCCAAAACAAGCCAATATGTGTCCCCAGAACTGAACTTGGTCACATTTAGAGACCAAGATTAAAGCACTTCGGCCTGCACACATTTGTCCCTTTCCTAATTTAACATGTCAAAAACTACAAATCCTGCTCCATAGAGAAATAGTTTGCCCAGTTTGGTGTGGATGAACTTAACCAGCCTGCAAAGAGCCCTGACCTCAAACCCCATCCTACATCTTTGGGGTCAACTACATGCCAGGCCTTATCATCACTGTTGGACCCCACTCATGCTCTTTTGGCTGGATGTGAGGCAGGAATTATATACTTGAAAGGAGCCAATGGAAAGTTAGTTATTTAGGAATGAAACACATCCATGTGACATGTTAGCCACATGGTTAGGTCTATGTTAGTTTACATAGTATCCTCCAGCATCCATTGAAGAAGTGCACATTCAGGCACATTGACACTGGATTTAACTAACAGACGTGGAAGTTATTGCTTGGAAATGATCACTACGTCGTTGTATTTTCATTCGCCAGCCAAATCCCTTGAGAGACAAATGCCATCCTACTATCGTGAGGAACATTACAGACACAATGAAACAATGTTAATGTCTCCTGGCTGTTTGTAATCGCTGCTCCAACACAGCTGCTGTCACTAAGTAGAGAAGGAGTGACGAAGCCTTGGCAGAGCAGGACTCTGACCGGCTGCCACATGCTGCTTCATAGAGCTTGGAAATGTGATAGCGGAGCTGCTGTCACACTGTCACAGCCAGCTTCTGAGAGGAATACATCCAGTCTGACTGGGCTGAGATTAGACCTTATTCATGGAGAGTAAAAAGTACCATTTGCTCAGGTTGTTATGCTTGGCCTTTAAAGTCCCGCTGACAGCATATAACTTGGCCTGTCCTCAAATATAATACTTCTATAGTAAATACATTGACTGTGTTTTGGTTTAACTCACTTTTGTTAAGCTGTACAAATACATTTTCTTCTTTATTCATGAAATGCAGCCAACATTGCTGAGATAACTCGCTCCTTGTCTACATCAGTGGAGCTGAGGTGGAGCAAATAATAGTGTTTAGTTCCTGGGAATCTGCATTTGCAAGGAACCGTATCATCTCACTATTAGCTCACTATTATAGACATGCTCTTTGTCAAAATGCAACACACGATAGAGGCACATTTTGGCTGAAGATCTTGTCTGCATATGTGCTGCAAATATAAATACACCTTCCTTTAATGGGCTCCCTCACCCTCCCTGGTTACAGTTTGGGAATGTAATTGGCCTGAAGCCACATGACTATATACTATATGATCATGTTGCCCACCTATGTGTGCTCCATTGGCTGATATGTGGGTGGATGTATCATATGATTGGTTGTCTCCATACCTTTCCTTTTAAATGTACATTTAAATGTTGTTGGTAATGTGATTTATGACGCTGCTGAAGGCCACAAGTTGTACTTTGTCACGTCAGTCGTTGTTATTGTCAATAGTTTAATAATTTGAAATGTTAATCAAGTTAATGTCAACCACTCTCTTTTCCTAAACATAATTAAGTGGCTTTGTTGCCGAAACCTAACTTTCTGTGAAGATGCTGGAGGTAAAAAAGGTTTTGGTTTGCGTGTGATTGTCTTCTAAAGACGCGTCTCGGTGCGATCGGCCTCTTATACAGATGAAATACAGGCAAAGTGTATGTGGAGGGACATCGGCAGGGAAATGTGAACTATTAACCTGCATGCAGACGAATTCCAGACAGTGAGCGTGAAAAGCAGAGCGCGATCACTCTTGATGAATTATCCACGATCAACAACGTGACCATGAGACACAGCCGAGGGCAGCATTTGCTCACTTTATCGCTGCCCTATTTTTATATTCGGGCACAATCGGCCGTGTGTTTCGCCACCACAAAAGCAATATTTGAGAGAAGAGGAGCACAGTCTGACGATCACGTTACAAACCTCAAACGCCACACTGGAACATTCTGATCTCAGGTTCAGTATGGGGATCACCGTGGGTTTGATAGAGAGAGAGAGAAACCCCACCCCGGCTCAAAAGACACTTAACACTAGCTGTGGGAATGGGCTAAGTGGCAGCACCGACTAACTACACACTTAGAAATCCTGCCCGATAGAAGCTCCTGTTACCTTTCTAGGACACAGAAACACACACAGTCCCTACATGGACTTCTGTGGACTCGTTTGAAAAATGTTATCCAGGACAAGATACATTTTCTTAAAATGTAATTCACAATGCAGTTTCCTTGTGTGGGAACATCACTTTTTTAGGGACCACAAACCGGATGTCAGGAATAATCTTGCCTGTCAATTAAGCAGCAGCTGTTATAACGTCAGAGATCTAAGAAGCCATCATTGGAAACTGTTTGGAAAAGGGCAAATGGTGAACCATCTGTCAACCAAACTCTTGCTGAAGCCAGTTGGGAGGAGAAAAGTAGAAAAGTCGTCAATGCTTTCAATAGAATACTCTCAAGTTCTGACATAATTGATGCTATGGCAGCATCTGTGCTAAACTCTCAGCATCGTTGTTGTTTAGAAGGAACATATGTTTACAAGAGCAGAGATGTGCTTTTGACCCAGTTGTTTGCAAAAGTCCCAAGTCATGTCCTGACGTTCAGTATTCAAGTCATAAACAAGTGATTAAGTGAGGTTCAAAGTTCAACAGTAGTTGACACAACATCGCCACCTCATGGTCACTTTAGTAGCTGTTCTGGAGTTATCATCGCATGCTATTAGCGTGATGGACTTTGTTCGTTTATCAAGGTATTGAAGGTGTTGAAATGTTAATTTCTTTGAGCAGGTTAACAGCTTGTCGTCCTTGAAAGTTGCGGTCACACTGTGTCACGGTTCACTGACGTCCCACATCCCTGTTTCTTACTTGCAAGAGGCGCAGACGAAGCAGCGGGGGTGGTAGGTCTTCCCCAGGGCGGACACCACCTCCCCCTCTATGAAGTCCTGGCAGCTGAAACAGCGAGTTCCGTACAGACGCTGGTAGTCCAGAGTACAGATGTATTCACCCTGCCGCACGAAGAATCCTCCCTGGGCCAGTTCAGAACCACATACTGGGATGGAGGAGGGACGGAGAGGAAGGGTATAGGAAGGATAAAGG
This sequence comes from Chelidonichthys spinosus, assembly GCA_029853015.1. Lineage (NCBI taxonomy): Eukaryota > Metazoa > Chordata > Actinopteri > Perciformes > Triglidae > Chelidonichthys > Chelidonichthys spinosus. Next base: position 7,049,117 of record CM056843.1, on the reverse strand, counting down.
GAATGGGAAAAGGGAAGGATGGATACAAGAAGGGAAAGAAGAAGAGTTAGACAAAATTGATGCAACATGAATGTCTTCAAGCCATGCAAAATATGAGACAAACCAGGGCGGACATCCATCTTTTATATTGAAGTTGGTCCAAATAGTTGTGGTTGCTGCATGCTGAATTCAATAACTATTGTGATCTTTCACATCCATACACTGATGGAAGAGGCTGCTATAAGAGTCATCAGTATTTAAACAAACACACTCTCACACTAATGGAAACGCCTTTGAGAGCAATTTGGGATTCAGCATCTTGTTCAAGGAAACTTGGAGGAGCCGGGAAAGAGGACAACCCCCTCCTCTGGGCCAGAGCCGCTGTACTATAGAACAGTACACTCTAATATAAAATACTGTATGATATATTATAGGATATACTGTGATATACTGCACTGGAGTATACTCTACTATGCTGCACTATACAATAACATAATGTACTATACTATATTGTACTCTACTATAGTGCAGAATAGTATTTTAGTGATATAGCGATATTTATTTAGTACTTCTGGAAACTATAATACACACATGCACACAAACACACATTTTTATAGACATTCTTTTAAAAATTTTAGTAAATAGTTTTACACATTTGATTGTCCTCAACCTGCTTTCAGAGCCACTTTCATAATTGGTGTTATTATATATACGTGTGTGTGTGTGTGTGTGTGTGTGCATTTTGTCCGGGTCTTAAAAATACAGGAAACAATCAACTCCTCCTGTGAACACACAATGATTACACACGGTAACAATGGCAACTGCATGACATCACAGACCAGCCACGCCCTCGGGGGGGAAATCTCACTCTATTTTTCCACCCCTTTAACAAAAACATCACCACTCCTTTCTTTTCCCTCCATTCTTTCTTTCTGGTAAAACAACAGCAAAGATAAATGATAAATGTTTGCATTAACTACTCTGTAACTGCACTGTGAACTTTCTCATACACACACACACACACACACACACACACACACACACTGTCTCAAACCTATGACACATTTGTGGCCTGTGGGTGAGATCACACACACATAACAAAGGCTCTTCAAGACACACATATGCATCTTTGCAGGAATGTGAGGCGCCGGTTTCCCAGCTCTCATTAAGGTCTACATGGTAACTGCTCACGATGCTGACAGACAGCTTTAACAAATAAACACAAAGTTCCAGCCAAAGATTGTATTAAATATGGACGTAGTGACCTGAGATGGGGCATGCACCTGTTACTAAAGCACCTACTCCTTTATTTATGACAAACTTTAAGTGTTAATATCATTAAAAGGGATGAGTATCATGTATCATGTAACTTGCAACAGCAAATACAACTTGATTCAGGCTTTTCATTTTCATTTAGGCAATTTCTCTTAATTTCTCTTTCTAGTGTAATATCCACTATTTGCCTACAGGATTAGATGAACCCAAAAGTGACACATCACTGATGTAGCATTTCTGATGTTATTTTTTCAGTCTGAATTCTCACACACTAAACTGAAACGTTTTTCCTGCTAGTTACATAACGCTCCAGACGCCCCGCCCTTTTATCCGTACACTTTCACCCACATGTTGGACAACCTTGTGTTTGGGATTTGCATGATTTCACTTTGTTATCGAGGCCCGCGACGAGGTTACGCCGAGCTAATAAAACGACCACAACAATACGAGCAGGAATGTTTTCTCAGGAAGTGGACGGCATACTTTCCAGCGGCTGCTACCGGCTCCCCTACATCCGGTTCAGATGTCTGGCAACCTGTCTAGAATGAGATAATGCTCTGGGCTGATGGAGTAAACACCAACAGAGTGGAAAGCTGGATGGATGAGAGACATCAGTGGAAAAGGGGGATTCTCACGGCTCGTCCGTCATTTTCTGATATAATAAAATGAAAACTGAAGGGTTTAATTCAGGACAAATATTATAGTACTCTATAGCACCTTCTCAACAAGGAACACTTTGAGTGTATTTCTTTATAGAACATTTCTCATGACGACTTGTCTCAAATCACCTGAAACTTGTTATGAATAACTTCGAACTTTGACTTGAGAATTGCCTCAACAGACTTAGACGTTTTCTCGAAAGACTTGAAATTTCACTTGAGATTTATCTTGAATTACTTGACTCTTGTCTTGGACTTTCTCTGACAGACCATAGACTTGACTTTAAATGGTTAGAGACTTACTTAGACTTGTTTTAAATAACTTGAGATGATTGTCTCAGACTTGCCCTGAAAGACTTAAGAATAGATTTGAATTGTCTTGAATGACTTGAGACTTACTTTGCCGGACTTTGGACCTCGACTTGCTTAAAACAACCTGGAACTTGATGTAAATGCTCTGATACTTGAGATTTAACTTGGACTTGACTTCTGTGACACTTACTTGAGACTTCATAGAAATCCCACGACAATGACAAACTTGTCTCAAGTAACTTGAAACTTATTTAGAAAAAGACTTGCCTTGAACTTGTTTTGAGTAACTGACTTGACACTAGATATGGACTTGTATTGAAAGACTTGAAATTCACTTGAGACTTGTCTTGAATGACTTGGGGCTTGACTTGAACTTGTCTCACAGACTTGATACTTGGTATGGATTGTCTCGAGCGTCTTCTTTGACAGACTTTAGACTTGCTTCAAATGACTTGATATTTGAGATTTGACTTGAAGAAATAAAAGGAGCTCTGCTGCATAAAAGAGAAATGGAGGCTGGAAGTGGAGTGCAGCTTCCCGTCAGCTCGTCTTTCAACCCCTATGTATTTATACCTGCGATGCCAGTTGGCTCTGACTGTCTTATAACTTAGTTGCTTAAGCAGCTCAGCAGCTGAGCCCCTGTGAGCTCCAGTTCATTCATCATTCACAGCCACAGTCACACAACTAGAAAACATCACATCCTTTTCAAAGTGACAGCAAACCCAACCACTTTATATTATTGTTTTCGACTGCAGAACAGCAGCGTGGCGCATGAACTAGAGTTCCTGGAATCTAATACAGAAAGTGCATTACACAAGCGAGAGGAAGAGAGAAGGTGCTCTTTCTGTTCTGTCCTTCTTCGCTAATGGAAACCGTCAAAGCTGTCTTCCTCTCATCCCTTTCCCCTTTCTCTCATCTCATCTCTCTAATCCCTCACACATGTGGGACGTGTTAAAAAGCAGGGAGAGGCTGAACAAAGTGAAGCAGAGCCGGATGAGGAAGTCAGTAAATCAGGTTTAATCGAATGGGGACTGAGGTTCACTTTCAAGTTCGCTCCGACTGAAAAGAATTTTAAACAGACGGCAACTGAAGAAATTGATAAATTCCAAGTGCCAAGTCACGGCCCTTCTCGTGTCCCACATGGGGCCTTTTTTCTGGGAAACTGGAGACTTACTTGACTTGCAAATGATCTCTTAAATTCACAAACATCGTCTGTGAAATTCGTGGCACAATTCAAACAGGATCAAAAACTGATTTGTCTCGCATCGTTGGTATTATTTCCAAAATAAGGTCACAGTGTGGTAGCTGGTAGTACACAACCATTACCATTAACATTATTTGGACTTGTTGTAAAAGGAAGAAAGGTAAGTAATCAAGTTATTCAGCTGAGACTCTGGATCAGCTGTGCAATACAAAAGCGTCACAATCAGCCCTGAACTCAAAATGCATCCGAACGTTGTGTTCGAGCAGCGATTTCATTATTTTGAAACTATCCCGTCTCCACGGCAACATGGGGTGTGTGTGTGTGTGTGTGCTGATCTCAGATGAGATCATGAAACAGCCGATAATAGTTGTTTTGTCCAGAGTGCGTCGGCTGCGCGCCTGCAGCGTGATAAATCTTCCCAAGAGGCTTTGACCTGTTGACCTCGGGTGTGTGGCGGTGGGGAGTGTGTGCGTTAGACGACGGTGTACTGTATTGTGATTCCTAACAACCCACGAGTAACTTCAGAACCAATGAGATGAAAAAAGCTAATTGTTCATAATTACAAGAGTGCGAACGGGAATGCGAGTGCTTCTCAGGTGACCCATGTGAAGAAGGCATAAAGGTTACGCAGCAGCAGGAACTTGATTACAACACTTTCCATGACTGAAAGGCAGATTACTTCACAGGAAAGGGATAACTTCCATCTCTGAAGGCTTATCTCATGCACTATGAAGCCACTTACATAACTAGGAGGCTCTCGGAGGAACTCAATGTGCTGTTGAATCTGATTCCTCCGTATCGGGAGGATCCCAGAACCACAGGCTGGTCTTACTTTTCTATTCGGCGTGCAGAATTAGTGAGGGAGTTATACGCTTGAATGGATGGATGTGTAACACATTTGCCCTGGTGTGATCTGTAAATAAAATATGGTGCATCTCGTGTAAAAACAAGGCCTAGGGAGGAAAAGGAAATGGATTCAGTGGTTTGGACGTGATGGAAGTAATGTAGTTGAAACTAGAGCTGGGTATCATGTCTAAAAGCTTGTAGTAGCACCCCAAATATGTGTCTGGCGTATTACACGGCTGTGAACGTCTTTGTTTTTTGATGATTTAAATTAGCTTATGCTAATCACAAGCGCTAATGGTTGGGGGCAGAATTCAAATAATTTAAGATATGGGACTGAATCATTCAACAACTCTACTAAATATCCAGATCAATGGTTTTAAGCTGGGGAAAAAAAGGATTGGGGGGTTAGTTACTCTTTAAATGTTGAACGAAAATGTAACACCCAGCCCTTTTGAACACACTGATATGCTCTATGCATGTAAAATGCATTGTGTTTGTGTGTGGCTCATCAGTCCAGCCCTCCGCTGTACAAATGTGTCTTTCCACCACACTAAACCTCCAGAGACATTATTTACACACCTGATACGGTGTCATATAAAACAGAGATGTGCTACATCCTTGTGTGACTTTGACTCCGCCTCATGTTTCACTATGACTTCCACTGTGCCTGTGTATGAACAGGTTAAATATACATGTGTTATGTGCTTCCCTCTATGAATGTGCAACCTTGACCGTACCTCATGTTTTACAATGACTCACCATCCGTGTGTGTGTGTGTGTGTGTGTGTGGGATGGGTGGGTGTTGTGTTGTCAATCACTAGTCTATTCCATGACCTTGACTGCACAAGGTCGTCCTTCAGCTCGCATTGATCTGACCAGCTATGGGACGGTACTTGAAAGAAACACTCCTGCTGGACCGGCTTAAATTGCAAGCAGGCGTCTCTAATGAGGCAATGGGTGGGGCAGGTCTGTCTGTTGTCTGAACCACTGGGCTTCACTCATAAAGAGATGAGGATTTTCTGTCATGTGAGACTTTCTGTGTCCATTTTCAAAAGGTAAACCCAAAAATGAGCTCAGTAGAATTAGATCATGGTTTTAGAAGTTGGTCTTGGTTTCTATGACAACCAAACAAACTCCATCCTCTGAGAAAGACCCTGTGATGCAGCTGAAATATTTGAAACAGCCTGTACTACATTTTTCACTGACAGGTGATCTCTGGGAAGGGCAGAGCAGAACTCCACAGCATGGGAAACGTTACACCAAAGACAGAGACGAAAGGTTCTCTAACACTTTATCAAATACAATACAGTCATCTGCATGTATGATACACACAATATGGCATGCATGTAAAGATTTAAGCCCTTTTAAGTGTGTGTGTTCGTCATTGGGCTGGGAGTGCTGACCTCACATACACACACACACACTCAGCCCTGGCTCTGTTCTGGTCAGCCTGCTTCCAAGAAGGAGACAATCCAATAGCCAACACCCTACTGAGAACATCACAACCATCTGCTATTATAACACCACTGGGCCGAGCATCAGGACTTCAACATGTGGTCAGGAGGGTCTATTTACCAAGCTGACTTCCAGGAAGAAACACATACAGGCTGGGTAGTTGTACAAAAACAATACAAAACCTCAAAGGAAGACTGACTGACGACAAACATCTATTTCACACAACACACAGTCAGTTATAATTGTAACATGCTCCTTCGGTGGTTCATTTCTTACAGTTTTTCAGGTAAACTGTATGTTACTCGGGGGTAAGTAAGCATTGCTTTGTCGATATTCATGAGGAACAGCCACTTAAAAAACGCCCCTTGGCAGAGCGCCAGGTAAAACAAGCGCGGAGCGTATAATATGCTATAGAGAAGTTTGAAGATCCTCTTAGTTTTCAGAGATTATTATCATGCTCTTTTTAGCAAATAGAGATGGTAAGGTGTCATTGCGGAAAATACATCTGGTACTTCAGTCACGTGACAGCAACTAGCAAACACTACCTCGGTTCCGAGTCTTTTTTTAATTTGATATGAATTGTAACTTTAGATTTGCTAAAGACTTGCTGCCCAACGACCTCTCCTAACCATAACCAAAGGTCAAAGCCTAACCGCAGCCATCTGGTGAATGTTCGCAAAACTAGGGTAGAGACCTCGACGTGACTCTTTGGTCCCCCTCCCGATCAAAGATGTACCTGGTTTTGGCCTCATACAGCTTTAGTTGCTCCTACAGACTCTTTCCAGAATCCTCGCCATTTCACTGATTACTGAAAGCAATTAAAAGTGATGTCTGACAGAGGCCAAGATAAAGTCATGAGACTTTGGCCAGCTCCATTTGTTGAAACAAGAACATGTGGCTTCTCAAATATCAGTGAAGATCCCTGATTAAACGCTACACTACATGTATTTCTTTCTTGCGATATCAGAAATCAGAAACAAAAATCGGCATCCTGAAATCCTAAGTAACAGACGGAGAGATGAACTGTGTCCATAGTAATAAAAAAGAGGTTGGGAGCTGTGGTATAACCTTCCAGCCCCACTGATGTGTGTTCGTCACCATAACAACGAACAAAAATCCCTATTTTCTTTTGCACTAGTCAAATAACCATAGAAAACAGTTCAATATCCATCTACACCTATTCTATTTCTGTGAGTATATCTATGAGCAGAAATATTGTATTTATTGTTATCCCCAAACTATGTGCATTGAAAAGCAGCCAAGCTTAGCAGACTTCATGAATAAAACTGTTTTCAGCTTTATGGGGAAATATTGTGCAATAAAAGGCACTGCCCCTGTGTTTGTGAAGGAGTGTTGAGACTGTAGTGTGTAAATTACAAAGAAGGAGAGTGTGTTTAACTCTTTTACTCTACATCCCAGTTTCCCTGCAGGCTTGCTGACACCAGGGTGTGACCACATATTTGCACGTTGGAGTATTCCAATGCTATTTGGATGATGTGATGAGGGCCAGAGCAAAAACAGATTAGTCTGAGCTGTGTTGCCCGGGTCCTTTTGTCTGCAGCTCTCTGCTGGATGGTGCCCGTTTAAAGCTAGACATAACAGTATATACAGAGACGGGCACAGTGGGCACCTACATCTATCTCTTCCACAAACACACAGCTGACTGTTGACAGCAGCGACCATGAAAACAGCAATTAGTGGTCATCGAATGCTCCAAAGCTTCAATGTCGGATGGCTCAAGTATCACATGTTGGCAGGCTTTCAGTTCAATTTGACTCTTTTAGTTGACTTTATATAGAAGTGGCCCGCTACTTCTGTCGCATTGGTAATGGTACACGTCCCATCCCGCTATGTTAATCCCAACAGGAAAGCCGCTTCCACTCCTTTTTTATTTCCATTTACTGAACATGTTGCTACAAACGGTGCGGACGTATTCACTTTTAGCAGCGGAAGAGATGCTAAAGAGGCTAACATTAGCCCACCTTTATCCAGTTCTCCGCTCTGCTTGGTGTTAATTACACACGGCTAGCCGAGCGTTGACGGTTCCTCACTTAAGACCTGGCACTGTTAGCCTGCTGGCTAACACCCAACCGGTTGTAAATGGCAGTAATACACTAATATAGCCAGGGGTCGCTGGCTTGATTCTCTTCCAGGACAAATGGTGATATCTTAATAGAGTGCAGTGGGGCAGAGGTGAGGAAGACCTTGATATGAGTGTGTGTATTTATGGGTATTAAGATATTTCACCTGCTTATATTGTCATCTGACACCCGTCGCAAATGTGCTAAGAGGACAAATAACTTGTAAGAGAGCACCATAATGTGTTTAACTTGGCTGCTAACACTGAGTCGGATGTCTTTCCATGTCTTTGATGTTTAGGTTTGAGCCGCACAGAGAGCGATCTGAGCCCCACTCATCCCGCTATCATGTGTTTGACTCCCCCCCGTCACTTTCAGATCCTGTCAGTCCACATCTGGATGCTTTTAATAGCAAACCGCTCCCCCTGACTCCCCACCCAAACTATGAATAATCAGCACAATTAATAACCCATATTAGTTGGATATTCACTCAATGCGGTCATGCTTTGGATTTGGCCTTTTCGGCTCATTTGACTGTTCATCTACATGATATTAATACTCCTGAATGCCTGACACTAAATGTTCCGGCCAAGTGCTTCCTAATTAAGCTCTCTGGAAAGAAACAACATTTCCCAGTGACGAAAACATGCAATCTGTTCTTTTGATCATGACCTCCAGTAACTGCGAAATAATTACTTTTGATTATTAACACGTGATCAATTTGTGTGAGTGATCTATGGAGTGTAGTTCGTTCCTTTTTCAGTCAGCGATAAAAGCTCAGCCTGAAGGAACCAACTCCGCTCAATTACTAAGGCATGTGAGTGCTAATAGCCACACGATATTAAACCACAAGCAAGTCATTTTATACTAATCAGACCTCTTTAATGAGGTACTGTACACTTAAACGTGTATTTTTACAGCTGTAACTAAATCATATGACAGTACTGTGATGAAGCACATGAATATGGTGTTAATAATGACATTTCTAACCAAGTGTATTAATGGTTGAAAATGGTCCACCATTGAACTATGGTGGCCTTCAGGTAACGTAACAATGAGAACGTTCTCTCTAGACAGAGTTTGGTTTGTCCTTTCTGGGCTTCTGTAGCAACACGGCGGTGCAACGTGGCACACTCCATGAAGAAGACGTGCTCCTATATGTCGATTAAAACACTGTTAGAACAACAGTTAATAGTTGGTTGGTTAATAATCTTGTCTTTTACAGGAGAATCCTGTTTTGTAGTTATTTTGTATTTACCGTATTGTATGTTAGTATATATGCTGACTTGAGCAAACGGCGACCATAGTTGCAACAAAGCGATGCGCTAGATAGCAAAATTCGTTTGAATGCAAAATACAATTTCACCACTAGATGGGAGTAATTCCTTCACACTGTCTCTTTAAGTAAAATAAAATAAAAAAAAATGTTGCTACTCCTGGGGAAGTGCTTCTACATTTGCATAAAACATTTATCATGCGATTGTGCTAAAAGTTTAATGTTTATAGGATAATGCTGCACTCTGGGTAGGCATGGAGGCGAGAGGCTTTTATCATATCAACCAAAAGTAATTTATATTCTATACACTGCTTAAAACGCTGCAGGAACACTGCACTTCAGCTAGAGGTTAGTTCAATATGCTATTGTGGACAAAACCGACCCTGTTCCTTTACAACTAAACTGCACTATCAATATACGTTTCCATGACACACAGTTTTCACGTATTAAATATATGTTATATGTGAAACACTTGGTTCACAAACAAAAATAAACAAAAGCAACAAAAACTACATAGTTAGGTTCAAACATCAGAAATACTTGGTTGGATTTATTAAAAAAAAAACATCACGGTTTTGCTTAAAATAACTATGAAATTGAAACAAACCAAAATGGAACAAAAGCTATTTGGCTTACACGGCACACTAACATCAGTCTCCTGGTGGAAGCCCTGACATTTATGACCAGCCCACCACCCAGACCTCCTCCCGACATAAACTTCCATGGACCCGTTTAATTTGTGAAACATCAAGAGCAGACGTAATCCACGTTCCATTACTGGGGTGGTGGACAACATATGAGCACTTATTATATTTATAAGCTGTTTTTCTAGTAGTTGCTTTACTCTTCTCTCCAAAGAAAGTTACTGATTGACCAAAGAGCTTGTTACGACTATAATAACTTGGTCTGGTCTGATTATCTGATGGTTAATGTTTGCCCTGTTCCCAGATCTTCACTATTGATTATATAATCCTGTGATGAATAATGGGAGAATTATGAAAATAAATCCAAGTCCAAGCTGTAATAAAATGGAATTATGCTTTTAAGATCACAATCAAATAAACTGATAGTTTATTGCAATTGATATATGCCAACACCACCAAATGCATTATGGGACTTCACACATGTGCAGAGATAAAAATGGAGGCGGCGTTCTGCAGAGTGTACAGACAGGGAGTCTGCTGAGGGAGATAAACTCAGAAAAGCTGTAGCGACATCAACGGTCGCCTGGCAACCGGAGTGTGTGTTGACAACAACAGCCGTCTGACACGAGGCTCATGCTGAGAGTGTGGACAGGGAGAGGTCTCACACACACACACACACACACACACACACACACACCCATACACACACCAGCCCCCTCTCTCACACACATACATATAAACACACACATATCTCTAACTGATTAGACCTGACTCACCCATCTTATTGGCTTTCTTGGCAAATGTCCTGATATTGCCCAACCATCGATAACAATATGATTATGATTGACTTTACAATAATGGTGACCACTAACAGATAGACTTCTCTGCTCTGGGCTCTCCAGCTCTCTGTCCCCTCAAAGGTAAACTAAGACTGTCAAAATACAGCAACGGCAAGCTTGATGTATTTGTATGACTGTATGCTTGGAGTAACTGAAGGAATCTCAGTGTTTGGAATAATGATCTTCTTCTCTGCAGACATCATCTACGCCCGCTGAAGACGTCCCACCGCAGCACATTTCCTTATTCATTCAGATGTTTTGCAAAACATCTTGGCATTTAGTTCAAATTTTTCAATTTTTTAAACCATTCCTCAAGCTGCCGTTTCATCCTGCATCGCCTGCAGTACAATGTTCTCATTAATGTCATTAATTTCATCTAAAATAATAGTCCCCTTTCTTCATTTTCTCCAGCAGCTCTTAATTTGCTGAGTATCCTCACTCAAAAAGATAAGCCACATTCATGTCTATCCAACAGGCAATGCAAAGTGACACTGACCTCAAAGCCCGACATTTTAGTGCCCGAGAAGACTCAATCAGAATAACTGATGCCATTATTTGGTCTAATCTACAAAAAGATAGATGTTGAACATTCATAAAGAGTCTATATGACTTTAGCCTGTTCTATGCATCCTTTAAAACTACAGATTTCCCTTGGAGGCTATGTTGCTGCTTTGCACCCAAAGTCCAGGTCTTTCCTGCAGCTGTGAGGATCGTGGGTGACTGTGCAGAGAAGATGTGATAGCAGCTCCGTTACGTACCTTTACAGGCGAAGCACTTGATGTGGAAGTGTTTGTTCTGGACCCGGAGCGCCTCCCCTTTGCAGGGCTTCCCGCAGTTCTGACAGGGGATCGGTCCTCCTTGCTTTTGTTTCTGCTTCTGCTGCTCCAGAGGGCTGTGGACAGCCTGCTGCTGTAACACTGCAGGAGACACACAGAGACAGGGAGAGGACCAGTTTACATCTTATAGCGGTAAATACGGACCGCAATGATGAGAGCAGCTAAAGTGACACTTGATGATAAATCTGCCGGGTATATATCAGACAGTGGAGCGGACTTTTGATATAAGCTGAAGAACTTGTCTCATCCCCTCAGTTTCCCCTCCATCTTCATCCCCCCTCCCAAAGGCTATCCACAAGGCAAGAAGAATAGCCATACGAGGAATATACTTTTAGTTAAATACGATACAAGACATGTAGTAACATTACTCAAAATAGAAAATTATATTGGTTATGAAAAAGGATTATATCGCACATGATATATTGAAAGTAATACTGTACATATATTGAAAGTTATACTGCAAATATATTGAAATATAATAAACAATCACATTCTTTGGTCTCAATACATGGTTTGCATTCTGATGAGTACAATGAGTTACATGCTCTCCAAAATGATATATTCTAAAATATAAGGAAATGTTCAGGCCTACAATTGGCATGATCAGCAATAAAACCAGCAGACTCTATTCCACTGTGAAAAGAAGATAATTGTACGCAGCTTTACACCAAAAATACCTGCATGAACTGTGGCCCCTGATATTTATAGTATGTTTGTCTCTGTTTCTATCTTCAAGCTTCAAGCACCATCTGTTTGCCTCGAATAATCACACAAATCTTACTGTTTTACTGTCATATTTTACTATTGTAAAAAAAAAACATTTCTTTAATCCAAAAATACCCCAAACCATCACTTAGGAAGTCACATCAGACAAGAATATGAAAGCAAAAGCTTTTTGATTCATGTGTGTGCACAGAGAGCCTCCACTACTTGTTTTAATACAAAGTCCAGTCCCATTGGGGTCTGGTAGTCGGTTCCCCTTTACCCCGGTACAACGCCGCTGCTGACATCTCCATCATCGTCAGTACTCCCCCCCTCGTGATGACGCTGGCAGAATATGCCCACAAACTGATCGGGCATCGGCCCACTGAAAGGCCCTTTGTGTTCCCGGGAAACATTTGCCTCGTCAGACCGGTTTCATCGGGCCTCCATGGTTACTGGTAATTGGGCCTGGAAAGGGGAGTTCATCAACAGAATTGATTTAGAGAGAGAGCGGGAGAGTAGGAAGCCGGGGGATAATAGCTGTGAGCCAACAGAGCTGACCGCTGGAAAATCACCAAGAACTTGTTTTTCAGGCGGGCGGCCTTCTTTCACGTTTGCTCCACGTATTGGTTGTTTATTGGCACAATATTTGGACTCACACATTTAACCCCCTGCTTTTCTCCCAATAATGTTAAAGGGAGATTTCAAAAACGTGCATCAGGCAAAACAGCTGATGCGTCTGTGGAGCGGAGTGCATCATCAACCAGGTGATCAAATATTTGCTGTTGGATGGAGATGAGGAGGGGAAACCCCAAGGTGCTTTTTATGATCTGCAACTGAAGCATGAAATTAACAAGCTAGTTAGCTAATTACCAATAACCCTGATTCAACAGATTTCGTAATGTTCTGATGCTTTCATTTCAAGTCCACAAGAGAAAGAAAAGGCCTGTGCTGTGCTTGTAACGCTACACTGGTTATGGAAAAGGAGCCATTGACGTAACGGGCGCGATCCTCATTTAGTTGGTGATTCTAGATGTTGTAATGTACAGAACTTGAATGAAATAAATACACTTTAAAATCATAGAAACGTGCAAATGACTCGACGCTTACAAAGGAGCACTTTGTTCCTGCTCGGCTGGGGGTTACTTGACAGGAGAGTAAGTCCAGACCTACAGGAGCAACACATTCTTCAGCAGGTTTTACAAGGACCTCTGACCAACTGTACAGAACGAGCCATTTTAAAAGGTTTATGGTGTGTATGTCTGTGTGTCCAAGACAAACATAGCCTCCAAAACCTCCTTGGATCCCTTTACGATGCTAGCCCTCTGCCATTTTCTTTGGCTAGGCCTCACACCCAAGATTTCAAAAGTCTAATTCCCAAATCAGATTTTTATTCCAATAGAGAGTGAAAACAGTGCAAATATAATCCAAATATATGCATGAGGTTTTCTTTGGATGATGCTTAATTCCACAGAGCTGCTTTAATTCTGTCCATACTAGATTGCAATTTGATCTCTGAAAATGTGCTGACTTCCAAATTGAATCAAGACAAGAATTGGGATTTTGGACGAGAGAGATATTCTATAGTAGGTAGGATGAGGGGCTTTGTTGAGCGCTCACGTGGGCCTGCTCACCAATAAAGACAAGAATTTAGGAGGGGAAAGTCTTGGGTCCTCATAAAAAATAGGGTCTAAGGCCAGGTTGATTGCAACCATCTGGAAAATACAACAGTCCAACGGGGTTGGGAGGAGGGTCGGCGGCAGGGATTGGTAGTCCGATCTGACCCAGAGTGCATTGCTGTAGCCTTGCACCTGTTTGGGGGGATCCAGTGTCTTCCCTTCCTCTTCAAACAGCAAATAGAAGAGGAGGGCGGGGTTAGAGACGGAGACGGGAGATGATCTTTTGGGCCAGATGTAGAATCCAGACATTGAGGCTGCCAGTAAGCAAGACAGCGGTCTGTGATAAGGCTTCAATAATCTGAGCAGTTTGCGGTTTATATTTGATACAGATAGTTGACAACATGAATGATGAGTGCTTGATTAAATTGCAGTCCTTCTAAGGGCTTTTGGCAGGTCATCGATTTGTATCTCAATGCAACAAGCCATTTTTTTTGGCCATTACTCTGATGAGGATGGTGCTGTTTCCCTGCTGTGTGGCCAAGTTCCCTCTCTGTGTTTATCCTAGCTGAATGGTGCCCACATGTGTCCCTGCTTCACGCTGGTAACTCACCTATTTACAAAGTGCTCTCCCAGCATTCACCTGGCCTTTGCCTCAGGTCACCAACAGTAGTCGTTAAAGAGGAACACATTTATTGTGAAATCTGTGAGGATACAAATGCATCGCAGGCATATTTTGCACCAATGAGTGTCTGCCCTTCTGCCAAAGAAACTAGTATTAGATTGGTGAAAGGATTTAGAAATAAAATAGGAATGGAGGGGACATTCCCATTCATATAGAAGTATTATTACAGCCAGAACAGCAGCCCTTTGTATGTAAATGGTTGCCATTGTGACTTTGTAAAGTTACAAAGCACAAAGAGACAGAATAAATAAGTAAAATCACACAAATGAATGTTTCATCCACACTCTCTTATCATACCGTAGGACAGAACATAGCTATTGGCAGATGAGTGACTTTGGTGTTACAACTTTGATGTCACATTAAAGCAGTGGCTAGCTAGCTAGCGGCCTGCGAGGCATTAACTATTAACTATCGCCAACGTTTTGTGGAAAAGACGCAGTGAGGGTGAATTAGAGAAAAAGAAAAGCCTCTCTCAGAAGACTGAGTAGAGAAAATAACTAGTGGAAATAATTCAGTTGAATGTGGGTGATGTAAGAAAGTCATGGCTTTCCTTTTTTACGACAGAGAAAAGAAAGTCACTTTGCCGTGTGCAGCAGCATATAGAGTCCTCCCCCCCTGCTTCCTGTGCCCTGTCTTCTCCCGGACCAGTTGTCCATGTCATCAATCAGCCTTCCTGGTGTCTGTTACCTGGCTGACAGCCACTACTGATTCCGTTGTCCCAAAGGTCGCAGCCAGGCAGGCAGCTATCCGAGCAATGCAACGCTGCATGTCTGTGCTGCACGCAGTCACACCACTGGAACCGCTGACGGACGTTTGCAGGTTACCACCAGCACACGTACACTGTCCAAACACGGGCGCGTGGCTTCGCCATATAAACGCGGGGCATCTCTCATTGGTGCGTCATGAAGAAGACCCCATACAGGTCACCCACATGCAGAAAATACACGCACATGGAGTAAGGTAGCACCGCCCACTTCACAAGTGGAACACACACGCAGTTATATGTCAAATGCCTTTTCAAGAAGCCATGCTCCGGCACCTCCTAAAAATAGAGCGCTCCCTCGACTCACGGGGATCCCGTGGTCCTCTGCAGCATTCCTGGTGTGAACCATCTGCAGAGGCGGCAGGGGATCAGTGTGCTTGGCCAGCTGTTGACCTTGGGGATTTTCACTTTCTTGAGAGTAAACATATGAACATGCTCCAACGACATGTAGAATACATGTTCGTATTTTTATGGGAAAGCCAGCCCTAAATATATGGCATAATACTGTATTGCCTAAATGATGGTGAATATGAATTAAAAGCTGGTGTTTTATTAGAAGGACATTTTCTTTTATTTAATCTCTTTAATTGTCTTGGTCCCCGTGATAATACGATTAACAACATGTAAAGATTTTTTAAGAGTCTGCTGACACCTGGCCTTACCTCTGGACAGCCATTACTTCAATGAGAAAGATTTTCCTGCCTGTCATCCCAACGGAAAAGTTACTCCATTATCTCATGCTTTCTAGTCGCCAAGAAAAAGACATGACCAGAGCCTATAGGCCAAGTTCAGTGAATACAAGTCCTGTACAAACGTTGGAAAGAAGCAGAGAAAGAATGACTGAATTTATATAAAATATACATATATATATAATTTAGGTCATTCTTTGGGCTAATGTTAGCATAGTCTTCCTTCATTGATTGTGTTGCTATAGTAACACTAAGGCGTTGCCTGTTGATGAAATATCAATATTAATAGATATTGGGATTTTCCATTGTGACTATATTTTTCTTGCCCTCCCCAATGCCCTGACATCCACCTGTGCAAACCTGCAATCTGACCCCGACAGCATATATGACCTTTGACCCCAAGGTCAAGCACTACAGAAAGTTGACCTCCGACCTCTCTGACAGATGACACCAGTGCACCGTTGTTGGCTCAGCCCTTATAAAGACAACGGCACGCCATATAAACAGGAAACTAACCAAGTCAACCAATTCTCTGATAGACTGTAAGTATGTTTTGATACTGGATACAGTAAAACTGCTTGTGGTAGAAAACTACTAGCTCCACTAGTAATACAATTCATAATAACTATGAGCAGAACATTAATCAGTCGTGGTTTTTTCGGTTTTGGCCCAAAGTCAAGCAAGACATGGTGACCGCTGTGCTTTCTAATGAATCTGGTCTTTGTGTGAAAACATATGATTCCTTCCATTCCTGTGACAGATGAGTCAGCGAATATTTCTTCCACGTGGATGACAAACACGGCCTACAGATACGATCCCACGTTCTGCTGCAGCAGCAGGCTCTGCTGGAACATTTCCACGTCGAGGTCCAACCAGCAGAAATACCATATTGTCT
This sequence comes from Chelidonichthys spinosus, assembly GCA_029853015.1. Classification (NCBI taxonomy): domain Eukaryota; kingdom Metazoa; phylum Chordata; class Actinopteri; order Perciformes; family Triglidae; genus Chelidonichthys; species Chelidonichthys spinosus. Next base: position 7,032,364 of record CM056843.1, on the reverse strand, counting down.
CTCTGTTGATTTCACTGGATCAGCATCTCTGCTATGTCAAAACCTGCACTGCATAAGATATAGTTGTATATAAGAAGCTGTTTCTCATGTTTGAGTGAGGAAACCTTAATGCTACAGCACTAAGGTAGGGCAGGTCCATCGATATGCAACCCTGTCTCCTGTACTTCCTTTATTTAGCAAAAATCAAATCACCCTGCCCCTCCAAGTTTCTTCTTCCATTATAATGTCAGTTGAAGATTTAAAATGTCTTGGTTGAATTGAGAAATATCCGCAGAGAAGAAGTTACAGAAACTAGGACAAGAGGGAAAAGTAGTTCCTCAGACTGAGCCTGGGGACTGAAGTCATTTTTAGACAAAGATGAATTGAGAGACAATGAGACGGCACAACATCAAAGAAGAGGGAGAAAAAAAAAGAGACAGTCGACATGATGCTCTCAGCACTAACCCGTCTGGTGAAAGTGCTGAATAACAGCGGGGATCATGTGACTGCAATACAGACACTGTGATGCAGCAGAAAAATCAGTGAGCGGCTGAGCGCGCATGTGTGTTCTCCTGTGTGTATAAATGTACGTGTGAAGGATGCTCTGCTAACCAAACAGCTGATTGAGAGGAAGGCCAGTGTCGACGGGGGAATGAAGTAAAGAGACAGTGAGGGATTGCTGCTGCGTGTTTGCAAAGCATTTCAACCCAGAGAGAAACAGCATGAGTCATGAATAGAGCCTCTCTGTAGAAAGCATTGTGTCAGCTGTTTGGGCAGAGCTGGTGCAAAAACACAGGCATATGCCAAGCAGGTTTAGCACCTAAGGGAGAGAGGCTGTACCGACATCCACAGGACAAAGACACATTATACAGCCTCTAAGTGGGCACAGACAGACCTCAATTACTGCTGGTTTCACTTTCTACTTGAGAAATAAAGGAGTAAGTTAAAGAGTAACTAAACCCTGAGTTTTGGCTGAGGTGCATTTAACCCGCCATTTACCATAACCAGCGTAGCATTACGCCAGCTTCACGCCTACGTCCTTGCACCGGTGCGAGATATGTGCATGCTAGCGATTAGCATTCAGAAATAGCATAAGTGGTTTACGCCAGTAGAGAGGAGTTATTATGAATATTCATCACATAACATGTAGAATTCAAGATCTAAATTCCTCGATAACGCAACTAAATACCCATAATCATCGGTTCTAAGCTGAAAAAATGATAATGCACTCTTGAATGTAATTCAAACGCATTATTAATTATCAATACCATCATCAATAACAGACGTTTTTTTTTTAATTCTTAGAACGTCAAAGGTGTCAAAGTGAAGGACACACAGATGGTTTGTTTACTGACCAGAATAGTGACGGGCGTCGCTGTGACTGCTGACCAGCAGCCAGCCATTACATCACACGCCCAGGATACCCTGTCCTTGGCTAGGACCGACACAGCCTCGCAACTAGAGTGGTGTGTGTGTGTGTGTGTGTGTTTGTGTGTGTGCATGTGCCTCATACTTTCTACCTGGAAGTGTACATGCATGCACTGCCGTCATTCATTTTGATTAAATTAAAACAAGGCTAAATATGAAACAATCAACTTTCTCTTAAAGCACGTGTTTCTGTCTGGTATGTCAATGTACAGAATGTGTGTTTAGTGTGTAGAAGCACGTGGCCTATGAGTGTGTGTGTGTGTGTGTGTGGGTGTGTCACCTGTGTGTCCTCACGATCACATACGTTCTGTTACTATAAATACAGAATATTATACAGATAATGCATATCCAATGTCGTACATCCTCTATTTAAAGGTTATTTCACTCCCACCGCAAACAGGTCACCATGGGAATATATTATATTTGTGGAAACATCAAGTCTATATTAAGTGTATAGGCTACAGTGGATGCAGAGACAATTTAAACATACAATACATTCAATTGTATTTTGCAAAACACCACAGACACACCGTGAATCGCTTTACTATCATAGAGATTTCTTCTTAGCAACTGGCCCTCTCCACCTCTTTGTAAGCAGCCCAAATGGCCAAGCTCCCGGTGCTAGAGATGCAGGCAGGGGACCAAGACAACACTTTTGTTGCCAGGGATGTTGCAGTCGGGCAGGCAGCGTATCAACGTGCAGCACGAGCATTCAGCCCGCTGCCACGGACTTGTTGTTGTCATTCACGCTGAATTCAGACAGAAAGTGCTCTGAGCTTCTGAGCGGGCTTGCATAATAGGAGGCCTTTTTAGCTGAAGGTAAAGCACTCACATAGACACACACGGTCGTGACCTTTGGAAAGATTTCTGTAAGTCTTATCATTTATTGCACTAACAACTTGTACTTAAGATAGGCAAGTATACGAGCAAATCCTCAGCTACAACCAGGCAGGTGAACACACCACAAACAGCTTCTCATTGGTTATTAAAGGTCATCGTTACCTTTCTCCTCTGGCATTGTCACTCAGCGGCTTTCCCAAACACGATATTTTCTTACGTCCTTCACTGATAGTTATTACAGACGATATCCCAAAAATCTGTTCAGAGTCCTCTGATGGTGTCGCAACACATCCTCAACACGCTCTAGAGTAATAATAGATCAGAGTGAGGATGGAGTGAGCGCTCTGTCCGCCACTATCTCTGGAATGAGCTGTGGGTCATATGACTCCCAATGTCTCTCACTCTCTCTCTCTCCCCTATCTCTCTCTCCCACCTCTGAGTTATCACAGCTATCCGATATAAATAGAAGCATGTGCAGCTCAAAGAGAATGACACCTCCTCCTGGTTGTCTGTCACTGGGCGTGTCCCAGTCTCCCCAGTCTCCCCAGTCCAAACCAAATTCCACTTTGACGTCTCATTGATGACTAAACTAGGGTTCAGTGTGCTCAGAATGTGTTGGTGTTGACACGGTATTTAGTGTTCCCGTCCCTTTAGGGATATTTGTTCATCATCAGGGGACATCTTTATTTTTAGCATCGCCTCCAAAGCATTCCACGGATTAAAGCTGCACTAATCTTTGTGTTCTATATCAACTCTATGGATCAAATACAAGTAATGTGTGGCTCTGAAAATTGAAAGAAATTTGGAGAAAAGCTACACTAATCAATATTTCTTTCAGATTAAAGCTTTTACTTATTCTGATAACTATCCTGACTACAGGTCATGCGACGTGGATGTAGCCTCATACGTTTTCCTCCTTTAACTGACTAGAATTTAACCCACAATACAGCCCCCTGTTTCCACTATCGTTACTGAAGAGAGGTCAACTTTCCTGTTGGAAGCCCTGTTTTTTAACCCGTCCACCACCCAGACCTCCTCCCTAAATGGACTTCCACAGACTCTTTTGAAACTAATTTGTGATACGTCAACAGCTAACGTAAAACACAACAAAATGCCTTTCCATCAAAATGTAATTCACAATGAAGTTTTTTTGTGTGGGAATATTATTTTTTAGAAAACCAGGCTACACAATCTCCACACTCATAGACAACCTTTCCATTAGCAACAGCAAAAAACAGCCAGAAAACCTCACTAGGCCTTGTGAGAATCAAACTGCAGATGGACAAAGCTACCGACTTTGATGTTATAATAGGTCAGGTTTATAGTTTTTAATTAGTCAGCCAGCAGTGTCCGAAATAATGAATTAATGCAGGTTTAAAAATGGCAAAAGGGAGTACATGTTATTTCTCGAGGATAAATGATTTTATAGAGGACAATGGATGTACCGCCACAGTCTGACTTTGTGACTTATTTGATTTGAGAGTGTATCTCGAGTACAGTAACACTGTATGCACTGCTACTGTATCTACATATCTGATTTACGTTCAAGGTGACTTCATATTGAGCAGCTGTGCATTCTTTGGTATTTGGAGACTGGCTTTAACTCTCACCATTGATCTGAGCTGATATCTAATCAATATTCAGGCCTGTAGAGAGTCTAAAGGAATCTTCACCATCTGTAATCCAACTAGCGTCACACTCAGAGCTCAGCTGACTGAGTTATGAGTGTGATACTGTGCGAGGTTATTGTATAATGAGGCAACATAATAAGATCTTTACACATCAACAGTTGGGTTTTCATGAGGAATTCACCACTCGGATGATTTCTAGTACCCAGCAGCAAAATGGTTGCGTGTTGTGGCTGAACCATGTAGAGAAACAATGAGGTCATTCTTCATTCAGCTGCTGTGGGGTCACCATAGGTAATGTTAATGATGTTGGACCTTCTCCATCTTCTGGGCCCCACTAAAACAATGAGCACTTCCACAGTGGTGAAGTAAGCGGGCAGACTCATTAGGCGGTGCGCCAAGCTTTTCAGAGCAGAACTGAACCAGATGACCCGAGGGGGAAACGCGCTGCCATCCTGGTGAAAGAAGTGACGTCTCCTATGGTGCATCAGCCTACATATTACTTAGTTATCGTAGCCATGTGATGCTGGGTCGTGTGAGATTCCCCTCCTGTCGTCACTGACGTCTAGAGCTCGCCAATAAAACCTCATCTGAGTACAGAGACCAGATGAAAGTATGTGTAGAAATGTGTATGATCCAGAGTCTGGATGACATTATGTTAAGCAGCTACAATGTTAGCCCAGCACCCATCAATCCAAACTCCATTCAATCAGACACAACGCAGCAACAGTGGTTATTTCAGCCATGATGATGAAACATTGTTGGTGTCTACAGGGAGGTAAGCTCCGCCTCCTCTCCAGCACACATAGCAAATTTTCGGCGTACGTTACTCACAGTTTGACTGCGGGATCATTTCTGTTTTTGTGTGTTACTCACGAGTAACACAAGGAGAAAATGTGCTTCAAGTCTCTGCCCTCCAGGACACAATACATCAGCTTTGGGAGATTTCAGGTTTGGCCTTGAAACAAAGGATGTCACTTGAACCCCGGTAGATAGAAGACAGGCGCAGCATGACCTGCTTTTAAAGGCATGACATGCTAGTGAACGGTTTACTCTGCCAGGCCAGATCAGCAGGAGTCCATAAAGGAGGTTATTAAAAACCACCCAAAAATAAGACAGGACGTACCAGGGAAGTGTATAAAGAATGAGGTTATTGTTGATGAGCAGAGAGACATGCCAGAGGGACTGAGCAGCGAGTCTGGCCTCATTTCATCTCTGACAACGTCCCCTCCATTCTCACACATCCTCTCTTCTTTCCCTCCCAGTCTGATGGAACATGAACCGAAGTTCAGTAAATGTAGGAACCTTCAGTGTGCGTGGTGGACTTTGCCATGTGACTCAGCAGCAGGCATCGCTCGTGTGTGTGTGTGTGTGTGTGTGTGAAAGAAAAGACACAGGATCTGCATTGCAAATCCTCCAACACCAGAGGTGCCATGTGGCTTCTACAACAAATCCAAAAGTGAGACCAAAACAGAGCGCTGCCGCTTCCAGACGAGGCAAAGAAATAAAGCCTCAACCCGATTTATGGCTGCATGAAGACATTTAACAGGATGAAAATGCCAAATATGAGAATAAAAATGCCACTTTGGGCTTTTTTTCACAGGAATGTATACAGACCTTTTGGTGCTTTTTGAATAAATACCATTAGATACCATAACAATGGTTTAGTTGCAATAATCTGGCAACAGCTTTCTGCAATGCTCTTGACGCCACTTGTTAGACTTTCATGCTACCAAGCAGCCTGATTTAAGAAATCCATCAAAAGCTTTAACTTTACGTTTGTATTTGTAAATTATCTGGCTGAACTAAACCATAAAAAAAAAAAAAAACACAGAGCAAACTACAATATCAGACAAATGTGAAAAAGATAACGTACAGACCAAAGCAACAGAGTTTAAGCTTGAATGCAGGAAGGGCAGCCGGCAATATATTACCGACTGTGTGAATGAGAAAATGAATAGGCTTATAAAATCACTGCCCCATAGAGCCAGATAGATCGTAACTGTAATTACATTTGTGTATTATATTAAATGAATGTGGTGCTTCGATGTCTTCTTATCAGAAGCTACTTTATTCATTCCCCTTTTGGGAAAATAGTGCTTCTCCTTCTTTCTGCTGCAACCCCGGCGGTTTGAAAGCAAATAAAAAGTACCATGAATACAAAAACATAATTCAAAGTGGTAAGAAGGTTTCCTTCCATGTCTTATAATCACCCACAGCAACATAAAAGTAACATTAAGTCAGGCAGAGAACCGCAGACTGTCTGCAGGGCTGGAAGACACGAGTCAGAAGGTGACAGAATATATGATATAAATACTGAAGTCTGAATTATCACATTTACCTTCTTCTTATTTGTGTAATATTATCTCACGATCTGCACATCGAACTTTGATGGGTTAAAAACAACCTGTCTGTTAGCACACTGCTGGAGCACAACAATTACTGTAACTCCTTACTGTTAGGAATGATGGCCCAAACCATGAAGAACATAGAGCCTAGTATCAGGAACAAGAATGCTCTTTGACAGCAAGCATACAAAGTACTAAACGGAGATATAGGAAGGTTTTCACCTTGACCTTATCTACAGAACATCGCCCTCCATTCTCATGTTCCCACAGTCAATGCCAGTATTCTTTAAGTATTCTGGACTACAGTCAATTACTCCCTGCAGATAATTCATGACAAACCTACATCACTAAAAAGAACGAGACTATCATAAAAGGCTTCACTTCAAAGGCTCAGATGACCATACCGCTACTGGGAATACTGGTGGGCTGGATAACGGATAAGGGATCCCAGTGAGCCCATAGAGGGATCAAAATGCCTGCTGATGTGAGTCTCGCTCTCTCTCTCTCTCTCTCTCTCTCTCTCTCTCTCTCTCTCTCTTTTGCTAGTGTGTGTGTGTGCATGTGTGTGTGTGGGTGCCTCTGCAATGCACCATCGACCCCAATCCCAAGTCCAGGTCATTAAGCTGAGTTCAAAGGAGGACATTATAGGTGGGATGGTATGCATGTGTGTGTGTGTGTGTGTGTGTGAGCGTGAGTGTGTGTGTGAGCGTGAGTGTCTGTGTGTGTGTGTGTGTGTGTGTGTGTGTGAATGCCAACCACCAAGTAAAAAGCAGCTTACCTATAGACCTCCAAAAGAAGTTTTTAAAGTGAACAAAACTACTACTTAACCCATAAAGGTTCATATCTTTCTTTCACTACTGTAAAACCCAGGATACACTGTTTTGCTAATATATAGGGATGACAGCGCTGCGGCCTCGTCTCAGACCCAATCAGAGCCATCCACTGTCAATATCTTCAAACTCCACATCTCCATGTGTCATCTCCCTCTCGTTTTATAGCGTCTAAACCAAAGACGTGGAGAGGTAGACCGTCTAACCCTGAAAACACCCCAGACTGTAGAGAGCTCACAAAATATATCAAACACTGTCTCCCCAGATACTTCCCACGACAAATAAGCTGACCTCTTTGTTGCTTTTGTCTTAAGTCATTTTAACTCGTTGTTTTAACTCAACCTAACCAAGTCGTTTTCTTGCATATTAACTGTACCCAGGGTGCTTCACTTCCTCTATGTGGATGGATTAGTGTGTGAGGCAGAAAGTGGGTGCAACTGTATATCAGTGTTGTTTATGTCTGCTTTTGCAAATCCACCCCTCTTTGAATATAAAGTGCTGTAGATGCACAAATAAAACCTCTGCAGTGGTGGAAAGCTGGTGTTTTTGTGGTGACAGAATGTGTGTGTGTGTGTGTGTGTGTTATCCATGTAAACATGAGGGAACACCCACCAGATTATATAGCTACCATAACAAGACACACACACACACTGTCAGCTCCAGCTTCTCATTGGAGGGAGAGAGGAGGCTGTAACCAACGGCAACCAGTGAAGGCATGATGGGTGGAAGAGTGCCAGAAAAACAGGAGTCTCCAGACTGAAGCCAGCTTGTTACAGCAACTATTTGACCTGGAATGAGTCTGAAATCTTCCTGAACTCTCTCTCCTTTTCAAACACATCAACCTTCTTTATCTCTCTCTCCTTTCTTCTCACTATTTCAAATTTAAATGTGTTTCATTGGCTGAGATTCAAGTGTATATTAAAAAAAAATGTCCGTTATCTATAAGTGACTGAAACTGAATGGTGGTTTTACAAGTATAGCTTGATTCTACAAATTCTCTAATTAAAAAAAAATGGTACCTGAAATGACAATCAAGTGGCAAATAATAGACAAATTATAGACAGATACTATACAGTTAATAGATGGATAATAGACAGATAATAGACAAATAATAGACAGAAAATGGAGATTGTTGGATCAGTAAATTCAGCTTTGTAATTATTAAATTATTAAACTTGCCTAATTCTTGCTCAACCTGCGAAAAAACTTTAAAAGTATCCAATACATTCTTTTTCATAAAATATACTGACATATCTGAAGGGCCACACTTGGCACAAATTTTAGCTGTAGTTTATAAACAGTCATCTTAATCTGTATGGGATTGGACACATTAGGTCTTCATTAACATAATCCTCCATGACGATGAATAATTTACATCAAAACACACATTCTACCCCTCTACAGAATATCAGTGCACTGGTATTAATACATGTGCTAAACACCAATCTGCTCACCTGTCCACAAAATAATCAAGTACATGCCGTGAAGTTCAATTAAATCTATGTCTATGTACCTGGTTGTTGGTTGAAGGAAAAGAATTTGGTGCATCGTATCTCTTTTTTAAACATGAGGCTGCATGGTGTGATTACATATGCATAAACAGGGGGAACACCCTGCAGTTTAACAGCATATAATTAAGCGTGCAATGTATTTAGCATAATGGTGCTAAAGGGTAGAAACACAGTCCCACATAACAAAACCCATTCCTATTACTGCTCCTAAATGTAACTCCAGTTCTAATCCCGACCTAACATCTCTTTATCCTTATCTGGTCTGCATGAGTGTAGAAACACACCGATAGTGGCGCTTCACACTGACAAGTACTAGTCTACTTTAAAGCTGAGGAGGAGGATTAGTGATCACCAGGGAGGCGAAACATGAAGCAAACGTATGTCTTCACCACAGTTTATCTCCAGTCTTAAGCAGAGTATTAACAGCAAAAAGAAATACAAGTATCACCCACATTTTAATAAATCATGGCAGGAAATGAAAGGAAAGGATTCAAGAAGGAAAGGAAATCAGAAGGAGGAGACAAGAGGAGAAACAAGGAGAGGAGAGAGGAGAGAGGAGGAGAGGAGAGAGGAGAGAGGAGGAGAGGAGAGAGGAGGAGAGGAGAGGGAAGGAAAGGAAATAAGAACACTGGCTCCCTGTTCATTTTACAATTTGTATTAAGATTTTACTGATAACTTTTACATCACATTACAGGAATGCTGACCCAATAAGAGCCTGTTTGCAATCCTCGGGCGGGACCCTTCTTTATCAGGGCCCCTCGGCTTCGGGACGTCCTGCCCGAGGAGATGAGGCTTGCTGGATCGATGACATTTTTATAGACTTGCTTTTATGCAATGTTGTTTTATGGTCTTTTTATTTTCTTTATCATCTATTCATTTTTAGTTATTCATTTGTTTTTTACTGTCCTTTAAAGGTGCCCTATATTTATTTCACTTCACTTTCTTAAAGATATATTCGTATAGATATGTATGTGCTTTTATTATTGTAAACTTTTGTTTTTAAAGGTGCTATACAAATAAAGTTTATTATATAAGAGAGGGGGCTGCACGGTGGTGTAGTGGTTAGCACTCTCGCCTCACAGCAAGAGGGTCCCGGGTTCGATCCCCGGGTCGGCCCGGGTTCCTTCTGTGTGGAGTTTGCATGTTCTCCCCGTGTAAGCGTGGGTTCTCTCCGGGTTCTCCGGCTTCCTCCCACAGTCCAAAGACATGCAAGATGGGGATAGGTTAATTGGTGACTCTAAATTGCCCGTAGGTGTGAATGTGAGCGTGAATGGTTGTCTGTCTCTATATGTCGGCCCTGTGATAGACTGGCGTCCTGTCCAGGGTGTACCCTGCCTTCGCCCAATGACAGCTGGGATCGGCTCCAGCCCCTCCGCGACCCTAAATACAGGATAAGCGTAGGGGTGGGCGATATATCGAGTATACTCGATGTATCGCGGCTTGTTCTACATGAGATGTAGTAAATGACTATATCGTGAACATCGAGTGTATGTTGTTACGTCAGTTTCTAAGCCGCCGCGGCCGAGTGTGACTTGTTTTAGCGCAGCGCTTTCCTCTGTACCCAGGGTGCTTCACTTCCTCTATGTGGATGGATTAGTGTGTGAGGCAGAAAGTGGGTGCAACTGTATATCAGTGTTGTTTATGTCTGCTTTTGCAAATCCACCCCTCTTTGAATATAAAGTGCTGTAGATGCACAAATAAAACCTCTGCAGTGGTGGAAAGCTGGTGTTTTTGTGGTGACAGAATGTGTGTGTGTGTGTGTGTGTGTTATCCATGTAAACATGAGGGAACACCCACCAGATTATATAGCTACCATAACAAGACACACACACACACTGTCAGCTCCAGCTTCTCATTGGAGGGAGAGAGGAGGCTGTAACCAACGGCAACCAGTGAAGGCATGATGGGTGGAAGAGTGCCAGAAAAACAGGAGTCTCCAGACTGAAGCCAGCTTGTTACAGCAACTATTTGACCTGGAATGAGTCTGAAATCTTCCTGAACTCTCTCTCCTTTTCAAACACATCAACCTTCTTTATCTCTCTCTCCTTTCTTCTCACTATTTCAAATTTAAATGTGTTTCATTGGCTGAGATTCAAGTGTATATTAAAAAAAAATGTCCGTTATCTATAAGTGACTGAAACTGAATGGTGGTTTTACAAGTATAGCTTGATTCTACAAATTCTCTAATTAAAAAAAAATGGTACCTGAAATGACAATCAAGTGGCAAATAATAGACAAATTATAGACAGATACTATACAGTTAATAGATGGATAATAGACAGATAATAGACAAATAATAGACAGAAAATGGAGATTGTTGGATCAGTAAATTCAGCTTTGTAATTATTAAATTATTAAACTTGCCTAATTCTTGCTCAACCTGCGAAAAAACTTTAAAAGTATCCAATACATTCTTTTTCATAAAATATACTGACATATCTGAAGGGCCACACTTGGCACAAATTTTAGCTGTAGTTTATAAACAGTCATCTTAATCTGTATGGGATTGGACACATTAGGTCTTCATTAACATAATCCTCCATGACGATGAATAATTTACATCAAAACACACATTCTACCCCTCTACAGAATATCAGTGCACTGGTATTAATACATGTGCTAAACACCAATCTGCTCACCTGTCCACAAAATAATCAAGTACATGCCGTGAAGTTCAATTAAATCTATGTCTATGTACCTGGTTGTTGGTTGAAGGAAAAGAACTTGGTGCATCGTATCTCTTTTTTAAACATGAGGCTGCATGGTGTGATTACATATGCATAAACAGGGGGAACACCCTGCAGTTTAACAGCATATAATTAAGCGTGCAATGTATTTAGCATAATGGTGCTAAAGGGTAGAAACACAGTCCCACATAACAAAACCCATTCCTATTACTGCTCCTAAATGTAACTCCAGTTCTAATCCCGACCTAACATCTCTTTATCCTTATCTGGTCTGCATGAGTGTAGAAACACACCGATAGTGGAGCTTCACACTGACAAGTACTAGTCTACTTTAAAGCTGAGGAGGAGGATTAGTGATCACCAGGGAGGCGAAACATGAAGCAAACGTATGTCTTCACCACAGTTTATCTCCAGTCTTAAGCAGAGTATTAACAGCAAAAAGAAATACAAGTATCACCCACATTTTAATAAATCATGGCAGGAAATGAAAGGAAAGGATTCAAGAAGGAAAGGAAATCAGAAGGAGGAGACAAGAGGAGAAACAAGGAGAGGAGAGAGGAGAGAGGAGGAGAGGAGAGGGAAGGAAAGGAAATAAGAACACTGGCTCCCTGTTCATTTTACAATTTGTATTAAGATTTTACTGATAACTTTTAAATCACATTACAGGAATGCTGACCCAATAAGAGCCTGTTTGCAAACCTCGGGCGGGACCCTTCTTTATCAGGGCCCCTCGGCTTCGGGACGTCCTGCCCGAGGAGATGAGGCTTGCTGGATCAATGACATTTTTATAGACTTGCTTTTATGCAATGTTGTTTTATGGTCTTTTTACTTTCTTTATCGTCTATTCATTTTCAGCTATTCATTTGTTTTTTACTGTCCTTTAAAGGTGCCCTATATTTTATTTCACTTCACTATCTTAAAGGTATATTCGTATAGATCTGTATGTGCTTTTATTATTGTAAACTTTTTTCAATGTGCTATACAAATGCAGTTCATTATATAAGAGAGGAAAGGAAATAGAAGATCTGATGAGAGAAGAGGAGAAAAAGGAGAGGAAAGGATTAAAGAAGATGCAAAGAAAATGACAGGAGGAGGAAAAGTGGAAGGAAAAGAGAAGAGGTTGAATACAGCAAGCAAGAGAGGATGTAGAAGAGTTGGACACAGTATAAAGAAGAATAGAGGAGGCAAATAAGTTGTTTCCTGTCCTGAATGGTGACAGAGGAGAAAGTGAAATGTTGAATAATTCACTGGAGCTCATTGATCTTTGTGTCTCTGTCCTTCTCGCTACATAGCAGTAATCTGACCCCAGTGCTAACTGCAGAGTTAGCTTCACATTCCCATGATGCATTTGAAAAACACAAAGGACAACATGCCCTGTTATGTTTCCTCTAAACTGTCACTACAAATAGCTCCGGTCGACACATGTTATTATAGGGATCACGCCATGCATACGTTGCCACTTAGAGAGACATTATAAATACATTATTTGTGGCTTCAACAATCATGACAAACATTCACTGTTGACTAAGATTTTGCTTTGTTTTCCTCCATCTTTCTCTTAGCATAAGGCATGGAGTCATAGTGGTTACTTGCACAGCCGGTTGCTGAACTACTGGGTTGCTAATCAGATTATATACACACCTTTATTCCTACAAGCCTTTATTTTGCCATTTCCCTAAGATAACCACTTCCTGCAAGCTTTTATTTTGTTGGTGCCTTTTTAATGTTTGGAGTCTTTATTTTTTTAAGCCCTTCTGACGAAACAGGAAGTAGATGCAAATCTCGTCTGAGAGCCAGAAACCTGACTTGGCATGAAAAGCACCTAGCTGGAACAGGAAGAAGGTATTGTGTGTTTTATTTTGAACAAATGCTTCTGGAAATAGCAAGCTTCAATATTGTCGGTCTGCGGTTTGCTACATTGCAAGACAAGTTTGATCGGTACAGCAGCAAATTTAAATATTACACAATATTGGAACATGAACTTCAGGTTTTGACACTCTGGCAACCCTTTACATAACACACTAGAGGGAAAAGGAAAAGGCAGAAAACCTTATAGGTCCCCTATAAAGTCGCCCTCAACAAACCACCAAGGGGCCTAAAAGGGTTCCTAGCAAAAGGACTTTTGAAAGGGATTCACCATAACATTACATCATATTCCCAATTAGACAGGAGATATTTTCAGCAAATTAATCTCCAAATAACTAAGATCTGATGATGAATTTAAGTAAATTGACGTGTTAGCCTGATTAAACAAGTCAAGCTTCCTGTTGGTGCACGGCTAACCCAGCTGCTACACATCTCACCCTATAAAGACAGTTCCCGTGTAATGCCGTCTCCTTTAACACACAGCTGCAGCTATTTAATGAACACGTTGCTTGTGACACAACTCTCTCTGGAGCTCGCTGTAATATGGGAGGCTGACCTTGATGGATGCTGTCACACCTAAATGTCACACACTCAGCATGTTGGACACAGAACACTCAATTAATACTGCATGCTGGAGCTCAGAGGTACGCAGGGAGGAATGAATTAAGTATGACTCAATGGATGTGACAGATTTCTGGAGACACTGAATGTTTTTACTTTTTTGTTTTTATACTGTAATTCACTTGTAATACGTGTAGCGACGTTGCAACGTGAGCTAGGCGAGCAGTTTTAACCCTTTGAGATCACATCCCCGTTCACACTGTTCACCTACTTAACAATATCTGCCCAATTACAAGAAAATCAATTTCTGCGTATTTTTACTCCAAAATCCAATATTTCTTCCCGGAAAACGAATTATGAAGTGTGTTTACCGGGCCGGCTTATCGTGACATCCATCCATCGATCAATCTGCAACTTTTAGCGGCGCGAGAGAAGGTCGTGAGCTAATGTTTTCAACCATCACATCAAATTCCTCCCAACGTTATGTCCCGTCTGCCGATTCCTGTTTCACTCAGGAAATACGTAACCATAGGGAAGGTAGATAATAACTTTAACCTCCACAAACAACAAGTTGATACTGATCCTCTGGTTATGGTATGTAGAAAAAAAGCATGTTGTTCATGTTAGTTTAATCCAAATATCGCCAATTCCATCAAAAACTGTGATGTGACCAAACTGTTCAGTGTGTGGAGTCATGTAGAAACAAGCCATTCCAGCCTCCATCAAAGGCCCAGCATGTAAAACAGCAGGCTGCAGTGAAATGTCACAAGCCCACACTACATTGCAGGCTTGATTACTACCGTGTGTGTGTGTGTGTGTGTGTGTGTAGCATCAACACAGGGGTTTAGCACCAGTGAGGTCAGCCAGTAATTATCCCAGTAAGAAGAGCTGTGGTGTCCACCGGACTGCAGTCTGGGTCTGACCATCGGTTGTGTCGAGGTATTTCATTCAGCAGAGAGGGCTCGACTCGAACAGCAAGAAGCAAGACTTCCAACCACGAGACCGGTTTTCGACACCACGTGTCCCAAAATGTTGTTGTGATGGTTTTCCTGAACTTAACTAAGTGGTTTGGTTGCCTAAACCTAACTGTTATTTTAAGCCCGACCATGATGGTTTTCTTAAACCTAACCTAGCAGCGCAATGTCGTCCCGACTGACGAAAGATACTTCCAATTGAAATACACCCACACCCTGGGGCCACATATCTTTCCATGCAAAACTCCTGCACGCTGCTGCTTCAAAGGACTTGTGACATCATGCATGATTTACTGTAATTGCAACAGTATGACAGCTGCCAAAATATAATGATGCATGCATGCAGGTCTGATGTGGTTCTGTTATCTTTAAATGTCATTTAAAGAAATTTAAAAGTCAATTATAGTAAATTTGCTATAAATTAAATGGGGCGGGTTCTGACGCATGCCAAACGGTAGCTCTGGTTAAGTTCAACTGTACACATGCAGTTTGAGAAACAGTATTGATCAGACTTGTGGCCGAAGTCTGAGCTGGAATTAACAGGCTGCTCCAGGATCAGCCATCCATATCAATCACTGATAATGATTCCCTTTAGCGAAGGGGCTCAATGTGTCTCAGCTACCTGGGAACCTGACACCAGCTCAGCTCGTGATAAACTCAAGTGTAATAACAAAATCTCTGGAATTGAAAGAATGCAGACTGTCCTGCAGACTGATTCCTCTCAGGGTGTGTTCATTTCCAAGCCTGTTCCGAGAGCTTTCTTTAAACCACTCCTTTGGTTGGAGGAGGTAAACAAAGTCAAACAAAGGGCTGAACCACCGCCGCACTGAGACGCCTGTAAATACAGATCGCACTTCTCCATGAGAGAGGCTTCTCTTCTTCTCGGGTCGCTTCATCTCTGGTGCAATTTGTGTTTAAGGTGAAACGATATCGGACATGGCGCGGATACTGAATGTAACTGGATCAGGCATCGGTGACAATTTCAATTAATTAAAAAAAATATACACATTATACACTGGAATTTGATTTGCTATTTGATGTTTGACCAATTTGTTGCTGCATTAAAAACATGTTTACAATTAAATTGGAATTACTGTACATTTTTTATCAATATTTTTTATTAAATATTAAAACATATTCAGTTACGAATGATCAGTTACTTCGACACAGTGAGATATAGAATGAATGAAGGTTGTCTGTATCAGCTCAGGTGTCGTATTGCTATCAGGACTGAAAAAGTTGGATCGATGCATCCCTAATGCTTGGAGGACATCATCTAAACTAAAAGCCCCACATTGGTATTCTGGAAGGACAGCAAGATATACACACCTTTCCTATCAGGGCTAACAGATCCCATCGGTCCAATATTTACTTGGAAACATGGAATAAACAGATATTTGGAATTCAACTGAAAAGGTTGGGAGAGGAAAGAGAAGGTCAGCATTGTTGGACCCATCCACTGCCTCACCCTCCCACCACATGGTGACGTGGATGCATTTAATTTGTGTGTCCACCACGTAAAGAGAAACTGCCGTGATCCTCGGATGTCTGATTAGAAGTCAGCAAGTTGTGTAGCGTGAGCAGCACAGTGATCTGATGAATTTGAACGCAATAAAACTACTTGGTTTACAAAAAGATCATGGTTTGGCTTAAAATGATTACGTTTGTTACGTAACTGCCGACGGTAAAGTCCTAAGTTAGGGGGTAGTAAAGGTAAAGAGACATGGTTTCACACAGGACACCAACAGCGGTCTCCTGGGTGAAAGTGCTGTGTTTGTTTTCTTGCTATTTTAACTATGTCAGTTGCTCTGACTGTCTGATAATGACGAGGACGGGTCAATACACGCTCGTTACATGCATGGTGTCCTTCTTCACAGGAAGTTAGCTGCTGTTATCTTCACTGGCTAACGACAAATTGTTAACATTTGCTTTTAGTTTCATATGGGACACTAACAGCTTTATACTACGTCTGTTGCTGTACCCATAATGCAGTGGGTAGGTGCTATATTACTGTCAGACGCCTAAGGAGCGCTGACCAATCTGCTTTACTTGAGAAATGGCTGACTGCAAACTCTGACTCACTAGTCCCCGATGTGGTGTTCCCTGAGGGTCCCTGGGGGTCTCATACGTCATTGCGACCACACAATGAGCCGGAAAAAGAGACAATCGTTATCAAGAAGTTGCGGAACTCATGTTCTATGTTGGCTCGAGTGTTAACTATGTCACCTGCAGTTCACAAACCTGCAGCGCTGTTGCTGCAGGACTTGACAGGGCACAGGCTTCAAAACGAAGGCCAGCCTCCTGTTACATTTGCTGAATCCCCTTCAGGGGAGAAGTCAGGTGTGACAGCAGCGGCAGCCCTCCAGGAGTCACCAAAAGCGACTGTGGGCGTCCCTACATCCTCTCTGATTAGCCCACATGACATTCAATTTCCTCCACAACCTCAACGCTAACTGTGGCATCACATATGTGGGTGCACCCCTTCATTAGCAGAAACAGAGTAGTGAAATAGATACACAGAAGCATATTATTTTGCTGCCAAAATAGATGAGGAATTATGTAAATCAGGACACACACTCAGCATTCAAAACAGCCCACATGAATATTAAAATGATGTTATTGTTACTGTTCCTTCGGCACTAGTGATGTACAATAGAAATGTTCTTACCAGTGCTCATGGTGCCAGTCACCAGTCTTCTCCAGTCAGAGGATGCACAGTAAATAAGCCACTATCCAGGGTGACAGCAGCCTACATGGATGATGCCAGCAGCCGCAGAGCGCACGCCTTAGACGCCAGCCAGCAGAATGAATGGAGGGGTGGGGGGGGGGGTTGATGTTTACACGGGAGCCCGTCTGACTCTGGCCGCTGATGCCGCAGAGACCTTCCCGAGCAGCCGCACTGAGAAAAAGAGACAATGTCCTGCACACACTGCGGGCTGCGCTGCCTCGCTGGACGGCAGACAGTGCAGGTTGGGTGTGGGCGCACGGTGTAGAAACGCGACCGCAGTCAAGCTACATAGACGTGCCATGGGACTTCCGGTCTGACACATCACAATAAAGGTCCTCCAGACGGTTACATCTATAACGGAAAAGGTTATTGCATGGAAGTCAGTTAGAAAATGACCCCACTTTTCACTTTGTTTATAACTCTCAGTAAGTTTAAAATCGTCTTTAATACAGCATGTGCATTTTGTAAATGAATATAAAGCATAAAGCAGACATAATTTAGGGCGTGGCTACATTGTGATTGACAGGTGGCTACCACGGTGTCGCTAGCATGCTACCAATGCAGTTAGCTAGCTAAGATGACTTTAACACTTAGCTGTTAAGTTCACCTTGAATGTTTAACGTTGTTAACAGCTTCACACCAACAGCCAGATGGACCCGGATGCTATAAGGTTACCTCAGGGTGCCGCTCCGCCGCTTGTGTTCGTCATATTCACCCTCCGCTCCTCCGTCGCTCCGTACGTTCGCTGGTTGCAACAATTCCAAGATGGCGACGGCCGAAATACCGAAGTCGAGGCTAAAAAAACCGTAGTTCACTAACCAATGGGTGACGTCACGTTGCCTTGGTCCACTTGTTATAAACCAAGTAAACCAAGTTAAGCCTGGTGTTGGTCTCGATATGAGGATATACAATTAAACAAAATATAACCTAAATTTAACCAATAATACATCGCCAATTACTCTAAAATATACCATATTTATTAACATTTTGGCAAGTAAATTAGTCCTACAAACAAATACATCAATTAATTATTTTGGAATTCAAAAATTTTAGAGAGATGCCTTCAATGAAGCAAGTTGCCCCATGTTTCAATGTACTTTTGTACTGTAGGCTACATATAACATGCTGATGTGCTCGTTGTTCCATTTCCCAGCGTTATCGCTCCGTTGGTGCTTTTACTTTGAATAAACACACGCACCGCTTCCTGTCTTGTGTGCGAGCAGCTTGTCTCTGCTTTGCTTCAGCATCCAGCAGACGGAGCATCCTCGGGCTGACAGCGCCACTGCGCTGGCGGCGCGGGGAACATGGGACTTGTAGTATTTAAGAAAGAAAACGCCCATTCAAGCGAGCAGCCTGTATCTGATTTTGGACTACAAGCCTGTTTGATGTAAACAAACTGCATCGTGAAAGGGACTGGCAGTGACAGAACTGCGTTTTAATTTCTTAAATGCGTTGGATAATCAGTCTGGATGTTAAAATGTGCTAAATCTGGTTTTTATGCGTCCATTTGTTTGGATTATTTTAATCTCAAAGCACAGACGGTGTTGACCATTATTGTTTATATTATTTCTGTGTCGTCTTTGTGTGTCGTGATATAATTAACCATGCCGGTGTTTTTTAAGCCTTTGGGAACAACTGAGGAGGAGGAGGAGGAGGAGGAGGAGGAACTGGATAAGACAGATCAGTTTATCACTGAGAGACAGTTCTTCAAGGAAAAATATTAAACATGAATACAGAACAGAAACACATTAGTATTCCCTTTGATTTTTGAGGTCTGACATACCTGAATTTAAAACTAAAAAATGTTGAAATGTTTCAATAAACATACATGCATAATTCAGCAGCTGAGGCTGCATTGTTATACTCACAAACAGTATTTAAAATGTAATTATCCAATTTATATTAATACATAGATTAATAATAGTTAATAATAAATAAATAAAAATGTATAATTTTATTTAACCTTTCAATATGGATTGTGTTTGCTATGTATAATTCCTTTAATTTCGTTTCTTATATGATTATATCATCAGGATACTTGACTCACAGCCTACTCTCTCTCTCTCTCTCTCTCTCTCTCTCTCTCTCTCTCTCTCTCTCTCACTCTCTCTATATTAAAGAATATGTATACGTTTATTTACTACTGTTAAAAAAACAAAGTACAAAGATATATTACAATGTTGTAATAATATACCTAAATATCAGAAGAATCAACAAATGAATGTATTTTATTAATTCATATATTATTATTTTTTGTCGTATACGTCTTTTTAAACCTTAAACAAACATACAAAAACAGAAAATGCATGGGGATCACAAAATAGACTGCGACAACATCCGTTTGACGTCATATCGGCGCGACTACTACAACCGGCATGGCTGAATCCCGCATGGGTGTGTTACTCTGAACTCTGGTGTTAAAACGTTTAGTTTACAGT
Source organism: Chelidonichthys spinosus (assembly GCA_029853015.1). Classification (NCBI taxonomy): domain Eukaryota; kingdom Metazoa; phylum Chordata; class Actinopteri; order Perciformes; family Triglidae; genus Chelidonichthys; species Chelidonichthys spinosus. The sequence goes on along the minus strand of CM056843.1, from coordinate 7,012,546 downwards.
GAATAAACCCCGCAACGACATGGACGTGACCGAGGCTCACGACGACAGTTTTGGAGTGGAAGTGGTTCTTCCAGAAGGCGGTAAAGCAGCGCCATGTTGTCCTCACGGTGAGTCTGAAACACACACAGGAGCTCCGGTACTCCGGTACTCAGCAAGGCGTCTCACAGCAAACCGCGTTAGCAAATCCTCCATGTGAACGTCGCTTCGCTGTATTAGCTGCGTACACGCTTTAAACACAATTAGATGAATGAGTATTTTAACAGAATCGGCGTATGGATATAACAAAAACAAAAAACAACTCGTGACGCAGTAAAATATCACCACACTCCAAGCTATCGTGTGTTTTGGTGCATCCCACGTTTCGCGTCTTTTCCTCGGGAGTGTCACGTGACCGACGTCTGTTCCTGACCACAGCTGGATGAGCTGTCACTCTGCTTTAACAGCTGTATAACGTAAATGTGCGCACTGTATTACTAATAACACATAAAGGCACACAGTTCTCATTACTGTGTTGTCTCTCTGTGGCCTGTTTCCTGTTTAACAAACCTGCACATCTGTATTTTACTGCAGAATACCTGTATATAATTTATTCAGCTTTTGCATCTGTATTTATTCACATTCTGAACATATTTATCAGGCTAAATATTTCAGGAAAATTCTAATTATGTAAATAATCAAACCTGTCTTTCAGGAATGAATAGGTTCATTATATATATATAAACATAAACTATATAAAAGGGCATTCTTGCTGACTGACAGACTATTCTCTCTGACTTTACACACTAACATTTAGGGTCTAACGTTGAACAGAATAACGACCGTGTCACGTCTGTCTTTCCAGGTCCAGCTTTGCTTTTTGAGAAAGTTGCCAAAGGAGGCGAGAAAGGCAGGAGGTTCTACGCCTGCTCCGCCTGCAGAGACAGAAAAGACTGCAACTTCTTCCAGTGGGAGGATGACAAGGTAGGCTCACTTATAGCAACATGTCATATAACGCATGATACCAGATTGATCCAATCAGCTCACGCACTTTATTTCAATGACTTTGCATGGAAGGTGTCGGAGGTCCGGCTTTTGGCCAGAGAAGCAGAGAACCGGTCAAAGAGACCCCTGATGACCCAGAAGCAGCACTGCAGCAGGTAAGAAGAGAGCTGAGGAACCGGCTCAGTCCTTTATACTGGAGAAAGATGAAGATACAAACAAATTTCTTAACTAGCAACAAGCTGAGAAAAAAGTACCAGAGGGCTGGAAAAGAAAACATGACTTTAACCAGTGCTGCCCCCTGCTGCATGTGGAGGGTAATTTTTTTAATCATAATTAAAAGTGCAAATAGAAAGTATAGAGATAACACTACTATGATAAATAGCATATTAAATGGTTGTTGGCATTTGACTTTTCAGGCTGTATGTAAGCGGAAGGGAAGGTTTGAAAATGGAAAAGTTCAAATTTAAAATTGTATGTGCAAATGCAAAAAGAAAATGTTATTTTTCTATTTAAGTATTTCCATTTCCACCTCGAGTTTCATTCAATTCAATTCAATTTTATTTATTTATATGGCACCTTTCATGCAGGTAACTGCAACACAAAGTGCCGTACATAAATATACCAATTTTAGAAATAAAAACACACAACACAACATAAATAAAACATACATACATAAAATAGACTTACCTTCTAGGAAATAACTTGACTCACATAACATGCATGCAACTGTATGGACACTTTTCAACTTTACACTATTCACAACGCAATTGCCAAAGACTTGAATTCACTGTAGGCACTTCAGCATAAGGATGTTTCCTCTTATTTCAATTTTAAATGTTCAATTTAATCTTTACAATTTCATGTTTTAGATTTAAGTTTTTGCATTTTATATTTTACTTTTTTCCTCCCTCAACTTCAATTTAAAAATAATTTTACATTTAAAATTAGCTTTTTACTTCTTAGGTATAATTATGACTTGACTCATAGCTGCCTGTGGCTTTTCAATTCTTTTCTCTATTCACAAGAATTGAATAGACTTGAATTCACTGTAGGCTGACTTTCAAAAGGATTTAAATGGTGGGAATGTCAAATTGACATGAACTCATTCAGAGCCCCACACAAAAAGTGAGCGTGTTATAACAGAACCGTTTCTGACTGGGCTGTAATTTGTCCCTCAGGTTTAAAAAGTTTGCCTCCCTCCGGCTGGACGAGCAGAAGTTCTGCCAGGATTGTCAGGTGTTGCTGCTGCCAGCAGAGCACGAGGCCCACAGCTCCCACAGATCCACGGCCGTCTCGGCGGCTCAGCTGAGGAGACCCAGCGTGCTGCTGCGTCCTCTGGACAACAAGAAGAGCAACGCCCAGTACCTGTTCACCGACCGCAGCGCCCACTTCCTGCTGGACACGCTGGCCGCTCTGGGGTACAGCAAGGTGCTGTGTGTGGGCACGCCCAGGTGAGGGAGACGGCTTCCTTCTGCTGAATGCTGAGTGCAAACAGGATGAATAGATAATAAAATCGTGGTTGTTGTTGTTTTTTGTGCCAGAATTCATGAGCTGATCAAGTTGCGAAGCGTGGAGCAGAACCACAAGCCAATGAAGAGTCTGCTGCTGGACATCGACTTCAGGTTGGTTTGTCTTATTTGTTATTATTCATAGTGCGACACCCTGCTGTTATATATATTTACACAACATCATTAGCAAGATTCAGACTCCCATCATGTCTCTGGACAAAGACCGCAGCGTCATGGAGTGTTGAAGTGACAGAGCTGCAGGTGGTTCGGCCACACCTGGTCCTCCGGTGGTCTCAGGAAGCGTACGGCGGGGTACAGCGGCTCGGTGAACTGGTGATGAGCCCTGTCGAACACCGGCGTCACCGCCGCCGAGAACCTCTGCAGGACCGCCATGGTGTCTGCGTTGTAGAACGTCAGCTGGCCCTTGTCGTAACTCGCCCACACTCCCACCTTTCCCAGCGGCGTTTGCGCTGCGACGCCCTGGCACGCCACGTGCCGGTCGTTGTGCCACGCCGAGAGACGCCCGCCACGGAGCTCCACGCACCAGGAGTTCCTGTTGCGGCCCAGTTTGGAGCCCTTGTCCCGGCCCTTCCTCTGGAGGCTGGCGTAGGCCACGCCCACGGCCCAGGCCGCGCAGCAGCCCACGTCCACCTCCCAGTAACTCTCGCCCGCCGTGATGGCGGACGAGCCCAGAGCACAGAAGACTTTGTCAAACTGGAGGGGATGCTCTGGAGCGGAAGGGGCGGAGCTTGAGATGGACACGCCCCGCCCCTCTGACGTCACTGCCATCTGGCTGTGGCAGGTCTGCCTGTCGATCACCACGGGAGACGAATCTGGGAGCAGAAACTGAACATTTGTTTGCGTGTAAACATAGTCGGTGACACAAAGTGTTGTGTTTGCTGCCCTGAATGAGTCAGCTGATGGAGAAATGACGGTCTGTACCCAGCAGGAGAGTCTTCCTCTGCAGCTCAGCCTTCAGCTGTTTGGAGATGGAGGATAACGTCTTCAGGAGCCTTTCAAATCTCTCTTCGTTGAGTCGGATTTCCTTCTCGGAGGCGTCTTGCTTCATAGGACTGAGAGCGACGACAGATTACAATGAGACATATATGAAGTAGAGCGTCTACTCTTCATGTAATGGTGCAGCGTTTTACCTCAGATTCTCCATCGGAGCCTTGAGAGGAGACAGAAATACATATTAAAACAGCAGGAAAACAGCTTTTAGTGAGTTTAGTCAGTGTGCAGACCTTCCCGTCTTCCTCTGCGCTGTTGCTCAGAGCTCTCTGGATGCTGCTGATGCTCTTCGTGACCTGGTCCTGGTGATGTTTCCAGCTCTTCAGCACCTGGTCCAGTCTGGTCCTGGTACGCCGCAGGTCCAGCTCCAGAGAGTCCTGGGCGGCCTGCTCGTCCAGCGTCAGGACGCGCCGCATGTTCTCGAAGCGCTCTCGGATCTGCTGCTTCATCACATCCGTGCTCCTCTTCAGGGAGGAACAGGAGGGCAGATGTTGAATATATATATATCATCAACCTCCAGTCGTCCTGATTGTGTGTGTGTGTGTGTGTGCATCTCCAGAGCCTCGGGTGGCGTACTTACAGAGAGATCTGCCTTGCGTTTCTTCAGAGACTGGATGTGAGCCTCAGTCCTGGACCTCTCAGCCTGCAGCTCCTCCACCCGTCTGGACAGCTGCTCCTGCAGAGTTACAAGCAGTGTACCGATGCATCCACTACATTCCTGCGTCCATTCGGATGAAACGATGCGTTTTTACATGTTTACCTGCGAGGGCTGCGCTGCGTTGGCCATCATCTTCCTCTCGAGTTTTGGGGAACGTGGGAAAGGCTGAACAGCCCTGTCTGCGCTCAAGTCCAGCGGAGTGAAGCTCATCCCATCCTGCAGTACACTGGGTGTGCCTGCAGAGGGCGCCACACGCCCACTCTCTGCTGACTGGGCCACTGTCGGCTGCCCATTACCCACAGATAATTCCCTTTTTTCTGCCATTTCTGGGGATCGAACAGAACAACAAACAGATGTTTGTTGCCAGGCAACGTGAAAAGTATCGCCGTGTCCAGCCTCACCCTCCTCTAGTTCTCACCCCAGAGTTGCTGTTGGTGTTTAAGCATTCAGATATAACTTCCACCTGGCAGATTTTCCCCTTTCTCACAGCGTTTCCTGTATAAATCCTGTGTTTGCTTTAGCAGTGTTTGCACAGTGAACCAGATCTTCCGGTTTTCTGAAACATTCGTGGTAACCTGTCTGAGTGCATGTCGAGCTTTTTGCACACAAACCCTGTCGAGGACATCGCCTCATTTTCTCTGCAGATTAACTAAAACCAAACCGCTGAACAATAAAGTCTTTCATACAGCTTTCGGTACATAAAGAATGATTTTTTTTTTTTTATCATATTGTGTTTACATACAGCTGTAAAAGAGTCATTTTGTCAGTTCCCTGCTTACTGGGGAATAGACCTTTAGATAAGCAGCAATATTCACTAATAAAAGGGTATTCTTTTAGCATTATTAAACAATGTGTTAAAGTGTTTCTTACCTGAGGTGCGTTCGCTCCGTCTCTGCCGCTGGTTTCTGTGAAGAATGTGCACAAGTGTGGAGAGGGCGTGTTCCTGTTACAGGCTCCAGCCTGCAGACAGCTGATGGTTACCGGGTTACACACGTTTGGCTCCACGGACAGTAAATCAGTTCAGACCTGCTCGGGGTTTTCTAGCCTGACAAAAGAAACCAAAGTATTTGAAAGATGTCAGCACGTTTTAACACACGGTCTCCTTGTTTTCATGGTGTTTCAGGTACGCTCAGTTCTACAGCCAGGATGAGTTCTGCCACTACAACATGTTCAACCATCACTTTTTTGGTGGAGAGGTAAGCGTTACAGCATGTGTGTGATTTCCAGTTAAGCAATAAAGTTGCGTCTTGATATGTATCACGAGCCAAATGTGTAATTGTGCTAAAATATAAGGTTTATTTATAAAAAATTAGAAATTAAGCTCTGTATTAACAGAGAATGTTGTGTTATTGGGGATGGGAGGGACGGGGTTGGTTGATGTTTCTGCCAAAAAAGAAAAAAGGCCAATTAGGATATCGTGACCAAGCATGAAGCTTCATGTGTTGTCAGGCTTCCAGAGCGGTCCTGCAGGCCTTCCTCAGAGAGAGCGACGGCCAGAAGGCGGTGATGGTGGCCGACCCTCCGTTCGGTGGCCTGGTGAAGCCTCTGGCCAATAGTTTCTCCCTGATCTCACAGACGTGGAGGACGCTGCAGAGTTCTGGTCAGTGTCACCGTGGAGTTTGAGCTGTCATCCTTAAGTTTCTCAATGTTCAGCACTTTTGGTCGCCAGCCAGGAATCTTAATTAGTTCAGCTTTAATGTCTTGGACCAACATCAGAAAGTAAAATATTTGGATGAACCCGCAGACATCCATGTGTTGTTGTGTGCAGACTGCAGCAGCACTGACATGCCCATGATGTGGATCTTCCCGTATTTCTTTGAGCCTCGCATCCTGGAGTGTCTCCCCTCATTCAGCATGCTGGACTACCAGGTCAGCTCATACGGCTACCACTAACTCTGCAGAGGAGGGGGGTTGGTTTGAAGGCGGGGGAGGGGGCGTTTGTTGGTGAATGGTCGGTGAGTCCATATCACCTGGATCCAGATCAGTATATAAGACATTCAGGTTGCAATAGCCAGGTTTCAACCAGTAGAGGGCAGTCACTATGCATATTTCTAACAGGATATGTCAAATTCAAATTCTTTGCACTTAAATGCCCAGATTTTGACCTGAATCAATGGTTCCAGCTGATAAAGTGGTTTGGGGGTTTAATTGTTTTTTTAATATATACACTATGGGGGCACAATAACTCCTTGTGGACTATAAATAATAAAGTCAATATTTGCTTTGTTGTCCAGGTGGACTATGACAACCATCCTCTGTATAAACATGGGAAGACGGGCAGGAAGCAGACTCCTGTCAGACTCTTCACCAACATCTCAGCCGGAGATGTCGTCCTGCCCAAAGACGAGGGCTACAGGTATATTAACCAACACGTGATCTCATCATAGATGTGTTTAACAGTAAGAACCTGTAAGAACCTTGCAGTAAATGAATGTGTTTAAAGCTCATGTATCTTCTCTTCTTCCCGTTAGATTTTGTGCCGTATGTCAGAGATTCGTCTCATCCAACAACAAGCATTGTGCTAAATGCAACGTCTGCCCATCCAAGGTAGAAAACCACGACTACATACATGACGTTCACTAGAATAAAGGCACGTGTTACAACTCATGCTCTCGTTGTCTCTCTGTGTCTCCAGGACGGCCGAGAATGGAAGCACTGCTCAGCCTGTGAGAAGTGTGTGAAACCATGTACGTAAATAATGAGACACGGTCGTCACCTCGAAGCTTCACATCACTGCTGCACATTTAGTCACGTGCTAATGTGTGTATTTATTGTTGTCCCTTGAAGCATGGAGACACTGCCAGCCCTGTGGCCACTGTGTCCTCCCAGACCACCCATGTAATCCGGGTCAAGAGAAAGAGGGCTGCTTCAGCTGTGGAAGCCTGGAGCACAAACGCAAAGCGTGTCCTCTCAAAGAGGCACACAGGAACAGGTGAGCTCACACAAGTCCATCTTTGGACTCCGTAAGGTTCAATATTTGCACGTCTTAACATCTGCTTCATCGGTGTGCCTGTCTGTGTTTTGCCCCTCCAGTCGTCGGTCCAATCCCAAAAAAGGAGGCAAGAACAAGAAAGTACCCCATCTTCCCCTTTTGAAGGCTAAATCTAAGAGGTCTGGAGCGGCTCGCAGAGCAAAGAAGATGGCTGCTCTCTCTAAGTGACCTCATTCCAACAGTGTCTTGTCAGATATATTTCTTGTTTGAGCGATCGTAGTAGAATAAAAAGTAATGCAAAAAGAAATTTTACATGTTTTTCATAGAAATATTCCCGCATACTATTCATCCTGCATGCGGGACCCTGAAGAAGTGCAGTTTGTAGTACCAGTTTTGCAACGTAAGAAAAATACTGTCATGAATGAATTTCCGAACCTGAGCAAAGAAGCTGCTCTGTAGTTGGCCAGTAGGGTGAACAGGCTGTGGCTGGGTGGGCTTGGTCTCTAATAATCCTTCACAGGCACCTCTTGTCAGCAATTTCACCAATACAATGATGTTCCGGGTGGTTTGTTGAGCCTCCAATGGAGCCAATTTCCATTGGTTAGTGTGGAAGAAAACTCTTCAGGTCCAATTCTGTAGCTGGTTCAAATGAGGTTTAATCACTGACAGTGGAGAAAAGAAATTCACAGTGTATCCATGAAGATCAAGTCCCCCGAATGGCCTGGCCGAGTTGGATTTATACAGAACATTCGGGAGAACAAAAGGGAAGGCGTCATGAGTGGATTTGCATTGAATCAACACATGTCTCTCTGCAGAGGAAGAGACATCTGTTGATATCTACAATGTGTGACCGTTCTCAGGAGAGCTAGACGATGTCACTACAGGGGTCACTCATTGGGCCTTGATCAATGTATGAAAGACAAATGTTACGGAGAGAGTTCAGGAAGAGGGAAAGAACATTATATGAGGAACAAATAAGAAATGTAAGGTAACACATTTTCTTCTACATTAGTAAGGTGCAACATACAGCATGTCTTGAAGATTTCTGATTTATCATGAGCCAAGCACAGCATCTGGTGAGATCAGCTTTTGGCCACATGATGGCAGCGTTGTCCAGCTCTGCCATCTCGTTTGCAGGAGGACATTTAACATATTTATTATCGGTTGCAGTTTTTCTACTGAGACGTGTGCATGCGGTTCACGTGGTGTGGATCATACAACAAACCAACACACACAAGGACGCGCTGTGTGTGTGAACACAAGCCGTGTCTTATAAGCTAGATAGATAGACATACAGTACATCCTGACAGAATCACTGTATGTGCTTTCATTCAGGTTTACCCGGTGTGAACGGTGAAGGCAACCAGACACAGGAACACTTCCCCTTCACCCTGAATGTGTACACTGGCTGACTTTACACTTTTTAAAGGTGATACGAGCTCGTTCTTGCTGGTATGTTGCTGTGCAGTGTAATTCTCTGGTATCCATCAGTCTTTGGAGACTTAAACACACTTCCATACACAAAGGCTTTACATTTACACACCAATGTATTATGTTTTAACAGGTTCAACAGCAAGTTTTCATTATTATGTCTTAATATGTTCAAAACTGGAAGCAACCACTTGTCTAAGATCTATGTGGGACTCTTTGTTTTATTGTAGAGTATTCTGGTGCTGCATGTATTAACAGCCCACTCCCATGGCAAGTTAGGAAAGAGTTGAGCAATGAGAGCTATTGGTTTCGTATACAGGGACACGAATTGTACATTTTGTTCGTGTTACTTAGCATGAAAACAATCCAAATGGAAAGTTTATAAGGATCCTTTTTTATAGTGGACCCATGAATTAAACCCAGCCACGATATGCTACGGCTGGTGAGGTAGTATGACGTATCATTTTTGTAGGTAATTACTGTACAAAAAAAACAATCTTTTTCACGTGAATGTCACACCTTCAGTGTTGGAAACGGGTCAATATGGGTAAAAAACTTCAGTACAATCCTCATATCCATGCAGGACAAGGACACTGCAACAGGGATCAAATCACCAACCTCATGGTTGAAGGATGACCCACTCTACCCACTGAGCCACCGCCACCAACAGCCTTTTTATTAAAGAGGAGGCCACCTGTTTCATCCATGCAGAACTACCTACACCAGTGTTTTGTAAAAAGAAAAAAAAAATCTGAAAGGAGCCGAGCTGAAAGACGTGGTATTCAGTTCTATTCCCGTCCTGTCAGAACCTTCACTGATCTTTGAAGCAGCGTTTTTTCATCTGCTTTAATCTGCTGAGAACAAAGCGGGAGTGTACCCACCCACTGCAGCAGGTGGCCGCGCACACAAACGCACACCTGCAGATGGACACTTACGCACTTGAAAGCGGGAGTAGATGTATGCACTTCAGTAACACACATGCTTAAATCCCTGCCACTCCATTACACACACAAAGAAATGCAGATCCAGCGAGCAGAGTGTTCTTTATCCTGCATACTGTTAAGCATGTTTGGAGATGTTATAATCTGAGCAAGGGCAGCATGTAGATATTGAAGAGAAGAGGCCTGGGATGGACCCTTGAGGAACTCCACATGTGAATGTATGACTAATAACTTGTGGGTGTCTGTTGATTTCTGTTAAGGTGGAGAAGTCTCATTAAATACGCTGAGTAGGCATTTGTGAAGTGTGGTCAAAGTATGAAATTGTTCTCTTATTCACTGCAATTTCCACATAACTGTGTGGAGAGTTGTGATCAGACAGAATTGGAAAACCAATATTCTATGGCCTGAATACAGGTAAAACAGATCAAGAGCTCAATGGCGGTTCTACCAAAGTCATATAAGTATCCAAAAATCTGTCATTGGAAATGAGGAGAATGAAAGACAGTGGGGGGAACAGCCTCCTTTTAGGCCTGGAGAAGGAGGAGGATGAGAAGGAGGGAGGAGAAAAAAAAGAGGGATGATGGGAGAGAGAGTGGTGTACCATTGAAGGTCCCTCGTGTGGAGCAATTATTATGATCCCGTCTCTGCTTTCCTTGCTCACTTTATAACACTCTTTTATTTTCTCTTTCCCCTCCAAGTCCAAAAAAGGATACCGCTTAAAGGACAGGAGGGTAGTGGTGGGGGGTAAAAACAGAGGGGAGAATCCAGCAGAGGAAACCCCCATGTTAGACTCCCATGTGCACGAGTGCATGTGTTGAAGCTCCAGAGGTTTCTCAGCAGAGCCAGAGGGACTTCTTCTAAATGCCATGGGGTGAGTATGATGCACCAGGATGGGGTCTACTGATGGACCGCAACCTCAACTATGCACGATAGAGTTCCCTTTGTGTGTGTGTTGAAGTTTCCTGTGTGTGAGGGGAGGAAGAGTTTGTGTGTGATGCTGGACTGTGATGAAGCTAAGTGCCGAGCAGAGTGTGTTTTACTTGAGCGGACCTGTTACTATAATTGACTCCATAATGGAACTATCTGAGTGTAATTCACACCGGACTGGAAGGAAAGTGGTGCTGGGGTGAAAAAAACAAACCCTCCACAGCTTAAGAGGAGTCTTTTAAGTCGTTTTCCCTCCACTTGTGTCTGAACTGTTTATCCTCCAGTGTCAAGTCAGGCTGAGCGTGTCAAGTCAGGCTGAGCGTGTCAAGTCAGGCTGAGCGTGTCAACTCATACCACCTGTGGATGATTGGTGTCTTGTTGTCGTCCACGGAGACATAAAACAAAAATGACACGTGCCTTCACTTAGAAATGGGTCGGCTCTGATCCCATAGAGCGCCGTTGTGCGGTTCCACATCTTCAGTCCGCATCTTTGACCCCCCTCCTTTTCGAGCGTGCATTATTGTGATTGGTCGGCTAAGGGAAGTGGAAAACATGGCTTGTTAGTTTTTCTTTTGGATCATGTGTGTTTTTGTGTTCTCTCCTCTCTGCTTTCAGTTTCTCTTTCAAATTCTCCCTCTCTCTCTTCCCACAACATAAACACCAGGGTTTATTCGTTCCTCACCGAGCTCCAGATTCTTGACATTTTTCCTCTTATCTCCTCAAACAGTTCTGGTTTATCAGCGGAGACGTCAGCATCAGACTCGTCGGCCACCTGAGCCCGAGGATGAGCTGGTTTCTGACTATATAAGGTCTCTGCCTCCTCTTCACTGGCCTCGCTCCTCGCTCTGCATTCTGGCCTCCTTAACAGTGGAAATATCTCAAGGGGTCTTTTCTCTTTGTTTTCACCACGTAGGGATCAGAGATGTTTATCGGCAAGACTTTTTTCAAATTACGTGGGAAGTGGATGGGATGAAGCACGCAGGGGCCGGTTAAGCTTCGAGCCTCGGTGTGTGTGTGCGGTGGAGGAATTATAGGTTTGGGGGGAAATGAGGCAAAGTGGAAACTGTCTTAGCTGCGAAAATGTGTGGAACGTATTATTAGTAGACCCTCATTAGGAGATCAAAAGCTCCACGGTTTAGCTGGAATTCTGCTTCATTTGTGGTTTGACTAAAAGCTGCAGTTACCATCTAAGTGACAAACCACTGCTTATAGCTTAAAGCTGCACTTATCAGTATTTCATATCATAATGGAGCAAATTACACAATCACGTGGAACAATGAGGCTTCATTTATATTATTATTTATGATTTAATACATTTTTGTTCAATGCCTCCTAGCAGCAAACAATCAACGCCTGCAGCTTTAAACTTGTTTTTTAGTGACTAATAAAAGGTTATTATTGGCTTTGCTAACATTCATCCATTACAAACACGCTGGTATTTCTAACCTCTGACTGGACATAAACACAGTGGACAGCCGCGTCTGTTTATAGAGGGATATATTCGCGAGCGGGAGAGAAAAAACCCTTTTGGGTGTAACGGTTTGATTGATGTGCTCTTCAGCTAGATTTGGATTAGGCCCGGCGAGGCCGCGCTTAGAAGTTATTACTTTATAATGGGAAAATGTAAGCAAAGGCCATGTGCTCTTCATCACTCCGGGACAATTGCATAATGAAAAGAGCAAAGTAAAAGTAAGTGAGTACGTGCATTATGTGAGGTATGGAGATGTGCATGTTTCGGTATAAATCTGGTTTTTTTTTGTGTTGTTTGGTTCTCTGTACTGTCGGTGTGGCTGCAGTCATTTCTGCTGAGGTTACATGAGTCACTTATTCCCTCTGGAGGTGACAGTGAAGAGGGCCAAGTTCCCATTGTGTTCATCCCAAATTTCCATTTCAGGATGTGAGCTATTCAAAGCCATACTAAAAATAAAACCTCCCAAAAAATAAAATGAGATGAGACATCGGAGAAAATGTAATGGGGTGAACAGATGTGGACTAAGCTGTTCTACGCTTCGTTTAGCTCATATTGCTAGAAACTACACAGATCAATACTCAAGTTGAGTTTTCATGCCTGTGTTTCGTGCCTTAATACCCTCTGGCAAGTTTTGACATCGGCTCCAGAATACGTGACTTGACACTGAACAGGCCGTGTTCTCCGTGGTACCCATCGGGTAGCTGTAATGGCGAGATGGAGCCTGCCCAGCTGGCTAATGTGCAGCATCAAGGACACGAGGTGAAGTGTCAGCCAGCCGGCGCCTCGACGCTTACGAGAGCTGGGAAATGTATTCACTACATTTCTGAATGGGTGAGAATAAACAGAATCAGGTCAGCAAGAGGCAAAGTGAGTAACTTGATTGCCTATTATTGCTGGAACGGGGCCGTTTCTTAAAGGGACAGTTCACACCAAAATCAAAAATGCATATTTTTAGGAGGCAGCGACCTCCGGTTCTGAGAAATTTCAGAACTCTCCACAAACCAATGGGTGACATCATGATAACCACATCCACGACTCATATTCCATCTAAGATTTTTCCTCTCATCTGTAATACTATCTATCCTGGACTGATGAAAAAACAAAATACATTTGAAAAACTCAAAAGCAGAATTTTTTTCTTCCTGCTATTAACAAGCTCTGTTATCTTGAGTTATGATTTCTGGAAGGAGACATTGCTGTTGAGTTTTCAAATGTATATTTTGGCACTTTGAGCCCCACAAGCCGAGTGTCTTTTAGTCTAGTTCCATCATGTTGAAGATAAGACGGACATCTTTATCTCTAAAACCTGGCAACCCACCAACACAATCATAGAAAATAAAAAAAAGTATTTTTGATTTTTGGGTTGAACTGTCCCTTAAATACTGGAGACAGACGTTTACAGTCCCACCCGCGAGTACATCACAAATAATAATAAGTGTAAAAAGATAATACATACCATATATAAGCTTCTTATTCAAACGGTTTCAAATAGACTCAAACAAGTGAACTTAACTTAACTTGTTGGCAAAAATCAACAGTAGGCGTTCTTAATTTAACGAACATATTAAAGTTCTGGTGCAACGAAGAATTATGGGTCAGTTCCACTCATTTACTTTTGGCCACATGGGGGCAGAACTCCACAGCAAGCTAAAAATCACATGTTTGACATGTTTCATGTCAGGCTATGAAACAATCAAAAAAGTTTCATGTGACTTTGTGTCCAGAGCAGCTGACATCGTATTCAATGTTGAGAAAGACTCGTTTTGATGGGTGGATGGATCCAACGATGCAGGACTTTCACCCATGAGACGCGTGAAATGACGCGTTCAGGATGATTTTTCCTAAACCTAATTAAACCAAACCTTTGTTATGTTGACTAAACCTAAATGTACATGTTTTTTTTTCTTACCTAACTGGATTTATATCGTGACCTCGTCCTCACTGACAGAAAAAAATGGACAATTTGTGTCGCTCAGCATGAAACCATCCATCCATCCATCCATCCATCCATCCGCCTATCCTGTATTCAGGGTCGCGGAGGGCTGGAGCTGAGACCGTGTTGCATATAACGACTTTACAACGCTGATAGAGGAGCAACATTAATTATCTGGGGATGTGTTTCTGCCGGCCTGACACCTGTAGGCCCATTAGTAACACTGCTTTTCCAATCCGTTCTGGTCTCGTTGCCGGTTTCCAACTAGACATGTGGTGAGCTTCTCCAGAACTGAGTGGAACTGCAGCGTTGGGTGATGATTACCTTTGTCTATGGCTTTTATTGGGAACAAAATATGTCAGTTCTCATGAAAAGCCGGTCATCAAAAGGTTCTTGATTTTCCACTGACCTGAAATCAGCTCTCAGCCTCAATCCGCCCATTACTAGAATAGTTGGAAGTGTGAAACTCAGCTGAGCTGTCATTAAGCGCCCCCCCCCCCCCTCCAGACTTAAAAGTGCCCAGTCATATCTGCATCACGTACTGCAGCAATGCCATGACCATGTAGCGTATCAATGTTAAGCTCAGAGTACCACCGCTGTGTATGTATGTATTTAATGTGAATGAGAATCTGGACATTCAGGGTGTGGTGAGTGTTGAATGTCTTAAGGCTGAGTAGAAACTCCCTAAAATGAGATTCAACACCAGGACACATTATGAGTAAAAGAACATGTGGCCGTCCTCCCACGCCATCCAGCTCAGCGTCCGCATCCAGAGCGGACCTCCCCAGCGGGTGATGATTATGATGGATACCCAGGTCCAGCTCCCCCCCCCCCCCCCCCCCCCCCCCCCCCCACCTAACACCTACTGCTGGCTATTCATCAGCAGGCTGCTGCTTTGGTGCTAATCCAGTTAACAGAGCAGACAGGAACCCGCCGAGTGCATGGGTGTATATTTAATAAAGTGTATATTATCATCTAATAGAATGCTACAGAAATGTGGCTCCACTCACTTACTCTCTTTCACATGAAACATTTCATGGGTGTATTATTTTGAATTTTACTTTTTTATTGAGCCTGGAGTGCTTCCACTGAAATAATTACTTTTATGAAGTGATTTAATTATAAAACAAGCAGTGACAACAATGAGACTCATAATAAGGCCTAATATGACCCATATCATACTTGAATATGAGTGTTAACTTAATCAGTGTCAACTTATAGTGTTGCCCTTATTAATTATAAAAGTTTTCTTTGGGCACACTTACACCCAGTGAGAATGCCAGCCGACTGATAGAGCATATTGATCAGATTACTGATTAGTAATCAGTGGCTCTGTCGGTTTAGCTCTCTGCTTTACAGACTGAAGTTCACTTCCCGTCAGAGTGAACAGACACATTATCTGCATGTTTTCTAGATACCGTGCATAACTAGATGGGTGGTTTTAGACGGCGCCTGGCGTCTCGCCTTTCATTAGGAACTGGACGTATGATGAGTGATCAATATCAGTTAATGTTTAATGCACTCTGCGACGTTGACATACGTGTGGAGACTTAATCAGGAAGCAATAAAGACATTTTCACAGCAAACTATTTGACACGTCAATCCGTGGCATATAATGATGGCACCATTCTGACCGTCTGACAGTCGTTGGCTCACTGGAACGACTGTGAGACAGTCAGCATGGTGCCGTGAGTCAGACAGACAGTTAATTACCCTGGTGTAAGTTCCTGCTGTGAGAAGGTCTAAACTCTGGCCTAAAGATTAATTTATTTCTAATTACACTTTTTTGAGTTTGGAAATGATATTAGAACTACATGTACATAAAATATACGCAGTAACATCTTTCATTTCCATATGTGGTATTCTAGTGTTGAGCGACCTTGGTTGTGATGGTTGCGTCGTGTTGCTGTAGCCGTTGAGGCGATGCAGTGAACTGATCATCTATCAGCCTCAGGAACCTGAACCTTCACATTCCTCCTGGAACATCTCTTGTTTATCATCTATAAGGCCCGGCTGGAAGTGTGTTTGTGTCGTGTGTGTGGCTGCCAGAGGCATACATGTGTTACATACGTACGTGGGAAGATCATCCGTACATCGTGTCTTCAAAGATATGCAGTTACATACAAAACTATCGCCGACTCAAAGTACTTTCAGCCAGTGTTTAATAAGAGAAGACACAATGTAGTTTTAATCAAGGTGGCCTGGAAATGGTGGGATATGTTGGACACTTGTTGGAAAATTCTTCGAAGTCTCAGAAACCCGAGCAAGCTAACTTTAAAGCTGAATTAATGGGTTAACTGGCCACTTGGGGGCAGCACAACAAGCTTTGAACACCATAATGACATAAGTAGGTTCAAGGTTCATTTATTGTGCATGTGTACATACTGTATACAGCACAGGGATGAACAAACAAATGCACTTGGAGTCGCTTAATGCAACACAAGAAAAACAAAACCAGCAGTCTATTTCTTGTGAATCATGTCCACTCGGTGATGGAACGTAGCTTGCTAGCTAGTAAAGAGACAAGAAATGAAATTCACTGAGCGGTTTCAGACTAAAATGAATTAAAATTAATTAAATCAAAAATGTTTTTGTCTCTCGCCGTTGACTTCCATACATTTTCAGAACTGAGGTCCATGGGTGACGCTGGAAGGGGCGGGACTTAGCCTCTCTATACACATTGTTCACCTGAAAGCAAAGTCCAGATTTTATTTGAATTCTACAGATGAAATATATTTTTACGTCATCAATCAAGTTGACCAGCAGCTCACCTGAACTGAAACTCTATAATCAGGGTGTTTCTATTCTGAACCAGGTAACTCCCTCCTTCACCAGGACTCCTGTACTGTAATTATTGACTAGGGAGAACGTGGGTGACACACACACACACACACACACACACACACACACACACACACACACACACAGCTTTAATGAGCTAACAGCTTCCACTCGTCACTGATTTTTTCCACGGGGTGATTTTTCCATGTACACACACATACACGCACAAACAAACACCTGAAATAACCAGGTAGAAGGAAAATAGGAGTGTGTTGGTGATCCCCGGCGATCGCTGCACAACACGTGTCCGACTTGATCCCGATGTGCTTTGCACAAGTCGATAACCTCACGAGAATGAGGCAACCACAGTTTTTACAGGTGCTTACAGTTCTGCACAATGTCACTTCAATAGAAGGCTGCAGAAGATTAATATTGAAAAAGCTGTAGGCTGTATTCAGTGCCAACAACACCTGGGTCATTGTTCTGTAACATTTAATCACATCCAAATCCAGGACTGAATCCGCTTATGGAATCAAGTTCCTTTCAAATCCCATTTGCAATTTGCATTTCTCTTGGATAAGAAGGTAGAAACACTAAAGTGCTTAGTTTATGTTCACAGTTATGAATTTGCTGAATGCATGATGTTTTCCATTGAAATAAAGGAAAAGTGGTTCAGAAAAGACATTTGAGATTTTTCAAAACGTTTCAACCAGGCATCAACCTGACACTGACGTAGGGAAAGACTAAATACATGAGAAACTAATGAGACAACAAGACACAGGTGTGTAGACATGAGGGCAGGCTGAAACCTGATTGGTGGAAACAAAGGGAGTAGTAGAGCACAGCTGAGAGGCTAATACAACACAGGTGAGACAGAGAAAAGGAGGGGAAACCACAAAGACAGGAAGTTAAACCAGAGAGCTTCAAAATTAACCAAACACACAAATAATCTCTGGCTGAGGACAAACTCCAGTTTGAGGAGAGAAGGTTAACCAGATCACACCCAAAAGTCCCATTTTAACTATAACATTACTGTGCTAATTGTCACTTTAACCTGTTTTCTACATTCTTTTGTAATAAAAAAACGCCACTAATTGACACTTTCCCCCCAAGGTTTTTTTTTTTATATTATCACTTTAACCGTACCTGCCAATTTGCTTACAATTATATGTTGTTTTTGCTTTAATGTGGGTAAAAGTCTGTCATAAAGTGTGTCCCAATCTTGAGACAAGGCTGTCCTGTTTCAAATGCAGCTGAGAAACGTGGCCTTCTTTCCCTGCATTCAGAGAATCCAACTGAATCATGGGCCTTGGTCCTTCCCCCGCATTTTCTCCAAGGACATGACACCACTGCATTGGTACATTATCTACAGAAAACAAACCATATTGCAGGTATCCTCCAGCCAATTAGGATGAGCAGTTGGTGTAATGATTACCTAACAAAATGCAAAGTTTAGAATGATGTCAATGACTAGCACTCTAGTAAAAAGGGGAAATCCATACACATTACTTCACAAACTGATAGATGTCTTCCAGATGGGAACATAAACTGTAAGGCTTTCTTTGCAGAGTTATGGAGGCCGTTATGACTGTGAAAACAGTCATAAATCTGGAAGGTAATTGAGATCAGGACAAGCATCTTTCATGAGAGATAGAGGATTTGGAAAGCATGAAGCAAAAAGCCAAGGTCCTCTCAAAGAAAAACAATGCGGAAGGTCATTGTTGCTCCACATATTTGTGGTGCAATCTCAAATATGTATAATTTGTGGTTCAAAATGTGCAATATGCTTAAAACCCAGGAATCCAAAAGGAAAATATCAGCTTTTTTGGCAAACAATGCCTTTCATCAACTTCAAATTGAATGGCTCAAGCCAAAATGTATCTCAAAAGGAACAGTGCCTACATATGTTTATTTGACAAAACGCATTAAGGCTGAAAGGTTTTAAAGCTGGAGGAAGATGAAAAACGCCGGTCAGAACAGTGAAATCCAGCTGCCAGAGAGATGCTGACCTCTCCCAGCTTTCACCCGAGACGACCAAAATGTTTGTTCTCTCTTTCACTCCGGGAACACTCTGACCCTTTTACCTGATTTCAAAGTAATGAAAAGTGCCGTATGTTCCCCGCGCTGGGATCTCACATCATTACCAATTAAAGCTTTCAAGGTGATGCAAACGTTCTTTCCAGCGGGAGCATAGAATGTATTCTTTCTTTCATTGCCTTGTCTGATTTTCCAGAGAGGACATTGGCAACGAGCTGGTTCTTAAACAATGTGCTTGAAACCCGTCAGCGGGTTTTCCTCACAAGGTCTCGCCTTTCTCTTTGGTTACCGATGTGTCTGAATGCCAGATGATGCTGACGATGATGATTTATCTGATGATGAATCAGTGGTGAACCAGCTCTACTGCTGATTTAGTTGACTTCTGACATCTTCACCTACGATGACTTGTACTGGTGGAGACTTATCTTGTTAACAAAGTTAGCTTCTATAGTTCAAGCTAAACTTTACAGCTAAGTGAAGACATCTTAGTAGCTAATTGCATTGGTAACGGCGGTAGCAAGGCTGTGGTATTGACCTGTCAATCAAAGGTAGCTCCGCCCTAAAGCATCTCCTGCTTTGTGGTCTATGTGACTCTAAATGGGACCATAATTAATGAAATGAACATCCTGCTGGATTGAAGAAGACTTGAAACTAGAGACCATAAACTAATGTTTACACTGTTTACTTTCTTATAGACTTCCATGCAATGAGACTTCTTTTTGCAACCAGAGGATTCTCCGCCCAATGGCCAGTAGAGAGAATGCAAGTTTAAGGCACTTCTGCATTGGCTTCACTCTTCAGAACCTGAGGTTACACCAGATTAATCAGTTTTTTTTTACAGAATAACTTTTAACACCAATGTATTTGGTTCCTAGGGGACTCCAGATAAAAGCATGCAAGCATAAAAGCAGTTTGAATGTATAAAATAGAATAGATGGATCAAATATTCCGTTCAAATTGTAAAATATCTCACACTATCAGAGTTCCTTCCCCGGCTAGAGCTGCCTCTCCATAAGTCCTGGAACAGGACTGATATTACAGACATTATTCCTCTTCTCCAATTTCTGTTAAGACGCCAAACAAGCTGAACCCCCAAAATAGATGTTTAATAAAGATGCATGACGCGTAATAGCAAGACCTCCATAAAATATCTGCACACATAAAGCAGCTGGAACATTTCTGTAAGGACACTCTCCTCATTTGAAAATCACTTGAGTCATCATCTTTCTCTGTCATTATGATTTCCATCTATTTTCGCTCCCCACCGTCAAACTTGGCGCAGCAAAAAGTGGAGTCGCAGCGGGGAGAATGATTTATATTACTTGGTCCACACTAACAACAGTCTCCCGGTGGAAGAAGTTCATACTCATATTAAACTAATACGTCAAGAGCGAACGTAATCGAACGTAAATATGTTTCCTTCGGAACGTAATTGTTCGGAGACCAGGCTGCCCAGGCTGCTGCTTATGTTTGGGACATAACTAAGGAAGTGTTGTTACCCGGGACACTAAGTCATTGTAGTTCAAGTCGGTACGTTGGTGCAAATTATACCTCCTTCAGAGAATGGAAGCTTAAGGACAGAATATGTCATGTTTTTTTCAGACACTGTCCCTTTGCTTGTGCCACGGCAGGCATTCCAGCGATTCCTCAGTAAAACGTCCTTGAATTGGCGCTGGAAGGGAGCGGCTCTGCATCACTCTCCTCTTGTGAGATTTATTCCTGTTGTCCTCCGCTCGGCGCTGACACTGTGCAGACCCACGTCTGTGTTTTCTCAAACATTTGCTGGACGGAGGGAAGCCATTAAGCGTAGCTCTGCTCACAAACAGCCCTGTTTTCAGGGTCCAAGTTGATACTGAAAGGAAGGCTTTTATCTCGCCAACTGATTATTTGTGAGGTGCAAATATCTCAGACTTTCAGCTCTAGGCTGCGACGTGAATGTAAAAAGTGCAAAAATGAAGTGTTGTTAAAGGCTGGTAGATTCCTACCAACGCAGAAAGGAGTGAGGAATCCTTCAGGCATAAGTTCAAACATGAGGAAGTGTTATCAGTATCCGAGCGCAGTGAGCTGATGTGTTCGTCTTGTTCAGGTATGGCTGATGGCCCGCTCTGGTTTTTATTTCCTTCCTTCGTGTTACAGACTTGTTTACTGAGACGGAAAAGCCAGAGGGCAAAGTCCACCGACACACAGCGAAGAGTGAGAAGACATATGTCCACCCTTTACTTCTGTTCAGTGAGTGTTTGCGTGTACTTGTTTGTAATCCTGGTTCAGAACTGGTTTCCTGACCTGTCATGAGGCTCGGGATGTGAGAGTTCCCTTTTAGATGCTGCATTCAGCTTTTTGTGCATCACCTGCGGGCCCAATGTCTGTTGATATATTCACCACATTAACACAGTCTACTTTGACAGCAGTGTTGTTATGTAAAAGATTGGATCCTTTGTGGTCAGCTCCACAGAGGTGGAGGTGCACAGTCGCAGAGGGAAAAGCTGAATGTTACAGACAAGTTGTGACCAGCTCATCTCAGAAGCACATTAACAGGAACTGCAGGACCCGGAGTCAAAGAGCCTGAGGGACTTTACTTTGTGTGTGTTACAGCGGTGCAGTAGCGAGCATCTTTATTTTGAATGTGTGAATTCAACAATTCATCTTGAAACAGTCGTGTACAACCGATGGTCACAAACTGTGCACATGTGCACCCCTTATTGTCCCCACATCGAACAGCAGCGAGTACCATTCCTTTCCTTCTTACCTTTCAAAATAAAAGTCCTGGACATCACTGCTTACCAGCGGGACCTCCATTCATTCACAGCATATCGATAAGAGGCAGCTCGACATTTGTTGCAATACACATTATGTTGTTCTTTATTCTGGATGGTCCACAAGCCGTCCTTGATGAATTGTGTGACAGTGGTGATGTAATTAACAGAATTGAACAGTGTAGTGTAGTGTCTGAGTGCGTTTTCATTTAGCCATGGACTCACTATACTGTATAGTCCTTCACATAGTCCTTTATATAGAACTTCCTGGATAGTGAGTAGAAAGTTATAAGTGAGTGTATGATTTCAAACACAACCAATGTTTCACATTCTAAATCTGTAGAAATAAAGATGGGACTAATGAAATATGTAAATTCTGAATTCTCATAAGGATTCAGCCTAAACTGATAATCTAGGTTATCGTTGGAAAAAAAAACACTTTTACATAATCTAGATAATATCCAGAAAGATATTGGATGGATTGCAATTGAATTAGGTCACTTAACCTCTAAACATTCATGGTCTCCAGAGGATTTTTTTCTGTAGGCCTTCAGGGGGCGACTCCTTTTGTTGTCATAAAAAGTCTGATTACAAAGAAACATAGTTCTAACTTGATTTATTACCTCAGTAAACATTGTGAACAAGAGTTTATGGTTTCAATTGCTTATGATGTTGGTTTTTGAGAGGAATGATGTCCATTTGGTAAATTATGGTCCCATTTGAAGTTAAATGATAAAGCAGGCTATGCTTTAGGGCGTGGCTACATTGTGATTGACGGGTCGCTACCACAGCGTTGTCCAATCTGGGAGTTGTCTGTGTTTTGTTCTTACAACTTTAACCATTTTTACACTTTAAACTTAAGTTAATTGGAACATTTTGGTCACTTATAATTGTCTAATTGTATTGTACTTATACCAGTCGTGTCACTTCTGATTCCAAAAAACCAAGATGGCAACGGCCAAAATAATGGACTCTAGACTTCAAAACCATAGTCCACAATCTAAAGGATCACATCCGTTTCTTATAGTCAGTCAATGATTCAGATAGGAATGAAAAACTTCCCAAAAGCTGGAAGAAACCTCAAGAAGAAGAAACAGACTTTTGTGACAAAATGATTCGAATTGATAAATATGTGTAATTCATACATACAATTCTAAAAAATTATTTGTCTCACTACCGACTGATTTTTTCTGTGTGGAAGGGGCGTGACTTCGCCTCTCTATATCACAGTCAAATTTCAGCAATGACAGTTTTGACAGTATTTCAGCTGAGAAAGACTTCCCTATCACCATTTAACCCTTGGAGCTGTATTGGGATACATTTTCTGTGTGAAGTTCTTGCTTGAAATCAAGAGCAAAGCCGATGTGTGTTTGTCGCCCCTCTCCATCTCACCAGTAGACTGACTGGAGGCTCTGTTGTCTCCATTGGCTCGCTGTGCTGTGGGGGTGATGGGAGACTTGGAGGGGGTTGGGATGCTTTTGGAGGGTCCCCCCCCAGGGACAACCAGGCACCATCTGCTGGTAAAGTAACACCACCAGTGGGGGCCAAGTGTCCAGCTGGGGGGACATTGGAGACCAGCACAGCCAGGACAGACACAGAGACTAAAAGCCATTACACTTTGTCAATAAAAGCCGATGTGAATCACAAGATCATTGAAAAGTGAAATACCACTCGGCTTATATTTTCTTGAATTAGCTGTTTAATTACAGTGTAGAAGTTAAATATAAGGTTAAAGAGAATTTTCTCTCACAAAGGAATTATTTCAATTGAATTCACTCATGTTGTTGATGTTTAAGTAAGAAGAGTTTCTCTAAATAGTCATCTCGAAGAACACGTTCTCACAGTTAATATTCATGTGACTGTGAGAAC
The DNA here is from genome assembly GCA_029853015.1 of Chelidonichthys spinosus. NCBI lineage: Eukaryota > Metazoa > Chordata > Actinopteri > Perciformes > Triglidae > Chelidonichthys > Chelidonichthys spinosus. Next base: position 6,989,313 of record CM056843.1, on the reverse strand, counting down.
ACGGAGCCATCGGCATCTTTCTGGGGAATTCATTACAGCTGAAGGGGCTTAAAGGTCTACTTTTTAGCCGCTATGAATCAGCATTGAGTAAACCCAGTATCTGGACAGAAATTAATGAGAACCTCCATGCGGGTATTCCCTGGAGTTGTTAAATGTGCATTATGTTGGAAAAGCCAATATATTAGTAAACACAACTCTGTCAGTGGTGCTCAGTAGTGAGCTTATCATTCCTCAGCTTGACATATTCCTATTAGAATTCCTTTTTGCATAATGTGCTTTCATATTTGCATCGAGACTTCCATGTATGTTGGCTCTCTCTTGTGACCTGTAATACCGGAGCAGTGTTGATGAAATAATCTAACCCGCACCCCTAAACCTAACACCGTTAGGTGCATTCTGGCTATGCTGAGGGAACACATCTAACCTTAACCAAGGACTTAAGATAGGTTTTGTTTTAATATCATAGTCATTGTAAACCAATCCATATGTGTATGTGTTTTTATACTAAACCTAACTATGTAGTCAGTGTTGTTTTGTGTTTCAACGTGTTTAAAACTGCTGTTGTTTGAAACGGCTCTGGAAAAAAATTTTTTCCCTTGAATTGTAAATGAAAGTGCAGTTTATGGGAACGTAATTTTGCAGGAGAAAGAGTTGTTTTGAGCAAAATAGACCTTACAGTGTAGGAATGTTGCTCTATAATCCAGAGATGGTTATTTTATGGCAACCTCTCGGAGGCCATCTAAGACTGATGATGTCTCTTAGACCATCTAACCTTCTTGAATGCCACATAATATGATTCATGTATAAAGTTGGATGGAGTCTATGAATGCATATGTGCAATCACACTGAATGTAGGCCTCATAAAATATTTTCTTTAAAAAGGGGCACTCCACCAAAATCAGCTTAAACATGATGAGCGGTACTGTATAATGTTTTGTGTAGCTCAGGAGGATTTTTGTCAAATCCAAGTAAATAATCTGTCTTGATGATGTCATCAGGGGTTTTGTGGGATTAGGCTCGCAGACAACAACTTTCTCACACAAAGCCTGTAATACAAATTCAGGAAATGGAGCTTGAGAGACTGTGCTGTGTTGATTTTAGCCATTCTTTTTTTTTAATCCTTAATCTTTGTTTTTTTTTTCTTCCTTTACATGCTTTGCTACACAAATGTAATGACACACATTGAATTAGAACAAAAAAAACATACTAATAATTTATTTAGTGAAGCACCGTTCATACAACACCATTCACAATACAAGAATAACATATTAAAAATTAATACAAATCATAAAACAGTAAAAAAATAAAATACCCCCTATTGGGATGTATTCTTTCTCTTTATATCCAATATGGATCTAACCATTCCTTACTTCATGCCTTATAATGTATACTTAAATGATGTTGCTATTATATTAGGCACGTTTGTCCTTTATGATAAAGGTGAGAGAGGTCTCTCTCTCTCTCTCTCTCTCTCTCTCTCTCTCTCTCTCTCTCTTTCTCTCTCTCTCTCTCTCTCTCTCTTTCTCTCTCTCTCTTTCAATTGTTTTCATTTTCAAATTGCTTTATTGGCACAATATTACCAAAAGATTTAGTAGACTAAAATAAACGTGTGTACGTGTGTGCTTGTGGGATTGAGATTGTTTTATGACAGCATGTAAACCGTACGGTGTGTGTGAGTGTGTGTGTGTGTGTGTGCGTATCTACTGCATGTAATTCATGTTTGTTTAAGGTATGAATACCAAATTGTGAGCATTAAAGTCGTTGTGCAGGTCGTCTCTGACATGCATTTATACGTTCGGAGTCACAGACACAATCTCGTTGTACAAATTGTATAAAATACAATAAATTAAAATGAATTGACACTCTTTTCGCCAAGTGCGTGTTTAGTCTGATCAGAGATGGTTTCAAAATCTTCGGGTCTTCCGTTTGATTTTTGGAAGGAACTTTTGTTTTAGCGTGTGAAACAGTGTAGGAGTCTCTCTCTCTCCCCCCTCTCCCTCTAATCCTCCAGTAGTCTCTCCACCAACTAGGAAGCGCGCAGTCACCGCTTTTTGATCCGCGCGCACCGACCGGGCAGCTCTCTCGCTCTCTCTCCGTCTCTCTCTCTCCCCGTATCTCTCCGTGTACATTATTCGGTGTCCCCGCCGGCTCTTCCGCGTATAGATGTAGGCGGTAACCGGAGCTCACAGCGCCGTCGCCGTCGCCTTTGCGCCATGGAGGACTGTCGCTCCGCGGACAGCGAGAGGATGGAAGCGTGGCTGGACGACCACTTGGAGTTCACCCGCTCCTACTTCATCAGGAAGGCGTCAAGGTAAAACCAGAGGGGGGGTACGGGGACGGGAGCGGAGACCTGCTGTACTTTGTTTCTGCCCGGTGAACGTGAGTCTCCAACGGGAATCTCCGCAATGTTTGCTTTTGTGTGCAGCCCCAAATATCTGTTTATTGTATTTAGAGGAAGACAGGAATGTGATACCACCCAGCCCCCCCCCCTCCCTGCTCAGGTGTTCCGTGTACCTGCGGCACTCTGATCCACATCGTGAGGGTTGTTTTCTTCTTCATTTCACCGTCCACTTCACAATCAGTAACAGCTCCGAGACTTGAACGGGTTCCCTTTAAATCATTAACTTTTACTGCTGCTTTAATTCCGAGCAAGTGCTGCTGAACGGGTCCACACATAGTCCCCATGAAACTTCCTCCCCTCCTCTTCAGACCACAGACAGCAAATTAGCCGTGTAATTTGTCAGGAAAAACCCGGATCACAAATCCCTCTTTCTCAGGCAGCAGCAGCAGCTATATAAGGCATTCTTCAGGGCCTGGCTGATGAAGTGCCCATCAGCACACTCTAGGTCTGTTTGCTTTAGTGGTGAACCCCTTCAGACCCATTCACCCACTTAAACCAGCATGGCAGCTTCACTTGTTTTTAGACATCCACAACATACATTATGTTTCTTTACCCCCCTCCTCTCTCTCCTGCTGTTGCCAACCGCTTTACAAAAACAAAAAAAGCACAAAATTAGTGTGTTGTTGCTTGAGGTTTGCACACATCAGCCGTTCTGGTCAAGAGGCATTTCTTAGAGAAGTATTGATTGAGCCACACCTCCCCAGCATGCATCAGGGTCGGCCCTGTGGGGAGGGCTCAGCCAGATAACAGCACATTCTCTGTGGCTCTTCCAGTTTTATTTGCCTGGCTCGGGGCCCAAGATACCGTGGTTAATTTCATGGCCGGCGCCTGTTGCTTCTTCCCTTACGCTCAGGTAAACAGAGCCCTTTGACTGCTGAACAAGCTGGAGAACGTACGTTGAAGACGCCGATAGGACAATGTGTTGCGTCACGTGATCGCATCCAATTTGCTGTTCGTGCACAAACAAACACACAGTCACGTTGTAAAATGTCCACGTCCTCAGTTTATGTAGTTTATCGCAGGATGTGAACTTTCAAAATCCATGGCACAACTTGTTGTGTACGAAAACAATGTTGATAGAAAGTTATGTAGTATTAAATATTGAGAAAGACTACTTATTGTGAAAGAGTCCAACAACACAGGAGTTTCGACCACGAGAGTTGTGTTGGACACCACGTGTCCCAAAATGTTGTTAAGTTAAGTTTGTGACCATTGTCTTAAACCTATCTAGTTATTTTAAGCCCAACTACGATGGTTTCTCTAACCCTAATTAAGTGTTTTTGTTTCCTAATGTCCTCCCAAATTACAGGAAATTAAACTAAATTAGTATGAAAGTCGTTCTAAAATTTTTTGTCCGTGTTCACGAATCACTCTGTTGTTGCTAAGAGCTGTTGTTCTCTGTAGCCCAGTTTCACGGACACAACGTTTCATGTTAGCTTCCAGCAGACTGCTCTATGGTCATTTTGTGTTTTCATATCCAACAGGAAAGGGTTCGGTGGAAAAGGTATGAATAGCTTCATCTTCAACTTCAACTCCACCCACCAGGACTCATTTTCCAACTCATGACTTCATTTATAGCAAATATTTTAGCTGTATAACCATTATAAATAAGCTCTCCTAACCCTAAGTAAGTTGTTTCCCTAAACCTGGGTATATTTGGCCTAAAGCTAGAGACTATATTTGAAAGAATTAATAACATGTTTCTTTGAATTTCATAAACAATTAAAAGCCGCTTTGGACAAAAGCGTCTGCTAAAAGACCTAAATGTAAAAAGACCATTGGGCAGGTCAGCACACTCGTAGTGTTTGGCTGCTCCAATGCTAACGTAATTTATTCTTCGGTATGAGTGATTCGTGTCAGTTTGCTGACTTCATCACTCTTTCTCTGCTGCTGGTATGCTTTGTGTTAGCATGTCAGTGGTTTTAACACAAACTGGTTGACGCTGTACCTCCCCAGGAGACAGGATGCAGCTCCGTATATGGATGTCTGGCTAGTTAGAGAGGTAGCTAGTTAGCTAGCCAGACAGACAGCTAGCACTCAACCGACGATATCGACAGTGTGTGTGGATATAACATTAAGTTGTTCAGTTTAACTCATTAAGTCTGTCTCTATCATAACGCTACTACCCCACTGTTAGTTGTTACTGCAAAACCTCACCGTGAGGCTTGCTGTCAATCGGTTTACTTTATTGCTAATTGGACCGCTACAATGGTTGGCAATGGTGCACATAGAAATGACCAGCCGCTCTGACCATCCTGCAACGTTGATGTTCTGTTCCAATTTTATTGCTATGGGAAGACATGTTAGCTAGCGGTTCACACATCTAGCAGATGTGGCACAGAGTGAGATTAGCATAAATTTGTCATGTACTGTAAAACCCTAATTGTGACCTCAATAAAAAATACTTTGAAAGTCAAAAGACATTACAACAAGAACTTTGTTCGGAAATACATTTCTCCGAATACACCACCTTTGGTTGGTTGTGGATGGATACAAACAAAATCCGTGCCTAGAGCACAAAGTTTTACTTGAAAATTTGGTAATTCTAATACAATTCCTGTGACAAGGAATAATTTATCACATCATTCTGAAAATAATGAAAAATTTGTGTCTGTTTTCACAAATCACTCAATCGTTGCTAAGAGCCGTTGTTCTCTGTAACCCAATTTCACGGACACAAAGTTTAATGTTAGCTTCCAGCAGACTGCTCGAATTTGGTAATTCGAATATAATTCCTGTGACAAGGAATAATTTATCACATATGTAATCATATGAAGCTCTCCATTTAAAGCCATGTTGTGTTTTCTCAAATCTTTTATTTGGGATTTTTATGTGTTCAGAATAGATCAATAATTGTTTTTTTAATAATCCAAAGGATTATGTTACAAATTACAAAAAAAGGAAAGAAATCCATGTAATTTGCCTTCAGTAGCTGATTACTTTTTCACACGATGGGACTTTTATAGGTTTATAGGTTATAGTATTGAATACGTGGACTATGTCTTGTAAAGGTTTGCTATTGGAAGGTTTTCTTGAGAGATCTCTTTAATGATGTCGTATATTGTGTATGAAGCTATATAAATAAATGAAACTGAAATGTTTTTTTAAAAACTTGATTCATTGGCATCTCGTGTGTGAGTCAGAAGATGACGGTAACGATAAATATTTCATAATCCAGTTGATCAGGTTTTAGTGCAGAGCCACATCTCTGCTGAACCTTCCTCCTTTTTGATGCAAATTCCAGCATCAATTATTTACCCAAGCACCCAAGCTGTTTTGGATAAATGTGTGTTTGGTTTCGGTGCAGGGATATGAGAGTTTGTGTTGTTGTGGAACTTCGGGGGGTTGATTAGCAACGCGCCTCTAATCATACCTGTCAGCCAGTTTATGGCCTCCTTCTGACTGTCAGGAATAAAAGGCCTGTGGATGTTGACCTGAATACTTATTATGTATTACATAATATGATTTTTCTTGTCCCTTTTGACAGGGATATGGTGAATGCCTGGTTTGCTGAGCGTGTCCACTCCATCCAGCCGTCCAAAGAAAATCCTCCACAGCAGCGGACCAACCAGTCCTCCACAGACACCGGCCCCTCCTCTGCCACCAGCAGCCTGCCACCTACACTCAGTCTCCTGGACAACCGCAGCCCGTCCCCGGTCCCCAGCCCGGCCCCCGGCACTCCGACTCGCAAAATCTCGGCGTCCGAGTTCGACCGGCCACTCAGACCCATTGTGGTGAAAGACTCCGAGGGCTCGCTGACCTTCCTGAGCGACGCCGACCGCGAGACGGTCTCCCTGCGGGGTTCCGGGGATGGCCGAGGGCGGTGTTGGTGGATGCGGCGCGGCAGGCGGTGGCAGCGGGGCCGACCGCTGCACCAGGCTGCTGGAGCTGGTGAAGGACGTGTCGAGTCATCTGGATGTGACAGCACTCTGCCACAGAATCTTTCTCCACATCAATGAGCTGATCGCCGCGGACCGCTACTCGCTGTTCCTGGTAGGGAAATAGGGGCTGTGGGTCATTACCTGGAGCACTGTGATCAGCCAGAGCAACAGGAAGTGAGGCATAGACCTCTAGTGTATCTGGGTGCAGGGGAAACATCTTTTAAAAAGACATCAAACTGCTGATGTGAAAAACTCCAGTTATTCAGAATCTAAAAACTATATTTACCTAACAGCGTTACAGACATGTAAGTGTCGGTTTGCCTTTTAGTGCCAGTTTATCATTGCCAGCTAGTGTTTTGCATTTGTGCCTATATGATGTGAGACCCCAGTTAATTTCTTATTGGAAAAACATGATGCATTTAGAAATAGCCACTTATACACAAATATTATATAATTATATTATCCCGTTGATTTGTCACCATGAGGGAATCTTTTTAGATTACACAAAGTCATTTGTTTCATTGTTAATACAAAAAAACTGCTGGGAGATAATGAGGTGTGTGTGCGTGAGGGTGCATCTCTGTGTCTGTCCACAGCTGATTTTGCCTACTGCTGGCACAGACCGCATACTGTTTTTGGGTGCTGCCAGAGATACAGTGGAGGAAACCAGTTTGTCCACTTTTATTGTTTTAGACCTTGTGTATGCTAACCCATCACCGCCAATCAGCTAGTGCTCCGTCGCCAAAGACACAGTTATTAAATTTTTCCTAGTTTTAATGTATTCAAAACTATCAACTTGATTTCTTACATGAAGTTGCTTTCTTTGCTGTGTTTGTAGTGTGAGCCAACACACAATCTATTTTCTTTAATTCCGTTGCATGACCATATCCTGTGTGTGTTTGGTCCCAGGTGGGCGAGGACAGCTCCAACAGGAAATTCTTGGTGAGCCGCCTGTTCGACGTCGCTGAGGGATCCACACTGGAGGAGTCCTCCAGTAGCTGCATCCGACTAGAGTGGAACAAGGGCATTGTGGGACATGTAGCCGCCACGGGACAGCCGCTCAATATCAAGAACGCTTACGAGGTGAGGAGTCTACGCGGTTCTAAAACCTGCCTGGCTCAGCGTGGATGCTGGGGAAGTCTTAAATGAGGTTTGCTGTCTGTGCTGCTTTCGTGTGCGCGTTGAACCAGCTTGTGTTTGCTTTGGGGTACATTTGACGGTTGGTGCTGACGGATTGCAGACTTGAGTCGGTCCTCCGGAGGATTCGTCTTCACCACACAAACACACGTGCACATCTTAGCCCTGACAGTTTGAGTGTACTGACCTTTTTGTCTGATTGGGTTTCAACACAATATATCACTTTCCCACAATCAATGATGAAATCTGTCCCCAATGATATGGTTTATCTTGCTCTTTTACGGGGACTTACTAGCAGGGTTTGTCAGTAATCTATTGTAATAAGAATTAACATAAAAACTTGAGTTGTTCATCATTGTAGGGCCAGTGCCTTGGCTGGTAGCTTGCAGCTGTGTCCGTGCACTTATTCATTTTCTGAAATAAGTGCAACATTAAAGCAGTAGAATTAGCAAGCAACACTTTCTAGCTCCACTGATGTGTTTTGTCCCCGTGACAACCAACAAAAATCACCATTTTCACCACTGAAAGGAGTTTAATGTCCGTTCTGCTATTTTATTTCCACGCTTGACCCCAAATCTTTTTCCCTCTCTTCCCTCCAATCTGCAGATCGAGCCGCTGACCTTTAACCCCTCTAGCGAAAGACGTGTATTTGTCAGGATGAAGGGGACAGGAATGTCTGTGTTGCATATGCGTGTTTTTGGCTGCACACTGAAAGAGTTCTGAGTGTCTTCAAGAAGAAGCAGATGTGTGTGTGATGTTTGTGTGTGTGATGTGTGTGTGTGGGTGGAAGAGAGAGAGGGAGGCGGACGGGACGGTGATTAAATGCATTTGTTTTGCGTGTGGTCATGTGTCCGGGTGACTTCATCTAAACTGTCAAATATGTCTTACAATGAACTGCAACGTCAATGTTATATACTATATACTATGTATACACTTGGATAGATTTATAGGGTTAAAATCCCAATGCGTGTAATATTTCAAACCGTCTTTGGACATTGGAATTTTACAGCGTCGCTTTTCCAATGTAAATCACCTCAGTGTAACATTCAAGTATGAACGGTGCAGAAGTGAACTTATAGCAGCTATAAGCCCAGTATGGACCTTTTCTTGTGTTTGTAAACGCTGATGACAGTTTGTGGGCGGAGCCGAACTTGTGGGAGAACGTGACGGCTCTGTAGTTGTGCTGTCACGTGTGAGAGCTAAAAGAATGTGGATCATCCGGACGCCTTCTCTGATCATTTTACTGGTTTGCCAGCAGAAGACAGGCTGTCTTATATTAATTAATAAGGCATCAATTAACAATGAAGTGGGTTTCCTGACAATCACTCTACGAATTTAAATAAAAAACAGTTACAGTGGATATCTTGTGGAAAAACACAGTATCTACCTAAAAGAAATACTGGAGGCGTTCGAATCTCTTGACATTTAAGATGCTGTACTTTGCCAGGACATTCAGTACGGTCATTTGATTTGTTTGTGCTCCGTCATAGTGGAAAGTAAATGTCACAGCACAGGTTTGAATTCCCCACTCGCCCCATAGTGGTCCCCCCCCTTGGGTTTTCCTCCTTTAAGTGCTGGTCCTGGCCTGGGAGCCTGAGGGTTCTTCAGTACCTTAGCTGTTACTAGGACTGCGATCTTCTGGACAGAGATCAGGGAGGTTGATCCTGGACTCTGCTGTCCCAGTTTGAGGGAACAACTAAAGAACAACGGTGACTGATTGGATCCTTCACCGGCATCCAATCAGTGTGTCAGTGTTAAGGTTTTGGTGTGTGTGTGTGTGTGTGTGTGTGTACAATTCTGTTTATGTCTATATACGTGTGTGTGTGTGTGTGTTTGGGTGTGTACGATGCCGTGCACTGACCTACTCAGTTCAAACACAATGTTACTCTAGAGTGTATGTGCTGCAGGCTGTATTTGTGCAAGAAGTGTACAGGTGTGTGTGTGTGTGTGTGTGTGTGTGTGTGTGTGTGCACGCTACTACAGAACCTGATACTGCTTCCAGGAAGTTCATCTACGCGGTCTGAGGGACTCCCCGGCTCTCTGATTGGATCTTTATTTCCCCATTAGTCTGCTCAGTATTACATTGATTTCAGTAGCGCGATGAGAAACAAACCCCCCCTCTGCCTGTTTACATTGGCTCAGCCCTGCGTGGGCTGTACTAACTAAGCGTATGGCAACAGCCCGGGTCAAACCAATCTGCAGAGAGGCTCGGGGCCAGTGGTGTCCTTACTATCAGCCTGTGTTGTATCCAAGATGCAATCTCTATACCTTCCTGTCTTTTTTATCATGGTTTTGAGTTGTTTAGGGATGCACAACAATTTTTTACATCAGTTGTTAAAAGTCTAAAATTGGGACTGTGATTTAAAATGATATAATATTAATAAAGATTTGGTGACTGAGCAAACTGTGATAGCAGATAGAGTTTGCTATCAGGAACGGCTTCCACACAGTGGGGAAATACTACACAGAGTGTTCAACACATTAACCTTTCAACCCTACAATCCTAGTTAATCATACGCTAACCCCTGACCCCTGAAGTAATGCTCCTTTACTACTGTTAGGTTGTAAGCTAGTTAGCCAGACATGCTAACAAACTCAGCTGACATTTTAACACCGTTTAATCTATTTCCTTGTGTTTTTAGTTGGTTTAAGGCTCAATAACGACATCACCCTCCAAATGCCAAGTTTCTGTCTCACTGCACATTGCTTCATGTGGAAAAATCCACAGCTGGACAAGTCAATGGGAGGGATTTGAATAATTTAGTGTTTCAGTAGGTTTGCACCAACAATAGCAGTGGTGAAAGACATTGACCAGACCAGATACGATTATCAAAACCAGATGTCAGTCCCAGAATGGAGGTCAGAAAGATGAAGTTGTGTCTGCTTTGCCTCACCAGGACTCCAGGTTCAATGCTGAGGTGGACCTGATCACAGGTTACAAAACCCAGAGCATCCTTTGCCTTCCCATCAAGAACCACAGAGACGAGGTAAGACCTGCTCACAGCACAGCTTCTGTTGAACTACTTGTGTCTGTTATAGAAGTTGACCATAAACCAGAAGGATGGTGGTTTATCTTGAAAGATATCTGGCTTTTTGTTTGTCGAGCTCACACAGTGATATGAACAGGCAAAGAAGGCTGATGTGTATAAAGCCTGTAATAATCTGTATCGACCCTTTAACAGCTTGTAAACAGTGATGACGTACGTTAGTGAAATAGCTTGTCAAGTCATACGAGGGCATTGATTGAGTAAATGGAATAACTTAATTAACTTATTAAAACATATCAGCTTTAATATATCCATTATTCACTCAATGCCCACTTACTAACGTCTTTCAACCTCTTCTCATGGTCATCTTCAGCAGATGGTGTTTGGTAATATATGTTAGTATTAATACCATTTAGTGACCGAGCAATCTCCATGACAACTAATGTGTTTTTTGGGGTTTGTGTGTAGCCAGCTAGTTATTGATGCTGTATGGTGTTTGCAAAATTATATATTTTGAGCCGTTCAGACATTCTTATTCAGCAGGGTTCTGGATCAGCTGTTTGAGTTTTTACTCTAACAATCTCTCTGTGGCCAAATTGAGTCTTTAAATCAATTTCACTAATTAATTGCATCCCTTTCCAATAAACAGCTTTAGCGTTGCAGGTCTTACAGCCATGTCGACAGGATTTCTGGAAGCTTTCATATCGTTGATAAGGTTTCTTATCAACGATTCTGTGCATCATTTAAAAGAAAAAGTCTGATTTTCAACATTTTCATTGATTGATTTTGTGTGAATCACAAAGCAGTTTGCCCAACTTCACATATTACTAATACTGAATGTATTTTATGCAATGCTTTTTTTCAAAATACACCACAAGTTGTCAGAAAATGTCTCTGTTGTGTTTTCTCCATCTTCTCCATCACAGGTAGTCGGAGTGGCTCAGGCTATCAATAAAACGTGTGGGGAGGACAGCGCCTTCACTGAACAGGATGAAAAGGTTTGTCAAGTTCATCACTTCAACTAAGAGAATTATTTAATGTGAAATAATTCAGAAAGTTAGAAAAATGCAAATTTTCACCTTGCGACACTCCTACTACAATCCTTTATTATTATTTATTCTCCTCTCCACCAGGACTTCTCAGCCTATTTGGCCTTTTCAGGCATCGTCCTGCACAACGCTCAGCTCTACGAGACGTCGCAGCTGGAAAACAGACGCAACCAGGTGGGTCAGTGTGACGGTGGGTCTCTGAAGTGGGTGTGAACTCTGAACTTGATGCATTCTCTCTTTGTGAATGTGTGTGTGTGTGTGTGTGTGTGTACAGGTGCTGTTGGACCTGGCCAGTCTGATCTTTGAGGAGCAGCAGTGTTTGGAGGTTTTACTGAGGAAGATTGCTGGAACCATCCTGTCCTTTATGCAGGCCCAGGCTTGTACGGTCTTCATCGCGGACGATGACTCCATGGTCAGCACACACACACACACACACACACACACACACACACACACGTATTTGATCATATTATAATTCTATCACCTTTTATGTGCTTTATAATAAAACAAGATAGTCATCATCATGTCAAATTAAGCCACTGCTCAAACAGCTTCAGGGTAAACGGGTACAAGGCTTTTTTTGTTTTCCCTTGAATATCCTCTTTCAGGAGCATAATGAGTAATGTCAGACAGACCTCGGGGAGCTTCTGACAGCAAATGGAAATGCAGACTTTCTGTTCTGCAAATCATGAGGTTTTATCCACGCAGCAGACGGAACAGTAGCTGACCGTGTTTTCATGTAACATGTTTTTCGTGCCTCTTTCAATCGACTGACTCGCTCGTACGCATGCAAACACCCTTACAGTCCTCTGTGGGCATCGAGATTTGTTTTGGCTTGTCCTCCTCGGGGACGTCCAGCGCCTGAGAAGCGCACACACTGACACGCTTCACACTCGCACACAGAAAACAAGCTCACAGGAAAAGGAGGCAAATTAACTGTCATCCACCCAGAGAGATTGATAGACGAGCTCGTGTTTCAGCTTCCCCACATGATGATAGCTGCAAGGCTTGGAGAAATTATTTGGCAGAGTGATTTTTTTTTCTTATTCCTGAGGGAGGATCCCCCGGATCGCCCTACACATGCCCCTGCTTCAGGCCCGACCTCCTCAGGAGGCAGTCTGAGAAGGGTTCGCTTCAAGTCCACGTTGCAGTTCACTTAAACAGTTCATTGTGAACGCAACATGCCCCGGTCCTGATTGGCTGAATAACAGAGCTCTAAGCTAACGTTAACTTAGGTAGCATTGAGTTACGTTACGATGCCTTCAGTGAACCTACGATATGAAGGCAAATAGAACTGAACGCTTTTGTGTTGGTCTACTTTTTGGACCACTTTAAGAGGACTGGATGATTTAAAGAGTATATGCTATTATAAGTCAGGTAATGCATTCCACATCAAGTCATTCTAAATATTGGTGTCACAAAGCTACGTAGCCATTATGTTTATGGGAATGCAATGCCATTAAAGTGGTGTGTATAACATTACAACACGCTGGTATTTAACTCTCTCTGGTTTTTATTACAAGCAGGTTAGACCCAATCAGATGAAGGCTCTTGTTTTAAACATTGCATTACCAACTGGCATACGGATGAAAACAGAAATTCATGCACGTTGGACAATCAACACAGCAACATCGCCGTCCCTCTCTGCTCCAACTGTAATCCATGCATCATCAAATGCTCTTTTTTTTTTTGCAATTGCTTGACGCATTCAAGAGACACCAAAAATACAAACACATTTTTTCGACGACACACTTGTTACACAACACTACCAAAGGCTTAGTTTTGATTGTGTTTCATTTTGACGTAGAAGTCAGATGTTTGCCTCTAAGCGTTGAGTGTCTTGTTTGGCTTGAGTGTAGAGTTTTGACACAATGAGCCAAATTCCACAACAAGTGTGTAAGCAATCGCAATAAACTGTAATCGACTCCAGTCCACCCAGAACTCTGCTGCTCGTCAAAACCCACCTTTTCAGAGCTACAGATTCATGTTATGTTTGAAGTGTGTCGAGTCATATGATCATTTTGAACTTGTGTAAAGTCTCTAGGGTTTATCTTTTTGATCAGCTGCATATCAAAAACATTTAATTGTAAGACTTTAACGCTTTTAGTGCGTGTTGGAATCATTAGGAGTCCTCGATGGGGAGCTCAGTCCTGCTTGGCTAAATAACAGAGCTAACAGCTAACGACATTCACGGAGGTCGCATTGAGTTACATTATGATGCATTCAGGCTCTATTCAATAACAAATAGCATTGCAATTAGATGGATAGAAAGATCGACTTTATTGATCCCAAGCTGGGAAATTAAAGTGTAGCAGCAGAATTACACACAGTGACAACACAGTAACTAAAGATAAAGAACACAATATGTAAAGAAACAGCATATAAAAAGAGCAATATTAAAAAAAGTATAAAATATATAAATAGCAGTAAATTAAAGTGCAAGCTGAAAAGTGAAAAAAATCAGGTGCAGTGAACAGATCAACATAATAGGCTAAGGTTAGTTAAGGTTAATTATAACGTTATCGTGATGTGTTCGATTGTTAAAATTGTAAAAATGAAGTTTGTAGTGATAAACTTCAAGATGTTTTCACCCCAGAGCTCCCTAGTGGACTATCCGGTCCCACTAGTCTTGCCGTAGTGTCCTCTGTGGATCATCCAGAGTAATAAGAAGATGCTGGTGATTCTGTTCACCTCCGTTTCTTTGGGGTTTTAGGCAGAAGTCTCAGAGAGGGATATCTCAAAACCTTGACAAATACAACCAAAAGTTATCTGCAATAGCTACATTGTATTTTGTCATTTTGGCAAAGCAGCTGTTTTAATGAGAATCGAAGATGTATGTTTCATGTGTGTAATGAGCTCTGCTGCAGCTCGCTTTATTATACAATGCACATCTGTGTGTTCATGTTATGAGAGGAACACACACACACACCCACACACACACTTTATTATACAGTATGTATGTGTGTGTCCCTCTCATGACCTCAGTGTTGCCAGACCAGCTGTCTCCCTTTCTTGTATTTCCCTCCCGCCTTCCCCCTCTCTCTCTTGTCTTTTCCTTACTAAACATTTACTCTGAGATTAGGGATTTTTTTACCAGCCTTATCTGCCAGACAGCACTCTGTATACAGGTGTCAGCGTCAAATGTCTGCAGTTTCTCAAGCAGGACCCACAGATCTTTGTACTTGAACAGAACTATTCCTTGAGGAAAGGAGCTTTCCTGCACGGCGACTAATAAATGTCTTTGACACGCGACCGTACCAATAATAACACAGGAGTTTTCAAGATGTTGGCCTGCATTGGCTCACTTTATTTGACTGCAGTGCGTGACATTTGTTTTGAGGCAGTGATGTGTGTGTGTGTGTGTGTGTTTGTGTTCAATATACAAGCCCAGTTAGTGAAGTCACAAAAATACAATCTGTTGGTTTCCTGTACAGGGACATGAATTGTTTTTACGTGTCCCTCTGCAGGAAACAATGTCAATGGAAACTTAGTTTGGATCCTTATTCACCGTGGACACACAAACTAAACACATCCGTGGTTTATGGTGGGTGGATGTGGATGGGTCCAACAACACAGGACATAAACAATGAGACCGGTGTCCGACACAGTGTGTCCCAAAGCGTTGTTATGAAGTTTGTGACTAATCCTGACTGTGCGTCGTTATTTTAAGACCAAACATTTTTTTTTTGGTTACCATGTTTTTTTCTAAACCTAACTACGTGGTTGTGTTGGCTAAACTTAAGTGTCGTTTTGAAGCGTAATTCTTAGTGGGACAGTTTATACTTGCCACGTGTGATGTTAATAGCATGCCTCCATGCCAGTGTGTGTTTGGTTCGTACGTGTTTATGTGTGTCCGAGTGTGAATGTGTGTGTTGGGTTTGCGTGTGTGAATGACGTGCGACAGGGTTTGACATCTGGCTCGCCACAGGGAGTTGCTTAAGTCTGCAATAGAAGCTGGAATTGGCCACAGGTGTCCTGAACATATTAAGCAGTGTGTCTAAGTGTACATGTTGTACCAATCTGCAGCTGTTGAACAGCAAACCTTCTGTTTCTCTGCTCTCTTTACTTCTTCCTGTCTTTCCAACAAAAACATCCAGTCTATCTCTGATAAAATAAACCTCTATGATTAGTTAGTTAACTTAAAGTACTTGTCTAAAGATGCAGAGAACCGGGTCATGGTTTCAACCAAAAGCTTGCATTTTAGGCGATTTAATTGTCAAAATGTTCTGTTCTGGAAACGGGTCAGAAACACCTTTTGTTGTCAATATAGCTAGGAATGCCATACATCCTCTTGATGATACATTAGGTCGTCTTGTTTCATATAATACCCGTATCTTCATTCTAGCTAACGGAGGCAGCTACAATCCTGCATGTCTCTGAGGGTTAAAGAACTACTGTTAGTTGAAGACAGGATGCAAAAGTATTTCTTTCCTTTTTCTTCCAATCCTTGGCTCCACTATCAGACATATAAATCCCACCGTGTGCTGTGTTGTGTTGTGGATTGCAAATGGCTGGAGGTCAATGATATTTCATAAGCAGACTGCATGGGATCGATGTATCTGCCACAGATGCCGATAACAACGTGTGAAAATCATCACGTAAGCGACCAAGGAACTAATCCTTTGTCCTTCCTTGAGATGCAAAGACTTTGACTGATGCTTCCGAAGAATATGAAAAGACAAGGCTGATTTATTTCAATATTCCTACATGCAGGAACAAAATTCCATTATCCTGTGTCATCCTGTTATAAACCTTCTCACTTGCCAGAGACCCCAATAAATGTCATAACATTGCCAGGTCGTTTTTCTGTTTCAAACAGCTTTATTACCTTCACCTAGATAGATCAGGTCAACTAATGCCACAGAGTGAAGGTGTGTGTATGTGCGTGGGGTAGGGGGGGGTAACAGTTTCCAAAACTAAGAAGCCTTGTTCATCTTTTACATCCTGTCCCCAGCTCTTAAAAATGAAAAAAGGGATCCTTTGCTAGGTTTTAGGAGTACAGAGAAAACAAGTCCCTATAAGGTGGGGAAAAGGCAAAAGGAGCAATGGAATGTCGAAATAAACTCTCCTTCTGGCAATGCTTGATGGGTAATAGATCAACGTGACTTTTTTTTCATCCTCCGACATGTTATTTAGGCCGTGTGCACGGTACCACTGCTTAACCTACGGTATGTGGATGTTGGGTTTAGCCGTAATGGCTTAATTGGAGGGAATGAGGATGTTGATATGGCCAGAAAACACACAGGGTGGACCTGCTGCAGAGCACGTAAGACCTTTTCTGTGGAGGTAGAATCTGGACTAAATCAATACACTGTATGTATTCATGTTTTGTCACCTGAGTCTAACGGTGTTACGCCAAGTACACGTCGCCTCTCAGCAAGTCCTTGCCACATCACTCAGCCTGCAATAACTCCGACACATGAAATTGTTTTTATTCTATTTGCAGAACTCCTTCTCCAGTGTCTTCCACATGGAATACGAGGAGCTGGGTGAAGTCCTAGACGGCCCCAAAAGGTAAGGCGATCGCCCTCAACTCAAAACCCTTTATTTAATTAAAACGTCCCGCAGATTGGCCTTGAGGCATACTCCAGCTGTTTCCACCAGTTATTGGCGCTAATGCTTCCTTGAGTTTGAAAACTACCCTTTACCCCTAACCCTCAAAGGCCCTTAGATGACGTTTGTGTAACCGGCACTTCATTCTCACCATACAGTCGATATATTCACAGGTTTTGTGTGAAAGTTCTCTGAATGTCATTTTGAATTGCAATACAAAAGCCAAGGCGGAGCAGCGCCGCCCAATAGTCAGACGTTTGGTGATTTGCAGCCCCGTGGGATTTTCTTGAGGTAATCCTCCTTCTTCACCTGCCAAATAACCAGACGTTTGTCCGCCAGCTTTCAGCTCAAAGCTCTCGTTCTCATTAGCCCGGCTCTTTTGGCTCGAAACGCCGTCTTCAGGGTTGGTTTGACAGCTCCTCAATCACAATCTGTTTACCATGATGAAGTGGGCCTTTTCACTGTCCTGGAGGTGCTCCAAGACCTTTCTGAGAGGGTCTAACAATCCTCCCTCACGCACTCAGACACAGGGGTTTTGAGGTCAACGTGCGCTCTTCTTGCATGTGGCAGCTATAGTAGCTGCCCATGTGGAGTAGCAGTTCCACAACATTGGATGGAGGTGAAGGGACAAAAAATGACATGCGTGCATTTTTGGAAGGTCAATTAACTGTCAAATAAAGGTAAAATGGCAAATAAAGGCCAAGTTCAAATCTGTAATATATATATATTTTTTTTTTTAAGTGTAAGACAATCAGGATGTGCCTCCCTTTGAGTGCAGACAGGAGCAGATATAGTATGAACATTTTTTAAAATATAGATTGAAGAATGTGGTCTTTCACGTGATTTCACATTCGTTTTTTTGTAAGGCTTTCCCTCTGCTTCTGCTCAAACCGTGTATTAAGTAACTCTGTCAAAATTCCCCAACCAATAGAATGCCAAGTGTCGTGTTGACCAATGAAATCATCCCTGCCTCATTGCGAGTGCATTTGCTTTACTTAGAGTGTCCCTGACGGGCGGTTATTCTTTA
The DNA here is from genome assembly GCA_029853015.1 of Chelidonichthys spinosus. Taxonomy (NCBI): domain Eukaryota; kingdom Metazoa; phylum Chordata; class Actinopteri; order Perciformes; family Triglidae; genus Chelidonichthys; species Chelidonichthys spinosus. The sequence continues at coordinate 6,971,278 of CM056843.1, read as the reverse complement.
ACCTGATTCATGCACTTCTGGCCTGACCAACACCTGTTCGTTCCCCCTCTGGCATACCAACAGGAGGCTGATGTAGCAAAAAGAGTAAATCAGTGTGGGCACAGGTTGGTTTATATACATTAATAGTGGAGAATGTGTGGATAAAAATAGATTACTAGAGCAGCATTACTTTTCTTGCAATAAGTATTTGTTGAGTATGTAGTCCATAAAAAGCACAATGCAAGTGAGATGTTTCCAGAAACGATAATGTCTCACACACAGTACAGTTTATCAAAGAGAAACCAGAAAGGACACAAAGAGGAATGACGAGCAAGCAGCCAATCAGAGATCCGAATGATTGAATGATGTCGAGGGTCGCGATGAGAAGAAAACGATTGGAGGAGGCTCCAGCTGCAGAGCTTCCTGACATCAACCTCGTTCTCCAGCCAGGAGGAGCGAATGAGCTGTAATCTGATTTAAGTTGCAATGAGATAGAAATCCCCCTCAGCCCCCCTCGTTGTCTCCAGGGTGGCCTGGCATCCCCAGTTGCTACGCAGCATCTAAAATTCAATCTTAATCTCAGTCCGAGCTACAGAATTGAACTGTGTGTGTGCGTTTGCGCAGTTGCGTTGTTTGCTTTATACTGTAACTCACCAAAATATGGGGCGATATTGGTCTTTCATAAGGTTTCATCATCAGTATCGTCTACCTGGAATAGAGGATATGCTACAGTTTGATGAATTATGTAATTATATTGGAATTTATGAGTAATACGACAGCTGTGTGAGAACCCCTGGACCTGATATGATAGCTGCTATATAGGTTTCCCATCGTGACTAAGGAGCTTCTCCATCCTGACAGGAACGACAAACTGAGACTTGAAATATTATTTAACCAGAATCATGAAATTCTCAAATGTATGTGAGAAAACAAATCCTCAGAGCAAACAGTCTTCATCAGTTTGCTCACTTGTCACAGAGATGGTTCAGTTGATGTTGACTCAGCTTCGCCATGACAACGGATGACAATTATAATCTACTGGCTGATTGAGATGGTGAGATGCAGTCGAACTGATAACAAATGCTGCTGGGCTCCTTTTGCTCACAAACAATCAGGATTTATTGACTCTATTTTCACACTAATACCTGCTCCTGGCAGAGATGCAGCCCGGAGACAATAAGAGTCAATACAACCTGACAGGAATCAGCGTGTGACCATCTTTTATTGGTAAATCAGACAGACCTGTCAGATCTCATGAGCTTCCCGTTTTGAATGGAGAGCGAGTGGAGATTCTCCAAATGAAAGTGTGTGCAAACAGAACTCAGTATGTCGGCGACCAAGCAAAGTGAAGGGGAAAACGGGCAGTTTGTGAAAATCCCAACGGGGATGACACAAACCAGATGTCTTATCTCGCCCCATCCGTCATACTGTCTTGCTCTCATGGCTGTCTCTCCCTTGTTTAGATCTCATAACGGCCTTTTAAATACGTCTCTGTGTTTATGCTGGATTTCCTCTTGGAGGACTGCGTTCAGGCAAAAAACCGCCAACTGGGCCAACGTGGGATGGGAGGGGCCCTGCAGGATGTTAGCTTTGACCGGCTGGAACCACAGGAGGCTTTTTATAGTGACATTAACCCGGGGCTGCAGCTTTACGATGATGGGCCGAAGCAGGAAGTTTAGTCGGGCTGAACCGATGTTGCTCCGGATCGCAGGAACGACAGGCGGAGCATTTCAAGTTGACAAAATAGGGCCGTTTCTTGGCTTTTTCTTGATCCGGAGTTTGATCGTAGCGCTGGGTTGAACAGCGACGTCGCACTGCCATGGTTTTTAGTGATGCCGGAGGCTATTCTGTGGCCTCATTTAAGTCAATCACAGAGAGCGGGAAAGGAAATGTGGATTTTAGTCTGTTTAGTTAATTAAACTCGAGCTGTGTGTGTGTGTGTGTGTGTGAGGAGTGTGTGTGTGTGTGTGTGTGTGTGTGTGTATGAGGATGTGTGTGTGTGTGTGTGTGTATAGTTAAAATCCCGTCTGGACAGAACACATTGTTATTATTCGCCTGAAGCCTTAAAGTCATCCAAAATGAAACTGTTCATGAATAGGATGTGGAAACACACACACACACACACTAATATACTTATCTACAGTGATGGGAGAACTATTCATGGGCTGTATTCATGAAGCTTTGCCCCGAGTGACGTTTGCCCCTGAGAGTTGAGACAAAATTCTGGATAAAAGCTATTCATTCATCTTAGCCCTGATGAAAGCTTGGGGTGAAACACTGTTAGGAATAGGAGGGAAGATCTTAGAGGATTAAGAGTTTCTTAAGCAGAGGAGATAATAGGTTATGCCCTGACATCGTTTATGACGTTGTTCATAATGCAAAAGTGGAACAGCTCGGGCCGTTTTGCTACTTTGGGTATAAAATGTTTTTTCCAAGCATTGGTAAATTACCATTAGCAAATAAATATCAGCGCGTGAAGTGAAGTTTCAAACATTTTGTGGGCTACTTTAAAGTCGACCTATGGTTTACGATTTATACAACAGAGATGCTCATTTCATAAACCAGTACTCATGATTACACTACGTTTGAATAGAGAGGCTAAGCCACTCTGATGTTCCCCAATTGTATTTATTTCTTATCTTTAATTCTGCCATGAATTACACATATGATGTTTCAATCTAAATATTTGCAAGTCCTGGTGCCGAACACAATGTCGTCATAGCTTCAGAGAGACGCCGCTTTTAGGGTGTCGTCTGTCTTGAACTTCAACAGTTATAAAAATTATCTTTCAAATGGCCAAACATCACATGTGTAATTCATGGACTGAAACAAGATCAAAAGAAAGTCTAAAAGGTCTCCATTACAAGTAAAAGTATGTGAAAGTGAAGCAGAAGTAGCTTTAAAATGAAAATATTATAGTAATGTACTACAAACTGCAGCCCCAAACACACACCTAGCGAAACATACATTTTCTAGTTGACTTTCTCTCTCTCTCTCTCTCACACACACACACACACACACACACACACACCGTCTCGCCGCAGCACCACCGCCAAAATCCACTGGCTTTTGCCCGAACCTCATGTTATGTTTATATATCCATTTTCCATCATCTATCATGCAGTATTATAGCCGAGTCTGTGGTTGAACTCGGAGCGACTTAAGACAACAAACAGGCTTATTAAGCGCTGACAGACGTGACTGACAGACCTCAGCTCGGGGGTGAGGGGGGGTTGAGTGTGGGGGTGATGGGGCATGATGGGGGCTGCAGTTCTCTCATCAACCAGCAGGTGTTTTACTCTTCAGTGCTGTTAGCCTGCAGGTTGAGATTTAGCACAGAGAGACGGACTCAATAAGTAAAATGAGCAACTCAATACTTCATCCACACTCTTAATAATAAGGAATAATCTAATTCTGTGCATTTAAACTCCAGTAGGAACTTAAAATTAGAGGTGCATCCCTCCAAACAAACAACTAAAATCGTGTTTTCCAGTGAAGTCCAAACCCCCCACTGGTCCTGCAGGGTGGTGACTCATCCTCTCATTATGCATGGTTAGTTATGAAGTTGTTTGTGCTGTTGTGTCTCCTCAGGGACTGTGATGTCAGTCAGATTAACTACATGTATGCCCAGTACGTTAAAAACACCATGCAGCCTCTCAACATCGCAGACGTCACCAAGGACCAACGCTTCCCCTGGACAGTCAGTATACCTTTGCTTTGCTTTTTCTTATATTCTTTACTTTTTTTTCTTTTCCCAACATGACTAATTATGTCTTTTGTCCTCTGGCAGAGGGAAGCCCCAGATCAAGCCAGCGACCAGATAAAGAGTTTGCTCTGCACGCCCATCAGGAATGGCAAGAAGGACAAAGTCATAGGTGGGACCTCTGTCTCTCTTCCTCTGGTGATTTAAAAGACTGATGTAGGGTGTAGACCACCAGCACAGACAGACAAGAGATTTAAAAAACACTAATATCAACCTTTCTGTCTGCATTTACCGTTGTCCATTTCTAACACATCGACCGGTATCAAAACAGGAAGTGGTTCAGTTGTAAAGCCCGCCTCTTCCTCGAGATGATTGGCTGCCTGGGCCAAGTATGAAATCTGCGAGCAGGCGCATAAACTGTTGTGTATAAAAGGTCGACTTAGTCATCGGGATGTCACCCATTCATTTGTGGACTACGTTTTTGAAACCTTGTTTTTGGCTTTTTGGCGACTAGTGGAATAAAGTGACCATATTTAGACAGCATCTGGATTCTGGTGTGAAGCTAACCAAAGTAAGCTTCATAATTCAAGGTCAACTTGTTCAAGGTCATGTTAGTAGCTAATTGCATTAGTAAAGACGGTAGCGAGGCTACAGGAAGCGACCATAAACTCATGTTTACCGAGGTAATAAATCAAGAGAGAAGTAGGGTCATTTTCTCAGGACCTTTATTAAGAACATTTAAGGAGATATCGGTGAATGAAGTCTATTGTTCTCATATTGTTTCACTACTTAAATCTGTGGTTTCCCCGTTACTTTTCCAGCCAATGCTGTAACATCCCCCTCAGGCGTTCGTTGCTCTGACAATCATAACCCATCCAGCATAGCATTGCCACGTTTATTATCCACCCACAAATAGTCCTGCCACTCCAGCCATCACTGTGATTATCATCAGCATAATTATCCGATAGTGGCTCTATTAGTCGGGTGAAGATGAAGAATGACCGTGGATGTCCCTCAGTGATCAAACAAAGCAGGTCCTCACAGCCTCTCGTCCAGCCTTTAAGAGTCCTGGTGACGAAGATCAAAACAGTTGAGCGTATTCCAATGAAGGGTCCTGCCTTTTTCTCCTCCAACAGATTCATGCAAACCAGCTCCTTTTTTTGCTGCATGAATACACACTTAGCATCAGAGATGCAATATTCTGTTACGTGCCCTTGTAAGGCACGGGTTTATGTCAGGTGTAAACAAACACTGGAAATCTTTATGCCTCCATGCCGGCAAAATGATGTTCTCTGGTTGTTTGTCTGTACACTTTTTTTTTTTTATTTCATGACACCAACATTGGGTTTAGGCTACAAAACTACCTAAGCATCATGTTTAGGCTTTAAATAACTACACACTGTTAGGTTTAGGCAACAAAATGAATGTTTTAATAAAAAATACTCCAATATATACGATCTATATGTTGTCTGACAGCGAAATGAAATGAGGGTTTAAAAATAGTGTTGTGCAACAAAATGCAGTATATTCCATTTTGCTGCGTTGGAAAATACAATACAGGAACACAAGACCGCTATGTTTCTGTGTGCGTCCATGTAGGTGTGTGTCAGTTGGTGAACAAGATGGATGAAGCATCAGGAAGTGTGAAGGCCTTCAACAGGAACGACGAGCAGTTCCTGGAGGCGTTCGCCATCTTTTGTGGTCTCGGCATCCAGAACACACAGATGTACGAAACAGTGGAGAGAGCCATGGCCAAGCAAGAGGTCACTCTGGAGGTCAGCCTCACACACACGCGCACACACAACCGCACACACTTGCTACATCGTGATTTGAATGTTAGGGGACAAAACAATTTGGTAAGGTTAGTAAAACCTTAGTAAAAACATCACGATTTGGCCTAAATTACTAAAACATCTAAACAAATAATTTTAGAACTCAGTTAGTGTGTGTGTGTGTGTGTGTGTGTGTGTGTCTGTGAGCCTCTCTCTGTACGTGGGTGTGTGAGTGACAGTGACAAGGCCATGCAGGAGGATTTTTCCAGCTGCTTCTTGACACTTTCCTGCCTCAGAAAAGCACAAATTCATTAAAACCGAGCCCACACACACACACACACACACACACACACACACACACACACACACGCACGCACGCACGCACGCACGCACACACACACACACACACACACACACACACACACACACACACAGCTTCTATTCCATTTCATGTTCTTCTTCTCTACCAACATCCAGTCACACACATGCATACACACCGTACACACTTTCTGTTGTCAGTAGTGGAGCTGTCAGCTTCAGGGCGTCGGAGGTGATGTCTGCAGCTGACGCCCGCCTCCTCGGCCTCCCAGCAGCCTTCATTTTATCAAAATGTAAAATCAATTTGAAGTGGATGTCACGTTTACATCACTGCGAAGCAGAACGCCGACATTTATGGTTGCAAGCCATTAAACGAACTGAGCAGCAGCAGCTCATTCCATATCACTTTTACACACTGTTGATCACACAACATGGCTAAATCAATGCTGGAGTTAATACCAATACTTTAGTCACAGCAGCAACCACAAAGAATTCTCAATAGGTTATTTTATAATGGGAAACACTGCTGATCAACCATAGCATACACAGCGTGTAGCAGATGTAACATGTAATTTAATGATTGAATGGGACATACGGTGATATTACATCTTTTGTATGACATTTACTTTCCTCTAAACCTTGAGACACATAATAACATCAGCAATACAATGACTGAGGACGTCGCCAGTACGTCGGTTCATAACAGCAGTGGGCAGCTACTGGTCTACCTCCCTTTTGTTCTCTCTCCCACTGAGTTTGATTTCAGCTGTATGCAGCTGCTGTAGCGTAAAGACTCAATAGATATGCTACGGTGAAGAGTCTTCATTTTGGATAGTAAAGATTACGTTATGTTAGTAGGAGTGCACAGCGTGGGAAAGAATGTATTTATATCTGTATGTATTCTTTTTTTGACACAAGACACAAGGCTTTGCTATAGTGACAATGAACTGAGTGTGGTGGTGTGTTCTTATTTCAGATTTGAGTGACGTTTGATGGATGAGTAGCACCAGCTTTTATTTTCTTCCCTGTCAAACGCCTGTTAATGAGCGTTACGGCGCCCTCTTTATTGTTCTCAGATGAGTCAAAATCAGAGATATTTTCCAGAGATTTTGCTCCAGCAATTATGTGACATGCAACATTTAATAATGGGAGTTTTCAGTGTGTTTACAGTCTGAAGAATAGAAGCACATCATCTGCAAAGTGTCTAAGGCATACCAACGCAGATCGGATGATAAGAATGCAAAGGCAATCATCAGTCTTGCGCCTCGGGTGGTCTGGTACCAAGCACACTTATGAATCACCCTGCCCTCAAACATTGTGTTTGTTATGACCAATCCATGAGTAGGACAAAAGTTCAACAACAAGGGACCATGTGTTGTTGAACATTAGGCAGGCTGTCCTTCCTAATCGCCCCCTCAAGGATTCTCCGTCATCGCCCATGTGAGAGTTGGAGTCTCGGAGCAGAACTATAGAGTCCCGAGACAGAATCCTTTACAGGCCGCCACCCAGAGACTCCAATAAGACTGGGTACTCTGAACTGCTGTTAAGTGCATGATCACAAACAACAGTTAGAGACGCTCAGTACAGAGTTCTGCTGGGGGAACTGCCCGGTGCCTCTTACCCTATGCAACTCCAGAGAAGGAGGGTTCAGATCCAGTTTGGATCCAGACCCAGTTTTACACGGGTAGAGATGAGTCCAATTATATCTATTTGGTGTCCCTCTTCCTTCTGCAACAACTGCAGTTCCTTCCCCACCAGAGAGGTGATGCAATGCAAGGCAAGGCGTCACCATGCCAAAGTCCTTGCCTTTGCCTGCTGCCTGGTTTACAATGAACCCGACCCTAATGCCTTTCCTTGGCCTGTTGCTCAAAACCAGGCGACGGGACATTGGATGTTGGGAGTCCTGGGCCTCAGTTACCCAGTTGTTTTGAGCAAGGCGCTGCAGCTCCTTTATGTCAGATTCATGTAGCATGTAACGACAGAGCTTCCGGGGTCAAAGGGGCGTGCAAACCCCTCCTACCGGAAAGCAAAAAGAATTGGAGATGCATGTCAGAGAGCAAATGTATAGGAGTATGTGTATTCTACAGAGAACCTGATAAAAGTCTTATACCCTTACCCAAAGTCTTCACATTTTTCAATGTGTGTGTGTTTGTGTGTGTTCCAGGTCTTGTCGTATCACGCCTCCGCTGCAGAGGAAGAATCGCGGGAACTCCAGGTAACCGCGGTAAATCAAAATTTATTAATTTAACCATATACACTCGCATGCCCACTTGCACATCAGTTCCGACCTCACTCATGAATTATTCAACACATCCAGCCGTGAACACACAGACGCACAAGGTCAGAGGAGGAAGGAAGGGTTTGTGTAGATGAGAAGCAGTCATGTAACACAACACCACGCTGCTGAATCAGCAAGAAAGCGCCAGTATAGCAACTCTATATGTCTGCTGTCCTACACACACACACACACTTGTGCGGAAATCCTCATCATCAGCCAGTATAGCACTAAATGCACTCTAAATGGGACATTTTCGGGAAAACATTTTTGTTTAGTTATTTGAATTAAACTTTTTTTTTTTATAAAACAATGTTTCAGAAAACAGTGGAAAACATATATAGGGAAAACGTGATATTTCAGAAAACATTTCTGCAAGAGTTTCTTTATTGCAGAAAACCAGACTAATAAGGTCTTTGGTCTTTAGAGCCAGCAGCCAGTGATGTAGATAAGTGGTTCTTTTAGATTTGACCTTTGCCTCGCCATGTTTCAGTGAAAGCCTTTAGATCTATTCGTCATCTAATTGTCCCTCAGACATCTCTTCAGCCGTCTCCTCCACAGTTCAGGTCTCTAAGCAGCTGTGACTCTATTGAGTCTCTGTAGTCTCATTTATCCGTGGGTTTCTTTTGAATAATCTGGCCTCGCAAAAAAAAATCATCTCACTCATTTGCATTTAAGCATTACTTATGGTGTTTATTCGTTTAACAAAATGTATCCTAACACTCAACATGACATCATTTCGGGTCGTGGGATTCAAGTCAATGTCAATGTTATGTTTCTCTACAAGTCAAAGTCACAGAACCGTTTTGTAAACTGTGACCATTATCCATTGATAGTACCACAAGTTGACTGTATGTGTATGTGATATTATTCTGATGAGTTACTCTAGCATAGTTGGTTGATATTTTTTGACAGCTTTGCTAAAAATATACATAAATACATTTCAGTTTAAATACAATATTTAGTTGTCAAAGCATATAGATAAAACCGTTCACACCACAGACAACATAATTTAAACTGAATGCACTAAAAGTTATAGCTGGAAATTAACAAATTACATAAACTTTACGTTGCTTACAGAGCTTTCCTAGTTATCACATTGCAGGCCTACTTAATTTACTTACATCTACCTTCTTTTAGTTTCTTGTAAATAAGCGTAGTACTTCTTTGGAAAGTATTTTAAATTCTTTGGAAAGCAATTTAAAAAAAAATTGTTGGAACCTCCATTGTGTTGAATATCATGAAATCATCTGCATAAGTGTGCATTTTATCAGCTGCTTGCTTTGAACTAACATGCGTCGCGTCCATGCAACACAGTCTCGTTTTTCATTTAGTCACATAATGGAAATCAAGTGATTTGCGTACACAAATGTTCTTTTTCTGCGTTGCTCAGCTTACAAACGGATGTATTGTTTGTGACTGCACACGACGTCACACTACAAAACACATGCTAAGTTTGTTAGAGTTAGTAAGTAGTAGTCGTGGATATTTACAACAGATATATTTTTACCGTTGGCTTGGTTTCCCCGTCAGTTAAGGTTGATCCACCTGTTAGTTTGTTCATCTGACAGCTCACATTTCTGGTCCCGTTGGATCTATTTTTAGTGAATATCTAGAATAACATCTCTTTCATATCATGCATGATCATAGATCACATCGGTAACTACTGCACACATGATGTGATCAAGCAGTAATTAGAGGGAACCTACTCTCTGGCTTTGTGCACAGATCAAACTAAATATTAAATCTCATATTCCTGCCTTATCATTCTCTTTAAGGATTAAACAGATTTTCTGAGCAGCAGCTTTCTAACTATATGCAGCCGTAACAATGGTTGCTGGTGAAGGTCCTCTTCTGTTCTGCTCTCCTCTCCTTGTGGTGAAGTGGCTGAACAACACAACCTGATTAAGTGGCCTCCCTTGGGTGCCACAGACAGGATGTGTCACTCGGTATGTAGGACAGCGGCTTGATTTTTTCGCCTACGTTCTCCCCCGAGAGACCGTTCCATACAGTATGTGTTACACAGTGTCAGCTACTGTAACCGCAGCAGCAGCTTTGCCCCATAAAACGCAGTGAGAATTCAATTAGAAATCTGGAAAATGATTACCAGTGAAGCCCGCTGAATAATGCACACGACACACTTTTACAATCATGCGTGTGCTTCACTCAGTGTGCTCATGTGTGTGTGTGTGTGTGTGTGTTTGAAGGTAACCACGGTGCCGTCGGCCCAGTCGCTGCGTCTTCTGGACTTCAGCTTCAGTGACTTTGACCTGTCAGACACGGAAACCACGCTGGCCACCATCCGTATGTTCGTCGACCTCAACCTGGTCCAAAACTTCCAGATGAAGTACACGGTAACAACATGCAACGTCTCAATGACTCTTTCAAAGCAGCAACACACTGATATAAGTATATCATATGGATGAACTGTTACTAAAATAACAATAAAAACAGTAAATCTGTAAGTCTGACCACATCACAAGTAATGCGCCTCTCCTCATCTTCCTCCTCTTCTTCTCCATCTTCCTCCTCCTCTGCCTTCCTCTTTTCCTGTTTTTCTTAGATCCCTTCCTCCTATTCCTCCATCTCCTTCCTCTCTTCTACTTCCTCCTTCTCCTCTTCTTCCTCCTCCTCCTTCCTCTCTTCTACTTCCTCCTTCTCCTCTTCTTCCTCCATCTCCTTCCTCTCTTCTACTTCCTCCTCCTTCCTCTCTTCTACTTCCTCCTTCTCCTCTTCTTCCTCCTCCTCCTTCCTCTCTTCTACTTCCTCCTTCTCCTCTTCTTCCTCCATCTCCTTCCTCTCTTCTACTTCCTCCTCCTTCCTCTCTTCTACTTCCTCCTTCTCCTCTTCTTCCTCCTCCTCCTTCCTCTCTTCTATTTCCTCCTCCTCTTCTTCCTCATTCTCTTTTTTTGTGTATTAATATTTGTGTATTTGCCTGCATCCTTAACTCAGAGACCACACAGACACAGAACCACCACACTCAAATAACACTTCACCCTCCAAAAAAAAAAAAAAAAAAAATCCCTCACACGCTCCACCTCCGTCACAGCCGTCAGTCAGACTCGTCGTTCCCCTCGGCCGGCTCCCCCTCGGCGCCAGCGACGCCGGCCCCACGCCGGTGGGGTTTGGCTTGTGTCCTCAGCACGCTCTCCACGTGAAGAGGTCCTTGTGTGTTGGTGGCTGACCTCCGGAGTGCCTGCGGAGAGAGGCCTCATGAAGAGGGCCTTTGATTGGAGGAGATTAGGGCCCTCCAGCAGCGCCGGCTGTCAGTTTGACGTCCACGCCGGGGAGCTGATACACTGACCACCCCGGAGTCACAACCTGGGGGTTAAACCATACAGCATTGCAACATAGTTAATGTTCTACACTCATTTAAGGGAAAAGGAAGTCATTTTAGCTTCATGATTACAGAAGTACAGTACACGGGCCCTTAAGACAACGGCTTCATCATCACTAATCTTTAGGCTCGATCCTGTAGAGGAGCATTGAGTTCACATGGAATTTTATGGCCTTAATTATATGAATATGTACATCCAGCCCTGGAAACATGACTCGCGAGGGCTGAATCCGTGTTTTTTCTGCTCTTTCTTCTGTAGAATTTATGTCACTGGGTTCTGAGTGTGAAGAAGAACTACAGGAAGAACGTGGCGTATCACAACTGGAGACACGCCTTCAACACGGCCCAGAGCATGTTCACCCTCCTCAAGTCCGGACGCTTACAGGTCGGTGTACGCATCAAAAGGGAATTCCATACAGACAGGCAGGACTTTTTTATTAATATCCTTGCTTTCTGTCAAATAATGCAGCTTGGTCGGTGCTTTTAGTACATTTAATTTATTAATACATTTTTTAATCCAAGAATGAATAGTTTGCTGTTGAAAAACAATGAATTATTTTTGGACAATCAAATCCCATAGCTGTTGTGAATGAAGACGACTGAAGTCTAATATCCATAACGGCTTAATTGCACCATCATTTCTGCTTACACCTCTATTGCCATGCAATAATAACTTCTAACACAGAAAGAAAAATAAAGTCTCTGCAAGTTGTCTCTCACCGCAAAGTAAAATTAATTGGAACAAATTGCTCTATTGGAAATCAAAGGCCTCAGGTGTTGTGGAGACGGTAGTGATATAATGGTCATAACTTATTATGGTTGGTTTAAAATTAAAATCATCTCCCACACCTCCACACACGCTGATATGTGGACAGCACTTACGAGGCCTTTGATTGCTTTATTATTGTCAGCTATTAACCAGCTGCCATTATGTTTTTTTTTTTGTTTTACTTCATCCACTTCCATCTCCCGACAGAACAACCTGAGCGATCTGGAGGTCTTGGCTCTGATGATCGCGACTCTCAGCCACGACCTGGACCACAGAGGAGTCAACAACTCCTACATACAGAGGTGCAGCCGGAGAGCAGCGTATCTGTCAATGTGTAATGTGTGTGTGTAATGTGTGTGTGGGCGAGCGCGCTCTATCCACTCTGTGTGTTTCTTACTTCTTGTTGTGTGTCCAGGAGCGACCACCCACTGGCCCAGCTCTACTGCCACTCCACCATGGAGCACCACCACTTCGACCAGTGCCTCATGATCCTCAACAGCTCTGTAGGTGAACCCTCTCTCTCAATTCAAGTTGAATGAAAATGTCCCTGCTTATAAATAAGCTCATTGGAGGTGAACCCAGGGTAGAAACGTCTACTATTAGATCAGATTCACGGTTTATTGTTTTTCATTTTGATGATTAATCTTGTTTATATATCGATTCCATCTCATCTCCTTAATTACTATATAACAATCGGAAAGACGCTGTTTCCTATTGTGGACTTGAACGCGACTTTGCTCCGGGCTCTGGTTTTGACTGTCTTTGGACCTGGTCTTGGACTTGGTCGTAGTGAAGCAGTGGAAGAGATTTTCCCGATCCTCATGGATGTGAGTGGAGCAGCAGGAAGACGGAGGGAACAAAAGCATCACTTGAATCTTTATCCTCATCACAGTTATGCTAAACATGACATGAGTTGACCTTTCGCTGCCCGCCGCTGATTCAGCATCAGCTGAGCTCTTGGCAGGCGCTTTCAAGAGGCTCCGTCCCTCCTCCCCTGGTGTCCCTACATGACTCCCGGCCAGCCTCACAGAGGATTTCAGCCTCTGCACTGATCTGCGCTACTGAACATAAACAGTAGATCTCAGATCAGCTGTGGTCTTTCGACAGCAACGATTAGGTGTCCACGTTCTCTTGTGTATTTTCCAGATTTCAGTACGATACATATAATAATACAGGGCCAGAGCCGCCGATATCGATAGCAATCAATTGCTTTCTACTTCCAGCAGCCTTCGTGTGTCATTTAAATGTGCACAATGTCACATCAGCAGTGAGAAACAAAGGGCAGAACGTTGTTTGCACAGACAGTTTGACTATTTTTTTTGTATCGACACAACTGGTTTCAATTCTGTTAGCACGTCAGACCTACCGGCTGATTGTTGGAGACAGAAATCTCTGAGACAAAGCCATAACCATCTGCATTTTTGTGCATCTTTGTAACTTTTATTCCTGGAAAGCCTGGTTATGAAAGCCTCATAACAATAGAGTTACAGCGTAAGCCTTTATATAAGCAACGTTATCGGCGATGTCACATAAAGCTGTATTCAGGCTGAAAGCTCATCCTCCAACTGGGTCAAATCATTCCAATCTGAGGTTGCCGATGGTTTCCATGCGGGACAACCACGGTGTGGTCGCGGGCGTTCACGGGCCTTAATGTTGTCGCCTGCTTGCTGCAGGATCCCTCCGTCTTATTCATGATGTCTATTCTGCTGGTTTTCCAGCTGTTAGCCTACTCCAGAACGCTCTGATGGCCCAATAAAGTAGACGAACTAACAGCCCGCTCTGATCTTTATGGCCTCAAAACAAACTCTGAATACACTCCCAACTCCACAGCACCACTTAGCCCCACTGCTGCTGGACACACACATGCACACACACACACACACACACGTTGCAAAGCGTGCACGTGCAGCCTGAAAAGCATTCATGCACGTACACACTAGTAAAAGCACTTGAAATGGAATAATGTGTCAGCTAACATGCTTGTAAACACTCGAAACACGTGGACTCGATTTGAATGTCAGATTCTTTTGTGTGAGTGTGTTTTACGCGCGCGTTTGCAGTCGATTGTCATGGCAACCCCCTGGTGGTTTATCCCGTCACAAACCATCAGTGATAGTATCTACAGTACTTCTCAGAGGGCTGCTATCTCATTCTGTGCACACACACAGACACACACACACTGTCTAACCTTCATGTGTGTACTGTCTGTGTGTGTAAATCATTAAATAAAATGACGATTCTTTCCTTCTGTTTCTCCGTCTCTCCCCTCTCTCTCTCTCTCTCTCTCTCTCTCTCTAGGGAAACCAGATCCTGAGCGGCCTCTCCCTGGACGAGTACAAGGCCACTCTGAAGATGATCGAGAGGGCTATTCTGGCCACTGACCTGGCCCTGTACATGAAGTATGTACCAAATGTCAAGCCCAGATGGAAATCTGGCTGGAGAGGGGAGAGAGAGATAGAGAGTGAAAGAGAGACACACAGAAGAAGAAAGTCCATTTGGGCAATAGGGAGGAGGAGGGAGGCTTTATTTTTCTTTTAGTAATTTGACTCCAAAATAAAAGCAAAGGTTTCACCAGTCCAGAATAAATGTAATCTTTATTACAGAAATTCTACAGAAATGTTTACTTGTAAAACTTACTGTATCTGTTGAAAGCGATCTTTAATCATAAATTGTCCCTTTATAGAGATCCCGCCCCTTCCAGTGTCCCCGATGGTACCTTATCTCAGAAAGAAATATGAGGGGAGTCAACGGCGAGAGACAATTTATTTTTATCCCATTTAAATGACATATAACACTGTTTTGTTGAACAGTAATTTTGCATGTCGGTTGGATAACATGCAACATCCAGAGTTATGTTTTGATGGACTTGATGAAAAACTTTTTCTTCTTCCCTCCTCTCATTTGAATCAATGTTTCCTTCTTTCACCCCCTCGTTTTTCTCCACTTTTCTACATTTATCTACCTCTGTGATTACAGCTCTTATCTAACCCCTCTTCCAGTCTAGACAGTGGGTGGTAGAGGAGCTGATTGGAGCGTGTACTGGTTGTGGATAATTATCTGCTGTGTCATTGTGCATTTGTGTGTGTTGTCAGGAGGCGTGGGGAGTTCTTCGAGCTCACCAAGAACAGCCAGTTTGTTTGGGAGGATGAACATCACAGGGACTTGCTGAGGTGAGTGACTCTCTGACAGCCAGGCCGGGACATGTGGTGTCGAAAACCGCCTGCCCTCCATAAGCACTCTTTCCTTTGGTTTTCATGCTAAGCAACATGAAAAAATGGACAATTCATGTTCTTTTACACAAAACACAAAACACAAAAAAATAGATGGTATTCCTGCACGATCTGAGCTGTTAAATTAGTCAATTGTCGCCTCAATATATGTACAATTTTCTCTGTTTGGCCTCTCCTGGCCTCCGTAGATCACCTCATGCTATGAGGAGCTACTGTTGATAAATCTCTGCCTAAGGTGTGACTTATCTGTGAAGATCAATGTGTGTCAATGCATCTCCCCCTCCAGGTCAATGCTGATGACTGCATGTGACATCTCAGCCATCACCAAGCCCTGGCCGGTGCAAAAAAGGGTAAAACATCCCACATGTCTTTCTTGTTGGTATACAATTTTGTTTGTCTTCCATTATTTCTGGTTTCTGTAGGACAACTTCTTCTTCGTACAGTGGTATTCATGCTTACAGATGATCAGTGGTTTGATTATGAAGTATTATTTTGTCACACTGGTCTGTCGTGTTTTGCCGGCGCTTGTTGTTACAACAGAGGCACAGTACGTTCTGCTCCCTGTCAATCACTCGACACATAGAAGCACAAACAGAAGTCAGTATCACGGTCGGTGCCAAAAAACCCAATCAAAACACTGTCCCTAAAATAAACTACACTACTTCTTATGGCCGCGTAGCAACGGAACAAGCTGAGAGAGATCGGGAGCAGCAACGTTGTTCTGCAATGAAATTGCAGGAGCGAGTGAAAATAGCAAAAAATAATTGAGATTTTGGGTGATTGCTGATCTGAACCATGCTGGCTGATTTTTATGCACTTCAGGCTGCACCCTAATCAGCGATGCCACAGCAGATGTTCTGCCTTTGGAAGCTAATGAGCCTGAAGGGCCCGTAGCGCAACATGCCTAAAGGTTTGTGCCCCAAAGAGCAGCGCGGCACTCTGGGACACGCTCACGTGTGTTTGTGTGTGTTGACAAGTGACTGCTCATTAATAAAGACAGCTGTGCCCCTGTCCTCGGATGACACCGCTTAAAAAGTAAACATGCAAATATGTTCTCGCATTGCACACGTGCACATTACTTCCTCTTTAGTAGAACATGGAGTTGGAGTTCCATTTTAGTTTCTGGATAAAATTTACTTATGAACGTTTGATTGCGTATTTGATCATCTTACATAAATCTAATTTAGGAACACAAAAGTAACATATTTTTTAGATTATTCCAGCTGTGTACCACTCGGGTGTTTCCTTGCACAAGCATCCTCTCTCCTCGCTCCTCGTCTCCTGGAGCTGCATTCAAAGGACTGGGAGATCCTCCGTAATGGCTGTAACAATTTCTGGGTCAAGTGAGGGGAGAAGACGTGAGGAAGCATAAGTTAGCATCTTGAAAATGAGTTTGTGACCCCTGTTCGAAAGAAACCCAGAGGTTTGCCAAACTATTTTAAATGTCCATTAAAGCTTACAGATTAACTTTCTGCCACCCGACTTGCAGAGTATACCGGTCTAAAACTTGACTTGGTGGCCTTAAATAACCAGTGATGTGCTTGACCCCAAAGTGCTTATGAACATATGGCTTCGGTGTGCAATAACCTCCAAAATCAACAGTTTGAAGTGCTTGCCTGAATCCAGTATTATAGTTTCTTTCCTGCTGTTGTTGGATGTCTGTTGAAGCGGCCCCTGACCACTGAAGCTATTTTGACGTGGAGCTAACTTGCTCCGCTATGCGTTAAGTAAATAAAGACAAAGTTAATTAGCCTCACCGGTTAACATTTGCCTCGTGTTTAGTGTTGGTTTCAGCCATAATAAGCTGCTATAATAACCTGCAGCTCCATACTGAGCCTATATCACAGACCCATCAGTGAGCTGCAGATGGCTCCAACACACACTTACACTCACAGAGTGCTGCTGATTGGAAGCTCGGGCTGCAGTCAGATCTCATTTACCTCTCTGGAAACAGACGGAGGCTATTCACTGAGAGTGACTGCCACTCTTTTGGCAGACCTCTCTCTCCGACGCTGTTTTGTTCCTGACTAAACGCTGTGCTGTTTTCTCTCACTTTTTCTTTCTGTGTTGGAGTTTCTTGCATGATTTTGGGCTTTTTATTCAAGTCAGCACACATCCTTGCCTTCTTGGTAATCCATCCATCTAACTCTCCTCCTGGGGGACCCTGGGGCGATCACAGGCTAGATGAGATATGTTATCTCTCCAGTATATTCTGGGTCTACCCTGGAGCCTCTTCCCAGTTGGATGTGCCTCTAAAGGGAGACATCCGGGAGGCATCCTGATCAGGTGCCTGAACCACCTCAGTTGGCAGCAGCGACTCCGAGTTCTCAATCTCATTATTTCAGTCACTGACCCAAAGCTCATGAACATAAGTGGGGGTAGGAACGTAGATGGACTGGTAAATCGTGAACAAGACCCTGAGATACTTGAGCTCCCATGCTTTGGGCAGTAACTCAGCTTGTCCAAGTCAAACTGAAGATTTGAGGGTGATATTAAATTGAGTTTGAAAGTGGAATCGGTTTCTTCTGTCCTTGGTCTCACATGAACATACTGTAGAGAGAAAACCACTTAAAGTGTTGTTTTTGTTGTAAACACCTTGCTCTCTTTGTCATGTTCTCTGTTTTTCATCAATGGAATGTCCATTGAATTTTCTAATCAACATGTTTCTTTTATTTTAAAGATTATATTTAAAACTCACCAGTGTTCTCTCTCCGATGCAGATTGCGGAGCTGGTAGCCACTGAGTTCTTCGAACAGGGGGATAAGGAGAGACAAGAGCTAAACATCGAGCCCAGTGTAAGTGCAGTGTGTCATTTTAGGGTTATTTTGTGTGATGAGCATCCCTCTGTTCTGTGGTGTGCCTCAGGGATTTGTTTTGGGGTTTGTTTTTTTGGGGGGCCAGTTTGTTGTCATCAAAAGACATCTCTTTTAAGCTCTATGCTGATGATACTCAACTGTATAGTTTTGTGTTCCCCGATGCCTCTAAGAAACACATTCCCTTCGAGGATAATAATGATTACCATAACCATATCCATATAGAAAAACTAAGCAGTTAGCATGTTTTTATCTGGCTTCATTGTGGTGTTATTATGAATCCCACTAATTCTCTTGGAGAGACCAGCCATGTATAGCTAGTTGAGGTCAGGCATTTACCTCTAGTGGTTAGGGTCACGATGGCGCTATGGTCTGGACCTCAAAGATTCAAGTTATTGGTACGTTGCATGAACATGGATGCCTGGCCAAACCTAGCACTTGAATGCTAGGAAGGGTGGGTCTTCATAGGTTTCATAATAACACGCCCTTGTGTGGTCTCCTCAGAAAGCAATACATCAGCAATAAATAATTCAAAAGTCTTCTGCCAGACTGTCTACTACGATCAGTAGACAGTTAGATTGGTTGGAGCTAAATTTGCTAATTGTTTCTATAATTTTTGTTTTTGTTTTTAAAGACAGGCTAATTATATTAATAATTTATGGAATAATGGAATCTGCTGGAGCCACTGTACCAGTTGGGGGTTACAGCCCCGAGTGCTCAGATTAACATATATCTAAATCGATCATATATATGTAACCGGGTGGTATATTTGTGATTGCACTAACATTTGTCTCTTCTTTGAGCTGAAAGAATTAGTCGTTTTATTGATCATTGATTGAATAAAACTAATTTGATTTCTTTCTTAAAATTGATACATTTTTATGGTCGTATTTCAAGCAGTTCCTAGATTTGTGTTTGTCAAACATGATACCAAATAACACATTTTTCGGTCTTGGCCTTTTGACAAAACAAGAAATTTAAAGATGTCATTATCTGATGTGACATTTCAGGGACAAAATGATTTGTTGAG
This sequence comes from Chelidonichthys spinosus, assembly GCA_029853015.1. Lineage (NCBI taxonomy): Eukaryota > Metazoa > Chordata > Actinopteri > Perciformes > Triglidae > Chelidonichthys > Chelidonichthys spinosus. The sequence goes on along the minus strand of CM056843.1, from coordinate 6,952,052 downwards.
AAAAGAATGAGCTCATCTCCAATCAGTTTTGAAGTCATGAATTTGATGTCTGAGATGTCGGAGTGTCCTTATCGTTGAACATGAAAAGGCTGCTGTCAGTAGCTGTGGCTCCTTGAACCATAGGAACTTCATATACTGTCAAAGAAACAGACGAAAAAAGGAAAATGTCGTTTGATTGTCCCTTTCACTTTAGGACCTGATGAATCGTGAGAAACGAGATAAGATTCCCAGCATGCAGGTGTCCTTCATTGATGCCATCTGCACTCAGTTATACGAGGTAAATCATCCAATTTAACTTGCATTTTGACTGTTTTCACCAAATGAATAGCTGGAAAGGGCGTTTTCCCTTGTTAAATAAAATGTTGTTGTACCCGTCACAGACCCTGTCTGGCATGTCGGAGTCTTGCACCCCGTTGTTGGAGGGATGCCAGAAAAACCGTCAGCGTTGGAAGTGTTTGGCTGAGGAGTGTGAGAAGGAGCTGGTTAATGGCCTGGTGTGATCCGAACACCAGTTTGGTTTTCCACCAGCACAAATTTCCAGGGTTCGTCCCGTCAAACGTGGTCTCTCAAATTGTCGTAAAATTAGCATGATATCTAAAAGGACAAATATGATGCAGTGTGCAGGACGTGGCCAAAAAAATGACTTTCCCTACCAAATATCACCAAGTTAATTACTCGGATCTGGGAATACGGCAGCATCATAAACAAGGCTAAAAGGCATGCTAGCAGTTAGCTTTACATGGAGTCAGCAGTGCTTTGAGGTTCACAAGGACAATGCTAGCATGCTGAGGTTTAGGGGTGTTGTCGAGGTCGTAGAAATAGAAGTAAAATGGACATTAAATAGTTTTCAGTGGTCATTTGACTCGTTCAAAAGAAAATGATCATTCTTGGTAATTATTGGTAATTATACGCTTTGATGGGGGCCAGAAACTGTTGTCTCAGCTCACCAGGAAAAGAGCGAACGCAACTCTGGAGACAGGTCTGGCTAGTTAGCTTGTTAGCTAGTTCGTTAGCTAGCTTATCCTTCTCTGGAGCCAGCTGCTTGATAGTTAGTTATCTAGGCCGTACACGGTGCAGAAATGTTGCAGTTAGCTAACAGACAGCTATGCTAGCTATGATTCGGTGTAATGAAGGATTATTATAAACATTTCTCTTTGCAGTGCAATTGCTTTTAGTTTCATTCCAAAGTGATTTGGATAATCTGGCTAAACTTTTAACTTGTTTACAACCTTTCTGATCATCTTAATCAGACTTTATTGTAGAATATCTCCGCGTTCCCAGATCGCAGCAGTACATATCAGATAAATAAGATGCAGCTTCTCAAATCCCCTTCATATAAAACCTTAAACAAACGTCATCGTAACTTAACTGTTAGCTCCTGTGGCTAACGGGTGAGAATGAGGCTCCAATGTCATCTTCTGCTCATGCTCATTTTGCCGACATTTGAGAGACTTGTCTTCCTATCACCACCATTTTTTCATGGCTGTCACTCACCAGAGGAAATAACCGAGTCAGCACTAAGCTATATTTATTACAATAGCCATTTTTTATTTTTGCACAGAGTGACTTTCATCTTGAAGTCTCACCTACGTTATCTCTCACAGGTAGTGACATTTAGGGGAACACTGAAGAGTGAGACAGGGATCTGTGGGGGTCAGCACCAGTACAGTGGGATACATGTTGTACTTACTATATACTTTACATAGTGTCACAATCATCTGATAAGCTTGTTAAACATCTTTGTTCACAGAACACACAGTACAAGGGTTTGAGTCTTTTTGTAACATTTTTCTTTTTTCACTCATTGTCTTAACTATTGTATATTTATTTTTGTTTTATATATTTATTAGAGTTTCTATATTGTAAGGTCATCCTTTTTGCCAAGAGCACACAATTCTTTATATAGAAAATGTAGTTTTCATACATACAAAAATATAATCCTATGTCTGCTTTTTTGAAGGACTTTTCTTAGGAATAATTCTTTCATGTGACATTTGGAAATGTAATGTTTTGTGTTATTGGAAACTTCAAATTTTATTTAATTTTGTTTTTTTCAAAATGTAAAAGAGCCAAAGACTAGGCCTGCAATTTCATAGGGAAATGGGTCGACTTTTTTCCACTGCCTTGTGATAAAATAGGACCAATTGACAATTTAAATAAAATAAAAACATTTGTATTTGTCTGCATCTCTCTGTACCCGTTAATGCTTTCCCACTATAAGAATCTGTTTGTTTTACTTTCATAATAAATTGAATAATGGAGTAATGGTTGTGTTACATTGTGGGCAGCCTGATCAGACAGTGTTATGATTTATTACTTTGACATCTCTTGCTTTTCGGGCCAAAAATAAGCATGACCGAACTTTGGTGAAAACCAGTGTCTGCTTTTACAGTCAAGCCTGATTGTGGATGGAAACCTAGTCAGAAGTTCTCTCCATTTAAAATAATGTGGAATGTATAAGGGCATTATGCTGCCTCATCAATCTACACCTAATCTACCATAAAGACAAAGTGACAAAATTAGAATATCTTGCTAAATGATCTATATAAAAAGACAAATGAATATCACTGTGCATATTGACTTTTCAGCTCAGGTGCCTCTAATTTCTGTTGATCATCTTTGAGAAGCTGATTGAAGTCCACCTGTGGTCACTTGATCTTTTTACAGCCGAAGTCATCAAAAACATGCCTGGACAAGTTGGCAACGGAAGTGGCTTTTACCCCCATCAACCGGACCAATTAGATAGGTTAGTTAAATATTAAAATATTCATCAACAAAAAAGCATCAAAATGTCTGGTCATCAGATTTGATATTCCAATGGCAACTCAAGTGACTTTCAACTCAGAGTAAGTTCTATAAATATTTGGCGTAGATAATAAACACAGATGTATTTAAAATAGATTGAGGGCTTTTATGAGGACGCATGCTCTGTTGGTGTTTTCAACAGCTGCCATGTCACTACAAACAGCACACATGTGACAACCCCTCCAATCCAGCAGGGGGCAGTGTTCCTGTTCTCTTGCAGGACATTAAAGCTGATGAGCCACACCTGAGCCTGATGAGGCTCCAGGTATAAAAGCTCACCACAGGAACATGTACTGGTTCAGACATTCACACACATGCACACATCACTGACCCTTCACATTTGTTTTGTTGTTTTTGGTTCTTTTGAGCCGTAAATGTGTATTTATTACTTTTAACTCGTCTGGTCTCCCATTTTTGGGCTGTAACAAACGGGGGCTCGTCCTAACTTGATTCAGCTGCCTTGGCTTGGTGTAGTGCTGTTGGTTCTGACCCTTGTGGGCAGCTGCACCTCGTTTTGGTGATTGACTTGTGCATTCTGGTTGTTGGGAGACTTGGACAGCGAGTGCAGTAAGAGGCTGTGTGTAGTTGACGCTGCAGCTGTAATGCTGATTGTTAGACTGGTCAGTTTGTGCCAGAGATGAACAGAGTGGTTTCCCCTTGTGGTTTCTGGAAAGTCTAACTGTTTAGGTTGCATTCACCATCTTTTGGTGGTTAATGTTCTTACACAGCTTGACAACCTGTCTGTCTCTATGCGGTCTCGCAGATCAACAACAATTCGCACAAGTTAAGTGTAAACTGGGAGGTGGATGAACTACCCAAATGTGGAAAACGTTTCTGCTGCTTGGAGGATGAAAAACGACCAGGACTATTAACAAAAGCGTAGTCAGGATGGAGATTGGTAGAAACTTCTGGAAGAACAACCATTGCTGAAACATGACCCTGATTAATGCTTTATGGCAGAGTGGCCAAACGGAAGCCTCTCCTCAGTTTGCAAACAAACACCAGAAAGGGCTGAAGGATGCAACGCGATGTGAGAAACGTGTGTAATCGAACCTCATATTAGTTCGGAGACCGAATGAAACCCTGTATTAAGCAGCTCGTCTGTGGTATAAACATGGTCGCTGCCGTATTTATGTCTAGATGACATTATGAGTGTTGATGGAGCAGCTACAGTGTTAGCATGTCAATCACTTCAGAAAACAAGCATTTTAAAAGTTGGTTCCTTGTCTTTTTTTGTGTTCATACAGATGTAGTCAACCAGCCGATGTCTTGCTATTCACAGTAAATACAGCTCAGTAAAGTTCACTGAGCACCTCCGGGTGATGAACTGTGGTTTCAGCCATAATGAATGAAATGTCGCCCCCTGATCTAGCCTGATTGCCACGCATGAACACTAATTATCCCGCACTCAAACATGAGTAATGCAAGGTGAAAATGACCTTTTACAGACAACGCAAGATGTGTTGTCTGGCCAGGTCCAACCAGAGCCTGGACCTGAACTAAATTAAACATCTCTGAAGAGACCCAGAGAAGGCCGTCCACTGACATCCACCTATGACCCTCATCTGACCTTACAGAGCTCGAGAGTCTCTACAGAAAATCCACAAAACCAGTTGTGCAAAATTTGTTACATCATACAGAAGCTTTTTTCCATACATGACTTAGATGATTAGCAAAAAAATGAGGTGAATCAGAATGCTGAGTGTAATTAGCACATTTTATTTTTTAATATTAGCTTGTAAATGGAAGTGGCTGACAAGAGCAAAAGAATATTGGATTTTGATATAAAAATACGAAGAATTTGTTTTTTTTTAAATATTTAATAGGTGCACACAGCTGGGATGTGATTTAAAAGGGTAAACTTTTTTTTTTTAATTTCAGCTCAACTTTAAAGAGCAACAAACATGCGTGTCCAAACTAAAGCACTTTTGTACGGCCACATTCTGACTGATTTTGCATCCATGGTTGCTTTGCATCCTGAAAGTCTCCGGTCTATAAAACGTGCTTATCGTTGTGCTTCAGTGTAATGTACTATACATAATGTAATACACTATAAACCTACAGAATCAACTGGACACAACTGACATGCTGCAATGCCTCCTTCTGGTCAAAAGCAGTAAAGCCACAAAAAGAAACCTTAGTGAAAGACATTTATTATGACATGTTATAAAAGTTTGACATATAAACCACTAGTTTCTAAAACAGAGGTTGAGAACCTGGTAGAAAGGGGACGAAAGAAAAGAGACAGTTGTTCCTAATAGAGAAATCACTGCTTATGAGAAATATTTACATCAGTGTCGACAGAGCGAGTCGCTGTCACGTCCTTCCTAAAAAAACAAGTGAGGTAGGACAGGGCACTGGTTGGTGCTATGTACAGCTCATAGGGTGGAGGAGGGGGGACGTGGTTCAGAGGTCTAGGCTGAGTCGGTCCTCTTGTACGCCACCATGCTGTTCACCTTGTGGATGGAGGTCGTGAAGGAGCGTAAACGCACCTCCTCTGATTGGTCGATGATCTGCGGCCCAGACTCTTCCCACTTATCAGGAACCATCAGGTCTTTGTCGGTGTAGACGAGGAGGTCAAAGGCACCTGGAGAGGAGCGAGCAAAGGTCAGAGGATTAATCAACAGCCGGTAAGCTAGAAATTACACCGAGACAAGCAAGCCAACTGTGGATCAACGGGATCTTTATTAGGGGCAAATATTCAGTCAAAATATGTGATTGGGAGAATGGCATTAATGATATCTGATCGATTTGAAAGAAAACAGTTGTTTGATGCAGATGTTTTCAGATCAATATGAAAGATATTAGAACGTGTTAAACTTAAAAGCTTGATTTCAAGCCCTGACAAAGATTAGTTAGTTGGTAGAAAGAGGTCTGGTTACTCACATGGCGTCTCCAGCAGTGGCAGGAAAGTCACTGTGGCTGTTATCTGCCTGATGACGGAGCGGATCTCATCCTGGATGGTCTTAATGGACTTCTCTCTGGGAGCACTGGATGACACATGAGAAGTGAGTTAACATGCCGGATCGTAATGAAAATAGCCGATCCAGTACAAGCGTGTGTTATGATCAGCTGCCTGCATCCCAAAGTCAGCTGAGTGTTGATGTCCTGTGGCCATCCTTTGCTTTAACGGCATAAATCAAACAGGCTTTGTTACAAATGCTGGTTTGAACTTTTAATTTAGAATACGCCAGACTAAAGCAAATACGGGGATTTGGCAACAAGTCAGCCACTGTTTTTAGATACTAATACTGTTCGTAGATACATTAGGTCTTATACTGACATGAGTCATGACTGCCACCTGCTGGAAAAAGACAACACAGAACTTTTGTCTATCAATTTGACAAATGAATGAATAAAAAAAAAAAAAGTCAAGGATGAAGCTGTAGAGGGAACTGTTCCAGGATATTTTAAGTATTTGTGAAAACAGTGTCACTGTGGGTTCTTAAGGGCTAAACTCAAATATAAAGTTTCTGAAATACAGATTGTAAAGTATTAGTAATTAGTGACTCAGACAAGTTGAAACTGACCTGCTCTCCTTGGCTGATTTGTCACACTCGATGTCAAACTGCCATCTCTCCAGCACCTCGTTGGTCTCCAGACACGTGATCACCAACACAAACTTCTGCACCGTGCACTCAAACAGCCACTCTGCAACACAGAAACGGCATAGTCCGAATAGCATCAAACACAACTCAGAACTTTGTTAGTCGGTACGAAAACGGAAAACCGTGGAATATTCATGCATTTATTTCAACGACTCAGAGAGTGATCAGAGTTTCCGGTTCTATTAAATACATTTTCACAAGTAATGTGACATAAGACTTAATTAATCCATTAAATGCAAAAACAATAATAATACAGTTTTGTTCGAGCTCACGCTGGATTGTACCCTGAAAGTATAAATATAATCCAGTGCACAACTTGAATACAACATATTCTTGTATTTATAAAAATAGTTACTTAGTAGCTGTAGTGCTTGGATAATGACAGTCATCAGATTTGAAATAAAATTGCAAATTTAGCGACAGAAAATCCACTGAAAACTATTTTGATAATAGTTTAATCTTGTGAAGAATTTGTTGGTGTCCTCATCTTAAATGATAATTAACTGAATAGGCTTAGGTTTTGGATTGCCAATCAGACAAAACAACCTATATGAAGTAAATAAGTACTAAAAATATTATATTTTGACACTATGGACTAAATGACTAATGGAGAGGCTGAGGAAATCCCAAATGTGAGTCATTTAAGCCTTAACACCTTCAATGTTAAGGCATAAAGAAGCAATGATTGGAGGTTACCTTTGAGTTGAGACACCACGTTGGTCAGGTAGTTCTTCAGTTTGGGGTCAGTGGTGAGTTGGAGGCTCATGTCGTAGTGGGTGACCCTGGTGAACGTCTCTGGAGGGTAAATGCCCCGCTGGTACAGGATGCTGTTGATGCCAAACGCTGCGGAGCAGGGAGCGAATCAAATAGCTCAGATGATGAAAACGTTTATAAGTAGACTTTATAGAAACACCGCCACGCGAACACAACTCAATAACACCATATAACTGACGTCTTCCTACTGTAACGTCCTTATTTAACGTGTACTTTAGTCGGAGTGCGGCCTTTCAACCTAACGCCCCCCTCATGTCTTCTCTGTAACGCTAACGTTGCGACCTTTTCACGAATGAAGAAGTCCGGTGGGCGGAACACTTCACGGAGAGCTGTGTAATCACTCTAACCTCAAATATAAAACAAATAACCAAGCGTAAGCTCGGATATTTGAATGGAGCTCCGATTGCCACGAGTAGTCTTTAAACTACGCAGGCCTAGTAACTCAATGCTAGCATGTTAGCTCCGCATGTCGACAGCCCCCTCAAATCGAGCTAAAACAGTGCCTTAAATATGAATACTTACAGAAGAACTCGGCCACTAGCTCGGCACTCCCCTTGAGGGTGATGCCTTTCAAGGTGCTGGTCATTTTCTTACACTTTTGGTTAAATTCCTAACAGTAGACCTTTGTTGTTTTTCTTTCTGCCCAGGCTTCAACTACCCGCCGTTCAGTTTGAAATTTGTCAGCTCCATACTCTTGCGCATGCGTGAACGATTACGGCGCACTGTTGATGACGCGTCAAATGACGCATTTTCACTTACATTGTTTTTGCACTAGAGGGCAGTGGATAATAACTCAACGCTATCTGTCAAACAGATGGGAAACAACTGGATTTCCCTCATTTAAAACTAATTTGGTGAACAACATTAGGCTACATTTTATGTACACGTTTTTAATTACTTATTTCTGTATTCTTCTGCTTCATATTTAGATACATTCATGTACTGTTCACATTTATTTATTTATTTTAATTTTTCCATTTTTATTTATTTCTCTTTTTTTATTTATTTCTCTTTACTTAATAATTGAGACTTGTATTTCTACATTTCTTTCATTATTATTTTATTTAATGATTTATTGAGTCATTTATTTATTATAATGGCAGGTTTAGTCCTCCAAACACACACAGCCAATACATTTTCAGATGTGCAAACAGTAATTAAAGAAAGAATAGGTCTCAGGAAGTTGTGTAAACTGTAATCCTTTTAAAAGTTGGTTGGTTTGTGCTCATTTTTAACACATTTTTCAAAATGTTTAAGTGTTGCAACACCAAGTTTAAACCCAGGTGAAACTCAGCTGGTTTCACTTTAACAAGCATCTGGTCTAAAACCCTCATATGGTTTTAAATGGAAATGCCTCGGCACCACAGTCATGTTTCATAACAAAGACGGTGGGTATCGGCATCATCCTCTCTGTCTGTCTGGCATCATGACAGTTATTATTCTGTTACATGATCTATGTGGATAGAATGTATTTGATACGTATTTAGAATTAAAGAAATAATTTAGGAGATACATGTATGTGTGGGTTGGCATGAGTTCATAATCCTTTCTAATGGCCACACAGGCAGTTTTTGACAGCATTGTTAGTCGCTGCCTATGAGATTTGAGAACTCCCTTTATACTTCCTCCCGACTCATTCTCCCTCCCAACCTGTCAAATGCTGATGATTGTTCACAGTAACTTAGCTTCCAACTATGTAGGCACCTCTCCAGTGTTAGATTTGGGATGTGACAGGGACCTCAGTTTCTCATTACATACTGAGTGTCTTTACTTCCGTCTTCACAGAAATAAGGCTGTCTGTCTGTGTGAGATTTGGACACGACCAGATGTCTCCTGTTTCCTTTGTTCTCTGTGTTGTTGCTGCCTCAGTTTTTTTGCCACTTTTGTTTTTCTGCCACCAGGTTTTCGTTATTAAAACTTGCTTTTTTGTTTGATTCTACCTGCCTGCATCTTTTTCTGCAAAGTCCAGATAGGCTAAGCCCATCTGAGTTTACAAAAAATAAGCGAGGGCCTAGATTTGGCCTTGGAACACTGCTCATCGGTTTGGGTCTGATATTAATAGAACCGTTCTGGCTCGGTGAATCCTCCACGACACTAAATGTGTGCAGCCTTGTCACATTTGCTTCATGTGCATATTTGTCTCAACTCTCACACAGCAACATGCAAAACACTCCTTCAGGCCTCACCCGGAGCCTGGGGAGCTGTGTGGGTGTGTCGCTGCTAATCACACATCCACAGTATACAGAATAGGATTCTGAGTCCGTCTCTGTGCAGTGTAACGAGGCGTTTGCCACACATCCGCGTCCCGTCTGCCCTACTTGGAGCTGACTGGCTGCAGCGATGGGCGTGCGGCGCTCCGCTGACCTTGTCTTCTTCTGGCGCTCCGCATGCAACAGATGGAGCTCTGCAGACGACTTTTCATTCACACGCTAGCACTCACACACTGCATTCTTGTCATTGCATGAGTCAAATGTGAGCATATTGTGCACACACTGGATGTCATTATGAAGAGATGACCTTTTCTTTGAGTGTAAATGTGTTTTGTGTCATCTTCTGTTGCCTTTCAATCAAAAACTCTCCTCAGCATGTGTATTTGTTTCAAGCAGCTCAGGTTCATGGGCTTGAACCTGTAAAAGGACTCTCCCTGTAAAGCCCCTGGTTGTGTTTGCCTCATAAAGACCCCGAGTTCCTTCCTCTTTACTAGAGAGTTTATATGACAGCCTACAGCCCCATTAGAGACTATCTAAACACGCCGGCCCAGCCGCGGACAGATAGCCCTCCAGAGTAAACAGGCTCTAATCGATGGTGGGTGGGATGAGGGGAGCATTATGCAGTAACTCAGTCATTGTCGAGCCACCTGCGCTATCTCCAAATGTAATAAGTCCTCCCCGCACATGTACGGATGTCTCCAAGGATTGTTGTAACAATCTATTCTAACAAACAGCGCAGACACCAAGGAGGGAAATGGTTTTATTGCTTTCTGCAGGGACAGTAAAGTGGTCTTAAAGCTGCACTATGCAACCCCAAGTCTCATTTACAGAGAAATAAAATGTAGCGGGAAATCATGTTCCGTGACATCGGGGAATGTTTACGAGCTGCTTCAGTCGAAGGGAGACCCATTAGTGACCTTAATACTCTAAAAGGACATAAATGAGAAACCAACATTTAACAATAATAATACAAAACATCAGTTAAATAGATTTATAAACAAGAGAAGGAAAAGGAGGACTGTTTAGGGAGTTTAGATTGAACTCCTTTAAAGGATGTGTTTATCATTTTCCAGGCCCAGAGGTACTGTGGTTCCAAATTGTAGCGCACGTTTGATTTCATGTCTTTTCAATTCACTTTGAGCTGGTTTATATTTCCCCTTTTCTTGATTTGCTTGTGTATTTCTGTCGTTCGTTAGCATCAGCGCGGAGGTTCAGAGTGACTGCTCGGACCTGGCACCAACATGCATCTTGGGCAGAGCAGCAACCTCCGGTGGTGAGGAACCAGGCCAACACGGAAGTGCCAAAAACTGCAGTTCGTTAAATGAAGCAGTCCCTAGAGCGCCGTGTTAAATTACCCAACTTTACAGCCTGGTACAAGAAACCGTTTTGGTCTGGAGAACTGATATTCCTGTTCATGACAACTGGGATGGAGGGTGACATTTCTTTTATCTAACTTGCCCGTTTAAATTAAATAAAGGTTTAAAGTGAGTCATAATTGAGCGTGTGGCCAAACTGGGTCCACAAACGCATCATGAATGAAGCAAATCAGTTAGAATTTGTCAATCCTTGATATGAAATGACTGACATGAATGTATTATTTATTTTAATTATTTACAGCTGATGAATCTTGCCTAATGTATTGTTTACAACATACATATTCATATATATATACTGCTAGGTATAATGTAAGAAATATTGGAAGACTAATACCATGAGTGTAGGTGGAGCTTCCTTATATATCCAGTGCTCCATCCTCCACACTGCAACCTGATCCCTCCACTGCAGGGTTCCAGGTTGACTCGTCCTCAGCCACGTCGTGTCTTGACCTCGCCTTTCCTTTTCCTTTCCTGTCTGCCTTGCACTGCTCTCTTTTGGCAACGGAAAGCCCAGACCTCGCAGATTCATCAGACAGCTGTCATTTATTTTACATATGCGTGTGTGCGTGTGTGTGTGTGTGTGTGTGTGTGTGTGTAGCGTTCTTCCATCCGAGAACCAAATGTGCAAAAGGATTGAAAGCTGGGAAGATCCTCCATAAGGGAGGCATTACTTGCTAATTCTAACATCCCTGAGGAGCTAGTTTTGGGATCCAATCAATCCATGACAGCATTGCACCCGAACAAGGACTAAAATATAATATAGGATGGCAGAAAATATATATATTCTTCAGGTTAAGTTTAGAAAGTGTGTCGGATTTAGAATAGGTGAAAGGTTAAGGTTAGGTATTTAGCAGGCTAAGTGTTCGGGGTTAAGAGTTCAGGTTTCAAACTGACGTCATCCGATAACATCCACAGGTCATATGTTTGGAAACATTCAACACATGAAATTAGTTTCCATCCACTTTTGTGTGCTGTTCAATGTTTTTATGATGTGTCTTGTAGAGATGGTGATTCTCACATTCTCTTCACCTTTTCTTGCTCATCTCTCTTATTATCTTATATATATTATCTTAATCTTTTATACCAGTTATTTCAAGGAGAATTTGACTGGATATATTGAGCGTTTGGAGGATTATTTTCCTTCTCTCTCCCCGAATGGAGCCATTCATTTGGTACAACTTGGCCTAAGAGGAGTTTTCCACCAGCTCATATTTCCCATCATCCTTTTATACGTGCACCTTCCCGGGGCTTACGTGACTGATTTATACAAGCAGCCCTCGTTGCTGTTGACGACCCCAATAAAAAGAGTTTTGTGACAAACATCTGCTGAGCTCTGAGGGTATATGGACGGACAGAAGGAGGAGGATGGATAGATAGGTTAAAAGTACAGGAGGAAGGGGGAGGGGCTCTGGACTTTGGAGGCTCAGCTCTTCTGGCACATCTGTCCTTCTTCCGTCCCCGAAGCGCTGACGCAATCGCGGGGGTACAAACACTTTCAGCTGGCTCTGCTTAGCCACGCTGCCTGCATGCGGATCGCTGGCTCTCCCACTGAGCCGCCTTCCTTTCATAGCAGCTCTGGTGCAACATGCAGAGATCTTCAGTCGGCCAAATGTGCCCCTTAACAGCAATCAGTGAAGACATGCATTGCGAAATGTGTTACAGCAGAGAGGGTTACCCATATACCTTTTACAGAGTATGTAAGCACCATTATAAGTAAACAGTTTGACTTATAATGGTGCTTTTAAGTGTTATTTTTACTTGTTGGTTGAGCATTTCAGCACTGACTGCCGAAAGAGGAATTTATCCGCTGACTATTATAATAATAAAGTTATATTTAGTGTTTTAGCATCAATAAACCACCACATTCAGTAGTATGCAAACACACTGAGAACATCGCTGGCAGCCTTTAAAGGGTAACTTTGCTATTTCTCAACCAGCACCCTGTTTTCCATTGTTTCTGTGTCTAACAGACTCCATTTCTGAAATTGGTCCAGTGTTGTGCAAGAGCCCTGTGGACAGCAGCCACTAAACTATACTATAGCGAGGCTGAAGGTACGTCATTGGTGTTTATCTGCATCGCTCGTGCTGGACGGGGGGCTTAGCTCCATGTAGACACCGACAACGTTTTCATCCATCATGGCTGAAGTAACCACTATTGCTGCTTTGTACATGATGAAGTCCCAAATATACCAGCTAATCAAACGCTGTTCTGTCTGAGTTCACAGCATCACCCAGAGGTGCTCGGGGAATTTAATTGAGCTGTATTCACTGTGAATAGCAAATGATCTACTTTGACACTGGGTTGAAAAGAAATAACATTAACAACACTGAGAATTTGTTGTAGTGATCAGATCTGAACTGAATGGATGCTGAGGTATCGTAACATGATACCCGTATCTGCAGATATTTATGTAAATCTAGTACAGGAGCCCATCTGTGTGTTTGTTTGCAGCCAGGGCTCTGTGTGTTTTCAGTGATATGTCAGACTTGTGTCCATAGATCCATCACACACACACACACACACACGCGCACACACACACACACACACACACACACGGAGCCATGTTATCATTACAGTGTTGTGTATCCAGCGAGTGTGTGCCAGTGGAAAAGCTCTTTTCAACACACTTCATGTATGGTGAAAGAAAGTCAGTGTGCCGCGCAGAAACACTGCTCATTTATTTGTGTCAGAGCTGGCAGACACACACACACACACACACACACACACACACACACACACACACATTTATATACACATGCTGACTGCAGCCTGAAGCCCACCTCACACACCTGGACCAGCATGCAACGGGGCATCTAAAAATAGCGCAGCAGGGCCACTGTGGGCTTTCTTTGTGTGAGGTTGGTTGGGACGTTATTAAAAAGAGGGGAGGTGTAATTACCCCCCCCCCCCCAGTCAGCTGCACCACCAGGGCTTTACTGACCCACTTGTATTCATATTACACAGAATAAATACATCTCTACGTACAGATCAAGACGTAAAACAATAAATGCAGAGGTTGATTTCAATTTTTCATTTCCCCAACTCACTGTTTGTTTTCATTTAGTACTATTTAATCCATCCATCCATCCATCCACCCGTCCATCCATCCATCCACCCATCCATCCATCCATCCATCCATCCATCCATCCATCCATCCATCCATCCATCCATCCATCCACTGAACATCCATCCATCCATCCATCCATCCATCCATCCATCCACCCATCCACCCATCCATCCATCCATCCATCCATCCATCCATCCACTGAACATCCATCCATCCATCCATCCATCCATCCATCCATTGAACATCCATCCATCCACCCATCCATCCATTGAACATCCATCCATCCATCCATCCATCCATCCATCCACCCGTCCATCCACCCATCCATCCATCCATCCATCCATCCACCCATCCATCCATCCATCCACCCATCCATCCATCCATCCATCCATCCATCCATCCATCCACTGAACATCCATCCATCCATCCATCCATCCATCCATCCATCCATCCACTGAACATCCATCCATCCATCCATCCATCCATCCATCCACTGAACATCCATCCATCCATCCATCCATCCATTGAACATCCATCCATCCATCCATCCATCCATCCATTGAACATCCATCCATCCACCCATCCATCCATTGAACATCCATCCATCCATCCATCCATCCATCCATCCATCCATTGAACATCCATCCATCCATCCATCCATCCATCCACCCATCCATCCATTGAACATCCATCCATCCATCCATCCATCCATCCATTGAACAACCATCCATCCATCCATCCATCCATCCATTGAACATCCATCCATCCATCATCCATCCATCATCCATCCATCTATCCATCATCCATCCATCCATCCATCCATCCATCTATCCATCCATCCATCCATTGAACATCCATCCATCCATCATCCATCCATCTATCCATCATCCATCCATCCATCCATCCATCCATTGAACAACCATCCATCCATCCATCCATCCATCCATCCATCCATCCACCCATCCATCCATTGAACATTCATTGATTGTACATCCATCCATCCATCCATCCATTGAACATCCATCCATCCATCATCCATCCATCTGTCCATCATCCATCCATCCATTGAACATCCATCCATCCACCCATCCATCCATTGAACATCCATCCATCCATCCATCCATCCATCCACCCGTCCATCCACCCATCCATCCATCCATCCACCCATCCATCCATCCATCCACCCATCCATCCATCCATCCATCCATCCATCCATCCATCCATCCATCCATCCATCCACTGAACATCCATCCATCCATCCATCCATCCATCCATCCACCCATCCACCCATCCATCCATCCATCCATCCATCCATCCATCCACTGAACATCCATCCATCCATCCATCCATCCATTGAACATCCATCCATCCATCCATCCATCCATCCATCCATCCATCCATCCATTGAACATCCATCCATCCACCCATCCATCCATTGAACATCCATCCATCCATCCATCCATCCATCCATCCATCCATTGAACATCCATCCATCCATCCATCCACCCATCCATCCATTGAACATCCATCCATCCATCCATCCATCCATTGAACAACCATCCATCCATCCATCCATCCATCCATCCATCCATTGAACATCCATCCATCCATCATCCATCCATCTATCCATCATCCATCCATCCATCCATCCATCCATCCATCCATCCATTGAACAACCATCCATCCATCCATCCATCCACCCATCCATCCATTGAACATTCATTGATTGTACATCCATCCATCCATCCATCCATTGAACATCCATCCATCCATCATCCATCCATCTGTCCATCATCCATCCATCCATCCATTCATCCATCTATCCATCATCCATCCATCCATCCATCCATCTATCCATCAATCCATCTATCCATCCATCCGTGATGTAAACAGCTCTCTCCCCTCGACTCGGGTTCAGCTTTCGTTTCTGTCCTCTCACCTCGCTGAGCTGCTGGCCTTGTGTTTGCTGTGACACAACAGAGTCTCTGTGCAGATCTGGCAGCAGTGGAGGAGGTGAAAACGGATGCTTCCCCGGGGAACGAGCCTCTGCTCTACACACCATGATGTCTAATGTCCAATGGTGAGATTCACCAGGCTGATCAGTGCTGAATGAGGCACTTAAACCGGCTTGGGTTCAGTGTTAACCTTTAAACCTCCATAATCCCTTTTCAGAGCACTAAAGTGTGATTTTCAAATAAACTGCAGCTCAAAAGTATTGTGTGTTGTCAATGATAGTAACACACCTTGCAAAGAAATAACCACAGAAAAGTATCATTCTTAAGTTTCTGCATTTATAAATTCAGTTTTAAGACACAAACAAATGCAAATCTGCTCTCAGTGGTAAAAACTTAGTCGTACTATTATTCTGAGTCATTGCACTTGACTTAGCTTTATTTCATGTGGGCTCTCAACGAGGAAAGGGTTCATGGCGGAAAAAGAAACACTGACTGTTTGTGGTTATTTAACATGCTCTGCAAAACCACTCCCGTAGTCAATGTTTTGCTATTAAAATCCAATTAATTAGACTTTTCACTGCATCTGTAATTAACCATAACATGTCAGGGAGGCCGGCAGACATGAGGGTTTTTCTCTGAACATCACATGTACTGCTGAGGAGGGTGTGAATGTTGTTTTCAGCCTTTTACTCACTTGTTTTAACAGCTTGATCTAATGAAAAACTGTTTTTTTTTTTCATATTGAAAATGTTGAACTGTACTTATGGTACTATGACTATTTTACAATATTTTTGTTTTTCCTACAAATCTGTCGACACCTATGTTTCCTCCTATAAACCACTTTGCTTGGGAGACCCAAGCAGGAGCCCCGACAACACAGCTCCCAGTCACTGGGACACACAAATGCCTCCACCGTGTTCAGTTAACATTTTCATGACCGATTCCGACACTAATTCCTTGAATTCAAGACCGATGACACAACAATACTGTTTTCCATATAGCCTAAATAGTAAACCACCTTAGTTTCTTTAAATGACAACAGCATGAAAACAGCTGCTGCTGAAAACCACGTTGATGAGAGGAGAGATTGTGAGCTGAGAAACCAAACAATGAGCTAAAAGCTGCTGAACTGGGCTCATCACTACTAATGACCCCTTTCACATTACACAAAACCACTTGTTGATACAAAAAGTTGTCTTTTCTGAGTAAGATGGATTTATTTATTCTATCAATATATCCACTTTTTGGTCACATGTGCAGTAAAAGTCAAAATGTTCTTAAACTTTTTAAGAGCATTCATGTGGAGCGTGGATGCCTTGTCCTAAACTGAATAATGAAATAAGATGATGCATCGGCTCACGACCTCACTTCCTGCCTCCTGGTTCTGACTCGCCGTGCGGTGGCCATTGTTGTGAAACTGTGCAAACTAATCTATGAGTAAATGTCCCACACGTGGTACAAATGCACCCCTACAGTATTATGCTGCAATTTGTGGTCGGCAAAAATATATTTTTCACAAGGTCAATATTTTGGTTAGATTGTGCAAGCAGAGAAGTTTATTCAACATTTGGGTCAACAAACTAAACCCTGCAAGGCATGTCAGCTACTGGAGTGCGGCTGTATGGCAGAAACAATCTCACAATCACAACAATCTCGATGTAAAACTGTGTGCTGGACTTTTTGGATGTGTTGTTTTCCATCTGCGGCATGATCTCGTCTGCTGCCGTGAGAGCACGAGAAGGTTTATGTTTCAGCCCACTGACAGCTGGAGGACGAACTGTATGAGAGCGCAGAAGGAATTTGTTTGTGTGATCGACATCTGAGTGACCTTTAACCCCCAGAAGGCTCCGTGGGTCACTGGCAGGAAGTATGTGGAGGTCGGCGGTGTGCAACACACATGCCGTACCTGTTCTATTAGGATTCTTCACCTCCGACAGAAAATGTGGATATATCATGAATGTTTTGATTATTCCTGCCAAATTCTGTGTCTGAGCCTCAACAAACTGAGAGATTCAAGCAAAACTGCAAAAAAGTAAGAAATCACAGAGACATTTCTCAGAGGAAAGGATGATGCTGTAAAAAAAAAAGTTGCCTCCACACCTCCCACCTCTTAATGGCGTCAACAAGAGTGACACGTGATGACAGCCTCGACGTCCCATTTGCAGCCGTGCATTAAAGTAGAGCAGCACAGCTTAGCGGCTTCTCGCTGCAGCGTTCAGACAAGTAAACATCGACAGGTCTCTGTTTTTACAAGGTTGGGCACGTGGGCCTCACATGCAGATATAGACCTTTCTCTGAAGCAGAAGCAATCTCAGTGGTGGAGTAAAGCCTTCAGGCCGAGGACTGTGAACCTTCTTCTCCTTCTGTTATCTTGTTTTCTATCTAAATGACATGTGTGACAAGTCTCCTGTTCCTAAAGACCTTAGTTTACTGTGAACTAACTAATTTGTACAAAAAGTCGTCCAAACAGATCTAAAAGCAAAAGTATTTATACGTGTTGGAACGATTGGACGGATCCTCAATGGGGACACTCACTGTACTGACTAGAAAGTTTTTTTAACGTCCTATGCTAACAATAAAAAAGATTGGACTTCCTGTTAAATCAGGAGGTTTACCATTAAGGAAAGGCTGTGGTTATGGAAAATAAACTATGGTTTTGGTATAAAATCATGATGTGATTAGAGAGTGGGCAAACGAGTAAAACGGAGTGAGAAGGCTCGTATTGTGCACGGGGATAATGCAAATATGCAAAACATTTCTTAGGCAGATTTATTTAGTGCTCCAATGAAAAGATTATTTGCCTGATATTTTATCTTTAAAATCTCTGCATTCAAACAAAATCTTTCTGTACTTAAAATGTCCCATTGCGTGCTCAGAATAAATAATATAATAATAATGAATGTAGTGAGGTAGAAGGAACATCTATCATCATAACGTTAAGTAAGTATTTTAGTTACCTAAGCCTAACAAAAACAGAGTTAATTTGCCATAACCACAATCTTTTCCTGCACTTAACCAGCGAAAAGTATAAAAACCTCGTCAATGACAATAATCGGAGGTTTTTGTAGAATTGCCAACCCTCTTGTCTGGCAATACGTTTGCAGACTCTTCGGGCCCTCTAGACCTCCAGACCCACCTGCAGCAGTTGGTGTCCCATCCCCAGAAAAACATTATGCCCTGCTTCTGTTTTGTCCTTCGGCATCCAATTGGTCTCATGGTTTATTATTCTTTGATTGGGATCAAACGAAGGACATAAAGCTTTCAGAGGTGCTGAGGAGGCCACCACAATCTGGCCTCAAACCAAAGGGAAACCCTGACCTGATGCCCAGAATCATCACTCAAGCCTCAGAGGGAACATTTCAGCTGGCATTTGATGCTTTTACTGCGCTGGTGAAAATGTGTATAATGCTGTGAAGAACGTCAACGACCCACTGAGGTGCACTTTAGCCTTCTGGCATCGGGGACCCTCTCAGATGGCTTTCCCGTGTGCTGCAGGGACCTGATTTGGTGAAGGGGGGGTCATGCTAAATGGGAGTGCGCCGAGTAAAAACAGGTCTTGTTGTTACAGTCATCCGAGTCAACTGGATAACACATTAAGCAGCACCTACGCGAGCTGGGAAACAGCTGCCCACGTGGCCACCAGAAACCACAGTGGAACAACGGGAGCTACCGCTAATAGATATTACATAGCCTCGGTGGAAGTGATTTACCTGACCGAGGCAATAACTTATTCATTATCCAGTCGTAGTTTAAAATGATTAGTGGTGAGCGGCCGGGTCACTGGTTCAGGCTGGCGTTGAGTCGCAGCTGCTCCGTTATGACATAATGTAGCCATGAACAGTTGGCATGAGTGTTGGCTCACCTGTGTTTTTCTTTGACACAAGAGGACTATTCTGTGAATGAATTGGCAGACATATTGGGGTCAAAGGTTGGATTTAGGTTGGTTCCTGAATCGGACCCCTGTTGACTCGCAAGGCCCTCCGTCTGGCGATCTGTCTTCTTCTGCAGGTCATCCTTCTCTCGTTCACGTTCATACAAGGTTGGTTCACCCAAATTACAATAAATGTATTATCTAGTCGTGTGGATCTTTTTGGTTTTGTTTGTCCGGGTTAGTTCTGTCTGGTTGGTGATAAGCACATCCATGCAAAGTATGAATCAACATCCTCCGGTTGGTGCTGATGGTGAAAAAGAAACAATAGTAGCCCAAATAGATAATAAAAGAAAGATGCTGGTCTCTCATTAAACAATGTGATGATATATTATTAAGATATCGTTGTCATAGAAACATGGAACGTTTTCTTTTTACAGGCCCACATGGATCCAATTTGTTTTTGCCATAATAACTTAAATAGGTAACACAACTTAAACCTTGTTAAACTAATGTCACATTAGTTTTCATATATATATCAAATCGTATGAAAGAAGTACAATTATCATGACAATCAACACCCAAATTATGTCAAAAATAATAAAATGGAGCACCATCTCTGAGGCTGCTGAGGGGTTTCAGACCTGCAAATGTTGCCCCATCCCTGATTTAAAACAGATGAAAATTCACAACCTTTCCTCCATTGACCCCTTAATGTTCATTCAAACTGTCCCTTCTACTTCCAGTTTGCTCCATGAAACTGTTAAACTGCGTCTGCAAACACTGAAGCTGTCCAACAGCCTGCTTTTTGTGAAGCATCAACTCTTCGTGACAGGTGAGAATGTTTGTTCTCCTTCACCTCTGCAGCATAATGGAAGCCAAACAGACATTTGTTCTACCTGGAGAGAATAACGTGCTCCAACCGAGCCCAGCAGGAACTAACAGGGCTGCTTCATGCCTGACACGCAGACAAAGCAGTCTGTTAGGACGGCGGGGCCAGCGATGGAGATGATAAAGCATATATCATTTTAAGATCGGGTTACAAGCAGCAGCCTCTGATGATACAAGTCCATAACAATATCATATCCAAGACATGCTCCGAAGAAGGCAACTCTGAACAATGCCTTCTTTGTCTAAAAGTGTACAAGTTGTTTGTTGAACTAAAGCGACTCATCGACGTGAAATGTTTAGCAGAACAGCTTGTTTCTGCCCAGCCAGCCTATAAAACCCGGGAGCCTGCTGCTAATTTGTTGTGAAGCGGTCTGCTGTTGTTTTTCCGAATCACTCTTCATTGGGAACAACTGCTGCTCGCTATTAACTTCAACACCCACCGGGTGTTTTATTTCAGAACGGATCTGCTGAAAGGTCAAAGAATCAAACAGAACTTCAGTTGGGGAGATCAGCTGACTCACTACCTTGATATAAGGGGGGGATAAGTTGTTTGATTCTCTTGACTGTCGTGTTTCTGGATCAGATGGTGATCAAAGTTCACTTTTTGACTGTCAAGATCGCACATTACTTAGCTTAACCACCCGCTAATTAGCATGCAGTTATGCTAGCTATGGTGATAAGTACGGGTGTAATGTTACCATTATTTTGCATTTTAATTACATTATCTACAAATGTTATGTGAGCATATGGTTTGCAAGTAGAGGTACATTTCATAAGTAAACAAGCTTAACATGTCTAAGTGGAGCTACGTTCTCTTTGTCTCCAATGCTAATACCAATGCTAATACCTATTTTTCTCTCGTAACCCAATTCTTAGTCAGGTTGCCTGACAAATGGTTTGTTTTCAGTGTTACATTAGCTTCCTTGATGATCTCAAATATAGTACGTTTCTTGTGATCTCAAAATCTCAAAATCCCGGCAACGCTGATAAAATCCATCTGGGGATTTTTTCACCCCTCCTCCTCTTTGGAAACTAAAAGCATCTCAAAAACCAAATCTCAACATAGCTTACATTCCCTCTCTATCGGCGGATCAAAGTTTATCGACACTGAATGACAAGGAAGTGTACTGCAGCTATGTGGACTCCACCTGGCCCACCGTCAACACACTCAGGAATGTCTGACACAATAATGGAGGCTGGGTGAGTGCCACAGATCATGTGGGCGATCTATAATCTCCGTGTCAACGCTCCACCATTGACTCTTCTTACACTCTGGGGGTCATTCTACTGTATTGGTTTAAACCTTCGGGGCGCACGTAAATGTTGACATAAGAGCTTTTACACTGGCAGGAAGTTTTTTTTTGTATGACTGGAAATGTTACTGCTGCTCACACTTGGCACATAAAATGTGTAAAACAGAAGGAAGACTTCTGCTGTTGATACAACAAAGATAACACTGAGGAGTCTTACACATGTTTTTCTTAAAGCGATAGACTAAATATGACTGTACTGTGATGAAACACATCAATGCCTGTTTTAATATTGACATTTCCTGCCAAATGTATTAAAACGTTGTATGTATGTACATATGTCTCTATGTATTTAAACCTAAAATCAAATTATATTGAGTTTCGATGGAGCAGCTACCATGTAAGCATAGCCTAGCATTGATCAATCCAAACTCCATTCAGAAAACAAGCATTTTAAAAGTCGTTTGCTTGTCATCTCATAAACAGACCTAATGAGCCATGACTTCAGACTTTTTACAAATCTACATGATTATGTCATTATTTCGGCACCCTTTTTTATCCATTTATTGCAGTTAAATCGCAGCATAATCCAGTGCTCCTCTCCAGCAGTCCCCTTGCAGCTACACATAACCCTAACTATTACAAAGTTTCATACAGGGAAAATAAAAAGAAACACCATTCAGTAGTGCTCAATGTCAGCCCAAAAGTTACAAGTCCTATTACAAACTATTTTTAATGCATTATGGTGCACTAAATCTCTGATTTCTGCAGGATTAAACAATGATAAATATCTAGAAAACCCATGGAACTGAAGACGTCTTTGTCATTGTAACATAAGAACAGTGTAACAGAGCATTAAAGACATTCCTTCTAAACAATTATGTCTGGAATTTAATTAGACTATCCTAAGCAGCCACCACCGACCCTAAAGGCTTTCCAACATTAAAGCAATGCAGGATAGCTATCAGGTATGGACGAAGAGGCCAGAGCATTACCTCATAGTGTCTTTCCATTGTGTGTGCAGTGTGGGTGAAGGGTGAGGGTGTGGCAGCTGTGTGTGTGTGTGTGTTGCCCGCTGTTTTACACAACTGTCCTAAAAAACAAAGGATCTCCAGGAAACAGGAGGCCTGGCCCTTTTGGTTCTGAGCACCTACGTGATTTTTAATGCGAATTGGCACACGCTGACACAAAATCCCGCCCCAGCTCTCCTCATATCCTGTGCCACCTTCGTAATTGTGGGCGATGCACGGTGACTTACGATGAGATCACGCCGCTCCCTACGGATGTCAGAGAACCTGAGGTCACATCTTGGACTGATATCCTTCCCCCTGCAAATAGCATGACGAAGGGATTGCGCCCCTCCTGCAATGCAGAGAAGTCATTTTGCCAATTGGATTTGGCTCAACGAGTGTCCCGGAAAAGAAGCCAACTGAGTACATTTCATGCTGCAATGATTCGTACGCGTGTGCTCGCCCTGGTAGACACGCTGGAGACACTCTCCTGCTCGCTGTTTGCTCTGGACGCTCCAATCTGTCAACTTTGTTTTTCAACCAGATAATTTATTCATGCCTAAATACCACGGGGGTTACTGGGTGTGTTTGTGCATGCGTGTGTTCTGCATGCATGCATTTTCAGAACGTCCGAGGTGAAAGCATGTGAGGGTCTTTCAGAGGCGCACTGTACCGGCCCCCCGGACACCTCCTGCCCAATTCAGTGACTCACAGCCGGCTTCTTTATGGCAGCCCAGCATCATGCAGCACCAGTAGAGGAGGCTTCTGCATCACCTGAGAGTCAACACACACACTGAGTGAAATAAAGCCTTTTGGAGGTTAACCTTTTACCTTTTCACCCCGAATTCATGCATACCTGCAAACTTTCTGCTTCTTATAGGACAAGCAAGGTTTCTAATGTCTATTTAAACAATTACAACTCATTTTCATCCTTGAACGTTATTTGGTGACAATTCTAAAAGTAAGTAGCCAGCGAACACAACTTTAGCCTGTTTCACAATAAACTGTGTGTATTTCTCCAGATGACTGAATTTCTCAGGCTAATGATAAGCTAACGCTAGGTGACCAGCAGGTATCTGCAATAATGAATATTAAAATAAACAACAACAACAACTTTAATAACTAATGAACCAGGCGTGTCCCAGACGTGTGCATCACATTTTAGTGTGTTGTTTGCAACTTTCATGTTTCTGTATTTGCAGTGTTTTTCTATATTTGGAGCATTTTTCCCCCTAAATGCTGTCTTTGTGTTTGAATTATTAAATTATATATACAAAAAACATTGATTGATGCTTCCTTGTGCTGTTTTTATTTGAAAGACCGAAGATTAAATGTCTCAGAAGCGAGTGTGTTTGCAGGATGCAACCTTACCACCCGCCACTCATCCCCAGTGTACCTTTATTTCAACAAGGAGGATGTGAAATATATCTCCCCTGGTCTGTTTATGTAATTTATGTGCCTTTTCTCCAGGGACAACACATGAATCATATGGACAGTTCCACCAGTGTAAACCCAGAAAAGAAAAACAAACTGCTGCTCACCAAGGAGCTATAATGAAAACAGATCAATACTGTGGAAATACAGTCAGGAGATTTGAGTGATCTGGTCCTGCAAACTTGATCTGTTGATACATTCAAGTCATGTTGGAAAAATGACTAACATTAAAGAACTGACAACATGTTAAATGTGAATTGTAGCCTATAAAATACTTTTCCGCAACGGGAAGTAATGGTAGTAGTTGTGAGCATGTGGTGTGTGGATTGATATATATTTGCTATAAAATGGTAAAGAAAGCTCCTTCAAGCAGAATTGTCAGGACGCAGGGCCACAGCCAGTGGCGGTTTTTCATATGGGCAGTATGGGCAGCCGCCCAGGGCGGCATTCGTGGAGGGGCGGCATGAGCGCCCGCACAAAAAAAGGTGCGTCTGCTGATGCTGAGAGAGACCGGTTCACACCGGCCGTGGAAGCGTCGTGAAGCGATCGTTACGGCGTCTGCTCTATTTTTTGTGCGTACCGCGAGCGATCGTGTCAATTCTGGCAGGACATCACACAAAGAAACACGAGACAATCCGGTCAATTTTCAAAATTAAAGCAATTTTCAAAATAAAATACCGCAATTGACAAATGCGATATTTGTGTATC
Source organism: Chelidonichthys spinosus (assembly GCA_029853015.1). Classification (NCBI taxonomy): domain Eukaryota; kingdom Metazoa; phylum Chordata; class Actinopteri; order Perciformes; family Triglidae; genus Chelidonichthys; species Chelidonichthys spinosus. The sequence goes on along the minus strand of CM056843.1, from coordinate 6,927,095 downwards.
TAAACTGGGAAACAGGACGAGAAAATACATTTAATAAATGTGAAGAGTAGATAAACAAATATGTGTATTTCAACTGTATATCTACACTGTCTACTACCATACACACTCTCTCTGTCTGTCTGTCTGTGTGTGTCTCTCTCTCTCTCTCTGAACGGATAAATAGAAGAAGTGTACAAACTTTTTGGTTACAGAAACATGGCATATTTATTTTATGAGGTTAGGATAAAAAATAGCTCTGAATGAACAACAGCTGAGCAGAAGCGCTTGTCGACCGTCGCGGAGAAATACGCGTCTGGTCTGAACAGGGGGGCAGGGGGGGGGGGTCCATTTCTGTGTGTGTGTATATGGGGGGGGGGGGGGGGGGGGGGGGGGCGGGGTCAGTGAAACCTAGGACCGCCACTGGCCACAGCTGTATTTTTTTCTTGGACCTTGGCTAGTTGGAGTTCAATACAAAAAAACTAGAAAAGAATAAATATTTTACAGGCCAATATTTATTTGCATTCTATTGCTCCTTAATCTAGCTAAAAATTGTATGTTAAAAAACAAGTTATGAGGGGTGGTAAACTTGGACTCAGTCAAGAAGTCACAATCTTTCCTCCAATGACAGAGCAGTTCTTTTTTTTTTTAATTCTCTCTGGAACCAATTTTTTTTCCCAATGTCATTCAGCAGCTAATTACATTTCTCTATTCGATATTCAGAACATTAATATTAAGTCTGGAGTAATGGCTACCTAAACAGAATGAAGTCTCTATCCCTCTGTATATACAGTCTGTACACTACCCTTAGCTTACGTTGCCTTGTTACTGTTGCTGGAAAGTCCAAGTCCCATTGCGTAAATAAGGTAAAATAAACGTATACATTATTGGAGATGGAGTTATTCGAGCTGCTCGTGAACGCAACATCGTGTGTAGCGCGGGGCGCCGCAGCGCGCGGAGGAGGTCCACATGGACCTGCCTCCTCCTCACAAACACATCCAGTGTGTGCCTTCACTCCTCGGTGTCTCTCGGCTCGGAAGGACCGCTGTGCGGCGGGATGGGGACATCTGCGGCGGACTCGCCGCACCAGCTGCCTCACTGTCCGCTGGTTGTTTGCGACTTCTGCGCGTCTTAAAAACGTCCCAGTCGCGGGAATGATAGACAAACCTCCCGGTGCTTTCAGGCTCTGCGGTTTTGGAAGGCGTGAAAGTGTTGTAAAACTTAAAGAGGACGTGTATTCGGTTTCCACGTGGATTCGTTTCCCCAAAAAGCCGTGAAGCTGTCAGTGGGACCGTGCGTTTGGAGGGAAGGACCCAACCCGCTGTCCCCCCCCCCCCCCGAACATGTGCAACGCGTTACCGCCCGCACGCACCGTCCCACCGAGCAGCAGTAACCGCGCCTGGAGCCCCGAATCCGGCTGAACCATGTTTATCCTGTGGATCCCGGTGAGTCTGTTCCTCGGCTTCATCGTCTCGCAGACGTGGAGCGTTCAGATGTCGTGGGACAAGTGGGACGCCGAGATGCGCAACCGGGGGAACGAGTTCGACAAACCGAGCGCTCAGCCGCACATCGTTTTTATCCTGGTGGACGATCAGGGCTTCCGGGACGTTGGGTACCACGGCTCCGAGATCAAAACCCCGACCCTGGACCGGCTGGCGGCGCAGGGAGTCAAACTGGAGAATTACTACGTGCAGCCGCTCTGCAGCCCGTCCAGGAGCCAGCTCATGACCGGCAGGTACAGTGCACTGCTTCCCTAACTCTGCCCTAATTCTTTATGGAGGTTACTGGAGGAAAAATGTCTGGTAAATGGAGTCCGGGCAGTCTGCCATGCATCTGTCAGAGGGTCTTCAAAAGAAGCAAAGAGTGCAGTTTATAATCCACCTCACTTTGCCAATTCTATCAAAGTTTATGTAATAATCAGGATTGAATCATACATGCTTCTTTAATTTCAGATTTCATGTTCTGACACGGTTTGATCAGATCTCTCTGATGATGTCAGTGATGGTGCAAATCAGAGTCGAAGTCAGTAAAATAAGGCATGGTTGAGGTTTGCATTTGGAAAAAAAAGAAAGAAGCTGTCAACGTGCATTTCATTCATCCCAACTATTATATTGTATATCAAATAAGAAATAAGATATTTGATGATCTAATAACGCAATAATGCTACGTCTCCCACGATGTCAGCTGTGATCCCAGATAAATAACGGACAGATGGATGTTTCCAGCATCTGTCCGTTCTTTATCTGGAATCACTGTCATCTGGTATTTTTCATCCCCGCATGTCTAAGCCGTCATCACCATGGGGTGGAGATGGAACGTTCCAAGGAAAATCAGTTTATCACAACCTGGATTTATAGCTTTTCTATTGGCCGTTACAACTTTGTACCAAAGCAGGTTCTGAGCACTGCTGTCTTCACTTGTATTCACTTTATTCGGCTTGTAAAACCTCAGAGGGGTTTCTATTTTCGCCAACACAACACTAATTTAACGAGCATACATCAGACACATCCTGACGCCTCTCATCCTGTTATCAGTGTAGTTACTTACCAGCTGTACCAAATATACATATAAACGTCTCCGCGACCCGATGCTGAGAAGGGAGTTTCACTAAAGGTCACTCAATTAGAAGCTGTGCATCAAGCAAGTCGATTGGTTCATTAAACTCTTGTCTTGTTCTTTTCTTAAGGCCAGGGTCCCTTTTTCACTCGAGGATGAAGATCATGTCATACGATCAAAAGCTCCAGAACAGCTTCTAAAAGGTTCTAATACGTGCTCCACCCTCTAAAGGGCTTCGATATTATTATTAATACCAGTCAAATGACCACTGAAAAAAGTTCAATGTCCTACTCCATTTCTATGAGCACAAGCCAGTGTATCCATGGTGACATATACTTCCTGTTCTCAGTTCTTAGGTTATGGTTGCAGTCGATCCTGGCTTGGAGGAGCCGACTGTGCCAGACTTTGTAAACCCCTGCTCCATAAAAAAAAGTTAGTAAGTGGGCCTTAAGCTAAGAGGTTTTGTCAAACACATTTTTTAATTTAAGTGTTTCCAAATGACGGAGCAGCAGCGTTGCCGTAGCAACTACTTCATGGTTTAGAGGGGTAAGCTGTAAAGAGAGCTTAGAGGACCTGGGTAATGTATACAGTATACAGAATTGTGGTCTGGCTTTGTAGTTTGCTTACAGTATGTTTCACATCAGCAGTTTCCCTCGTTGTACATGCAGCTCCGCAGGGCTTCCTCTCCACCAGCTGTTCCAGGAAAGGAGGAGGCTCGCTGGGCACCGCGTTGTTTCTTGGCAGGTGTCCGAGAAAAATAATGAGAAAAGTGTAGCCCCCCCCCCTCCTCGCTGCTCTGCTCCCCGTAAGCTATTCCAATCTCTCACTGGAGTGAAAGGCTCAACGAACATCCATGTGGATGTATAGCCGAAGATACAGTTATGTTCCCAGGCTCGTGTTCGCATCCAAACCTTGGCTGTCTGTGTGTCAGCTGGACACTAAAGCTCTGAGAACAGATTTGGAGCCTTCCTGGAACCGTCTGAAGAGACTTGTCAAGGCAAATATCAGAGCGAGTAAAGGATTGGATCCAAACCATAAGCGCTTCACGAGAGCCTGATTAAGGTTTCACGGGCTGTTTGAACAGGTTGCCATGGCCACCACCTGTATCTGAACCCAGCTGCATGTTTGTTGAATATATCCAGATTTTATTGTGACTTTATCTCTGTTTATGTTCGTGATGAAAATCTTTCCTATTGGCCATTCGTTCTGTGTTTTTCTCCGAAAAGGATGGATTGTGTTGCCTCGTGAATTACTGAATATAGTCAAGGGACGGTGAAATAAACATCCTGAGAGAGAATGATACAACCCACACATTATCACATTATTACTGTTCTGGAACATGGGAAATCCTGGGAAGAATCAAATTGTATATAGAATCACCAGACGGCGCCTCACTATACAATCTTATTGCGACTTTTTGCAACACACTATGTGTTGTGATAACATATTTTGCTATTTATTACCTTTTTTAAACTGCAAATGATGCAGTCTGTCAACGTCATTTTTTTCAAAATAAAGTTCATCTCACTTCAGTCATTTAAAATCAACATTGACATTTTGTCATTAAAGAGAATCATCAGTGTCGACAGTCAAGTTAACGTGAACTGCTCGCTTCTCCTAAATCTAACTGCGGTTTCGTTGCTTGAACCTAACTTCCTGTGAAGATTGAAGTTTATTTTGTAAAGTCACTATGCATGTAACGCCGTCACTGATTAAGTCGGGACAACTCAGATGTTCCAGTATTGGTTCTGTGAATTGCAAGGTCAAAAGATATCTCTAGGATTGTAAAAACTCCTAACATTGGTTGAAAGGTGAAACTTTCTAGATGGCACATTAAAAGAAGGCTGCTGGTCACCCTTTGACCTTGGAATGGGTTGCATGTGTCTGTGAGATGTGAGCTGCTCAACTGAAGAGTGATGTTCCCTTCACGGACAGATTTTAGTGATTTGAATAGTTTTTAGAAGCGTGGCAAGAGAAAAAGCATCATTTTGGACTAAACCATTTGTGTAACAGATGTTTATTTTCTAAATTCCCATCTTGTAAATCTTTAGATGTATCCCACCTGTTTGGGAATTGCCGGTTTAGGACACATATATCCATTGTTCTAGTTATGACCTGTTTTACGGTACTTTGGAATATAGTCATCTAAATGCTGCTGAAACCACAATTGCAGTATAACCCAGAAGTAAATCACATGAGAAAATAGGGCCCATCTTGAAAGGGGCTACAGGACCTCTGGGACCTGGCAGGATTAATAGAAGCAGTTGTATACAGCTGCTGTGCCGTTGGGATTGGAGCGAAGCAATTTAACCTTTCAGTAACAGGAGCTTGAGAAAAGATTTCCACGCTGTCGCCCCCCCTGGGAAAGGCATCAGAAAACATTCAACCTGTCTGGTTTTCTTTAAGATGCACTGATGAGATTATAGGCTTAAAGTCAGAGCTCCCCCTTCAAGTCCCGAGTTGTTGTGCTCCTCAACCCTATTGTGCTTCTCTTGATCTTTACCGATCAAGAGAAGTGGATCGCCAAAGGCCAGGGCAGAAGTTTCTCCTCCGGCCCGCCCCTGAAAAATTCTAAATATGTTTGAGGAATGTAAAACCAATATTTCTGTAAGGTTTCCACTTATTTGTGGTCCTTTGTAATTAAGTAAACACGCTTCTGTTGGGTGTCAGAGATGAATGTGAACCATGTGAACGTACCTGTCCAGACAAATACAGCATGTGGACTTTCAGGGACCTACTTTCCCTACATGATAAACACACCACTCCTGTATCAGCTGCTGAATCTCTAAACCTTTGCACTTCTTCTCTTGACTCTTGGCCAGTTTCACACTTGGATGTAAATTTGCAGTAAATCAGAGAGTTATGTAAATCTCCCTTCCCTCCTAACTTATGGTTGCAATTATGACAAAATGTTGAAAATAACATGTGTTACCATTTTCTCCAATGAAGCCTAGTGCCTTTGTGATGTGCATAGAATGAATCTTTAACTGGGAATTATGCAGTTTGTCAACATCTGTTTTCACTCTGTTCATCTTACTTCAACCATTGTGGCAAAATAGGATTTGCCAGTTAAGAGTGTAAAGATCGATACTTAGCGTCAGTGTATCGCTGCACAAACTATTGCAATGCTATGCTGTCATCACTGAATGAGCTACTGTCTATCAACAAACAGAGGGGTCCAATAAAGAGCAGGCCTCAAGCATGGATTGCTGCTCATTTCCAAAAAGCTCTCCCATCGTCCTTGAACACTGTGCTCTTATATTATAGCCCATTGGACCCTAATCTGGTCTAAACCACAAGGAGAACAGGGTCGTTTATTTGCTCAAAGCGGCTCTTTCTCACTCCGCTACAACTCCAACTCCTACTTATTCAGACACTTCCCATCTGTCCACACTTATCTCAAACTCGTCATAGCTTCTCACTCAGTCTTTTCCTGTGGTTGTAGTGATCTGTCACTCTTTCGCTTTAATTCCTCACCCCAAAACTGTGCGTCGAGTTGACCCAAGTGAACGAATGTTCGATGTGGCGATCAAGTGAGAATTCTGAAGATTAGATTTGTTGAAAAAATGCCCTGAAAAGAAGGAACCCTCGTGAAACAAAACAAGGGAGGCGTTCGGAGATAGCAGGAGGGTAAATGAAGAGTTTGCTGAAAGGAAGAGCTAAGTGAGACGGACTGCTCCAGGGCTGACTTTGATTAAACTCAGAGCGCCAAGTTGAAGTTGCTTATTTGAACCATGTGTGAGGGGGACGTGAAGCAGCATTGCAAGAAAAGCCTGGGCAGCGGCTCGGCTCAGGAACCTCCACAACCTCAGAGTCCGGACCGGCGGCCAATGCACTTGTCTGCGGGGCCTCGAGCAATCGCTGGCATTCGGTGATTGGAAATTAATGGCGCGTGTGATTTGTTGGCCTTGTGGCTCAGCGCTTGTGTAAATAAATCGGAGAGATATCGTGACTATAGCAGTGCTTAGGTCCATAATTTAGCTTTTTACTCACTTTGGTATGATAAGATGCAGGAATGGAGCCGCTACGTGGCTTGAGTCCATGCTGGACTGAGGGTGCAGAGATGGCTGCCTGTCCATGCCCTGCTTTGTTTTAAAAGAGCCCATAAATCTGTCACATTGGAGGACCGTTGGGCAGGAGGGAAGATCCCCAGAGGGCAGTAGTAACCGCAGTCATTATTTTAAGGCCTCATAAATACTAAAGACCTAGAACTGTCCTTCAGGTGCCCCAAAAACCTGCAAAATCAAGACCCGTTTCCCTTGTGAATCCCGAGAAAAAACACAGGGATACTTGCTCACCTTTACAGCGTTCTCGGTCGAGACCTCGTGCTGGTTTGACTGATTTGTGGAGGAATCACAGGCTGCACTTAGCATGACATTCTCATTACATGGCTGTAACCTTTTGGTATTTGAGCACCACCAAACCTGCAGGAGCTGCAAAAGCAGGGGCCAGGGTACTTCAGGGGTCGAATCCTGAACACACACACGAACGTCTTAATAAATTTGCACATGTTCGTGGTCACGTTTCTTATTGTTGAAGTTCTGCAAGGCCTTTTTCCCCACAGTCCCATTTGCTCTCTTGGCATTGATGCAAACGTGCTCGACAAATAAAAATTAAGTGAAGAACTGAAGTGGAAAAATAATCCTTGCATAAATGGAACGGATACATAAGCAGATTGGAGATAATGTAGTGTATTAAATCTAAAATAATTGTATAGACCTTTATGGGCTAGTAACAGGACGGAGTTTCTCGTGAAAAGTCTGGGTGTATGGAGAACTTTTACAACTACTCACTCTTCATCAACCTAATTATATACAATGTGGTTATGAAGTAAACAAGTTTCTCTGAGTCTTTAAACATGTTCCCATGCCAGGCTTGGTTGACTTCTTGTTGTTGACGCTGTTGTCTTACCCACAAACACATGTTTGCTTCACTTCTTCCCCTTATTCCCATCCCTTTCTTATTTCATTGCATTGAAATCTCATCGCCTAATGACAGGCCAACAATGTCTCCTCTATCCCCCAGTGTGCATGTCTGTAGTTGGGTTTCAGAGCTAACCCCCCCAAGCCTGGACCACCAAGTGACAAGAAATTCTTCTCATCGCCATATGAAACCAAGACTCCCTCTTGGCTCTCACCAGGGCCATTGTGGTCTAATTTTCAATTCACCAACCTGACCTCAAAGACGAGGCAATGATTAGAGGTATCAAATTCAGAAGTGGGCAGTGTTATTATCCTGAGAAGTTAAATATTTTAAAGGCCCTGGGAACCAGCTTTCAAATCTGTGGGAATTATCAATGCCAAGTTGTAAACATAAGGTTCCTGACTTGATTTCCAAAAGACTTGGAGGCATCAAACCAAGATGGCATTTGGTTTTAGCAAAGCACAGTGCAGGGCAGACTTGTGTTGCATGGTATTCCAATACTAGAAAAGTTGGTGATTATTTTTCTAAGTGCATGTGTGGTCAAGGGAGTGGAGATCTTCACTCCCTTGACAAAGGAAAAAACATGCATGTTTTTTCTTTTGCAGTGCGTTGAGCTGTCAGGGCCACTGTGAAAAGCAGATGATAGTGACTCCGTTGGTTTCAATGTAAACTTGATGACTACAAATGCTGTGGTGGCTCGAGAGGAAAAGTAAGGAATCACAGAGGTCATTGTGATTCAACCTCTGGGTGCAATGATTGTCTTTACTAAATTTCATGACAATCTATCCAATAGTTAGAGTGAAATTGTCAGTCAAGCCAGGTCATACACTGAGTAAACTGGTAAATTGGCTATAAACTTAACATTTATTTATTTATTCAGTTTCTCACTTTATTTCTTATTTCGGCTCAAAGTTTTTTTTAAAGTGTGAAAATGCCCAAGTTTCCATAACACATGTTTTTGTGTGGGGAATTGAACATATGGGCATCTGGCCCCAGAGGTTTATGTTTCATGATAGTCACAGTGTTGATGAGTGCTGTGTCAACCGCTTAAGGTGAATTAATTTGTTTTGTACGAGTCAAATCACCAAAGAAAAACAGTTCAGTGAGCTTCTACTACTTTTCTATTTCTTTGCTTCCAGACATTGAAAAACAATGAAGAATGCAACTTTGAGATGGTTGACACCAAAATCAAGGTGTGGCCGTGAATTATTTTTGCAGTAAAATATAAAGTGTGAATAGCTGCAATTTTTAGGCTGAGGATTTGGCCTTAAGTATCATATTATCACAAATCGATCTATATCATGCAGAGGTTAAACTTCATCAAACTGAAGCAGAAGCATCTCTAACCTTGCTGAAATACTATCCAGCTGTGCTCCATGCTGTGTAGTGCCTCCATGCCTTTACATGGATATGTTTAGGGTTCACTGTATTGTTCGTTTAGTAGGACTTGGGTTGTTAATCACATGTTTATTGCTATGTATGGAACGTTGCACATACCAGACAGTGGTGTAACCATTGAAGGCGTTTTGCATTGTCATGGGGTGATGGAGGTTTGCAGGGCCTGACCACCTCCTGGTTCTCATCCAGCTGAATCCTCCTCTCTGGAACCCAGACAATTATTTTCACTTCCCCTCACGGCAGCTTGACTGAACTCTGCTAACCTCAGTGTAAAAATGTATCCAACAATACTTTGTGTGATGTTCTTGTATATGACATATTTTCACTTAAAGCAAACAATAACCACTTAGAGTAACTTACAATTATACGCCTGCCATTATACTGTAATGTAGTCATTCTGAGCTAAGTGGTAAAAAAATGTAAAGTGATGCAACTCCCTGCATAGTGAGTAGGGAGAAGTGAATGGACACAGCCATAGTGTCTGTCCTTCACTCATCAATAGTGCTGTGTTAGTTTTCTGCCAAGATGGCTGCCATAGCATCATTAGCTCCAGGTCACAAATCTGTTTCCTGTCTGGTCTTGAGTGACAGCTCTTTGTGACAGCCCAACCCACCACCATTACCCATCAACCACCTTCCACTGCACTGCTAGACGTCAGTTGGACATTCCCCTGCACTTGGCTTGCCAGCATATAAGCGCTCTTCTGTTTGCTTTGGACTGGGTTCATTGCTGGATTGAATAATGTATCCGTCTGTTATTTCCAAAACAAATATTTTCTCTGTGACTAGACGACATATTCCCTTGGTCGGTCCTTTTTTGGAGGGAAAATTGAGTCTTCGGTATTCCAAAATGATATTCACATTGTTGGGCTTATTTTTATGTAGATGTCATATAGTAGCATGTGTCCCTATATGTCTCTGATGGGCTACAATGTGTTTTTGTCTTTTAGGTATCAGATCCACACAGGCCTTCAGCACTCCATCATCCGAGCCACCCAGCCCAACTGCCTGCCGCTGGAAAATGTCACGCTGCCCCAGAAGCTCAAGCAAGCGGGCTACTCCACCCACATGGTTGGCAAATGGCACCTGGGATTCTACAAGCGCGGTTGCATGCCCACCCAGCGTGGCTTCGACACATTCTTCGGCTCCCTGCTCGGAAGCGGGGACTACTACAATCACTACAAATGTGAAGGGCCCGGAATGTGTGGTTATGACTTGTATGAAGGAGAGGAGGCGGCTTGGGAACAAGACCGCGGCTTGTACTCGACTGTCATGTTTACTCGAAAGGCTATTAACATTTTAGCCAATCACAACCCTCGCAGACAACCCTTGTTCCTCTACTTAGCCTATCAGGCGGTTCATTCCCCGCTGCAGGTTCCTGCCCGCTACCTCGAGCGCTACAAGGGCATTCCGAACTTGCATCGTCGTAAATATGCAGCAATGGTCTCCTGCCTTGACGAAGCTATCCACAACCTCACGTTGGCGCTAAAACGCTACGGTTATTATGACAATACTGTTATTGTGTACTCCTCAGATAATGGAGGCCAGCCGTTAGCAGGCGGAAGCAACTGGCCCTTGAGGGGGAGTAAAGCTACCTACTGGGAAGGGGGTATTCGGGCAGTGGGCTTTGTTCACAGTCCCCTGTTGGTAAACAAAGGGACAAAATGTCGATCTTTGGTCCACATCACTGACTGGTTCCCTACACTGGTGACCCTGGGTGAGGGGACTTTAGACGAAGATCTAAATCTGGACGGGTATGATGTCTGGGAGGCCATCAGTGAAGGCCGCCCGTCTCCTCGCCAGGACATTCTTCACAACATTGACCCAATCTACATCAAAGCAAAGAATGGTTCGTGGAAGGCTGGGTACGGTTTGTGGAACACAGCCATCCGGGCGGCGCTCAGAGTGGGCCACTGGAAGCTCCTGACAGGCGTCCCCGGCTACAGCGACTGGGTGCCCCCGCAGACCTTCTCTAACCAGCAGCTGACCAATCGCTGGCATAACGAGCGTGTCCACTGGGACCGTGGTAAGTCCATCTGGCTGTTCAATATCACAGCCGACCCCTATGAGAGAGTGGACCTGTCCCAGCGCTACCCTCACATAGTAAAGAAGATGCTAATACGGCTAGCGCAGTACAACAAGACGTCGGTGCCGGTGCGCTACCCAGCCAAAGATCTGCGCTCTAACCCACAGTACAACGGGGGTGTGTGGGGACCCTGGTACAAAGACGCGAGGGACGAGCATGAGGAGGACGACAGATACAATCACTTGTTCCCCAATCATCTTGGAAAAAGACGGTGGAAAAAGAAATCAAAGAACAGAAAGCTGAAAAGGAAGGTTGAATAGTGGCCTTCTCCATTTGTGAAAGACTTCAGTTGCCTTTTCTCAGGGATCGACACTTTCTGTTTCCAAACCGTTCTCTCTGCCAAGGCATCAAATAATGCAACTTGGTCAGTGCCTGTCAGCCTCCGAGAGATAGTCCACGCAGGGAAACGCAAACTAAAATTGATCATTTATTTTGAAGAGACAAGTTTATTTTGAAAAGACGCTATGCTTGTAACAAGCATATATTGACACACCGTCACTGACACATAGCTGCATTCTTTGAAGCGTTGGAGTGAGAACGTGTGGCTGTTTCAGGAATGTCATCTTCAGTTAGTTTTGACTTGACTCCACTATATACTGTATGAAAAACAATGCGGATGGACCTTTTGAAATGCCTCAAGAGAAGAAGACTATCCTCTCATTCAAACACTGTTGTCATGCCCAGACACAACTGAGACCTCATGTGAACGTTAGGGACATTTAAAGAATGTTACTTCTCCTTGATTGCGTTGCATGCTTGAACCTTTGCATTGTATAGAAAATGAATCTTCCTTGACAGTTACCATAACGGTTGGTGACAGAAATAAGACATAGTTCTATTATGTTGTCGATTGCAACGATACAGTGCTGTGGAAAACGGATGTAGGATTTATGTGATGTGTGAGCTGATGATTGTTGGATTTATAAGCGTAGTCTGTCTAATCTTTAGAATAATAGATTTTTTCCCCTCCCTCATTTAGATGATGTCTGGTCTGGCACCAGGCCAACCCGAATGTAAGACAAGCTAACAAAATAAAAGCCCCAGACATGAAGGTTTTTGTTTCCAGGAGGCTTTCATGCTCTGTCTGGTTGCGTTTTTATTACAGGCAGATTTCCTTTATTTTGATGACAATAAGAACTTATAACTGGAAAGTTTTGACATTGCTTTCATATTTCGAAGGTGACACGTGGCCAAGTGCAATTATTCATGGCAAATACTGTATAGTGGGATGACCTGTGAAAAATTCCAAATGTAACTTTCAGTCCTTAACAAAATGTCTGCCTAATCAGTCACAGTGTACTGTACCTGAAGTATTCACGAGAGAACTAACGTACTATCTGTAAAAATATATTTTTCATGTCTGTTGCTTAGCACCGATGTAAAGCCCACAAACTCCAAAGCTCTTGAGCTGTTCATGGCCGCTGCAAGTAGAAGTATTGGTATACTTTACAGGCCAATTGGCTTTTTTAATGACACCAAATGACTTCTAAATGTACTGTAACCTATAAGATTTATAGCCGCCTGAAACGGAACGTTCTCTGTTCTGTTTTTATTCGTTTCCCTGGCATGTCTATTTGTCTTTTTAATTAGCCAACCAAGCAGCTTTGGAGAAAACAATGTACATCTGTGGGTCTGGTAGAATTGGACAGCTTGAAATTATTTTTGCTACAGAAAGAGGGGCTTTCCCGTGGCACCGCCGCACATCTCTCCCATTCACGCTAACTTGGATCCCCCGGCCTTGAAACTCTCCTTGGAGCCAAGTCATGACCTCAGCCTGTTCAGGACTTTCACGGCGGCATTTGCATTAGCAGCTAAATGCCGGTATGAAGATGGGTCTTTAGATCCTTCACGTCTGCAAGGAGGTGAGGTGTATTTGGGTTAATCATGCTGCTTTTCCTCCTGGACACTGATTTGTGTCCACAGGCCAAGATTGTACCTTTGGGAACCAGAATTTTCCTGCTTGTCTTCACTCTTTAACATAAAACATCAGGGATACCCTCCGTATTGAGCCACAGCTGAGAATTATAGAATATCAGGTTCTTATTCTGTTGCATCGTGCTGGATTTCCTCTCCCGTGGGCCATAGGAACAGTTAAACCCCTGGATTCTCTGGGAATTCACATTTGCTTTCAGTTATGGGCATTAGCATCCCTCTTGTGGGAAGAGGCAAGGGTATTTTTTTCCCCCTGCAACTGAGCTGTAAGGCAGTACATCAACCTCTCTCAACCCTCACATTAAGAAATCTCATTAGTGCTCATTGGGAAAGATATGAGAAAACAAACCTGACGGAGGGCGGATTGAGAACGCTTTGATCAAAGTGCGAATTTGCCGGATTGCGTTGGTTTTTCTTTCAGCTTAGGCACCATGTGAAACATACAGTTTAGCTTCTCGCATGATCAAGGTGCAAATTAGCCAAATTAGGTGCAGCCAAGCGGTAAGGGCTAGCTGTGTCGTGCCAAGAGCTACATGTGAACACCATGACTCAGCGAGGCTTGGGCTAAGTGTCTCTCCCCAAAAGTTGAGCGGTGAAAGACGAGGCAAATATCGAGCAGCTGTTGCCCAGGAGACTTAATCCAGAATCCATGAAACATCCTGTGAACGCCACCCAAAAAATGCCAAAACACATTTAACACTTGAAGTGCACGCACTCGGAGCATTACACACTGCAGGGCTGTGCTTTCCAGCTACTTGGCAAACGTGTGACATTCCAATCGTAAGAGGTAGTTGAGTTGTGTGTTTTTTTTCAAGTGGTTGTACGAGGATAAGAAGCTGCTCTGGTGTTTGTACATCACAGAAAGTCTGCAAATAATGGGCCAAAATGATAAAGATGCTTCCTTTTCCTGTAGGAAGCATGGGAGTTCACGTACATGCAGGATAGAAAATACATCCTGTACTATCGTGGTTACAGATCCACCTACATGAGTTACAGCCACTCTGACATTTATTAAATCCCATGAGAAAAGTTCAAGTGTGTGAGAGAAGACAGACCAGTAAATTAGCTTGATGGACTCTCTCTTGGCCGGCTGTCTCTCAGCAGACGTGGGGATTTCCTGTGATGAGCAATTTCATCCGTGCACAACCGTAGCATGCTTCATCAGACGTCCAGCACTCCCACTCCATCTAGTTTATGGCACTTCCCCACGACCACTCCCTTCAAATCTTAATGTTTCTTCTTGATTAATCTTCTCTTCTTCTCTCCATGTCTCCTTTTCTTTTCATCCCTGCTGTTGTTCCTGTGATGCTTTTTTCATTTTCTCTTCATCCCCCGTCTCTTTCTCTTGCTCCCTGCTTTACTCAGCGGAGGTCCTCCAGAGGTTTTGCTCAAGTCCAGACCTGTGGGGTGTGTTGTCCCGGAGCCAGCTGTGTTGTAAGGAAGGCCTGGATCTTCTTCACAAAAACAGTGTCTTCCATCAGCGGTAGTCAGCCCTCAGGCCTGTTATCCTGCCACCTCGGAAAACTAAAAAACTCTTTCTGTCTTCCGCCGCTCTTCCTCCCGCAAAAGCACAAGACAAGTTCCCCTCTAACTGTCACTCAGAGTCAATCAGCTGGGGGAGGATAATCTGTGTTGTACTGCAGTCAAGATGACTCGTCACTTGGGGACACTTCCAACTCCAAGTTCAAAACAGAAGTGACAGACTTTTTCCCATGTTGCATGCAACACTTCTATGTATCACTGTCAAAATCATTTAACACTTTAGTATAACTAAAGACAATTGGGAGCCTTATTCCCTCCTACACCTGTCAATATATTAGTGTTTCTCAATACATTAACCTTTAAAAGTAAAGTAAATATTAAAAATGGCCCTCAGATGGCAGATAAATGCTGGACAAATCCAATGAAACGTTGGTATATGAGGTTATGAAAAACCATAGGACAAATCACATTAGGTCTGTCAGTCCTGTTTTTCAGTTACCTGCAATGATACCTATTCTATCCATCAACTCTGACTATGTTTAAGCACCATCAGTGTAAACCAGAGTCCACCTCCTCTTGTCCCACTGGAGTGCGTAATGTTCATCTCGTCCACTGTCATTCAAATACACACAATCGCATCCTTGTTAGAGCAGAAGCATGAGATCATATACCACCTGGACTGAGTTATATTGTATTTTGAAACTTGTTGTCACACTATCACTTACTTTAACTCACTTATGTCATGTTCCAGATGAGGTGTTTGAAATCTGTGGCATTAATGATAAGATGATGTGAGTGGATGTATGCAATGATTTCCAGAATAAGAGAATCTTTTTCTCTCCGCTGTATTACTTTCTGAATATGTCGTCATCAGGATGCCCAACACTATTTAACACACCTTTAACATCAATGCCACATTAATTTTGATTCTGTTGTAGCTGAAATAAGTCAAGTAGGTCATCACCAATACTGATAAAATCTAGTGATTCTTTGGGACACCAATGGAAAGTCAATAAGGACTGTGGTGGAGACAAATGAAACACATCCACATGACTGAGGCCACAGCTGGTAAGTATTAAATACTGACAAAGACCACTTATGGTGGTGGGTGGATGGGTCCAGCACCACAGGACTTTCAACCATGAGTCTGGTGGTCGACACCACGTGTACTTCTTATTTTCAGTTTTCCTAAACGTAACTTACTGGTTTTCTGGCTAAACGTGTTTCGTAGCATTACGTCGCCCCGACTGACAGAAAAGAAAACGTGGTGCAGGAAGGAATGAAAGTCTTCCAACTGACATACATGAGTTAGAATATCCTGATGAGTAACATGAAAAATGTTTAATTGGTGTCCATATAAACAAATCACTAGATTTAAATGTTGTGACAATGTCATGAACTGCTGTGAGACTTTGTTGGTCAATGAAAAGCAAATCACGCCGCGGTAGCAAACCGGTGGCACTTGTCTGCAGTTGAGAGACACACTCATCGACTCGCTGTCAACCAGGCCTGGAACATTTCCTGGGAAAACTCACAGTGGAGTTGCACTTTCTGAATATGTGCGCACCCAGTAATGTTTGGAGACAAGAAATCTGTCTTAAGCATCAGCTGCCAGGTCAACAGTGCAAAGGGTAGGTAAGAAACAAAGTCCTCCACCTCCCCTCAAAATGTCTTCCCTCGGGGGGACATGTAGGCCTGCATGTCAGGTCCAGTTGGAGTTGATGGACCACAGATGGACCTTCACCAGCTCTTCAGCCTGGTTTAAACCTTGGGTCACATCAACAGCATTTGATTGATCGATGCGTAAACTTGTGCTTTTTTCAATAAACTATGTGATTAAAGGCACATAGAGAACATAGCACACAGCTCAATGCTGACATGTGCAGTAATAGGAAAAATATACATTAGACTCAGTTGTGCACTTCAACAGCTGTTATGATCAGGTTTATATATACAGTGGTTATCTGAAATCTCTTATGAAGTGCTTCACAAGGCATGCACAAACGGTTAAAGAATAAAGCTGTAGAAAACGCAGGAGAATATTACAAGGCAAGAACATTAAAAATCACACCAATGCAGATGACACACAAATCTATGTCCCTTTACAAACTGGTGAAGAAGCAATTTTAATAATCTTTTATCTTGTCTGTCAGATAAAAAAAGTCCTGGATGGCCGTAAACTGTCTCCTTAATGAAAACAAATCGGAAATAATTTAAAACTTTGATCCCCAAAGGTCTATCCCTATTTTACTCAACCATCTTGGATTTATGTCTTCAAATCTGAAACCTGGAGCCAGAGACCAGGTTGTGATATTTGACATTGACCTTGGGGGATAGGAAAAAGTCAGAAGGAGACAATAGAATGAAAAGAGTAAAAATTAAGTGAGAGGTAAAGAAATGGAAATGGAATGCCATGGCAGCCTTCGTAAGATCCCCACTGGAAGTGCAGGGAGGTCCTCCTTCTGATTCCTCCCATATGGCGTCTCACCAGACATCTCAGCTGTTCACTGTACTGGCAGAAACCCAGCCCTCAAAACCTCCTCCCTCTTTTTTCTTCACTGCCAGTAATGAGGAAAAAAGCCAGGATATATTTCTGCTGCAGGACTCTCCACCTGTCACATGCCAAAGTGTGTGAGGGAAATCAGAGGCAATGGAAGGGTGAACAATACCGTACTGCAGTTTAATGATGCCATGACTTCAGCCTCCAGATCACCTTTCGTTTATTTCCTCCTGGAGGAATGTGGAAGGTGTGTTAGTGTGTATCTCTGTGTGTAGCCACTGATCAGTGTGGTTCACCTTTGACATTTATATCAAATCATGTCTGGGTGCACTAGTTGTATATGTCCAGCTGCTTCCAGTTTACATAAGTGGCCCAGGTAAAGCTACTCGGTAATATCAAGTTCAACAGACTCTCATTTCGGCACAAGGAAACCTTGGCTGCTGGCTCTTATTGGACTTTCTAACCAGGAAGCAGTGAGATAAACAAGCTTGTATGAGATATGCTCTATGTTGGTTTGTGATCCGCAATTCAATGTGGACAACAAATTCAACATAAACCCATGTGCTATACTCAGGCATTTTGTCAAGACAAGGGCGTAGAATTGGGTAGGGACGCTAGGGACACGTCCTACCAATATTCAGCCGCTACTGTGTAGTCACTATCAATACAACTGCTGTCCGTAGTGTTTAGTCAATGATTATGGCACACAAAGGGTTATGTCGGTCTCTGCTAGAAGTCCCGCCTCTAACCTAAATACCGCTCCCTGATCGGCTGCCGGTTTCTCGCTAACTTACATGTGATTGGCTGTCCCCACTGTCACTCCTTCTGCTTGTTAAAACTACCTGCAACCTGCTAGTTGGACCGGACAAGAGGCAGTGCATGTTATCTGCAACTGCGAGTGTAAGTTGTCAACATGTTCAGCATTTGTTCTTGGTTCTTGTTCTTTGTTCTTGGTCACGTCAGCAAGATGGATTTTAATATCAGTGGTGTCATTTACATTTGTGTTTCTTTCTGTTTGCGTGCATGTACGTGTGTGCGTGCGTGTGTGCTGTACAGGATTTGAAGGATGTCAAAGAGACTTCTTTAGGAGTCATAGTGTAAGTTACTTCAAGGGTGTATAGGTAGAGGCTCAACAATACAGATATTGAATGAAAGAGAATATTTAATGCCAAAGAGATACACTTTTTAAAAATTATTTTTAATTCTTATTTTCATGTATTTGTGTAGAAGAGAGCAACGGCTTAAAAACACAAATAAAGAAAATTTGTGGTGGAAATACAATAAAACCTCAGATTCTAGATGATCATGTGGTTTTATAATTATAAAATATAATTAATTGATATTTACTAATCTAACCTATAACCTTTTCATGACGTGAAATTATGATTGCTAATGCAAAAAAACGTCAACTTTCAGGAGTGCTGCCTTGGAGCACTTTTGCGTCCCCACCAGTCTCAAAATAAAACCTACTCTCTTGTGTCAAGATATATAACTGCCTTCACAGGTGGGGGATGTAGCTCAGTGGTAGAGCGCATGCTTTGCATGTATGAAGTCCCCGGTTCAATCCCCGGCATCTCGGCGTGGTCATCCGTCTGAAATGACAAATTTCCTCTTCTGTCAATTATAATGCTATAGCGCTAACAACAGAATTCTTGTGCTATTCAGGCAAGGTATACAAGGTGCAGCAATAACTTGAATGCAATGTTCCATTGACATTCATCTCCCATATGGCCTATTTATCTTAGGTATTGTGAAAGTTCTTGAAATTGCAGTAACAGTGCTTTAGGTTCTTGTGGCCGAGTGGTCAAGGCAATGGAGTCGAAATCCATTGGGGACTCCCCGCGCAGGTTTGAATCCTGTCAACAACAAAACATGCCCAACAATGAAACACACTTCAGGTACCAATGCTGGCACAGTGCGTATCATTGCCTTCAGTTGACATTCTCCCAGGGTTCTTCTCGTTCCATTGTGTCCTTTCCTCACAGTGTGAATGTTTATTTGACAGAAGGTGAGGAGTGAGACAGAAAATGTCGTGCTTTTCAAATTTTGAATAGTGGTGTAAGAACTGAACGCAGGTTTGATTTCTTGCCAATCCATAAGTGAGATAGATGTTCCCAACCCATGTGCTATACTCAGGCATTTTGTCAAGATATATAATTGCCTTCACAGGTGGGGGATGTAGCTCAGTGGTAGAGCGCATGCTTTGCATGTATGAAGTCCTGGATTCAATCCCCGGCATCTCCAGCAGGCGTAGTCATCCGTCTGAAATGACAAATTTCCTCTTCTGTCAATTATAATGCTATAGAGCAAACAACAGAATACTTGTGGTATTCAGGCAAGGTATACAAGCTGCAGCAATAACACGAATGCAATGTTCCATTGACATTCATCTCCCATATGGCCTATTTATCTTAGGTATTGTAAAAGTTCTTGAAATTGTGGTAACAGGGCTTTAGGTTGTTGTGGCCGAGTGGTCAAGGCGATGGATTTGAAATCCATTGGGGTTTCCCCGCGCAGGTTCGAATCCTGTCAACAACGAAAGATGCAGTTGAAGCCCGACAATGGTACACTGGTAGATGTTGGGAAGCATAGCTTGCTTGGCGTGCAACCCTGCAGTCCAAGGTTGGTTTCGTGGACGTTGTATCCTTGTGCATCTAGTATTGATGAAAAGACAAACCAGTCACGCTTTTCAAATTTGGCAAAGAAGTGGAAACATGCAGCTTCATTTCTTACCGTAACATCCGTCTCTTGCACAACATAAACCCTTGTGCATTACTCAGACATTTCGTCAAGGTCTATAATATACAGAGCAGTCAGGGGATGTAGCCCAACCCATGTGCTATACTCAGGAATTTTGTCAAGATATATAATTGCCTTCACAGGTGGGGGATGTAGCTCAGTGGTAGAGCGCATGCTTTGCATGTATGAAGTCCCGGGTTCAATCCCCGGCATCTCCAGCAGGCGTAGTCATCTGTCTGAAATGACAAATTTCCTCTTCTGTCAATTATAATGCTATAGAGCAAACAACAGAATACTTGTGGTATTCAGGCAAGGTATACAAGCTGCAGCAATAACTCGAATGCAATGTTCCATTGACATTCATCTCCCATATGGCCTATTTATCTTAGGTATTGTGAAAGTTCTTGAAATTGCGGTAACAGGGCTTTAGGTTGTTGTGGCCGAGTGGTCAAGGCGATGGATTTGAAATCCATTGGGGTTTCCCCGCGCAGGTTCGAATCCTGTCAACAACGAAAGATGCTGTTGTAGCCCCACAATGGTTCACTGGTAGACTTTGGGAACCGTTGCTAGCTTGCTGTGCAACCCTGCATTCCAAGCAAGTTGTCCAAGGTTGGTTTCATGGTTGTTGCATCTTTGTGCATCTAGTATTGATGGAAAGACAAAAGAGTTGTGCTTTTCAAATTTGGCATTGAAGTGGAAACACTTAATGCAGTTTAATTTCTGACCATAACATCAGTCTCTTCCTCAACATAAACCCTTGTGCATTACTCGGACATTTCATCAAGGTACATTATATATCTGCCAGTCAGGGGATGTAGCTCAGTGGTAGAGCGCATGCTTCGCATGTATGAGGTCCCGGGTTCAATCCCCGGCATCTCCAGCAGAAATGGTAACTCTACTGTTCTATCAATTATAATGCTTTAGAGCTAATGAAAGAATACTTGTGGTTCTCAGGTAAGGAATTCAAAGTGCAGCAATAACTCGATTGACATTCGAGGAACATATGGCCTATTTCTGTCAGCCATTGTGAAAGATCTTGAAATCGTGGTAACAGTGTTGTAGGTTGTTGTGGCCGAGTGGTCAAGGCGATGGAGTCGAAATCCGTTGGGGTCTCCCCGCGCAGGTTCGAATCCTGTCAACAACGAAACATGCCCAACAATGAAACACACTTTAGGGACCAATGCTGGCACAGTGCGTATCATTGCCTTCAGTTGACGTTCTCCCACGTTTGTTCTCGTTCAATTGTGTCCTTTCCTCACAGTATGATTGTTTATTTGGCAGAAGGTAAGGAGTGAGACAGAAAATGTCGTCCTTTTCAAATTTTGAATAGTGGTGTAAGAACTGAACGCAGGTTTGATTTCTTGCCAATCCATAAGTGAGATAGATGTTCCCAACCCATGTGCTATACTCAGGAATATGTCAAGATATATCACTTCCTTCACAGGTGGGGGATGTAGCTCAGTGGTAGAGCGCATGCTTTGCATGTATGAAGTCCCGGGTTCAATCCCCGGCATCTCCAGCAGGCGTAGTCTCACTTCTGAAACAATGAATTTCCTCTTCTGTCAATTATAATGCTATAGTGCAAACAACAAAATACTTGTGGTATTCCGGCAAGGTATACAAGGTGCAGCAATAACTCGAATGCAATGTTCCATTGACATTCATCTCCCGTATAGCCTATTTATCTTAGGTATTGTAAAAGTTCTTGAAATTGTGGTAACAGGGCTTTCGGTTGTTGTGGCCGAGTGGTCAAGGCGATGGATTTGAAATCCATTGGGGTTTCCCCGCGCAGGTTCGAATCCTGTCAACAACGAAAGATGCAGTTGAAGCCCGACAATGGTACACTGGTAGATGTTGGGAAGCATAGCTTGCTTGGCGTGCAACCCTGCAGTCCAAGGTTGGTTTCATGGTTGTTGCATCTTTGTGCATCTAGTATTGATGGAAAGACAAAAGAGTTGTGCTTTTCAAATGTGGCATTGAAGTAGAAACACTTAATGCAGTTTAATTTCTGACCATAACATCAGTCTCTTCCTCAACATAAACCCTTGTGCATTACTCGGACATTTCATCAAGGTACATTATATATCTGCCAGTCAGGGGATGTAGCTCAGTGGTAGAGCGCATGCTTCGCATGTATGAGGTCCCGGGTTCAATCCCCGGCATCTCCAGCAGAAATGGTAACTCTACTGTTCTATCAATTATAATGCTTTAGAGCTAATGAAAGAATACTTGTGGTTCTCAGGTAAGGAATTCAAAGAGCAGCAATAAACCCGATTGACATTCGAGGAACATATGGCCTATTTCTGTCAGCCATTGTGAAAGATCTTGAAATCGTGGTAACAGTGTTGTAGGTTGTTGTGGCCGAGTGGTCAAGGCGATGGAGTCGAAATCCGTTGGGGTCTCCCCACGCAGGTTCGAATCCTGTCAACAACGAAACATGCCCAACAATGAAACACACTTTAGGGACCAATGCTGACACACAGTGTGTATCATTGCCTTCAGTTGACGTTCTCCCACGTTTGTTCTCGTTCAATTGTGTCCTTTCCTCACAGTATGATTGTTTATTTGGCAGAAGGTAAGGAGTGAGACAGAAAATGTCGTCCTTTTCAAATTTTGAATAGTGGTGTAAGAACTGAACGCAGGTTTGATTTCTTGCCAATCCATAAGTGAGATAGATGTTCCCAACCCATGTGCTATACTCAGGAATATGTCAAGATATATCACTTCCTTCACAGGTGGGGGATGTAGCTCAGTGGTAGAGCGCATGCTTTGCATGTATGAAGTCCCGGGTTCAATCCCCGGCATCTCCAGCAGGCGTAGTCTCACTTCTGA
The DNA here is from genome assembly GCA_029853015.1 of Chelidonichthys spinosus. NCBI lineage: Eukaryota > Metazoa > Chordata > Actinopteri > Perciformes > Triglidae > Chelidonichthys > Chelidonichthys spinosus. The sequence continues at coordinate 6,904,672 of CM056843.1, read as the reverse complement.
AACAATGAATTTCCTCTTCTGTCAATTTATAATGCTATAGTGCAAACAACAAAATACTTGTGGTATTCCGGCAAGGTATACAAGGTGCAGCAATAACTCGAATGCAATGTTCCATTGACATTCATCTCCCGTATAGCCTATTTATCTTAGGTATTGTAAAAGTTCTTGAAATTGTGGTGACAGGGCTTTCGGTTGTTGTGGCCGAGTGGTCAAGGCGATGGATTTGAAATCCATTGGGGTTTCCCCGCGCAGGTTCGAATCCTGTCAACAACGAAAGATGCAGTTGAAGCCCGACAATGGTACACTGGTAGATGTTGGGAAGCATAGCTTGCTTGGCGTGCAACCCTGCAGTCCAAGGTTGGTTTCATGGTTGTTGCATCTTTGTGCATCTAGTATTGATGGAAAGACAAAAGAGTTGTGCTTTTCAAATGTGGCATTGAAGTAGAAACACTTAATGCAGTTTAATTTCTGACCATAACATCAGTCTCTTCCTCAACATAAACCCTTGTGCATTACTCGGACATTTCATCAAGGTACATTATATATCTGCCAGTCAGGGGATGTAGCTCAGTGGTAGAGCGCATGCTTCGCATGTATGAGGTCCCGGGTTCAATCCCGGCATCTCCAGCAGAAATGGTAACTCTACTGTTCTATCAATTATAATGCTTTAGAGCTAATGAAAGAATACTTGTGGTTCTCAGGTAAGGAATTCAAAGAGCAGCAATAAACCCGATTGACATTCGAGGAACATATGGCCTATTTCTGTCAGCCATTGTGAAAGATCTTGAAATCGTGGTAACAGTGTTGTAGGTTGTTGTGGCCGAGTGGTCAAGGCGATGGAGTCGAAATCCGTTGGGGTCTCCCCACGCAGGTTCGAATCCTGTCAACAACGAAACATGCCCAACAATGAAACACACTTTAGGGACCAATGCTGACACACAGTGTGTATCATTGCCTTCAGTTGACGTTCTCCCACGTTTGTTCTCGTTCAATTGTGTCCTTTCCTCACAGTATGATTGTTTATTTGGCAGAAGGTAAGGAGTGAGACAGAAAATGTCGTCCTTTTCAAATTTTGAATAGTGGTGTAAGAACTGAACGCAGGTTGGATTTCTTGCCAATCCATAAGTGAGATAGATGTTCCCAACCCATGTGCTATACTCAGGAATATGTCAAGATATATCATTTCCTTCACCGGTGGGGGATGTAGCTCAGTGGTAGAGCGCATGCTTTGCATGTATGAAGTCCCGGGTTCAATCCCCGGCATCTCCAGGAGGCGTAGTCTCACTTCTGAAACAATGAATTTCCTCTTCTGTCAATTATAATGCTATAGTGCAAACAACAAAATACTTGTGGTATTCAGGCAAGGTATACAAGGTGCAGCAATAACTCGAATGCAATGTTCCATTGACATTCATCTCCCGTATGGCCTATTTATCTTAGGTATTGTAAAAGTTCTTGAAATTGTGGTAAAAGGGCTTTAGGTTGTTGTGGCCGAGTGGTCAAGGCGATGGATTTGAAATCCATTGGGGTTTCCCCGCGCAGGTTCGAATCCTGTCAACAACGAAAGATGCCGTTGTAGCCCCACAATGGTTCACTGGTAGACTTTGGGAACCGTTGCTAGCTTGCTGTGCAACCCTGCATTCCAAGCAAGTTGTCCAAGGTTGGTTTCATGGTTGTTGCATCTTTGTGCATCTAGTATTGATGGAAAGACAAAAGAGTTGTGCTTTTCAAATGTGGCATTGAAGTAGAAACACTTAATGCAGTTTAATTTCTGACCATAACATCAGTCTCTTCCTCAACATAAACCCTTGTGCATTACTCGGACATTTCATCAAGGTACATTATATATCTGCCAGTCAGGGGATGTAGCTCAGTGGTAGAGCGCATGCTTCGCATGTATGAGGTCCCGGGTTCAATCCCCGGCATCTCCAGCAGAAATGGTAACTCTACTGTTCTATCAATTATAATGCTTTAGAGCTAATGAAAGAATACTTGTGGTTCTCAGGTAAGGAATTCAAAGAGCAGCAATAAACCCGATTGACATTCGAGGAACATATGGCCTATTTCTGTCAGCCATTGTGAAAGATCTTGAAATCGTGGTAACAGTGTTGTAGGTTGTTGTGGCCGAGTGGTCAAGGCGATGGAGTCGAAATCCGTTGGGGTCTCCCCACGCAGGTTCGAATCCTGTCAACAACGAAACATGCCCAACAATGAAACACACTTTAGGGACCAATGCTGGCACAGTGTGTATCATTGCCTTCAGTTGACGTTCTCCCACGTTTGTTCTCGTTCAATTGTGTCCTTTCCTCACAGTATGATTGTTTATTTGGCAGAAGGTAAGGAGTGAGACAGAAAATGTCGTCCTTTTCAAATTTTGAATAGTGGTGTAAGAACTGAACGCAGGTTTGATTTCTTGCCAATCCATAAGTGAGATAGATGTTCCCAACCCATGTGCTATACTCAGGAATATGTCAAGATATATCATTTCCTTCACCGGTGGGGGATGTAGCTCAGTGGTAGCGCGCATGCTTTGCATGTATGAAGTCCGGGTTCAATCCCCGGCATCTCCAGAGGCGTAGTCTCACTTCTGAAACAATGAATTTCCTCTTCTGTCAATTATAATGCTATAGTGCAAACAACAAAATACTTGTGGTATTCAGGCAAGGTATACAAGGTGCAGCAATAACTCGAATGCAATGTTCCATTGACATTCATCTCCCGTATGGCCTATTTATCTTAGGTATTGTAAAAGTTCTTGAAATTGTGGTAACAGGGCTTTAGGTTGTTGTGGCCGAGTGGTCAAGGCGATGGATTTGAAATCCATTGGGGTTTCCCCGCGCAGGTTCGAATCCTGTCAACAACGAAAGATGCCGTTCTAGCCCCACAATGGTTCACTGGTAGACTTTGGGAACCGTTGCTAGCTTGCTGTGCAACCCTGCATTCCAAGCAAGTTGTCCAAGGTTGGTTTCATGGTTGTTGCATCTTTGTGCATCTAGTATTGATGGAAAGACAAAAGAGTTGTGCTTTTCAAATTTGGCATTGAAGTGGAAACACTTAATGCAGTTTAATTTCTGACCATAACATCAGTCTCTTCCTCAACATAAACCCTTGTGCATTACTCGGACATTTCATCAAGGTACATTATATATCTGCCAGTCAGGGGATGTAGCTCAGTGGTAGAGCGCATCCTTCGCACGTATGAGGTCCCGGGTTCAATCCCCGGCATCTCCAGCAGAAATGGTAACTCTACTGTTCTATCAATTATAATGCTTTAGAGCTAATGAAAGAATACTTGTGGTTCTCAGGTAAGGAATTCAAAGTGCAGCAATAACTCGATTGACATTCGAGGAACATATGGCCTATTTCTGTCAGCCATTGTGAAAGATCTTGAAATCGTGGTAACAGTGTTGTAGGTTGTTGTGGCCGAGTGGTCAAGGCGATGGAGTCGAAATCCGTTGGGGTCTCCCCGCGCAGTTCGAATCCTGTCAACAACGAAACATGTCCAACAATGAAACACACTTTAGAGACCAATGCTGGCACAGTGCGTATCATTGCCTTCAGTTGATGTTCTCCCACGTTTGTTCTCGTTCAATTGTGTCCTTTCCTCACAGTATGATTGTTTATTTGGCAGAAGGTAAGGAGTGAGACAGAAAATGTCGTCCTTTTCAAATTTTGAAAAGTGGTGTAAGAACTGAACGCAGGTTTGATTTCTTGCCAATCCGTAAGTGAGATAGATGTTCCCAACCCATGTGCTATACTCAGGAATATGTCAAGATATATCATTTCCTTCACAGGTGGGGGATGTAGCTCAGTGGTAGAGCGCATGCTTTGCATGTATGAAGTCCCGGGTTCAATCCCCGCCATCTCCAGCAGGCGTAGTCTCACTTCTGAAACAATGAATTTCCTCTTCTGTCAATTATAATGCTATAGTGCAAACAACAAAATACTTGTGGTATTCAGGCAAGGTATACAAGGTGCAGCAATAACTCGAATGCAATGTTCCATTGACATTCATCTCCCGTATGGCCTATTTATCTTAGGTATTGTAAAAGTTCTTGAAATTGTGGCAACAGGGCTTTAGGTTGTTGTGGCCGAGTGGTCAAGGCGATGGATTTGAAATCCATTGGGGTTTCCCCGCGCAGGCTCGATTCCTGTCAACAACGAAAGATGCAGTTGAAGCCCGACAATGGTACACTGGTAGATGTTGGGAAGCATAGCTTGCTTGGCGTGCAACCCTGCAGTCCAAGGTTGGTTTCGTGGGCGTTGTATACTTGTGCATCTAGTATTGATGAAAAGACAAACCAGTCACGCTCTTCAAATTTGGCAAAGAAGTGGAAACATGCAGCTTCATTTCTTACCGTAACATCCGTCTCTTGCACAACATAAACCCTTGTGCATTACTCAGACATTTCGTCAAGGTCTATAATATACAGAGCAGTCAGGGGATGTAGCCCAACCCATGTGCTATACTCAGGAATTTTGTCAAGATATATAACTGCCTTCACAGGTGGGGGATGTAGCTCAGTGGTAGAGCGCATGCTTTGCATGTATGAAGTCCGGGGTTCAATCCCCTGCATCTCCAGCAGGCGTAGTCATCTGTCTGAAATGACAAATTTCCTCTTCTGTCAATTATAATGCTATAGAGCAAACAACAGAATACTTGTGGTATTCAGGCAAGGTATACAAGCTGCAGCAATAACTCGAATGCAATGTTCCATTGACATTCATCTCCCATATGGCCTATTTATCTTAGGTATTGTGAAAGTTCTTGAAATTGCGGTAACAGGGCTTTAGGTTGATGGATTTGAAATCCATTGGGGTTTCCCCGCGCAGGTTCGAATCCTGTCAACAACGAAAGATGCAGTTGAAGAAAAGACAAACCAGTCACGCTTTTCAAATTTGGCAAAGAAGTGGAAACATGCAGCTTCATTTCTTACCGTAACATCCGTCTCTTGCACAACATAAACCCTTGTGCATTACTCAGACATTTCGTCAAGGTCTATAATATACAGAGCAGTCAGGGGATGTAGCCCAACCCATGTGCTATACTCAGGAATTTTGTCAAGATATATAATTGCCTTCACAGGTGGGGGATGTAGCTCAGTGGTAGAGCGCATGCTTTGCATGTATGAAGTCCCGGGTTCAATCCCCGGCATCTCCAGCAGGCGTAGTCATCTGTCTGAAATGACAAATTTCCTCTTCTGTCAATTATAATGCTATAGAGCTAATGAAAGAATACTTGTGGTTCTCAGGTAAGGAATTCAAAGTGCAGCAATAACTCGATTGACATTCGAGGAACATATGGCCTATTTCTGTCAGCCATTGTGAAAGATCTTGAAATCGTGGTAACAGTGTCGTAGGTTGTTGTGGCCGAGTGGTCAAGGCGATGGAGTCGAAATCCGTTGGGGTCTCCCCGCGCAGGTTCGAATCCTGTCAACAACGAAACATGCCCAACAATGAAACACACTTTAGGGACCAATGCTGGCACAGTGCGTATCATTGCCTTCAGTTGACGTTCTCCCACGTTTGTTCTCGTTCAATTGTGTCCTTTCCTCACAGTATGATTGTTTATTTGGCAGAAGGTAAGGAGTGAGACAGAAAATGTCGTCCTTTTCAAATTTTGAATAGTGGTGTAAGAACTGAACGCAGGTTTGATTTCTTGCCAATCCATAAGTGAGATAGATGTTCCCAACCCATGTGCTATACTCAGGAATATGTCAAGATATATCACTTCCTTCACAGGTGGGGGATGTAGCTCAGTGGTAGAGCGCATGCTTTGCATGTATGAAGTCCCGGGTTCAATCCCCGGCATCTCCAGCAGGCGTAGTCTCACTTCTGAAACAATGAATTTCCTCTTCTGTCAATTTATAATGCTATAGTGCAAACAACAAAATACTTGTGGTATTCCGGCAAGGTATACAAGGTGCAGCAATAACTCGAATGCAATGTTCCATTGACATTCATCTCCCGTATAGCCTATTTATCTTAGGTATTGTAAAAGTTCTTGAAATTGTGGCAACAGGGCTTTCGGTTGTTGTGGCCGAGTGGTCAAGGCGATGGATTTGAAATCCATTGGGGTTTCCCCGCGCAGGTTCGAATCCTGTCAACAACGAAAGATGCAGTTGAAGCCCGACAATGGTACACTGGTAGATGTTGGGAAGCATAGCTTGCTTGGCGTGCAACCCTGCAGTCCAAGGTTGGTTTCATGGTTGTTGCATCTTTGTGCATCTAGTATTGATGGAAAGACAAAAGAGTTGTGCTTTTCAAATGTGGCATTGAAGTAGAAACACTTAATGCAGTTTAATTTCTGACCATAACATCAGTCTCTTCCTCAACATAAACCCTTGTGCATTACTCGGACATTTCATCAAGGTACATTATATATCTGCCAGTCAGGGGATGTAGCTCAGTGGTAGAGCGCATGCTTCGCATGTATATGTAATGTGACATTATCAGGTCCCGGGTTCAATCCCGGCATCTCCAGCAGAAATGGTAACTCTACTGTTCTATCAATTATAATGCTTTAGAGCTAATGAAAGAATACTTGTGGTTCTCAGGTAAGGAATTCAAAGAGCAGCAATAAACCCGATTGACATTCGAGGAACATATGGCCTATTTCTGTCAGCCATTGTGAAAGATCTTGAAATCGTGGTAACAGTGTTGTAGGTTGTTGTGGCCGAGTGGTCAAGGCGATGGAGTCGAAATCCGTTGGGGTCTCCCCACGCAGGTTCGAATCCTGTCAACAACGAAACATGCCCAACAATGAAACACACTTTAGGGACCAATGCTGACACACAGTGTGTATCATTGCCTTCAGTTGACGTTCTCCCACGTTTGTTCTCGTTCAATTGTGTCCTTTCCTCACAGTATGATTGTTTATTTGGCAGAAGGTAAGGAGTGAGACAGAAAATGTCGTCCTTTTCAAATTTTGAATAGTGGTGTAAGAAACTGAACGCAGGTTGGATTTCTTGCCAATCCATAAGTGAGATAGATGTTCCCAACCCATGTGCTATACTCAGGAATATGTCAAGATAGATATATCATTTCCTTCACGGTGGGGGATGTAGCTCAGTGGTAGAGCGCATGCTTTGCATGTATGAAGTCCCGGGTTCAATCCCGGCATCTCCAGGAGCGTAGTAGTCTCACTTCTGAAACAATGAATTTCCTCTTCTGTCAATTATAATGCTATAGTGCAAACAACAAAATACTTGTGGTATTCAGGCAAGGTATACAAGGTGCAGCAATAACTCGAATGCAATGTTCCATTGACATTCATCTCCCGTATGGCCTATTTATCTTAGGTATTGTAAAAGTTCTTGAAATTGTGGTAAAAGGGCTTTAGGTTGTTGTGGCCGAGTGGTCAAGGCGATGGATTTGAAATCCATTGGGGTTTCCCCGCGCAGGTTCGAATCCTGTCAACAACGAAAGATGCCGTTGTAGCCCCACAATGGTTCACTGGTAGACTTTGGGAACCGTTGCTAGCTTGCTGTGCAAACCCTGCATTCCAAGCAAGTTGTCCAAGGTTGGTTTCATGGTTGTTGCATCTTTGTGCATCTAGTATTGATGGAAAGACAAAAGAGTTGTGCTTTTCAAATGTGGCATTGAAGTAGAAAAACACTTAATGCAGTTTAATTTCTGACCATAACATCAGTCTCTTCCTCAACATAAACCCTTGTGCATTACTCGGACATTTCATCAAGGTACATTATATATCTGCCAGTCAGGGGATGTAGCTCAGTGGTAGAGCGCATGCTTCGCATGTATGAGGTCCCGGGTTCAATCCCCGACATCTCCAGCAGAAATGGTAACTCTACTGTTCTATCAATTATAATGCTTTAGAGCTAATGAAAGAATACTTGTGGTTCTCAGGTAAGGAATTCAAAGAGCAGCAATAAACCCGATTGACATTCGAGGAACATATGGCCTATTTCTGTCAGCCATTGTGAAAGATCTTGAAATCGTGGTAACAGTGTTGTAGGTTGTTGTGGCCGAGTGGTCAAGGCGATGGAGTCGAAATCCGTGGGGTCTCCCCACGCAGGTTCGAATCCTGTCAACAACGAAACATGCCAACAATGAAACACACTTTAGGGACCAATGCTGGCACAGTGTGTATCATTGCCTTCAGTTGACGTTCTCCCACGTTTGTTCTCGTTCAATTGTGTCCTTTCCTCACAGTATGATTGTTTATTTGGCAGAAGGTAAGGAGTGAGACAGAAAATGTCGTCCTTTTCAAATTTTGAATAGTGGTGTAAGAACTGAACGCAGGTTTGATTTCTTGCCAATCCATAAGTGAGATAGATGTTCCCAACCCATGTGCTATACTCAGGAATATGTCAAGATATATCATTTCCTTCACCGGTGGGGGATGTAGCTCAGTGGTAGAGCGCATGCTTTGCATGTATGAAGTCCCGGGTTCAATCCCCGGCATCTCCAGCAGGCGTAGTCTCACTTCTGAAACAATGAATTTCCTCTTCTGTCAATTATAATGCTATAGTGCAAACAACAAAATACTTGTGGTATTCAGGCAAGGTATACAAGGTGCAGCAATAACTCGAATGCAATGTTCCATTGACATTCATCTCCCGTATGGCCTATTTATCTTAGGTATTGTAAAAGTTCTTGAAATTGTGGTAAAAGGGCTTTAGGTTGTTGTGGCCGAGTGGTCAAGGCGATGGATTTGAAATCCATTGGGGTTTCCGCGCAGGTTCGAATCCTGTCAACAACGAAAGATGCCGTTCTAGCCCCACAATGGTTCACTGGTAGACTTTGGGAACCGTTGCTAGCTTGCTGTGCAACCCTGCATTCCAAGCAAGTTGTCCAAGTGTTGGTTTCATGGTTGTTGCATCTTTGTGCATCTAGTATTGATGGAAAGACAAAAGAGTTGTGCTTTTCAAATTTGGCATTGAAGTGGAAACACTTAATGCAGTTTAATTTCTGACCATAACATCAGTCTCTTCCTCAACATAAACCCTTGTGCATTACTCGGACATTTCATCAAGGTACATTATATATCTGCCAGTCAGGGGATGTAGCTCAGTGGTAGAGCGCATCCTTCGCACGTATGAGGTCCCGGGTTCAATCCCCGGCATCTCCAGCAGAAATGGTAACTCTACTGTTCTATCAATTATAATGCTTTAGAGCTAATGAAAGAATACTTGTGGTTCTCAGGTAAGGAATTCAAAGTGCAGCAATAACTCGATTGACATTCGAGGAACATATGGCCTATTTCTGTCAGCCATTGTGAAAGATCTTGAAATCGTGGTAACAGTGTTGTAGGTTGTTGTGGCCGAGTGGTCAAGGCGATGGAGTCGAAATCCGTTGGGGTCTCCCGCGCAGTTCGAATCCTGTCAACAACGAAAACATGTCCAACAATGAAACACACTTTAGAGACCAATGCTGGCACAGTGCGTATCATTGCCTTCAGTTGATGTTCTCCCACGTTTGTTCTCGTTCAATTGTGTCCTTTCCTCACAGTATGATTGTTTATTTGGCAGAAGGTAAGGAGTGAGACAGAAAATGTCGTCCTTTTCAAATTTTGAAAAGTGGTGTAAGAACTGAACGCAGGTTTGATTTCTTGCCAATCCGTAAGTGAGATAGATGTTCCCAACCCATGTGCTATACTCAGGAATATGTCAAGATATATCATTTCCTTCACAGGTGGGGGATGTAGCTCAGTGGTAGAGCGCATGCTTTGCATGTATGAAGTCCGGGTTCAATCCCCGCCATCTCCAGCAGGCGTAGTCTCACTTCTGAAACAATGAATTTCCTCTTCTGTCAATTATAATGCTATAGTGCAAACAACAAAATACTTGTGGTATTCAGGCAAGGTATACAAGGTGCAGCAATAACTCGAAATAAATGCAATGTTCCATTGACATTCATCTCCCGTATGGCCTATTTATCTTAGGTATTGTAAAAGTTCTTGAAATTGTGGCAACAGGGCTTTAGGTTGTTGTGGCCGAGTGGTCAAGGCGATGGATTTGAAATCCATTGGGGTTTCCCCGCGCAGGCTCGATTCCTGTCAACAACGAAAGATGCAGTTGAAGCCCGACAATGGTACACTGGTAGATGTTGGGAAGCATAGCTTGCTTGGCGTGCAACCCTGCAGTCCAAGGTTGGTTTCGTGGGCGTTGTTGTATACTTGTGCATCTAGTATTGATGAAAAGACAAACCAGTCACGCTCTTCAAATTTGGCAAAGAAGTGGAAACATGCAGCTTCATTTCTTACCGTAACATCCGTCTCTTGCACAACATAACCCTTGTGCATTACTCAGACATTTCGTCAAGGTCTATAATATACAGAGCAGTCAGGGGATGTAGCCCAACCATGTGCTATACTCAGGAATTTTGTCAAGATATATAACTGCCTTCACAGGTGGGGGATGTAGCTCAGTGGTAGAGCGCATGCTTTGCATGTATGAAGTCCGGGGTTCAATCCCCTGCATCTCCAGCAGGCGTAGTCATCTGTCTGAAATGACAAATTTCCTCTTCTGTCAATTATAATGCTATAGAGCAAACAACAGAATACTTTTGGTATTCAGGCAAGGTATACAAGCTGCAGCAATAACTCGAATGCAATGTTCCATTGACATTCATCTCCCATATGGCCTATTTATCTTAGGTATTGTGAAAGTTCTTAAAATTGCGGTAACAGGGCTTTAGGTTGATGGATTTGAAATCCATTGGGGTTTCCCCGCGCAGGTTCGAATCCTGTCAACAACGAAAGATGCAGTTGAAGAAAAGACAAACCAGTCACGCTTTTCAAATTTGGCAAGAAGTGGAAACATGCAGCTTCATTTCTTACCGTAACATCCGTCTCTTGCACAACATAAACCCTTGTGCATTACTCAGACATTTCGTCAAGGTCTATAATATACAGAGCAGTCAGGGGATGTAGCCCAACCCATGTGCTATACTCAGGAATTTTGTCAAGATATATAATTGCCTTCACAGGTGGGGGATGTAGCTCAGTGGTAGAGCGCATGCTTTGCATGTATGAAGTCCCGGGTTCAATCCCCGCATCTCCAGCAGGCGTAGTCATCTGTCTGAAATGACAAATTTCCTCTTCTGTCAATTATAATGCTATAGAGCTAATGAAAGAATACTTGTGGTTCTCAGGTAAGGAATTCAAAGTGCAGCAATAACTCGATTGACATTCGAGGAACATATGGCCTATTTCTGTCAGCCATTGTGAAAGATCTTGAAATCGTGGTAACAGTGTCGTAGGTTGTGTGGCCGAGTGGCCGAGTGGTCAAGGCGATGGAGTCGAAATCCGTTGGGGTCTCCCCGCGCAGGTTCGAATCCTGTCAACAACGAAACATGCCCAACAATGAAACACACTTTAGGGACCAATGCTGGCACAGTGCGTATCATTGCCTTCAGTTGACGTTCTCCCACGTTTGTTCTCGTTCAATTGTGTCCTTTCCTCACAGTATGATTGTTTATTTGGCAGAAGGTAAGGAGTGAGACAGAAAATGTCGTCCTTTTCAAATTTTGAATAGTGGTGTAAGAACTGAACGCAGGTTTGATTTCTTGCCAATCCATAAGTGAGATAGATGTTCCCAACCCATGTGCTATACTCAGGAATATGTCAAGATATATCATTTCCTTCACAGGTGGGGGATGTAGCTCAGTGGTAGAGCGCATGCTTTGCATGTATGAAGTCCCGGGTTCAATCCCCGGCATCTCCAGCAGGCGTGGTCTCACTTCTGAAAGAACAAATTTCCTCTTCTGTCAATTATAATGCTATAGAGCAAACAACAGAATACTTGTGGTATTCAGGCAAGGTATACAAACTGCAGCAATAACTCGAATGCAATGTTCAATTGACATTCATCTCCCATATGGCCTATTTATCTTAGGTATTGTGAAGGTTCTTGAAATTGCAGTAACAGGGCTTTAGGTTGTTCTGGCCGAGATAGTATTGATGGAAAGACAAAAGAGTTGTGCTTTTCAAATTTGGCATTGAAGTGGAAACACTTAATGCAGTTTAATTTCTGACCATAACTCTACTGTTCTATCAATTATAATGCTTTAGAGCTAATGAAAGAATATTTGTGGTTCTCAGGTAAGGAATTCAAAGTACAGCAATAACTCGATTGACATTCGAGGTACATATGGCCTATTTCTGTCAGCCATTGTGAAAGATCTTGAAATCGTGGTAACAGTGTTGTAGGTTGTTGTGGCCGAGTGGTCAAGGCGATGGAGTCGAAATCCGTTGGGGTCTCCCCGCGCAGGTTCGAATCCTGTCAACAACGAAACATGCCCAACAATGAAACACACTTTAGGGACCAATGCTGGCACAGTGCGTATCATTGCCTTCAGTTGACGTTCTCCCACGTTTGTTCTCGTTCAATTGTGTCCTTTCCTCGCAGTATGATTGTTTATTTGGCAGAAGGTAAGGAGTGAGACAGAAAATGTCGTCCTTTTCAAATTTTGAATAGTGGTGTAAGAACTGAACGCAGGTTTGATTTCTTGCCAATCCATAAGTGAGATAGATGTTCCCAACCCATATGCTACACTCAGGAATATGTCAAGATATATAATTGCCTTCACAGGTGGGGGATGTAGCTCAGTGGTAGAGCGCATGCTTTGCATGTATGAAGTTCAGGCTTCAATCCTCGCTATCTCCAGCAGGTGTAGTCGTCTGTCTGAAATCAAGACTTTCCTCTTTTGTCAATTATAATGCTTTAGAGCTAACAACAGAATACTGGTTGTTGCAGCCGATTGGTAAAGTTGATGGATTTGAAATCCATTGTTTTAGCACATACTGTATATGCAAATGAGTAGGTACAATTATCATGATTATGCACATATAATTGAATATATTTTGTTGATCAAAACTGATTACATTACATAGTTTCTCAGTTGAATAGTTTTCTCTTTAAATCGTCTGATGTATTTCATTGTGTGTCACATGCACAATCTGTCAGGCATATATGCCATGAATATCAATACTGTACTATGGAGTGTTTTTGTAACATCCGCTAAATTGGTCAATTGTCCGTCAGGTGAAACTTGCACTTCACTAACGAACGGGGAGTTTCTCCCATCTTACGGCAACCAATCACACATTATCTCAAATTAACACACAGGTGCTATTCGTGAATCTAGCTGTTGCCAAAGGTATTCATTGAGCTTGACTACAACAGAATGACCACAATATCTGAACGTCGAGGAACCTGGTCAGGTAAATAATGAACTAGGCGCTCTCTGTTTGAGGAAGAGGGAGAGGTGGAAGATTGTTGGACAGTAAACATTCAGTCTGCATTTAAAAAAATAGCACAACCCTGAAATTCAGATATAAGGAATATTTCCAGGGTCCACTGACTTTCTGAAAAAAAAAAACATCTAAACATTCTGACCACTATTATTTATACAATGCCAAAGGAACTTTTCACTTGAGGGCATTGGCTTTTTATACAAGACGATAACTTAAGCATTAATTAAACATTTTGGGTCATGACCTTTGCAGGTGAGTTATGTTTTTGTGTTAAACAATATCAGCTATTTTGACAAATGCAACTCAGGCTTTTAGACTGTTAACACCGTTTCAAGAAATGAGCCAAAGCAATTGAGGAATAATTGTATTTTCTTAACGAGGTTCCTCCACGTTCATAAATTGTGCTTATTCTGTTGGTTCCCAACCCATGTGCTATACTCAGGAATATGTCAAGATATATCATTTCCTTCACCGGTGGGGGATGTAGCTCAGTGGTAGAGCGCATGCTTTGCATGTATGAAGTCCCGGGTTCAATCCCCGGCATCTCCAGGAGGCGTAGTCTCACTTCTGAAACAATGAATTTCCTCTTCTGTCAATTATAATGCTATAGTGCAAACAACAAAATACTTGTGGTATTCAGGCAAGGTATACAAGGTGCAGCAATAACTCGAATGCAATGTTCCATTGACATTCATCTCCCGTATGGCCTATTTATCTTAGGTATTGTAAAAGTTCTTGAAATTGTGGTAAAAGGGCTTTAGGTTGTTGTGGCCGAGTGGTCAAGGCGATGGATTTGAAATCCATTGGGGTTTCCCCGCGCAGGTTCGAATCCTGTCAACAACGAAAGATGCTGTTGTAGCCCCACAATGGTTCACTGGTAGACTTTGGGAACCGTTGCTAGCTTGCTGTGCAACCCTGCATTCCAAGCAAGTTGTCCAAGGTTGGTTTCATGGTTGTTGCATCTTTGTGCATCTAGTATTGATGGAAAGACAAAAGAGTTGTGCTTTTCAAATTTGGCATTGAAGTGGAAACACTTAATGCAGTTTAATTTCTGACCATAACATCAGTCTCTACCTCAACATAAACCCTTGTGCATTACTCGGACATTTCATCAAGGTACATTATATATCTGCCAGTCAGGGGATGTAGCTCAGTGGTAGAGCGCATGCTTCGCATGTATGAGGTCCCGGGTTCAATCCCCGGCATCTCCAGCAGAAATGGTAACTCTACTGTTCTATCAATTATAATGCTTTAGAGCTAATGAAAGAATACTTGTGGTTCTCAGGTAAGGAATTCAAAGTGCAGCAATAACTCGATTGACATTCGAGGAACATATGGCCTATTTCTGTCAGCCATTGTGAAAGATCTTGAAATCGTGGTAACAGTGTTGTAGGTTGTTGTGGCCGAGTGGTCAAGGCGATGGAGTCGAAATCCGTTGGGGTCTCCCCGCGCAGGTTCGAATCCTGTCAACAACGAAACATGCCCAACAATGAAACACACTTTAGGGACCAATGCTGGCACAGTGCGTATCATTGCCTTCAGTTGACGTTCTCCCACGTTTGTTCTCGTTCAATTGTGTCCTTTCCTCACAGTATGATTGTTTATTTGGCAGAAGGTAAGGAGTGAGACAGAAAATGTCGTCCTTTTCAAATTTTGAATAGTGGTGTAAGAACTGAACGCAGGTTTGATTTCTTGCCAATCCATAAGTGAGATAGATGTTCCCAACCCATGTGCTATACTCAGGAATATGTCAAGATATATCACTTCCTTCACAGGTGGGGGATGTAGCTCAGTGGTAGAGCGCATGCTTTGCATGTATGAAGTCCCGGGTTCAATCCCCGGCATCTCCAGCAGGCGTAGTCTCACTTCTGAAACAATGAATTTCCTCTTCTGTCAATTATAATGCTATAGTGCAAACAACAAAATACTTGTGGTATTCCGGCAAGGTATACAAGGTGCAGCAATAACTCGAATGCAATGTTCCATTGACATTCATCTCCCGTATAGCCTATTTATCTTAGGTATTGTAAAAGTTCTTGAAATTGTGGTAACAGGGCTTTCGGTTGTTGTGGCCGAGTGGTCAAGGCGATGGATTTGAAATCCATTGGGGTTTCCCCGCGCAGGTTCGAATCCTGTCAACAACGAAAGATGCAGTTGAAGCCCGACAATGGTACACTGGTAGATGTTGGGAAGCATAGCTTGCTTGGCGTGCAACCCTGCAGTCCAAGGTTGGTTTCATGGTTGTTGCATCTTTGTGCATCTAGTATTGATGGAAAGACAAAAGAGTTGTGCTTTTCAAATGTGGCATTGAAGTAGAAACACTTAATGCAGTTTAATTTCTGACCATAACATCAGTCTCTTCCTCAACATAAACCCTTGTGCATTACTCGGACATTTCATCAAGGTACATTATATATCTGCCAGTCAGGGGATGTAGCTCAGTGGTAGAGCGCATGCTTCGCATGTATGAGGTCCCGGGTTCAATCCCCGGCATCTCCAGCAGAAATGGTAACTCTACTGTTCTATCAATTATAATGCTTTAGAGCTAATGAAAGAATACTTGTGGTTCTCAGGTAAGGAATTCAAAGAGCAGCAATAAACCCGATTGACATTCGAGGAACATATGGCCTATTTCTGTCAGCCATTGTGAAAGATCTTGAAATCGTGGTAACAGTGTTGTAGGTTGTTGTGGCCGAGTGGTCAAGGCGATGGAGTCGAAATCCGTTGGGGTCTCCCCACGCAGGTTCGAATCCTGTCAACAACGAAACATGCCCAACAATGAAACACACTTTAGGGACCAATGCTGACACACAGTGTGTATCATTGCCTTCAGTTGACGTTCTCCCACGTTTGTTCTCGTTCAATTGTGTCCTTTCCTCACAGTATGATTGTTTATTTGGCAGAAGGTAAGGAGTGAGACAGAAAATGTCGTCCTTTTCAAATTTTGAATAGTGGTGTAAGAACTGAACGCAGGTTTGATTTCTTGCCAATCCATAAGTGAGATAGATGTTCCCAACCCATGTGCTATACTCAGGAATATGTCAAGATATATCACTTCCTTCACAGGTGGGGGATGTAGCTCAGTGGTAGAGCGCATGCTTTGCATGTATGAAGTCCCGGGTTCAATCCCGGCATCTCCAGCAGGCGTAGTCTCACTTCTGAAACAATGAATTTCCTCTTCTGTCAATTATAATGCTATAGTGCAAACAACAAAATACTTGTGGTATTCCGGCAAGGTATACAAGGTGCAGCAATAACTCGAATGCAATGTTCCATTGACATTCATCTCCCGTATAGCCTATTTATCTTAGGTATTGTAAAAGTTCTTGAAATTGTGGTGACAGGGCTTTCGGTTGTTGTGGCCGAGTGGTCAAGGCGATGGATTTGAAATCCATTGGGGTTTCCCCGCGCAGGTTCGAATCCTGTCAACAACGAAAGATGCAGTTGAAGCCCGACAATGGTACACTGGTAGATGTTGGGAAGCATAGCTTGCTTGGCGTGCAACCCTGCAGTCCAAGGTTGGTTTCATGGTTGTTGCATCTTTGTGCATCTAGTATTGATGGAAAGACAAAAGAGTTGTGCTTTTCAAATGTGGCATTGAAGTAGAAACACTTAATGCAGTTTAATTTCTGACCATAACATCAGTCTCTTCCTCAACATAAACCCTTGTGCATTACTCGGACATTTCATCAAGGTACATTATATATCTGCCAGTCAGGGGATGTAGCTCAGTGGTAGAGCGCATGCTTCGCATGTATGAGGTCCCGGGTTCAATCCCGGCATCTCCAGCAGAAATGGTAACTCTACTGTTCTATCAATTATAATGCTTTAGAGCTAATGAAAGAATACTTGTGGTTCTCAGGTAAGGAATTCAAAGAGCAGCAATAAACCCGATTGACATTCGAGGAACATATGGCCTATTTCTGTCAGCCATTGTGAAAGATCTTGAAATCGTGGTAACAGTGTTGTAGGTTGTTGTGGCCGAGTGGTCAAGGCGATGGAGTCGAAATCCGTTGGGGTCTCCCCACGCAGGTTCGAATCCTGTCAACAACGAAACATGCCCAACAATGAAACACACTTTAGGGACCAATGCTGACACACAGTGTGTATCATTGCCTTCAGTTGACGTTCTCCCACGTTTGTTCTCGTTCAATTGTGTCCTTTCCTCACAGTATGATTGTTTATTTGGCAGAAGGTAAGGAGTGAGACAGAAAATGTCGTCCTTTTCAAATTTTGAATAGTGGTGTAAGAACTGAACGCAGGTTGGATTTCTTGCCAATCCATAAGTGAGATAGATGTTCCCAACCCATGTGCTATACTCAGGAATATGTCAAGATATATCATTTCCTTCACCGGTGGGGGATGTAGCTCAGTGGTAGAGCGCATGCTTTGCATGTATGAAGTCCCGGGTTCAATCCCCGGCATCTCCAGGAGGCGTAGTCTCACTTCTGAAACAATGAATTTCCTCTTCTGTCAATTATAATGCTATAGTGCAAACAACAAAATACTTGTGGTATTCAGGCAAGGTATACAAGGTGCAGCAATAACTCGAATGCAATGTTCCATTGACATTCATCTCCCGTATGGCCTATTTATCTTAGGTATTGTAAAAGTTCTTGAAATTGTGGTAAAAGGGCTTTAGGTTGTTGTGGCCGAGTGGTCAAGGCGATGGATTTGAAATCCATTGGGGTTTCCCCGCGCAGGTTCGAATCCTGTCAACAACGAAAGATGCCGTTGTAGCCCCACAATGGTTCACTGGTAGACTTTGGGAACCGTTGCTAGCTTGCTGTGCAACCCTGCATTCCAAGCAAGTTGTCCAAGGTTGGTTTCATGGTTGTTGCATCTTTGTGCATCTAGTATTGATGGAAAGACAAAAGAGTTGTGCTTTTCAAATGTGGCATTGAAGTAGAAACACTTAATGCAGTTTAATTTCTGACCATAACATCAGTCTCTTCCTCAACATAAACCCTTGTGCATTACTCGGACATTTCATCAAGGTACATTATATATCTGCCAGTCAGGGGATGTAGCTCAGTGGTAGAGCGCATGCTTCGCATGTATGAGGTCCCGGGTTCAATCCCCGGCATCTCCAGCAGAAATGGTAACTCTACTGTTCTATCAATTATAATGCTTTAGAGCTAATGAAAGAATACTTGTGGTTCTCAGGTAAGGAATTCAAAGAGCAGCAATAAACCCGATTGACATTCGAGGAACATATGGCCTATTTCTGTCAGCCATTGTGAAAGATCTTGAAATCGTGGTAACAGTGTTGTAGGTTGTTGTGGCCGAGTGGTCAAGGCGATGGAGTCGAAATCCGTTGGGGTCTCCCCACGCAGGTTCGAATCCTGTCAACAACGAAACATGCCCAACAATGAAACACACTTTAGGGACCAATGCTGGCACAGTGTGTATCATTGCCTTCAGTTGACGTTCTCCCACGTTTGTTCTCGTTCAATTGTGTCCTTTCCTCACAGTATGATTGTTTATTTGGCAGAAGGTAAGGAGTGAGACAGAAAATGTCGTCCTTTTCAAATTTTGAATAGTGGTGTAAGAACTGAACGCAGGTTTGATTTCTTGCCAATCCATAAGTGAGATAGATGTTCCCAACCCATGTGCTATACTCAGGAATATGTCAAGATATATCATTTCCTTCACAGGTGGGGGATGTAGCTCAGTGGTAGAGCGCATGCTTTGCATGTATGAAGTCCCGGGTTCAATCCCCGGCATCTCCAGCAGGCGTAGTCTCACTTCTGAAACAATGAATTTCCTCTTCTGTCAATTATAATGCTATAGTGCAAACAACAAAATACTTGTGGTATTCAGGCAAGGTATACAAGCTGCAGCAATAACTCGAATGCAATGTTCCATTGACATTCATCTCCCATATGGCCTATTTATCTTAGGTATTGTGAAAGTTCTTGAAATTGCGGTAACAGGGCTTTAGGTTGTTGTGGCCGAGTGGTCAAGGCGATGGATTTGAAATCCATTGGGGTTTCCCCGCGCAGGTTCGAATCCTGTCAACAACGAAAGATGCCGTTCTAGCCCCACAATGGTTCACTGGTAGACTTTGGGAACCGTTGCTAGCTTGCTGTGCAACCCTGCATTCCAAGCAAGTTGTCCAAGGTTGGTTTCATGGTTGTTGCATCTTTGTGCATCTAGTATTGATGGAAAGACAAAAGAGTTGTGCTTTTCAAATTTGGCATTGAAGTGGAAACACTTAATGCAGTTTAATTTCTGACCATAACATCAGTCTCTTCCTCAACATAAACCCTTGTGCATTACTCGGACATTTCATCAAGGTACATTATATATCTGCCAGTCAGGGGATGTAGCTCAGTGGTAGAGCGCATCCTTCGCACGTATGAGGTCCCGGGTTCAATCCCCGGCATCTCCAGCAGAAATGGTAACTCTACTGTTCTATCAATTATAATGCTTTAGAGCTAATGAAAGAATACTTGTGGTTCTCAGGTAAGGAATTCAAAGTGCAGCAATAACTCGATTGACATTCGAGGAACATATGGCCTATTTCTGTCAGCCATTGTGAAAGATCTTGAAATCGTGGTAACAGTGTTGTAGGTTGTTGTGGCCGAGTGGTCAAGGCGATGGAGTCGAAATCCGTTGGGGTCTCCCCGCGCAGTTCGAATCCTGTCAACAACGAAACATGTCCAACAATGAAACACACTTTAGAGACCAATGCTGGCACAGTGCGTATCATTGCCTTCAGTTGATGTTCTCCCACGTTTGTTCTCGTTCAATTGTGTCCTTTCCTCACAGTATGATTGTTTATTTGGCAGAAGGTAAGGAGTGAGACAGAAAATGTCGTCCTTTTCAAATTTTGAAAAGTGGTGTAAGAACTGAACGCAGGTTTGATTTCTTGCCAATCCGTAAGTGAGATAGATGTTCCCAACCCATGTGCTATACTCAGGAATATGTCAAGATATATCATTTCCTTCACAGGTGGGGGATGTAGCTCAGTGGTAGAGCGCATGCTTTGCATGTATGAAGTCCCGGGTTCAATCCCCGCCATCTCCAGCAGGCGTAGTCTCACTTCTGAAACAATGAATTTCCTCTTCTGTCAATTATAATGCTATAGTGCAAACAACAAAATACTTGTGGTATTCAGGCAAGGTATACAAGGTGCAGCAATAACTCGAATGCAATGTTCCATTGACATTCATCTCCCGTATGGCCTATTTATCTTAGGTATTGTAAAAGTTCTTGAAATTGTGGCAACAGGGCTTTAGGTTGTTGTGGCCGAGTGGTCAAGGCGATGGATTTGAAATCCATTGGGGTTTCCCCGCGCAGGCTCGATTCCTGTCAACAACGAAAGATGCAGTTGAAGCCCGACAATGGTACACTGGTAGATGTTGGGAAGCATAGCTTGCTTGGCGTGCAACCCTGCAGTCCAAGGTTGGTTTCGTGGGCGTTGTATACTTGTGCATCTAGTATTGATGAAAAGACAAACCAGTCACGCTCTTCAAATTTGGCAAAGAAGTGGAAACATGCAGCTTCATTTCTTACCGTAACATCCGTCTCTTGCACAACATAAACCCTTGTGCATTACTCAGACATTTCGTCAAGGTCTATAATATACAGAGCAGTCAGGGGATGTAGCCCAACCCATGTGCTATACTCAGGAATTTTGTCAAGATATATAACTGCCTTCACAGGTGGGGGATGTAGCTCAGTGGTAGAGCGCATGCTTTGCATGTATGAAGTCCGGGGTTCAATCCCCTGCATCTCCAGCAGGCGTAGTCATCTGTCTGAAATGACAAATTTCCTCTTCTGTCAATTATAATGCTATAGAGCAAACAACAGAATACTTGTGGTATTCAGGCAAGGTATACAAGCTGCAGCAATAACTCGAATGCAATGTTCCATTGACATTCATCTCCCATATGGCCTATTTATCTTAGGTATTGTGAAAGTTCCTGAAATTGCGGTAACAGGGCTTTAGGTTGATGGATTTGAAATCCATTGGGGTTTCCCCGCGCAGGTTCGAATCCTGTCAACAACGAAAGATGCAGTTGAAGAAAAGACAAACCAGTCACGCTTTTCAAATTTGGCAAAGAAGTGGAAACATGCAGCTTCATTTCTTACCGTAACATCCGTCTCTTGCACAACATAAACCCTTGTGCATTACTCAGACATTTCGTCAAGGTCTATAATATACAGAGCAGTCAGGGGATGTAGCCCAACCCATGTGCTATACTCAGGAATTTTGTCAAGATATATAATTGCCTTCACAGGTGGGGGATGTAGCTCAGTGGTAGAGCGCATGCTTTGCATGTATGAAGTCCCGGGTTCAATCCCCGGCATCTCCAGCAGGCGTAGTCATCTGTCTGAAATGACAAATTTCCTCTTCTGTCAATTATAATGCTATAGAGCTAATGAAAGAATACTTGTGGTTCTCAGGTAAGGAATTCAAAGTGCAGCAATAACTCGATTGACATTCGAGGAACATATGGCCTATTTCTGTCAGCCATTGTGAAAGATCTTGAAATCGTGGTAACAGTGTCGTAGGTTGTTGTGGCCGAGTGGTCAAGGCGATGGAGTCGAAATCCGTTGGGGTCTCCCCGCGCAGGTTCGAATCCTGTCAACAACGAAACATGCCCAACAATGAAACACACTTTAGGGACCAATGCTGGCACAGTGCGTATCATTGCCTTCAGTTGACGTTCTCCCACGTTTGTTCTCGTTCAATTGTGTCCTTTCCTCACAGTATGATTGTTTATTTGGCAGAAGGTAAGGAGTGAGACAGAAAATGTCGTCCTTTTCAAATTTTGAATAGTGGTGTAAGAACTGAACGCAGGTTTGATTTCTTGCCAATCCATAAGTGAGATAGATGTTCCCAACCATGTGCTATACTCAGGAATATGTCAAGATATATCACTTCCTTCACAGGTGGGGGATGTAGCTCAGTGGTAGAGCGCATGCTTTGCATGTATGAAGTCCCGGGTTCAATCCCCGGCATCTCCAGCAGGCGTAGTCTCACTTCTGAAACAATGAATTTCCTCTTCTGTCAATTATAATGCTATAGTGCAAACAACAAAATACTTGTGGTATTCCGGCAAGGTATACAAGGTGCAGCAATAACTCGAATGCAATGTTCCATTGACATTCATCTCCCGTATAGCCTATTTATCTTAGGTATTGTAAAAGTTCTTGAAATTGTGGCAACAGGGCTTTCGGTTGTTGTGGCCGAGTGGTCAAGGCGATGGATTTGAAATCCATTGGGGTTTCCCCGCGCAGGTTCGAATCCTGTCAACAACGAAAGATGCAGTTGAAGCCCGACAATGGTACACTGGTAGATGTTGGGAAGCATAGCTTGCTTGGCGTGCAACCCTGCAGTCCAAGGTTGGTTTCATGGTTGTTGCATCTTTGTGCATCTAGTATTGATGGAAAGACAAAAGAGTTGTGCTTTTCAAATGTGGCATTGAAGTAGAAACACTTAATGCAGTTTAATTTCTGACCATAACATCAGTCTCTTCCTCAACATAAACCCTTGTGCATTACTCGGACATTTCATCAAGGTACATTATATATCTGCCAGTCAGGGGATGTAGCTCAGTGGTAGAGCGCATGCTTCGCATGTATATGTAATGTGACATTATCAGGTCCCGGGTTCAATCCCGGCATCTCCAGCAGAAATGGTAACTCTACTGTTCTATCAATTATAATGCTTTAGAGCTAATGAAAGAATACTTGTGGTTCTCAGGTAAGGAATTCAAAGAGCAGCAATAAACCCGATTGACATTCGAGGAACATATGGCCTATTTCTGTCAGCCATTGTGAAAGATCTTGAAATCGTGGTAACAGTGTTGTAGGTTGTTGTGGCCGAGTGGTCAAGGCGATGGAGTCGAAATCCGTTGGGGTCTCCCCACGCAGGTTCGAATCCTGTCAACAACGAAACATGCCCAACAATGAAACACACTTTAGGGACCAATGCTGACACACAGTGTGTATCATTGCCTTCAGTTGACGTTCTCCCACGTTTGTTCTCGTTCAATTGTGTCCTTTCCTCACAGTATGATTGTTTATTTGGCAGAAGGTAAGGAGTGAGACAGAAAATGTCGTCCTTTTCAAATTTTGAATAGTGGTGTAAGAAACTGAACGCAGGTTGGATTTCTTGCCAATCCATAAGTGAGATAGATGTTCCCAACCCATGTGCTATACTCAGGAATATGTCAAGATAGATATATCATTTCCTTCACGGTGGGGGATGTAGCTCAGTGGTAGAGCGCATGCTTTGCATGTATGAAGTCCCGGGTTCAATCCCGGCATCTCCAGGAGCGTAGTAGTCTCACTTCTGAAACAATGAATTTCCTCTTCTGTCAATTATAATGCTATAGTGCAAACAACAAAATACTTGTGGTATTCAGGCAAGGTATACAAGGTGCAGCAATAACTCGAATGCAATGTTCCATTGACATTCATCTCCCGTATGGCCTATTTATCTTAGGTATTGTAAAAGTTCTTGAAATTGTGGTAAAAGGGCTTTAGGTTGTTGTGGCCGAGTGGTCAAGGCGATGGATTTGAAATCCATTGGGGTTTCCCCGCGCAGGTTCGAATCCTGTCAACAACGAAAGATGCCGTTGTAGCCCCACAATGGTTCACTGGTAGACTTTGGGAACCGTTGCTAGCTTGCTGTGCAAACCCTGCATTCCAAGCAAGTTGTCCAAGGTTGGTTTCATGGTTGTTGCATCTTTGTGCATCTAGTATTGATGGAAAGACAAAAGAGTTGTGCTTTTCAAATGTGGCATTGAAGTAGAAAAACACTTAATGCAGTTTAATTTCTGACCATAACATCAGTCTCTTCCTCAACATAAACCCTTGTGCATTACTCGGACATTTCATCAAGGTACATTATATATCTGCCAGTCAGGGGATGTAGCTCAGTGGTAGAGCGCATGCTTCGCATGTATGAGGTCCCGGGTTCAATCCCCGACATCTCCAGCAGAAATGGTAACTCTACTGTTCTATCAATTATAATGCTTTAGAGCTAATGAAAGAATACTTGTGGTTCTCAGGTAAGGAATTCAAAGAGCAGCAATAAACCCGATTGACATTCGAGGAACATATGGCCTATTTCTGTCAGCCATTGTGAAAGATCTTGAAATCGTGGTAACAGTGTTGTAGGTTGTTGTGGCCGAGTGGTCAAGGCGATGGAGTCGAAATCCGTGGGGTCTCCCCACGCAGGTTCGAATCCTGTCAACAACGAAACATGCCAACAATGAAACACACTTTAGGGACCAATGCTGGCACAGTGTGTATCATTGCCTTCAGTTGACGTTCTCCCACGTTTGTTCTCGTTCAATTGTGTCCTTTCCTCACAGTATGATTGTTTATTTGGCAGAAGGTAAGGAGTGAGACAGAAAATGTCGTCCTTTTCAAATTTTGAATAGTGGTGTAAGAACTGAACGCAGGTTTGATTTCTTGCCAATCCATAAGTGAGATAGATGTTCCCAACCCATGTGCTATACTCAGGAATATGTCAAGATATATCATTTCCTTCACCGGTGGGGGATGTAGCTCAGTGGTAGAGCGCATGCTTTGCATGTATGAAGTCCCGGGTTCAATCCCCGGCATCTCCAGCAGGCGTAGTCTCACTTCTGAAACAATGAATTTCCTCTTCTGTCAATTATAATGCTATAGTGCAAACAACAAAATACTTGTGGTATTCAGGCAAGGTATACAAGGTGCAGCAATAACTCGAATGCAATGTTCCATTGACATTCATCTCCCGTATGGCCTATTTATCTTAGGTATTGTAAAAGTTCTTGAAATTGTGGTAAAAGGGCTTTAGGTTGTTGTGGCCGAGTGGTCAAGGCGATGGATTTGAAATCCATTGGGGTTTCCGCGCAGGTTCGAATCCTGTCAACAACGAAAGATGCCGTTCTAGCCCCACAATGGTTCACTGGTAGACTTTGGGAACCGTTGCTAGCTTGCTGTGCAACCCTGCATTCCAAGCAAGTTGTCCAAGTGTTGGTTTCATGGTTGTTGCATCTTTGTGCATCTAGTATTGATGGAAAGACAAAAGAGTTGTGCTTTTCAAATTTGGCATTGAAGTGGAAACACTTAATGCAGTTTAATTTCTGACCATAACATCAGTCTCTTCCTCAACATAAACCCTTGTGCATTACTCGGACATTTCATCAAGGTACATTATATATCTGCCAGTCAGGGGATGTAGCTCAGTGGTAGAGCGCATCCTTCGCACGTATGAGGTCCCGGGTTCAATCCCCGGCATCTCCAGCAGAAATGGTAACTCTACTGTTCTATCAATTATAATGCTTTAGAGCTAATGAAAGAATACTTGTGGTTCTCAGGTAAGGAATTCAAAGTGCAGCAATAACTCGATTGACATTCGAGGAACATATGGCCTATTTCTGTCAGCCATTGTGAAAGATCTTGAAATCGTGGTAACAGTGTTGTAGGTTGTTGTGGCCGAGTGGTCAAGGCGATGGAGTCGAAATCCGTTGGGGTCTCCCGCGCAGTTCGAATCCTGTCAACAACGAAAACATGTCCAACAATGAAACACACTTTAGAGACCAATGCTGGCACAGTGCGTATCATTGCCTTCAGTTGATGTTCTCCCACGTTTGTTCTCGTTCAATTGTGTCCTTTCCTCACAGTATGATTGTTTATTTGGCAGAAGGTAAGGAGTGAGACAGAAAATGTCGTCCTTTTCAAATTTTGAAAAGTGGTGTAAGAACTGAACGCAGGTTTGATTTCTTGCCAATCCGTAAGTGAGATAGATGTTCCCAACCCATGTGCTATACTCAGGAATATGTCAAGATATATCATTTCCTTCACAGGTGGGGGATGTAGCTCAGTGGTAGAGCGCATGCTTTGCATGTATGAAGTCCGGGTTCAATCCCCGCCATCTCCAGCAGGCGTAGTCTCACTTCTGAAACAATGAATTTCCTCTTCTGTCAATTATAATGCTATAGTGCAAACAACAAAATACTTGTGGTATTCAGGCAAGGTATACAAGGTGCAGCAATAACTCGAAATAAATGCAATGTTCCATTGACATTCATCTCCCGTATGGCCTATTTATCTTAGGTATTGTAAAAGTTCTTGAAATTGTGGCAACAGGGCTTTAGGTTGTTGTGGCCGAGTGGTCAAGGCGATGGATTTGAAATCCATTGGGGTTTCCCCGCGCAGGCTCGATTCCTGTCAACAACGAAAGATGCAGTTGAAGCCCGACAATGGTACACTGGTAGATGTTGGGAAGCATAGCTTGCTTGGCGTGCAACCCTGCAGTCCAAGGTTGGTTTCGTGGGCGTTGTTGTATACTTGTGCATCTAGTATTGATGAAAAGACAAACCAGTCACGCTCTTCAAATTTGGCAAAGAAGTGGAAACATGCAGCTTCATTTCTTACCGTAACATCCGTCTCTTGCACAACATAACCCTTGTGCATTACTCAGACATTTCGTCAAGGTCTATAATATACAGAGCAGTCAGGGGATGTAGCCCAACCATGTGCTATACTCAGGAATTTAGTCAAGATATATAATTGCCTTCACAGGTGGGGGATGTAGCTCAGTGGTAGAGCGCATGCTCTGCATGTATGAAGTCCCGGGTTCAATCCCCTGCATCTCCAGCAGGCGTAGTCATCTGTCTGAAATGACAAATTTCCTCTTCTGTCAATTATAATGCTATAGAGCAAACAACAGAATACTTGTGGTATTCAGGCAAGGTATACAAGCTGCAGCAATAACTCGAATGCAATGTTCCATTGACATTCATCTCCCATATGGCCTATTTATCTTAGGTATTGTGAAAGTTCTTGAAATTGCGGTAACAGGGCTTTAGGTTGATGGATTTGAAATCCATTGGGGTTTCCCCGCGCAGGTTCGAATCCTGTCAACAACGAAAGATGCAGTTGAAGAAAAGACAAACCAGTCACGCTTTTCAAATTTGGCAAGAAGTGGAAACATGCAGCTTCATTTCTTACCGTAACATCCGTCTCTTGCACAACATAAACCCTTGTGCATTACTCAGACATTTCGTCAAGGTCTATAATATACAGAGCAGTCAGGGGATGTAGCCCAACCCATGTGCTATACTCAGGAATTTTGTCAAGATATATAATTGCCTTCACAGGTGGGGGATGTAGCTCAGTGGTAGAGCGCATGCTTTGCATGTATGAAGTCCCGGGTTCAATCCCCGCATCTCCAGCAGGCGTAGTCATCTGTCTGAAATGACAAATTTCCTCTTCTGTCAATTATAATGCTATAGAGCTAATGAAAGAATACTTGTGGTTCTCAGGTAAGGAATTCAAAGTGCAGCAATAACTCGATTGACATTCGAGGAACATATGGCCTATTTCTGTCAGCCATTGTGAAAGATCTTGAAATCGTGGTAACAGTGTCGTAGGTTGTGTGGCCGAGTGGCCGAGTGGTCAAGGCGATGGAGTCGAAATCCGTTGGGGTCTCCCCGCGCAGGTTCGAATCCTGTCAACAACGAAACATGCCCAACAATGAAACACACTTTAGGGACCAATGCTGGCACAGTGCGTATCATTGCCTTCAGTTGACGTTCTCCCACGTTTGTTCTCGTTCAATTGTGTCCTTTCCTCACAGTATGATTGTTTATTTGGCAGAAGGTAAGGAGTGAGACAGAAAATGTCGTCCTTTTCAAATTTTGAATAGTGGTGTAAGAACTGAACGCAGGTTTGATTTCTTGCCAATCCATAAGTGAGATAGATGTTCCCAACCCATGTGCTATACTCAGGAATATGTCAAGATATATCATTTCCTTCACAGGTGGGGGATGTAGCTCAGTGGTAGAGCGCATGCTTTGCATGTATGAAGTCCCGGGTTCAATCCCCGGCATCTCCAGCAGGCGTGGTCTCACTTCTGAAAGAACAAATTTCCTCTTCTGTCAATTATAATGCTATAGAGCAAACAACAGAATACTTGTGGTATTCAGGCAAGGTATACAAACTGCAGCAATAACTCGAATGCAATGTTCAATTGACATTCATCTCCCATATGGCCTATTTATCTTAGGTATTGTGAAGGTTCTTGAAATTGCAGTAACAGGGCTTTAGGTTGTTCTGGCCGAGATAGTATTGATGGAAAGACAAAAGAGTTGTGCTTTTCAAATTTGGCATTGAAGTGGAAACACTTAATGCAGTTTAATTTCTGACCATAACTCTACTGTTCTATCAATTATAATGCTTTAGAGCTAATGAAAGAATATTTGTGGTTCTCAGGTAAGGAATTCAAAGTACAGCAATAACTCGATTGACATTCGAGGTACATATGGCCTATTTCTGTCAGCCATTGTGAAAGATCTTGAAATCGTGGTAACAGTGTTGTAGGTTGTTGTGGCCGAGTGGTCAAGGCGATGGAGTCGAAATCCGTTGGGGTCTCCCCGCGCAGGTTCGAATCCTGTCAACAACGAAACATGCCCAACAATGAAACACACTTTAGGGACCAATGCTGGCACAGTGCGTATCATTGCCTTCAGTTGACGTTCTCCCACGTTTGTTCTCGTTCAATTGTGTCCTTTCCTCGCAGTATGATTGTTTATTTGGCAGAAGGTAAGGAGTGAGACAGAAAATGTCGTCCTTTTCAAATTTTGAATAGTGGTGTAAGAACTGAACGCAGGTTTGATTTCTTGCCAATCCATAAGTGAGATAGATGTTCCCAACCCATATGCTACACTCAGGAATATGTCAAGATATATAATTGCCTTCACAGGTGGGGGATGTAGCTCAGTGGTAGAGCGCATGCTTTGCATGTATGAAGTTCAGGCTTCAATCCTCGCTATCTCCAGCAGGTGTAGTCGTCTGTCTGAAATCAAGACTTTCCTCTTTTGTCAATTATAATGCTTTAGAGCTAACAACAGAATACTGGTTGTTGCAGCCGATTGGTAAAGTTGATGGATTTGAAATCCATTGTTTTAGCACATACTGTATATGCAAATGAGTAGGTACAATTATCATGATTATGCACATATAATTGAATATATTTTGTTGATCAAAACTGATTACATTACATAGTTTCTCAGTTGAATAGTTTTCTCTTTAAATCGTCTGATGTATTTCATTGTGTGTCACATGCACAATCTGTCAGGCATATATGCCATGAATATCAATACTGTACTATGGAGTGTTTTTGTAACATCCGCTAAATTGGTCAATTGTCCGTCAGGTGAAACTTGCACTTCACTAACGAACGGGGAGTTTCTCCCATCTTACGGCAACCAATCACACATTATCTCAAATTAACACACAGGTGCTATTCGTGAATCTAGCTGTTGCCAAAGGTATTCATTGAGCTTGACTACAACAGAATGACCACAATATCTGAACGTCGAGGAACCTGGTCAGGTAAATAATGAACTAGGCGCTCTCTGTTTGAGGAAGAGGGAGAGGTGGAAGATTGTTGGACAGTAAACATTCAGTCTGCATTTAAAAAAATAGCACAACCCTGAAATTCAGATATAAGGAATATTTCCAGGGTCCACTGACTTTCTGAAAAAAAAAAACATCTAAACATTCTGACCACTATTATTTATACAATGCCAAAGGAACTTTTCACTTGAGGGCATTGGCTTTTTATACAAGACGATAACTTAAGCATTAATTAAACATTTTGGGTCATGACCTTTGCAGGTGAGTTATGTTTTTGTGTTAAACAATATCAGCTATTTTGACAAATGCAACTCAGGCTTTTAGACTGTTAACACCGTTTCAAGAAATGAGCCAAAGCAATTGAGGAATAATTGTATTTTCTTAACGAGGTTCCTCCACGTTCATAAATTGTGCTTATTCTGTTGTAGTAAAGCAAGTTAACAATCTATGGAGAAAAGAAGGGGGGGGGGTGGGGGAATCTATAGTACAGTAATGATATTCATGGTATATTTGAATGACAGATTTTGACATTTGAATGGATTTTTGTGAATGTGATGACTTACACAATGAAAGAATTCATACATGTTTTGGGGAGAACAACTATTCAACTGAGAAGCAACAAAATCAGTTTTAATAAGCAAGATACATTCCATTGGTAATTGTGCAAATTTTAGATAATTGTACTAAGTCATTTTGTATATTCTCAGACAAAGTATTCTTACACCATATTTCAGCTGGAGGTGGATGTCAACCCACTAGGATGATTAAATAAAAGTATAAAACATGTAATTTCATTTACATTTAGGGCATTTAGCAGACACTTTTATCCAAAGCGACTTATCATAAATACATTTGTCAGAAGAACATTGTCATTTCTGAGAACCTGAGGAAGGGGCCTGAGAAAATGTATGGATATCTGTGTTTTGTCCCTAGAGGGCAGCAGAGGGAAGGAGAACCATATTCATGCGTTCATTTTTTCTCTATAACTATGCCATTTTTAATTGCTTCAGTCAGAATATTTTTGGATTTGTTTTTGAAATTGTAATTTTTAATGGAGACACAACGGGTGAATAGGGGCGAAATAGAAGTAATATGTATTCCAATGAAAGGTCCACAGTGCATGAAGACAATTGTTTTTTTGTATTACAAGTTTTCTGAAAATAATGATGCATTATCAAATCAAAAGCTGTGGTCATTTATATACATTTCCAAGAATAAACATAGGCAAAAACCCAGGGTAAAATATCATGTTTCATTTTGTTGACATATTGGAGTCAATGGTTTTCACAGATTTGGATATCTCTTTTTATCAACCTCCCAGAAAAAAAAATGGTATAAAAATGGCCATGTGTCTAGTAATATAAAGTTATATAAATTACATGTTCTATGAACAAACCCCGTTGTTAAAACCCTCCAGAAGGGTCTTACATGACGTCTGGTTAGAAAAAAAAAACTGATTTTAGAGAAAACAGCATTTAAAGATATGGCTTGTAAGCAAATGTAGAAAGACACTAGGGTAAAAATAAAAATGCAAATAAGGCATCTAAAGGTGACTTTTGGTGAATTTAGGAGACATCTACACGCAAACAAAATAATAAACAACAATAAAATGTAAATAACATTTACATTTTTATTTTCCTATGTTTTCTTTCTACTTGTGAAAAAAACAATGCAAAATCTCGGAATGGACAAGTGCATAAACAAAAATCGTTTTTTGCCTTATTAGGGTTATTGACTCAATTAAGCCTCTTTGTCATATTTGCCAACAAAAAAAAAAAACATACAAAATGAAAGCTGTTTTATAAATACCTCAATCCCATTACTTTGATTAGCCCCAGAAACTCTAGTTGTCTCTGAGTGTGTCCCTTAAAGAAATAGACTGGGAGAACGGACTTTTTATTGACATTTTATACATCTGTTTTTATTCAATCTCTGGCACACAAATTTCCTTGGGGATAAACAAAGTTATCCTATGTTATCTATAATTTCTGAAAGCTTTTATGCTCATGTAACCAGGTTGAAATGTACCTTTATTTTTATTTTGAAATCTCACCAAAATCCTGATTGTATACTGAAGGAGATCAGTTTTATTTATTTTCACTCTTATTTTGTAGTTTGGTCGAGAGACATTAAATCGTTACTGTTTCTTTAAGAGTTTGCCGTCTGTTTGACCCAGACACCTGGACGCTCTCAGTCTGCGCTGTGCCCACTGAGAGCAGGTATGTGGTGTTTTCTCTCGTCATGTTTACATTTTATTTCGGTGTTAAAGATATTATAAACATGATTAAAATACTTGTATGGATGCTAAATGAAGACAATGATAAATCTGTGGTGCGTTTCGCTAAAGAGAACTTTATTTTCGTAGGGTTATAGTGGCACATGTGTTTCGATTTTGTAGCTTTCTTCGCGTTACACTCACGTGTCGCGTGTATGTGTGTGTGTATGTGTGCTTGCTAACAGGGGCCTGCTGTGTCTCTTGTGAACGCCATGTCACAGTCCTGTTTTCATTTTACTCATCATGCAGGTATGGAGACTTTGTTGGTTATTTGCATTGCTGTATTCACTGTTTTTATTTTGTATTTAACTGGTTGTTTTGATTGGATTTAAATTCATACAGGCACAATTTAATACATTTTATTTCATTTATTTTCATGGTTTTATTAAAAGCATTTTACTGTATGTTAGTTAAACATGATAGTATCAGTCTGCGCTGTGCCCACTGAGAGCAGGGGCCTGCTGTGTCTCTTGTGAACGCCATGTCACAGTCCTGTTTTCATTTTACTCATCATGCAGATCCTGTTCTAGTCCTGTTGAATAAACAACCTGTGGAGATTACGACCTGAGTCCCTTTTCTATCATCTCTACACCAAGAACACAACGCAGAATATAGAGAGGTTAACGGATGTGCATCACAAACATTAAGAGAAGAGACACACCCGTTACAATGGTGCCGTGACCTTTTAAGGATTGGTCAGAAGTTCGACATCAGCTCGTCCGCCGAGGGAGGCTGCAGTCACTCACCTTTCATGGTACTCAGGTATTTCCACGGACTATGCCCAGCGGACAGTTTCTTTTGGATTTACATGGACTAAGATTCTGAGACAGGAAAAAATTAAAGGACAAAAAAAAAAAAAAAAAGATAAGAAAGAAAGATGTGGAAAATGGCCTGTGTCAACATAACAGCGCCTAGAGGTTGATTTATTGTTTTGAAACTGTTGATTGATGTGATTATCTTTTTTTTCTGCTATTTTGATTTAACCACTCTGACTGATTTGATATCTTTACCAGATATTTTTTTTGTTTGTGTGTATGAAGTGAAAGTACCATGGCAGAGGGCGGTGAGACATTTTTTGTTGAGGGGGAAGGTGATGATGTTGGGCGTGACTCTTTTGAGTTCCAGTTTGGTGTGGGGAGGGGGTTTGCCAGGCAGCCTTCAGAGACCAGGACACCGGGGCTCAGAGTCAGTGCATTAGACATGCCACAACTTACCTCAACACAGTATGTAGATCGTGCCAGGCCAAGCCATGTCGAGCAGGACCCAGACTTGGGCTCTCTCATCACACAGTTAGCTGCAAAGCTAGGAGAGTCAATTGCAGCTCAGCTACAGCATGACAGGAACACAATCAGTACAGACACTCCTGACAAATCCTCAGACATGTCACAGTCTAATGTCAAGTTTGTCATGCAATCAGATGCAAAAGAGCCTCCTATATTCAGGGGTGATGGCTCAGACAGATTCACAGTTCATGAGTGGGAAAATCTGATGACTCTGTATTTAAAGAAAAGAAAGATTCCTGTTCATGAGCAATCACAAGAAATTTTGGCAAGGCTTATGGGCAAAGCAGGGGATGTAGTAAGGATAAAGCTGCGTAACAACACTTCTATTAACCACACTACAGACCCACACATGATTTTTGACATTCTGAAACAACACTTTAGCGAACTGACATACTCCAACATGCCGCTGGCAGATTTTTATAACACACTACCTGCACCAGGTGAAGATGCCATGGAGTATTGGATCAGGCTAAATAAGACTGTGGATGTGGCAGATGAATGTCTGAGAAGGCAAGGCCGTAGCATTGATGACCCAAGCCATGAAGTTAGCATGATGTTTATCAAGCACTGCCCAGACCAATCTCTTGCCAGTGTTTTCAAGTACAAGTCTGCGGAGAAATGGTCAGCTTGTGAGATTCAAGAGAGACTGGATGAACACATGCAGGAGAGGAAGACTCGAGCTGCAGTCATGAGACCAACTAAACCAAGTACAGTAGAGCACAAAGTTCAGTCACAGTGTCAAGTTTCTAAGGTTGACAATACACCTGTCCCTAATGTTACTGTGCAATCTGTGCCACTTTCAGTACCCTCAACTGTTTCTTGTGTTAATAATGACTGCATGAAGAGTTTGGTGACTTTGTTAGATCGACTGGTCACACAACAGACACAAGTGCCAGCTAACTTCATACCTGACTTTGGCTCCCGAGCCGCAGTGCCTCACTCTCTCCGGAAGGTGTGCAGGGTTTGTGGGGCTTCTGCTCACTCCACTGTGTCTCATTGCAGGAGGGAGAACAGGTGCTTGAAGTGCTTAACCCCTGGTCA
Source organism: Chelidonichthys spinosus (assembly GCA_029853015.1). NCBI lineage: Eukaryota > Metazoa > Chordata > Actinopteri > Perciformes > Triglidae > Chelidonichthys > Chelidonichthys spinosus. Next base: position 6,870,477 of record CM056843.1, on the reverse strand, counting down.
TTGGAAGAAGGACTGTCCTCAGCAGGCTAGCCAGCGCCGCTTCCAACCTGACAACAGTGCTGGTGGACAGAACCAACAGTTAAACTAGAGCACCTGCACCTGGAGGGGGGCGGTGTAGGTGAATTGAATGAATCCCTCTCTGACACATCTGATCTTGCTTGGTTATATGAGGACCGCTGTGCAAAGGCTCCAAAAGGGACCAAAATTGTCATTCAAGCCACTCAGAAAATTCAAGCCTTCAGTGAACTGTTCTATGCTCCTGTCCTTGTCAACCACAGCGTGGAGCTTAAAGGGATGTTGGACTCTGGTTCTATGGCGTGTAGCATCAGTGAGCTTGCTGTGGAGAAACTCAGGTCTGCTGGTGTTTTGCCCGAGAGACAGCACCCTGAAGAGAATGTTGTTCTGATAGGCTGTGGGGGTTTGCAGACTCAACCTGAGGGGTTTTATGAGTTAGAAATGCAGATTTATGGTGCTCATTGTGTTGTACCTACCTTGGTGGTCCCTGGCCAGCGTGACGACCTCATCCTGGGTTCAAATGTCATCAAGCATATCATTCATGTCATGAAGAGCGATAGCGACTACTGGCACATTGCATCCAAACATGGGTATCAACCTGATTCTGATGTTGAGCAGTTTTTGTCGATGTTCACCAATGTTGAGTGCTGGAGAGGATGTGAGGTTCCTGACAAAATAGGCACTGTTAAACTCACCCAAGCAGTAACACTCTTGCCAAAACACGAACACTTGGTTTGGGGTAGGCTCCCGGCAAATACACCTATGTCACCAGGCAGCACAGTTGTTGTAGAGCCGACCAACTCCAAAGCCATGCCACGAGGTGTTTTAGTGGGTCGTCTTGTCACGCCTCTCTGGGGTGATAGGTGGGTGCCGTTGACAGTTGTGAACCCGTCTGAAAAAGCAGTCACACTGAAAAGGAATTGTAAATTGGCTGATGTGTTTCCTTGTGCGGCAATTGAGGATTTGGACGTTTTCCAGGGCATACAAGCTGCTTCTGGGAAACCGCAATCAGATGCAGAGACACAACACACTAGCACAGACAGTCAGCTTTCTGGTGCCCCATCCAGTGTCTCTTCTGCTGTTCACTTGGACAAGAGTTTGTCAGAGTTGGGGCTGAGTGACATCAATATAGACTCCTGTCAGGTCAGTGCAGCTTGTAAGTCACAGCTCACACAGTTGATATCTGAATATCAGGACATTTTTTCGAGACATTCTTTGGACTGTGGTGAGGTCAGGGGATACGTGCACCGTATTCGTCTCACTGACGACCGTCCTTTTCGCTTGCCGTACCGAAGAGTTCCTCCGGCGCATTATCAGAAGCTGAGGCAGGTTCTTGGTGACATGGAGGAAAAAGGTATCATTAGGAAATCCTCAAGTGAATATGCTTCACCTCTGGTGATGGTGTGGAAGAAAGACGGTGGGGTGCGGATTTGCACCGACTTCAGGTGGCTGAACGCCAGAACTTTAAAGGACGCTCACCCCTTACCACACCAGTCCGATTGTCTGGCCGCTCCCGGTGGCAACTGTCTTTTTAGCACAATGGACCTCACTTCGGGCTTCTTTAACATCCCGCTTCACGAGGACGACAAGAAGTACACGGCTTTCACGACCCCCATGGGACTGCATGAGTACAACCGCATGCCGCAGGGATTGTGCAACAGTCCTGCGTCTTTCATGAGGATGATGATCGGAATCTTTGGAGACATGAACTTCTCAAAACTCCTGTGTTACCTTGACGACCTTCTTGTCTTTGCACCGTCAGAGGATGAGGCCTTGTCCAGACTCCGGCTAGTGTTTCAGAGGTTGCGGGAGAATAATCTGAAATTGGCTCCTAAAAAATGTCATTTCCTGCAGAAGCGAGTCAGATTCCTTGGCCATGTCATCGATGGTGAGGGCGTGTCAGTCGATCCCGACAAGGTGGAAGTCATCACCAAGATGACTGTACAGGATCTCATGGAGGTTGATGAGTGTACACCCTCTGTCCGAAGAATCAAATCTTTTCTTGGTATGGTATTCTACTACCAGCATTTCATCCCACGCTGTTCAGCTATTGCAAAGCCACTGTTTGCTCTAACAGCTGGACAGAAAAGACGAGGAAATTCTGCGAAAGTTAAGAAGTCTCAAGGCACTTACCGTAAACTTACCCCGGCAGATTGGACAGTGGAATGTTGTGACGCTTTTGAGCAGTTGAAAACCATGTTGTTGCAATGTGTTGTGCTTGCTCATCCAGACTTTAATGAGCCGTTTGTTCTGTCAGTTGATGCGTCGTTGGACGGACTTGGGGCGGTTCTATCTCAAGTGCCCCAAGGGGAAACTAAGGCCAGACCCGTGGCTTTTGCGAGCAAGACATTGAGTGCGTCACAGCGGAGATATCCAGCGCACAGATTGGAGTTTATGGCTTTGAAGTGGAGCGTGTGCGAAAAATTCAGCCACTGGCTGAAAGGCCGTAGCTTCACCATCTGGACGGATAATAATCCGCTTACATACCTGCTGACGAAGCCAAAGCTTGACGCCTGCGAAATCAGATGGGTGTCTAAGCTCGCATCCTACTCCTTTGACCTTAAACACCTACCTGGGAAGAAAAATGTTGTGGCTGACGCTCTGAGCCGCGATCCATTTGCCAAGTCTGTCAGCCAGAGACTACTGAAAGAGCCATACTCTACCTTGGTTCAGGAAGCCAATGGGGTTGAAGGGGATTCTGTGCAGGACGTTTTCAGAGCCAGCTGTCTATCTCAAGCCTGCAGGTCAGGAGACCACCCGTCCCCCAGGACAGTGTGTGATGCAACAGAAATCCAGGCTCTTTGCCAGGCTCACTGTGACTGGTTTGATGCAGCTGAGTCCAGGGCACTCTGTTTGGTCCAGCATGTCCAACAGCAACCGACTGGTCTGGACACTTTGCCTGTGTTTTCTGCTCAGGAGCTCCAGCTGAGTCAGAAGCAGGATCCCAACATCTCTAAAGTGATACCATTCGTTGCTGCCAAAAAGCGACCATCAAGACGCGAAAAGCATGGTGCTGATTCTAAAGTCCTCAGGTTGTTTAAGCAATGGGACAGGTTGGTGGTCCGTGATGGTGTCCTGTACAGGGTCATGAAAGATCCTGTGTCCAAGCAGAAAAGATTCCAGTACGTGTTGCCTGAGAGCCTGAGGGTCAAAGCGTTGTCGGGCATCCATGACCTGGCTGGTCATCAGGGTCAGGACCGGACTCTCTCACTTGCTAGGCAGCGATTTTATTGGCCCAACATGGAGAGTGATGTAAGGGCTTATGTCAAGAGTTGTCAGAGGTGTGTGGTTGGAAAGTCGCCTGAACCTGCTGCTCGTGCACCATTGGAAAGCATCAAGAGCTCAGCACCAATGGAGCTGGTGTGCATAGATTTTTGGTCGGCAGAGGACAGCAAGCAGCGGTCTGTCGATGTCCTGGTGGTCACCGACCACTTTACCAAACTCGCCCATGCTTTTCCTTGTGCCAATCAAACAGCGCAGCAGGTCGCCAGAAAGCTCTGGGATAATGTGTTCTGTGTTTATGGTTTTCCTGTCCGACTACATTCCGACCAGGGCACCAATTTCGAGAGCAAGTTAATCGCAGAGCTTCTCCGTTTGGCTGGTGTCGCCAAATCCCACACAACAGCCTACCACCCTATGGGCAATGGCGGGACAGAGCGATTCAATCGCACCCTGGGTAGTATGCTCCGTACCCTTCCTCTCAAAGAAAAGCATCGATGGCCACAACAGATCCAGACCCTCACATTTGCTTACAACGCCACTGTCCATGAGACTACGGGTTACGCCCCCTTCTTTTTGATGTTCGGGCGTGTCCCTCGCCTGCCCGTGGACCTTATGTTTGAGCCTGTTCTGGACGACTCTGATGTTGTTGACTATGACTCATATGTGCAGTCCTTGCTCTCTTGTTTGAAAAGTGCAATGGAGATCGCCCAGAGACATTCTTCCAATGAGCAGCAACATCAAGCTCGGCAGTACAACAAGCGCATCAAGGGCACCTACTTGTCTGTGGGAGATCGTGTCTTGGTGGCGAATAAGAGTGAACGTGGAAAGAGGAAATTGGCCGACAAATGGGAGGACGGGGTGTACACAGTTGTTGGAGTGAATCCAGATATTCATGTCTACAAGATTCGGGATGCGGCTGGTCACACAAAAGTGGTGCACAGGAATCTTTTGCTGGAGGTCAACTTTCTACCTCTCTCTGGGACGGATCAAGTTGAGGACACCTGTGCCTCTGATCAGTCGTTCATCAGTGAGGAGTCCGATCAGGAAGACGATGGTGATGGAATTACTTCAATGTTGAAAGAACTGACTCAGGATGACAATACACAGGATCTGTCGGCTCTGTTCAGGGATGGAGAAGGGCTTGATGTCTCGCCCTCTGCTGACTCACCTGAGTCTGAATCGGCTGATTCAGAAGAGCGGATCCAGTCTGGTTCAGTGTCTAGTCCTGCTGGTGCCATTGTTAACAGCCCAACCATCTCACTTCCACCGCGCACAGATATGCCACTCTCATCAGGTGCGGATGTCTCAGTTCCCATTGACCCATGCACACACACTAGGGCCGATGGCCGTGTTAGAACACGTGCAGGGAGGTTGGTGAAATCAGTGAATAGACTGATAGAGTCTATGGTTCAGACTCCACTTTTAAGGGTTAAGTTTTGAATCTGCAAGTGTCTATAGACATTTTTTTGGGCCAAGTGTTGTGTGGCGTATCAGGCGTCGCATTTAACTAAGGGAATTCTGAGATTTGATCACCCTCTTTCTTTCCTGATCCTTGTATCTGAGGTAACTTCTAAGTTGATAATGTGGACTAGGTCCTTCTTTTCACTTGTGCCAGTTTGTGTCAGTATTAGACGTTTTTGCAGTCCTGAAAAGACATCTTAACAAATCAGGATGTTGTTGGATTTCAGGAGGGGTGAATGTAACCAGGTTGAAATGTACCTTTATTTTTATTTTGAAATCTCACCAAAATCCTGATTGTATACTGAAGGAGATCAGTTTTATTTATTTTCACTCTTATTTTGTAGTTTGGTCGAGAGACATTAAATCGTTACTGTTTCTTTAAGAGTTTGCCGTCTGTTTGACCCAGACACCTGGACGCTCTCAGTCTGCGCTGTGCCCACTGAGAGCAGGTATGTGGTGTTTTCTCTCGTCATGTTTACATTTTATTTCGGTGTTAAAGATATTATAAACATGATTAAAATACTTGTATGGATGCTAAATGAAGACAATGATAAATCTGTGGTGCGTTTCGCTAAAGAGAACTTTATTTTCGTAGGGTTATAGTGGCACATGTGTTTCGATTTTGTAGCTTTCTTCGCGTTACACTCACGTGTCGCGTGTATGTGTGTGTGTATGTGTGCTTGCTAACAGGGGCCTGCTGTGTCTCTTGTGAACGCCATGTCACAGTCCTGTTTTCATTTTACTCATCATGCAGGTATGGAGACTTTGTTGGTTATTTGCATTGCTGTATTCACTGTTTTTATTTTGTATTTAACTGGTTGTTTTGATTGGATTTAAATTCATACAGGCACAATTTAATACATTTTATTTCATTTATTTTCATGGTTTTATTAAAAGCATTTTACTGTATGTTAGTTAAACATGATAGTATCAGTCTGCGCTGTGCCCACTGAGAGCAGGGGCCTGCTGTGTCTCTTGTGAACGCCATGTCACAGTCCTGTTTTCATTTTACTCATCATGCAGATCCTGTTCTAGTCCTGTTGAATAAACAACCTGTGGAGATTACGACCTGAGTCCCTTTTCTATCATCTCTACACCAAGAACACAACGCAGAATATAGAGAGGTTAACGGATGTGCATCACAAACATTAAGAGAAGAGACACACCCGTTACACTCAATTGCTCAAAGTATAAAAGCTGCCAATTAAAGTCCAATGCATTTTGAATAAAATGGCCCTCTGTTTAAAAGTGTATATATGTTACATGTGTGTCTGTTTATCACTATGAAACTTGAAACACTGGTGGAAAAACTCAGTAAAGGAGCAAAAAAGTCACAATGAACCTTTTGCGGAAAAGGAGAGTGCAGTCCGAGTCTGAAAATTGTTGTTTCTATGATCATTTTTGCAACAAAACTATTGTTTCTGGGTAGAAAAGTTCGACTACATTTTGTGGATCCAATCAACAAAACCAAAAATATCACCTTGTGTTTATTGATGCTACTTTCTTTCTTTTTTGTGTGGATTCTGCCTTTACATTCAATTCCGCACAGCAGATGTAGGTCAGCCCTGATACCACCAGGTGGAGACCTTGTGTAGCAATTTCAACAAGGAAGCATGAGATGGTATTCAGTTTAATCAAGCTGCACAGTCCATATCAAGAAAAAAAATGAACAAGTAATTTTACCTCCAAAATAAAGTGAAGGATTAAAGTTTGTCATGTTGAAGTGTTTCGAGGGCATGCATTTTCTTGAATGGTTTTGAATTTAAATCAAAGATCTTGTCATTCTACTGTATAAAATGTATGTTTCAATGTGATAAGTATGTTTATAATTCCGAGGTCTATGAACTCAAGTTAAAGATCACATTTCTAGATGAAATCCTCCAGGTTAAAAAAATATATTTGACATTATTAAACTAATTATTTATTTCGGTAAATAACCTGATGTTTTTCCATGGGCAACTTGTTCTCCCTGTAATTATTTTAATCGTTGGGGTTTTGCTCCAAAGCAAGATTCATTTTTTAACAAACATGATTTGAGAATTTGTATAATGGCAGGCTTCACAAGAAATACACAAAAAGCTTTTAAAAAAGTAAGCCTATAAAGGTAGGAGAGCATTTGGAAATTATATCAAATCTAAAAAAAAAAAAATCTTAATATCTTAAAATAATGACTTAGTGTAGTATGTCATTATTTTTAGATTTTTTTTGACACTGCGTCATAATTTTTTAAAAACTACATTATTTTTTTGATTTGTTATGTCACTATTTTAAAACACCAAGTCATTATATAGAGAACGCTATTGCTTTATGTGACAGTGGCGTTAATGGGCTTCCATACACTTCGACGTAGAACGACTTCAAGCTGTGTTCCCTTCAAATAGATTTTCCTAATTGGGGGTTTTATTTTGAAATTCCACCACCGGATGAGTGAAAGTCTATATGAAGTCTTCCTTGACTGTGGTCAACTAATCAGTGTTGAAGCACAACAGTAGGTCGCGACGTGCCTGTCAACTCCAGGAGGAACCGGGATCTGCGCACTGGAGCCGGGGAGAGCAACGCCGAGCTTCGCCGCGTTCGGGAGACATTTCTAGAGATTTTTCCACGTTTGCTTTAATTTTTCTCCGCCGAAGGCGACAAGTGTCACTTTTAAATCCCCGAAGTTGGTCTCCGCGCACCTTTAACATGGCTTCAACGACCTGCACCAGGTTTACCGATGAGTACCAGCTGTACGAGGAGCTGGGGAAGTAAGTCTTCTTCATGTTTACTAATGTGTTTAATCGAAAGTTAAACTGAAGCTTTGCCGCTTTCACTGTGCGTGTTGTGATTCACCGAGCGTTACCTGTTCCTACCTTGAGAGCGCGTGCGGACAGGACGTCGCGCGAACTCCTTTCCTTCGATTTAATTCAACCTCGGTTATCAACGAAGTTCGCGAGCGTGAACACATTGAGTACGAATTGAACCACGGTGCCGTGTGTTTTAATACCTCCCCGTATTTGTCTGAACTTTTTGTTTTTATTCGGGCGGTGCTGCTCGTTAACGCCCATCGGCGCACGTTTGTGAAGAATGCTGTTTTGATAAAGTTGTTTTTATGTTTTTTTTAAAGAAACGCCACCGTGTGACTCGCAACACACGCCGAATGTAATAGTGGCACGTCACGATTCGTCTGTAACATAACGCGCGCTCCAACAGGTTTGCACCCCTGGCGACTTGCCAGGCAGGTAAAAACATGCAGTAATGTGGATGGAATCCGGTGTCGGTGTCACCTGAGTGGCTCTCAGCCCGCCGTAGTGAAACGAAGCCTCCAACGAGACCTAAGCGTGTTTCCCGGTCACTTGGACTGTGTTTGGACAAGTTTCCGCCCTTGTGCTAAAAAAAAAAAGTGACTGGTTGAAATTCCTCAGTGGTGTGCCTGTGGTACCATACACAATAATTCACAGTTCATTTGTTTTTCCTTCACAGTCAACGACTGTATATGTTTGCTTTTCTTTTTTTTTTCTTTTTTTTTTGTTGGCACAGGCAGCTAAGCACTTCCACATTACGTTCACACAGTTAAACACCGTTTAGTTGACCTGGCTTCAGGTTAAATCATATAGTGAATACAGGTTATAGCAGCCCCAGCTGATAGCAACAAATGCATACAAATCTATAATCCTTCCCTTGCAACTATGATGAGGGGTCTTAGAGTAGTGTTCAACTAAAAACAAGTTCAAGATCACAATGTTACTGTCAAACAAACAACATGTTTGATGCATATTTTTGGCCAACCTCTCCCTGTACTGACTCTGACCCCAACTCCTCCTTAGGGGAGCTTTCTCCGTGGTGAGGCGGTGCATGAAGATTTCCACAGGGCAGGAATACGCTGCCAAGATCATCAATACCAAGAAGCTGTCTGCCAGGGGTGAGTACGTGTCATGTTGCCCTGTAATGTGGCTTTTTACTCAACCGTAGACCCATGAGGTCACTCTGCGACTGAAGGCTATCTTGGCTTCAAACGCTTCCTTTTCATAAGAGCCATGTCACCCTTCAAGCCAACTTCCTCTTTCTTTGTTTTCCAACGCCATCACCAGTTGTCTCCGGGTCTCTACTAGTTCCCACTAGTAGAGACCCGGAGACATCTGTGGTTACATCTTCCTCCTGCAGCTTTTTAATTCGCTTTCGATTTCAATTCTTCCCAGTTTTGCAACTCATTCTCTGACAACAACCTCTTGATGTCTGATGAGCAGTTGATGAATCACGGTGCAGCTTTTCACATGGACACACACGCCTGTGAAGGCAACTTGGTGGCAGAATCTTAAGAATGAAGCAAAGACATGGATTCTTTTATTTTCCTCCCCTTGCCATTTTTTTTTCTACCCATCATTATCTGTGCAGCGTGGGTGGCTGGGTGTTGCGTGGCTGATTGATCCCTGCTCAAGACGCCCGTGCACAAACAAAAGGAGATGGGCTTGAAAAGGCACAAAAACAAGTGTTGGTGAGCGATAGCGCAGCAGCAGATGTAGCGTCCCATGGGGGAAGTGGGGGTTTCCTCACAGCATCAACAGCTGCATGAAGAAAGGCAAAAGGGGAGGGGGGGGATAAAAAAAACACAAACAATGACACGAAACAGTGGAAAATCACATGAAACAGTGGGAAAATAAAATCTATTTATCTTTTCTCCATGGTTACAACAAGATCTGTCTCCAAAATGGTGAAAAACTGGACGCTTGAATAAAAAGGCTTCCAGCAGCGAGGGGAGAACGGGAGCGATGAAGGAGAGCAGCGAGAGAGGAGGCCAGATGTTTAGAGACGAGGAGTCCGTGATTGATTCCATGCTCGGGTTGCTTTGGCCAGATGCCTTCGCTGAAGCCGAGCCTCTCACCTGAAGGGGAAAATGAGGGTGAAGTGGAAAGACGAGACGAGGCGAAGGGTGTGTACTAGTGTAGTGTAGTGTAGTGTGTGTTCAAGGTGAAAGTCAAGGAAGCAATAAGAAGAGATCTCATTACCACTTTGTTATTTTTGCGTTTGTTAGGTGGGAGTTCTAGTCTCTCTTTCCATAGATAAGGATGCTTTATTATAATTCAGGTCTTATTTTTGTAGTTTTTATCCATCCATATTAATGACATGAACTTTGAGTATTTATACAATAGCCTCGGGTTGGACAAACTTATTTGGAAGAGAAAACGAAGGCAAAGCCACGTGAATTGTTAACTTCAAAAAGCCTTTTTAATGGTATCTCCTATATTACACCTATTTAACAAAAATACATTTATTCACATTTTGATTTAAAAATAAAACAATTTCCTCTGCATAACCAAATATGATGCGTGCTTCCATCAGCTAGTACCCACTATTATTTCAATCCATAATATCATGACATCCATCCATCAATCAATCAATCTGCAACTTTTAGCAGCACAGAGCCATCAAATACCCGAAGTTTATTGCTGATTAGGTTGCAGGTGCAGGTTACGAATATCAGCTGATTGACCACCGATCACATCAGATGAAGCATTGATTTTGATTGAGCGGCTCAGTTGGTTAACAATCAACCTATAGCCCAGTATGCAAACCGATCCGATTTAATAGAATTAAACTACACACTGCAGCCTGAAATCATGACAACCACCATAATCGGGTTCTCCGTGACTGAAGTGGTATTCAAAAGACGGTTCTGAAGGCCCGTTCTGTCTTCAGTCAGATACAGTAGAGTATTGTTCGATCAGCTGAGAGAAAGTGAAGCAGGCAGCCCGAACTGAAGGTCACGTTCAATGAGGGGAAACCCCAGACTCGCTGCCAACGCTGCTGCTGCTGCTGCTTGATGAGAACTCCCAAACAGGAAGCTCCGTCTAATTGGAGAGGTTTAATGCGGCTGTAAACGTTGGCGTCACACCAGAGGCAGCCACTCCTGGTGCAGCGCGGAGAATGTTTTTTTTTTTTTTTTTTTTAACTGAACTATCTTGGCCAACTCTGATACAGAAAGTAAACACAGTCATAATTCATGAGCATACATAGTTGTTGGACATCATAGTGTATTTTCCCCATTTGTGTTTCATGTTGGACCTTGAGCGCTGGATTGTCGTATCCAGCGGGAACGTATGTGCAATCACTTGAAGTATACTATCGGAATAATTTATAGGAAAAGTACATTGCAAGGTCAGCCCTCCTGCAGGGGAACAGGAAGTGGGCCGTTGATATGTAGATGGCACACAGCTTGGATTGAGAGCAGCGTTTGTGTGACTCCCTAAGGTGCAGCCTCCACTTTGATTTGATCCTGAATCATGTTGGATTCTCTCAAGAAACGAGCGTTTTTATAGCTGTTGCTCACGTCTCATTTAATTAGTGAGCATGTTTGAAGTGGCAGCGCTTCTCTTCCTGGCTTGTGGTATCTTCAATAAACGGGTAGATTGTTAAATTGGATGTGATGCGGCCTGAACATGAACTACAATATTTTTTCCCATTTCTCATTCAATGACGACCGGAGGAGAATCGACGCCCATCGGCTTCCGTGTCACAGCGTCAGAGAAATTATTCGCTTGAGTTGAAATATTTCAAGTTGATAGAAAATGCTTCATTCCCGTCATTCGCACCGGTGACTTTGCATAGACTTTATATGCGATAGTGTTGGGGTTGAATAACCTTTCATGGTGAATCCCCACAAAGGCTGTGATGGTTTAAAAACCCCCGCCAGTCAAATCATCAAATGCCTCTCTCTCGCAGGTGTATTGCATCCTTCGTGCAAATATTTACCATAATTGTAGATGACAGTCCTTTGTGTCATCAACGTAATGTAACATGTCGCTGCCAAGTCCCTGAGGGTTCAGGGTTTGTTGGGGTTTGGCCCAAGACTACATTTGCCATGTTGGCAATATTTTCTTTCCTTTTACTCTTTACTTCATCACAGACCAGCGCCTAAAGATATGACGTTAAACAGTAATTTGTAATTTGTGTATCACTTTTCCTAAGCGCCTCCCTTCAAAATAAAAGCCCTCATACTGAGCAAGCACAGAACATGTAACTCAAACATTATCCAGATGTACTTAACTGAAAAGCCGTCTCCAGTGTCGGCGCATGAAGGGGGAAACTGGGGCAGCGGTTAAACACAGACCTAGTGATGCTTGGACTCAGCGGAGTGGAAATGATCACTTGACAAACCCACCAGGCTGTGGAAAAGCTAGCTATGGTTCAGGAGCCAGCCATTCTGTGTCGTTCTGCTTCTGGAAAATACCCGAGGCCCCAGCCGCTCACCGTGAACTCTTCATTCCCATGGAAACAAAAGAGATGGAGAGCTAAATATAGTCTCTGGGGGTAACATAGGCGCTGAAGTATATTACAGTCTTTGTGCTGTTAATTATGCAAGTGCATGGCGCTCTCGGTGTGCTGTGAATCACTCGGCTCAGACACATCCAGCTAAACAATAATATGATTAAAATAGGCCGCTTTTCATCTAGCGTCACTTAACAGCAGTGATGTTCGTCTTAAGTCACCCACATACATGCGTACACAGACTTCAGCTCAACACGCTGGAGCCGACGTCTTTTTATCTCCGCCGGAAGGCCGACATGGGGTGAGGGCCCCTCTGTAGGCGTGGACAGGGGTCCCGGTATAAACCACAGAGCGTCTCCACTAAGTGCTCCATTAGTGCACACGCCGCTGGTCGGTGTCTGTGCCATGCCAGCGGTTGGCTTAGCAGCTAATGTCAGGGACTCAGCATGCCGTTTACACACTACCCTGCTTAGACCAGACATGAAAGCGATGGATCAAGGGAGATGTAGTGTGTATGTGCGTGTCACAAAGTGGAAAGGACCCGTAACGCAATGCGCCGTGTGTATTTGAGTGTGTCTCGTCATTGTATCCACAGCTCACCCCTCAGGTTCTGGCTGACCCACATGGTCTCCGACTGTGATGACCAGCGAGCGGCTCACGCAGCCCTGTTGACACAAGCATAAGTGATGACTCAGAGAGCCCTCGGAGAAAATGCTCGAGTCTCCATCACTGTTTTAAGTAGGCTGCCATGTCAAGAGCGTGACCTCTGACCCATATCAATTCCATTTAAGACCCCGGCTCCTCCATCTCTTATTGGCTGTCATTTGAATTACATTTTTTAAAATTATACAACAAAGCCTAGGCATATTGAAATCCAACACACTTTGTTAAATGTGGATCGCACAGTCACTTTTTTTTCATATTTTTTTTTCTTTTACGTTGAAAGCGTCTTGATGTTTTTTGAATGAAGCTTCCATTTTCCATTAATACAGCTGCGAGCCTCCCTTTGTGTGTGCGGCAGTGAGTGGGAGAGCTTGGTGAAAATGTTGTTTTGAAAAGGTTACACGCCAACAAACACGGATTGAAGCAGGATATTTCATTAGATTGTGGAAACAGTCAGAGTGAAAAGGAGAGTTGTGTTAGTGTGTCGGGAGGAGAGGAAGCCTCCCCTTGTTGACTTGTCTTGTGGACGTGTATTCCTCTACGTGGTGTTGAGTACAACATCCCATTTGTTTATGGTGTCACCACCAGTATACTTTTCTGTTGATGACTGTGTGTTTAGCAAATAGGATTTGCTGTCGACGTTCATGTTCACTGAAAATTCACTTGTTTCCTGTGTCTGTGCATCACAGGAGAAACAGATGGAGTTTAGTTTTAACTCCTTGCATTTTTTTAAGTGTATAAATTGACTCAGCTGATGCAAAGGCTCTTTACTGCCTTTTACTTTCTGCTTTGAACTGTATTTGGAGTCCATATGCGATCCATCATAGGAGGGAAACTCTGCCTCGCACTCGTGTGTATATTTGTGTTTATTCACCCAGGCTCCCTCGTCTTTTAACTGATGCACAGCTGCTTGCGGCGGGCTAAAAATACCTCATTAGAAGTACGCAAGGGAGCGTGAAAGACAGAAATCAGGCTGCTGCGTTTATAGAGCAACGGGAGAGGTGGACTCCCCTATCCTCATCTCTGCCCCCCCCAGTTTCCCCATCAATCAAGGAGAGGAACTGCCTCTTGTTATGAAATAATAATTTGTGTTATTTCCACTTCAGCTCGAGCTGAGGAGGAGATGAATAAGAGAAAGTATGATAAGGGGAGGTGAAGGTATGGAGGAGCACAAGTCAGAGAAAATCAACAGCATGAAATATTTATGATAAGATGGACTCACGCTGTTGAATGGCCTCAATCACAAAACCGACTCAAGGAACTGTGATTGTTATTTAACTGTTCAACGATACACCAGGTGGTGACCTTTCCCGCGTGTTACTCACTATATTGTTTTTCATTCTATTTCTTGGCTGCAGCAGACGGCAGGTATTAACTGTTAGACGATAAAACGCATCGGCGGCTGCCAAGTTGATTTGTCTGCTATCAGCCACTCAATCAAAGCTCACAGGAGGCATCAATACTGATAAGCTGCATTGTCTCATCTGTTGTGGAATAATACCACTGGGGGGATTTCTGTGGATTACAGTCTCCGTTTCAAAATCAATCCTTCATTTAATGAATAAACCTGCAGTAGAAAAGGCTACTTTTCCCTCCTGTTGGCTTTCTTTTGACTAAAATCAACTCGAGATCGAGTGGATGTTTTCGGGCTGATGGCGATATTGTAGAATCTAAACATCTGTGCTGAGTTTGGGCGGTTCAAAATGACTTTGTTCAAATCAAATGACCAAGCTAAGATCATGTGGGACTTCCAGATCCAGACAAACCGCTGATGGCTAACCAGCCGGACATCGTGGTGGTGCACCGAGGGCTGTAACCCCCAAACTAGGACAGTGGCTCCAGCAGAGTCCAGGATCAACATCTGATAGATATATACACACACTCAGGTGCTGACTCTTCCCTTCTCTTAGACACACAGGGATAAACTGGAGTATTCCCACTGGGCTTTATTCTAAATCCTCATTTAGCCAAGTAGGGCAGCCACTTGAGGGACAGGCTGCCTGCTTTTAATTAGGGCTTCTTTGTCCGTCTGAGAGAGACTGGCTCCAATCTGGAGACGGCATCTTCCAGCGGTGCTCTCCTCCGCCTTAATAACCACTGTGCTGACTCCGTCAGAGAACAAGGTCTGTCCCTTTGGAAAAGCAAACTGTTCTCTGTCCTTTTCTTATCTCCGTCCTCTGCCCGCTGCTGTGAATGGGGAGAGGGAGGCCATTATTCTTCATGGCATTGACCTCTTAACTTCTGTGTTCATCGCTCTCTGTGGAGATAAGGACAGAGTGTGAATGTGTTGGTGACTAGTGTTGCGTGGTATGACGATACTAGAAAATAATTGTGATGTTTTATTAGCCCCAGTACTTAATATGACGGTGTTTTAATGAGTTGTTGTGTAGAGGACTGAATGGATCCTCAAGAGGACGGAAGCAACCTTGCAGCAGGTTAAACAGAAACAACATTAATATATCCTATATAATCCAGGATTTAGCTAGCATAGCTAATTAGAAGGAAGGAATCAACAAATGAGGTTAAAAGATTATTAAAGCACGACACGAACCGCTCATCGGCTGCACAGTCCCGCACTGAGCTGGTGTCGGCATCAGCAGAACTCCATTAAAAAAACAAGGAAATTAACAACACAGCCCTAATTCCCAACCTAATGAACTGATAAAATTAGACCCAGAATCTTTTCTGAATCCATGCAAGCATCTCCTGTAATCCGGCAAACACATAATCCACCAAAGAGCAGCCCCCCCAGACAATTTTTGCATTCTGGTGACATTTTATGCATCAATTTATAGTGGAAGTGTCTTTATGCAAAGCAAAAGTGTGACGGTGTTCTTGCATGGTGTTATTATAGACACATGAGGTGGTTTGATGCCAATTTATTTATTTAGCAAAATTAAGAAGCTGCATCCATGAAGGACTGAACTTCCTGGATCGTGTTACATCACATCGATCGTCTCACCGGTGTCTGAAACAACACGTCCCCACCTATGCAATAAATGTGTTAATTGCACTTTTCATCACTCACAACGTGATATATGTAGGTCGTTAAAACTCACTGTGTTAATGAAGTTAAACAACGTGAGACGGCATTGTAAATGACGTCCACAGAGCTTTCTTCTTATGAAAACCCAGCACCACCCTGGGGTTTCTCCTCGAGTAATTAATGGTGACTATATCGCTGATGCAGCATGATGAAGTTGCCTCGTGTCTCAGAGGGACACGAGCAGGACTGAGTAAGTCGCACCTTTCCTGATGTCTGGGCGGCCCACACATATTGTCCCCCTACAGCAGAGGTGACAAGTTGCCAGACCCAAAGGCGTCCATCCCTCCAGGGACCCTCCTGGCAAAGATCTTGTTTTGTCTCTCTGCTTCGCTCGCTTCCCCTCCCCTCACTATGTTTACTCTCTCGTGCTCGATGGATGAAATCAGGGATTGCGTCATTCACTGGAGCTGATTTTAGTCATGTTTTTAAGGGCGGCCACAGTCTGATGGGTTGCATCGGGGCAGACGGTGTGGAACCTAAACACTGTCTGCTGTTTTAATACAGTATGATGCAGATATGTTTGCATGCTCCCTATATTCTGATTGATGCCCTTATTCCCCAAAATATTTGTTTTAATTTGCTATTTAGCCGTTAAAGTTTTCCAGCGGTTGTGGACTTGGAGGACAGCACATGAACTCAGCTTCTCTTTTTAATTCCTTCAGCCGCCTTCTTGAAGAGGTCGATGTTGTGATATTTGCTCGTATCCAAAAACCTGTTGATATCAAAGTCCTTCATAATGCTTAAAAGTAGGTGTGTTTTGGTCATGCATCTCTACTCCAGCTTTACAAACTGTTGGTATCATATATATCTGTATACGTGTCCAATGAATGCTCCTAAAACATGAATTATATCAACAATCAGATGTGTTAATCTGAAATGTTCCATTCATGTGATCCAAAGGGTTTAAAATAACCTTTTCATTTCAGCTGGACTTTAAGAACATTTATTTCCAAATGTCCTCGTAGAAGAAGAGGAAGCAAACGGAACAGCAAGTCTGATAGAAAGTAAAGTCTGTGAATTAGAGAGAAAATCATTCTCTGTTGGTTTTCTGTGTTAAGGACGTCCTCGGATGCGTCTTCAATCGTCTCTTTTTGAAAGCAGAGATGGAAGCAACATGTGTAGAAGCGAACGAGGAATTAAAATGTCTGTGTGTGTGCAAGGTGTTCTTGAGAGAGAACATAGCAGAGGGTTGATGGGTTGAAAGGACACGTGGAGGGTGAAGAAACCTGGAGTGAGTGAAAGAGAGAGGCCAGAGTGTGAAAATGCAGCCTTGTAGAGAGAAGCAGTGATGTCTGCTGGGGAGAAATGATGGATGTGTGGGCGAGGTAATGGAAGTAAAGTTCTACTGACTGTGCTGTACAGGAAGAACTCCTGGTGCAGTACAAGTCTCTATGAGAGCCCGACAGAAAGTGGTGGCCTTTAAAGCTTTCTTACAGCTCCCATTCAAAAACAGTTTTTTATTTTACCACGTTTAAACCCATTTTTAACCACATGAGCGCCGTGTCTCCTGGGACGGCACTGTCGGTCAGCACGACTAAATATCTCGACGATTATCGGATGACCTTAAGGGGTCCCCAGAGGATAAATCACAATCACATGGTGACCTCTGACCTTTTGCTTCTAGTGCTCCCATTAGGTTTATTTGTGGTTTAATGTAAAATGTCTGATGGATTGCTGTGAAATTTGGTCCCGATGTTAACTTTCCCCTCTGGATGAATTCTAATGACTTTCCACTGACTTTTCATCATGCAGTACAGTTTGTCCAATACTTTTGGTTTATGAGCAAATACCTGCAAAACGGATGGCGTTCCCATCAGCCTCAGCTGTACTTGGTGCTAACTGAACTTTTTCACTTGGTTCACATCCATCCATTTTCTACCTCTTATCCTGTATTTAGGGTCACGGGGGGCTGGAGCCGATCCCAGCTGTCATTGGGCGAAGGCAGGGTACACCCTGGACAGGACGCCAGTCTATCACAGGGCTGACATGTAGAGACAAACAACCATTCACACTCACATTCACACCTACGGGCAATTTAGAGTCATCAATTATTGGTTCACATCACTTCAATAATTTTTTTCTTAGCAAAATGTCAAGCAGACAGACTGACGGACGCATCTTTGTTTTGACCAATCCTGCTGACTTTACCCATAACCCCGCAAGAAAACACTTAGCACCATCTAGGGGGCTGAAAAAGCAATTGTTACTAAAAGGTTTTATTTGTATAGTTTTATTTTATAAAACATCCTTACTCTGCATCCGTGTATCAATACAATATTTCAACGCAAAAAATGTTGATACTTTGCTGTATTTCAACTGAGTTCAATTATATCCTGCTCTTAATTAATTGATAAACAAATGTAAGGTGTTACTCATCAAAAATGTGTTTAAAAATTAATACAAATGAATGTATGTCAACTCAAATATCAACACTGACACCTACTTTTAATGAGTCCCTTTGGGACATGATTATTTACAGAAGTCTAATCCGACTGACTCATTAAATTCCTGTCTTTAGTTTCACATTTGAAATGAATCTGGGCCGGTCGCTCATTAACCAGATAGATAAAGTACCCAACAATGGAGGTGCATTTTTGACATACTTGTAACTTCTACAGCTGATGGCGTAAAGAAAGAATTATCCTTTTTTCACAGCACAAGGTAGATTTGAATGTTGTGTGTGTGGTGTGTGTGTGTGGTGTGTGTGGTTGTGAACATGTTGCTCTGGGAACAGCTCTAACTCAGGAACACTCCTTGAGTTAGAGCTGGCGTTCTGCCAGTTTACAGCCAGATAACACGTGAATTCAACAATTGACTGAGTTTTAGTTTTTTTTTTATTGTTTATTTTTATTTCAATTATTTTACTAGTTGTGCATATACCTCCTTATTTCTATGTAGTCTGTCTTTGTGCTGCAACAGCTCTTGAATGTCCTCACTGGGAATCAATATATGTTATCTTAGTGTATCGTATCCTGTGTGACCAGATCAAGGATACTTAAATATTAACTGACTCAATCTATATCTGACACCGAAACAGCCATTAACTTGATGTCAATTATGTTCAAACCACTTGCTGTGAACGCCATCCCTGTGAGCTCTCATTCACACTCACTCACCATTAAATTGACCTAATTTATGGTGGTGTAAACGACCTAATCCCTCTTTCATCCCACCCTATTGCTCTCTCTCTTTCCTCTTCACCACTGTTGTTTTCTTCCAAGCTTCCAGTTTTTGTTAAGTGTTGCTCCAGAACGTCCTTGGCTTTCTTTTTATTTCCATCTACTACATATTGTGACCGCTGTGCTTAGAGACCAGTGGAGAACTCCCCAAACATATGGCCGCTTTGCTCAGCGGGGCTGAACTGACCACAGAAACAGGAGATTTACGCCGTAGATCCAGTAAAAATTCAGGGATTCCACTGCCATTTCTGCTGTGGCAGCACTGAACAACACTGTGGAAACTGGAGCATGAACTCGGAACATGAATTTAAGTGCATCACGTTTTCACCCAGGGAACGAGCCCTAAAAATAATTATAAGATATGGTTAGACTGGCAGGTGAAAGGTGACGTTTTAACTGAGTGAAACCAGAGACTGAACAGTCGTTCAGTTAAAACAGATCCTTGTTGCTGTAAGTGATCTAATAATAGTGGAGTCAGCAACCAGTCATGATAACTTATGGAACCATTTGGCCCATTTGAACCATCTGTGCTCTGATTAATTGCAATTAATGCATGAAATTACACAAAATAATTAATAATGTAGTTGTATCCATGTTTTAATAAGTGTACAATCACTAAGAAAGTCTTTCATGTTATATCACTTGAAGGCCGTAGTTGTCCGACGCTTGGAGAGGGAGGGGTGAGAGCAGGGGCGTTCAGTTGACCCTTATTTCTACAGTTTTCTCTGAGCTGTCCTCTTGCTCTGATTTCCTGTGTTGCGACTGCATCTCCAGGTAATGTGGGTCAAGCTCGTCTCTCATCTGTGATCCCAGTTGACCAATGGCTGACTTTAGGTCAGAAGTAATTGGCACAAAGGCCGATGCTTGTCAAAGCGTCTAGCCTAAACACAGTGTCAGCGCTTGGGATGCTGGCCATGGTTTCACTACATAGTCATTTTTTTATAGAAGCTTTTTAAACCGTAAACGGTGCTTCACTATGGTTTACTGTATGTTTTATACCCCCAAACGATGGCAAATGCGTATCATTAAAAATGCTAGCAACCACAGGAAGTTTCGTTTCTTTTGATCAGATTTCCATCCTGGGAACCGGCAGCTGCAGTGAAAGATAATTGAGGTTGTGGCACACTGCTGTCGACGTTTAACGCCTCCACTTGGAGGTGAGTCAGTTCTATAAATTGACTCTTCGAGCTACAGGAGAAAAAAAAAAACATACATCTGTGTCCATTCTCTCGTTTGGGGTGTTTCTGTTTGAAAATCAGCCAATCGATGTCCTGACTCACAAACCTGAGTTTGAGTCCAAGTTGCTGTTTGCAAATTGGTGTCACAGGTGACACCGGGTTAAATAAATGAGACAAATGCACTTGCAGACAGGAATTGAACAAGCCCATTAAAAGCTACTTTGCTCTTGGACAATACACAATAAGTCTTGTTCTGCCATTTTAAAAGCTGATGGAACCAAATTAAAGGAAAAAAATGATTTTTACTAACATAGTCCTCGTCAAAAATGTGTCATATACATTAATTGATGTTGTCATCAAGTTGTGTGGTGAATTTTAAAATGGGCCGACTCCACCGACCATAGATTTAGCTCATGGTTCTTCAGTGTTTTTATATTATCATCCCGCCCTGGTCAACATTTGTGATGTAACGATGAGATGATGATGATGACGATGTTATGTGGAGCCTCGAGCACGCAGGATGTTTGAGCAGCGCAAACGGAGCGAAAGCGGGAGCCGGGGCCAAATCCAACAGTGGATTTGTGGATTTGTGTACTTTGCGTGTGTAATTCAGGATTTATAATCCCAGTCTCGTGCTGCTGCCCGTCACTGCATCGCGGCCAGGGACTCGAACACCACCTCCGTGCTCTCAACCGCTGGATTATGTCTTCTCCTGGCTTTGTTTTCCCTCACTGTCATACATCTGTCAGAAAGCCCTCCAGGCCGAGAGTGGCTTTGGACAAATGACAGCTGGGATTTGGGAGGAGGAAGTGGAGCGTTTATAGTTCCACAATTCTAACTCTCTGCTATCGTTAAAGCGGACACTGTTACTACTTTGCTAGGTATATTTTCCACATGAGGGATATGATTTCAGCTCTATATTAATGCAAGAATAAATGAAAGTGAAGAGCGCCATATTGAGTTTGCTGAGGTCAAGGTGCGCTGGGTAAACATAACAGCAGGGTCCCAGCTCGGCTAGCACAGCCTCCCTGCACATATGCTCCTGATGTATCGTCTTTCATGTCCACAAATGCAGAAAATATGACATTTCCAGGATTTTCCTTCACACATATGTCTGACACACACACACACACACACACATTCGCTCAGGATGATAGTGTGATCACTTTCCACTTTAATCCCATCGACTGAATCAGATTAGAGCGCTCTCCAATGTAAGTTTGGCATCAGGCCGTGTGTGTGTGTGTGTGTGTGTGTGTGTGTGTGTGTGTGTGTGTGTGTGTGTGTGTGTGTGTGTGTGTGTGTGTGTGTGTGTGTGTGTGTGTGTGTGTGTGTGTGTGTGTGTGTGTGTGTGTGTGTGTGTGTGTGTGTGTGTGTGTGTGTGTGTGTGTGTGTGTGTGTGTGTGTGTGTGTGTGTGTGTGTGTGTGTGTGTCCCAAAATACAACCTAAGCCACCCCGAAACTAATGGATGCAATTTTACAAACTGCCGTGACACTGTGTTGCAATATGCCACATTCAGACTATTAATACAGCAGCAAACAACTTTTATTTATGTAAAGGCACAGTGGAGTAATGTCTACCTGAGCAGAGAATGAAGTCGCTCTCCCTCTGTGTGTGTTGTTATTGGAGCTTCTACGTTCTTTGTTTACGTAGCCAGACAGGCAGCACGTGATTCAATGCATGTTCCAAGCATGCGAGCAGATCTACACCGCTGTTTACGGCGTACTTCCCACAGTTAGCTCTGTCGGCACATCTGTTGTCACTGTTAGCGCTGTTAGCCATGAGCCGCATCGGCATGTTGAGAGCCCGCTAAGAGGGTCCCTTTTTTAGTTAATTTTTTTTCTTTGAAAGCTTTACTTTAATCCGTTTTGTTGAGAAGAAGTGCAAACATCGGAAGGGTTCATTTAAAAACCCCAAAATCCAGACAAGTGATTTTGTTGCATTACACAAAGTCAAATGTAGAGTACAGACAGCTTGAGTCTTTAAACACTCGGTAATGACTTGTAAGCCTTGGACAATTAGGGCAGGTCAGACGGGGTTAAAATTAATGGAACTTTGTAACAGAGTCCCCATTCAGTGCAGCAGAGAGGGCAAGCCAACAAGTTGACTCATTAAACAAACGCCGCCGTCTGTGACTCATGGAATACCTCCGGAGCTGATGAGAGAGATGATGGAAAACCCAGCGGGTCAGACCCAGTTGAGGATGCTCAGTTTGGGGGAAAGAGATTCAATGTGACCCTCTGAACCTGCTGCTTCTTATATTGAAGTATGCGTTTAAAAAAAAAAGAAGGTTCTGCAGCTGCATACCTAATGAGCAGCATGCGTTGCATCCATCTGCCTATACATTCACAGGTGAATTAGACATTAATTATTCATTACGTTATTACATAGTAAACATTCCTTTTTAAAGTTTAGGGTGAAAAAAGAACGAAAAAAGCACAAATTAGAAAGAAAAAGACTGTTGAGTTGAGCTTGTGGTAAGCCTTTATTTGGCAATATCACATTTGTTCAAGAGGGGGAAAAAAGAATAAAAGATTACTTTGAACTCAGGGGACAGACTTGACGCCAAGAGGTGACGAAATAAGTGCAATTGGTAGTGAAACATCTGTAAAAGACATAATGGCTGATGGTGACTGAGAGCGGCCAACCACAGAAGAAGCAGTGAGCAATTTGTCTAATTGCAGCATTATGTTATTTTAACTGTTGAAAATGTCCATGAGAGGTTGATTAGCAGTCATGTTATAATGAAACTTCACTTTCAACTTCACTTTATTTATAGAGCACCTTTCATACATGAACATGTAACACAAAGTGCTTTACACATCAAAAAAGAAAAGAAAAAACAATTACAAATAAAGCCCCTCCCTCCCACCCTCCATACTACACACGCACACACACACAAACACACACACCTACACACTCTCACTACTGACAATAGGGAGACATGGCACGACACTGATGATTGAGGAAACGCTATCTTTGGGGCCATCCACACTGGGAGGAGTCGCAGGCTGTGCCACAGGGGGCACCAGTGCCCAGGCCCCCCGACACCGACAGACAACAGTCAGCCGGGCCGAAGGGACCCAGGGACAGCACCCCCAGCAGCAGCCCAGACACAGCTCCCAGTGTGGAGGGCCCCCCTGAGGAAACACTGGAGTTAAAGCTAAAAACTAAAACACATGAAAAAATAAGTGACCAGCTTAATAAAAGATAATAAAGATAATAACATAAAACAATACCAATGATAAGTAAAACAACTAAAATTATTTAAGATCAATATCATCTAAAAACAAGATAAAAGCAAAAATATGAAATAAGATAAAATCACATAAGAACGTTAAAGAATTTAAAATACTAGTTAAAAGCCTGATTAAAAAGGTGTGTCTTTAACCTTCCTTTAACGGAACGGCTCTGTCTCGAGCTGCAGGCGCTCAGTGATGGAGGAACAATTCTTAAGTAGAAGCTGTTGGATGTTTTGGAGGAAATATTTATATGTTGTTAGTAATAAGTGAGCTGATGGGTACAGGGGGCGAATGAGATCAAAGGTTACAAATGCCTGAAATGATGAAAACAGAAAAGGAAAAGAAAAAAAGATGGAGGGAAGAGATGAAAGCGAGAGATGTGAGGGTGTGTGGGTGGCGGTGGATAAAGGTCACCGGCGGGGGATCTTCTCACAGCCATCGCCGTTTCACAGACGGGTCGTTTGTTGCGTACTCAACAGGTTAGCATCCGCCACCATGTGGAATATGCTGGATTTATTATTTATTATTGGATTCTTGATCTTAAGCTTATTTTCGTAATGCCTGGATGAGTGTGTTACTAACTACCTGTCCTCTCCAGCTGTATGTTTGCAGGCAGCAATGTGTTTTTCTGTTTCATAAGAGTTCCTGAAGAAATGCATTGGAATGTGGTATCACACTCGGTTGTTGACATTCTGGGGCAGTTAATCCAACTGCAGACGTGTGTAAACTTGCAGAGACTTAAAAGAAATCCAGGACTGTGTGACACTGATACATGCATATTATTATATTATATCCCACTATTATTCTGAATATGACAATTGATATATTTTTATTCAGGTTCTTTGCATATTCAGAATGAGTCTCTATGAAGATTTTTACAGCACTTTGTGACACACAGCCTCGTTCCTAACGTTAGCTCTGTTTGTTGTACGCAAACCGGCGAGCCGACAGTTTGTAAAGATGGATTCATGCCCAGATGGTGTTTGGATATGCACAAGTATCACAACGCCGACCTCTTCAAGAAGGTGTTTAAAGGAATGAAAGAGGGAAGCTGCGTCCAGGCGGTCCAACGTGTCCACTACGAGTGGAAAACTTTGAAAAAACATATTATGATGCAATAAAATGGCACAAGCAGCTGCTGTTGTTGCACTTTTCCATGTTTTGATGTAATAAATGACATGTCTGGGCATTTGAGCTTCTCAAATGATCGTATGTCTTGTTTTTAATGCAGCCTATGTGACGGTTCAGGGGGAACTTCATTCTGTTATCCTTGACATTTTAATGAATATGTCAGGTTAATCAAACTGTAAAATCACACAGTTGAGTAGTTGGGACCAGAGGGTGTTTGGCATTCTGCCTGATAAATGAACTTCGGTGATTATTTGATTATTAAAATAGGTGCAGATTAATTTAATAGTTTCTCTGTGATGGTGATACCGAGATTGAATTAATTTGTGCACCTCACCGCTTCACTGTGGACTCTCAGCCTCACACGGATTGTCTCTGTTGTTGGAATGTTCTCACCAAGATCACCTGTGTGATGTGGACATGCTACTACAGGTACAAGAGATAAGATGAAATGTGTATTGTTCCCATGAATTCAAATCCCAAAACACATTGCAGGTAGGAGGATGTTACTGTGGAGTCATTGTGAATGAGAGATAAACAGTAAACTGGTCATTCTTTAGTTGGTCGTCTGATTTAAACTGGCTGCTTTTGTTTTTGTGTTCAACCAATGCCGCTCTCTCCCATTGAAAGTAGTTTTAAGGTGGCGTTAATAGATCTCCAATAGGCTAAGTCCCGCCCCCTTCCTTTTTGGACATACAATCAAACAATGTTTCCTGCTTGTATTTTTCTAGTAATTGAAATTGATTACCTTTTTTAAGACTTTCTTCCTTGATAATTATGAAAGAAAAAGTCGGTGTTCTCTTGATTCTTGTTGCCAGGCTTTAGTTGTGAACCTTTTCGAATTCTCCTCTTATCTGTTTTTATCTCGGAGCCAGCCTCTTGCTCTTTTCCAGCCACAGATTAGAGGAAGGACGGGGGATTTAAGGGATGGCCCTTTTCAGTGGGCACTCAGCCTGAGAGGAAGGAGAGAGGGATTTTCAATTTCTCTGCTCCACTATCATCACAACAAAAAGGCAGGCTGTCAATGATGTCCTGGGCAGATATCTCCCTGTTCAACAGTTACAGTGGGAAACATGTTTGATATTTTTATGATTTTTAATTATTTTGAGAATTCTAACCCAGATTACGATTAAAACCTTTACATTACTGTTTTTAAAATTGTGTCGGCACAAAACGTCTTCCATGTTTGTTGTCTTTTAGCCTTCCCCTTTGATTACATTTGAAACAGCAGAGTGTTTACCCAACAAGTGGGTCTGACTGTATAATCATGAAATCATTATTCTGATGGATAAATGAATTCTAAGTAAAATTGTATGTTGCAAATTATAGTTCGGTGGCTTATAATAGGTTTTGGGGACGAGATGCCCAACAGGAACCTGGATTGTGCATCGTGCAGTTTGAATTATTATTCATACTATCGATAAAGGTTACGAGTGCCGTCAAACATCAGTACTCTTCAGGTAAGACCCAGAATGTTACCGAGGCTCTGAGTTTGGAAAGCTGTGAAGTATAAGCTAGTTTTAAATTGTTGATCTGAATTGGATAGTAATTTCATATTGAGTTGTTGTTGAGGTCATCTAATTCTTGAGTGGTAAAAGAAGAGTTTGGGAGAAAAACATGTTCGGTGTCATATCTGTCCCCTAAATGCATCAGCTCATATCTGGACTGAAAAATGTATCAGCGCTAATAATTATAATTTGTACGAGTAATAATGAAGTTATGGGTTATCAAAAACGTATTTAATTTGTACCAACAACATATTCATGTAGTTCATATATAAAATAGTATTTTTACATGTCCAGAACATGTGGATGTCCTCAACGTAATCATCAAATCCGTAAAAAACTGAGTTTCTCCACAAAGAATCACTACAATAAATATTGTGTTTACAAGAGATGTGCCCAGAAGTCATTCGACACGAAAAAAGCATAAAAACACGACGGGCCAACGGAAAGTCTGACATTGAATCAGCATGAAAACAGCAAGTCTAGTAAAGTCTTGAGCCCGTAGTAAAAACCGAGGTAACCATTACTCTGGAGGCTCGGCCAGCTCCAGCTTCTCAGAGTTCACCTGACGAGGTTTCCATCCCACTTTAGCATTTATGTTCTGCATGTGCCAAGACGCACCCTAATGAGACGGCATTACTGGGTCTAGACTTAAAAGGATTACTTGATTACAGGGGAAATAATCGGCATTTATTTTAATAATCATTGAATAGTTTGTCATTCCTCTAAACACCTAGTTTTAATGTCAGCTGGTATGACGGATGGATGGACTTTATGAATCTCAAATTAGAAAATGATGTGTTTTATAGCAGCCGCTTATCCGAAAGCGTAATGTTAAAGATGTCCAAATTGTCCCTCAATGGATATTGAAATGTGATGCTGTACTTCAGTCTATATTAGCTTTTTGTAGCTGTATGTAGAAAACCAAAAATTTCAGATAGAATGTTAGTCATTTACATTTTAAACTCAGAAGAACACTTCATCAGGACGTCCTTGGTTGCCTTTGAAATATTAAATTGTCCATGTAAATATATTCATTGGTGGGATAATTTACCTATTTGCTTTCGCCCACTCGGGCCTTTCAGCGCTGTCCGTCCCTCATCTTCACTCCTTTAGGAGCAGAACCATGTAAGTTTAAAGACAGAACAGCCCTGAATGGGGAGGGGGCTTATTGAGATGCAACAAAAAGGAACATTTCCTGTAAACATCTGGTTACTTGGAAGGAATGTACTGTAATCGGGTCGAAGTGGAAAGGCTGCGTGTGGCTCATGGCGCAGTCGAAGGAAGCTTCCTTCCTCCTCTTTTTATTCATGGCAGCGTGAACAATAAGCCTGATATGACACACCAGAAATGTGAAAGCCTTCTCTGCTCTCCACCTGCGCTCTTCTCCTCTCCCAGCTGGTCGTCATTCCTTTCACATCTGCCTATTTTCAGCTCGCACGTCGCTTCCATTCAACAGATAAACAGTTGTCCACTTCAAATACCTTAATGCTCCGCGCAGGTTATTCCTGGTAGACAGAGGCTCTCTCTCTCTATCTCTCTCCCTCTCGCTCTCTCTCGCTCTCTACAATGACTTAGTTACTGAGGGACCATAATATTTTTCCAGACTATTATTTTTGAGTAACCTTACAGCATAAGTTAGGTCAAAAGTTATGATTGTATAATGTATTGCCTTAAGTTCTTATTTTTTCATAATAATAAGGAAAATGTGTAGTTTATAACACTCAGTATTTTGTGAAAATCTTTATTTTAACATCGCATCAAAAAGAAACGCGAGCAACAATGAAGATGTATAGATATGAAACATCAACGATGAACACTTGGAACTAATATATCAAATGTAAAGATCTATTAAACATTAAAACACGTCAGTATTGTGCAGGTTTAAAGAGAAAATGTAGTCTTGGTCATTTGAAACTCAGAATTAAAAATATTTATTACATTAATAAATGCTACTTATTTTCTAAATATAAGAATTTTTTTTACAGTTTTTACTGTTTTAAAGACTCCACTTCTCGTTCTTTTTACAGTGTTTACTATCCCATGCTTTTTATTGTACACATATATATTGTGTATGTATTTTTGCACACCATTAGTCTTGCATCGTCGTGTCTGATGGTTTAACAGCAGGACGTCCATACAGAAACATGTGGCCATCAGAGCTTCGCCGAGTGGCTTGTGTGCAGTTTTACACCTCACAAGATGAGGTGTCCGGGGCAGGAGGCTCTACAACAGGAGATTAAAACCACCCAGAACATCATTGGTACCCATCTACAGAGCATCAGTGGTATTGGTGACAAGAGGTGCCTGCGAAGAGCCCAAAAGATATTAAAAGACAAAAACCCACCCAGCCTGTTCACCCTGCTGCCGTCTGGCAAGACACACAAGTATCAGCTGCTGTAGCACCAGACTTCAGAGCAGCTTCCTCAGGCTGTCAGACTCCTAAATTCATCCTCCAGCCTCAATGTGTAGTTTTTTTGTGTCTATTTTTATTTTGCAGCAAAAATTTGGAGTGCAAGCTGAGTTTTATTTGAGCAGCCCTGTTGTTCAACGCCGGCAAATAAACCTTGCACCTCGCAGACTGAACAATTCTATTTATTGCCATTCCTCTGAACACCAATTGAGAGATATTGTCCACAGTTCTATGAGGAAGAACATGATAATGATTGTCTGGGCACTTAATCACTCACTCAGTCATTACTGGAACAAAGCACCTTTTCATCATAAGCATATCTGCTACACTTCAGTCGATCAAGACTGAGTGATGAATTAGTGTGTGACACTCGAGCTGGAGCTTAAAGAGGAACTAAACCCCAGGGTTTTGGCAGAAGTGGCCCCAGTTATGTATATTATTGGCTCATTTTCTATAACAAGTGTAGCATTACAATCACGGCACAGCTCAGGCCTGTTCTCTCTTTTCTGTAGACTTGAAATCCAGCCATTAGCATTACAAAATCTGGTGAATAACTGTTATTTAGTCATTATCTGGTAATGGGAATGTGCTTTCGGACACTATGACTCATTCAATTGTTCAGTTTCACTCCATTAATGGCCTGATTCATTGATGATGGTTGGTGACTAAAGCTGCCTCCATATATGTCACCTGGCTCCAGATCAGCCCACAAGCCATTAAATTGCAAGAGCTGTGCTTCAGTAGACGGCAGTCGCTATAAATTCAATATATTCCATTTATATGTTATATTTTATTGCAGCCATTGTAATGGGCCTCTTGGATATAAAGTAAGCGGACTCACTGAAGAGAGGTTTTCCAGTAACGACGAGCAGAGGTAAAAAAAAAAAGAGGAAAAAAGCTGCATTATCAAACATGCAAATTATAAAAAAACAAATCAATGAAAGACTTTAAATGTATGAACATTAATAAATATTGTATTTATGTTAAAGGTCACTTTGAATGATTTTAACTCGAGATAATGTAGACAAACAAAGATCTTCTATTCGGTGCAGTTCACCTTCATTTAGGGCGGTTTAGGTTGTATTTCGGGCCGTTCCAGGAGGACGGTGAAAACGATCAGAAGGCTCGACTGTCAAATGTGACACTATGATGGACGTGGTGCTGAGTGATCATGACGCCATCTGAACGTGTGGCTGGCGGTGATGCCGCGCTGACAGCAGTTTCCCTCGGCAGAACCACCTGCCTGCCAACAGCTGGCCTGTCACGTCTCTTTCCTCCTCCTGCGGTCAAACGGTGAAAGCTGCTTGATCGGAGAACATGGAGCTCAGCATATTGTAATCTGACAGGGTGTTTCTGCTAACGCGGCTTTACGTCCCTTTTTGCCTGATCAACATAATCAACTGTGGATTATCAACTGTGGTCGCTGACGGACGTTCATGATCATTTCCTTGTCTCGCTCTGAACTTCTTAACTTGCAGACTTTGATTCAGACTTAAAGTTATAATCCTAGATTATGTTTTTTCATCATTTCACACCCGGCCAGTTGTTGCTCCATAATGTTGGTTGTCGCAAAGAAATTCTGCTTTCAATTATAAGTATCTGAAATGAAATTTGTTGCTTTCGTTATGGAAGTTTCATTTTCATCATTTACTCATATTCACAACTCACAAATGTATATGCCTCTAAAAAAAAATTTAAACCCCTTACATCAGCAACACACATCTGAAGCAATACAATGATTGCTTTCACATAACTTTGTACTTAACAGTCAGACAGACATGGCAGGGGAATGAAGGATGAGGCTTAAATAGAAGCTCCCTCCCACACAAACCTTCAGCACAGATTTTGCCATACAGAGAAAGCTTGCTGCCGCTTTTAAATGTGTTTCTTTTCCTCTGCTTCGGTTTGGCACAAACGGAAGGATGATATCATTAATTTGGTGCATAGCATCATTTTCCATTTTCCATGGCAATATTATGTCAATACGCAGATGCCAATTATCAATCTTTTATATTAAATCAATTACACGTTTTTGTTTTCTCTGGTGTGGTCACGGCTAAAGATCGAGTGTCTTTCAGTCTGCAATTAAAATTATTATGTTGAAATGAACAGAGGGAAAACTTAACCTTATTAGATAAAACAGTTTTGACAAAACTATATAATTTGCAGTTGGAAAGGTAATAGATTGCAATATATGTTGCAAAACTCAGCATAAAAACGATACTAATGTGTTCATAGGGTTGAGACTTGGACTCTCCTGGACCCACATGGTTCTGGTTAAGGAGGAGTCACTCAACCACCGTGCTGAAGATGCTAGTTTGGTCCTTTTTAGCCCTTTAGAGCGCCTGCATGTTTGAAGAAAACTATTGATTTTTGGTGTCAGTGTCCCAATAACGTATCGGAAAGGAAGTAACACAATTTATTACCGTATCAATATTTTCATTTTCATCTATGGCTCCTTTTATAGTGACCAGTGTGTGAATGGGTGAATGCTCAAAGGTCTCTTTATGATTCGTAGTGTTTCGACTCCACTGCTAGTCGTTACTGTAGAACCTCAGTGAGTCCACGATTTGCCGTAAGTCGTTATTTATACAGTAGCGTCCCGCCATAATGGTGCACATAAAAATGGCCGCCACTGACCCCTCCTATTTTACTTTTGTGGTTCTCTCCTTTTCACCTCAGCTCGACTCCCCTCCATTAGCATATGCACAGATGACACACACACAAAGGCCCTTGCCCTGATGAAGAATCCTGGCTAGCTATGACTAATTACATTTTGTCAGGGCCCTATTATTACAGGGCTTCCAATTACACCCACAGAGTCTCCAGTGCGACCGCAGCTCCACCAGTCAATAAAGCCTTGATGATAATGATTGCTAATGCCCATTGTCCGCTCCAGCAGCAGAATAGCGCTGTGGGACAGACGTGCTTACCCCTCTGTGGTGCATCTCGGTGAGGACGGCCGCATTGTCAGTGGAAAGCATGATTACAAGTTATTATCGTGTTCTTGTGCCTTTTGTGCTCAGGTTTTTCTCAGGATGTAGGTTGGCTCCCTGCCAAGATCAGCATAGCGATGCTGGAACAAGTTTTGATCACCGTCTCCTCTGACTAGAGTCTAGTTTTGCCAGTCAAGAATACCGGTTGTAGATGGAGTTTAGAAAACTGGTTTTTGAGTGCCTTCTTTGGGTTCTCCCCCTCCAAGCACCCTTATAATGTGTTTACTTTTCAGCAAGAAATCGTTTCTATTTTCCCTGCTTGCTTGTGCTTCTGTGGATACCATTTAATTTACAATGGCATCACCTGGATGTGTTTTTAAGGTGAATGTGAAGGTAGCTGTTGGGGGGAATAAAGAATAAAGAAGGGGAAAAGCATTAGTGTGGTAGGCTGTGGTGGCTTTGTGTTCTGCTGTTTTTCTTTCTTTTTTTGATATCACATTCACCCTCTTGGTCTCCTGGCACCAAACTCAATTACTCACCTATTACTTTCATAACATCAGGTGAAAATGGTGAGGATTGACGGGTCTTTTCTTATGCCGACTCTATGCTCAAGGTCGGAAAAAGGCCTCTTTTCTCTAGTTAAAAATGGGTCTTTGTCAGGACAGCCTGATAATTTACCGTGAGATGAGTAATGCGTGTGTGGGAACCATTGAGAGATACTTTTTTTTTTTTTTAAGTACGTGAACCGTCGGTTATTGGATTTGGACCCAGACGTGCAACTTACTGTGGAGGCAGCTCGTTTGATCAGTCGGCCACATTGAAAATAGCCGCTGTCCTCATTTGAATCGTTCTGATGGCGACGTTCTGAAGCTCATCTAGGTTTTATAAATGGGCCAGCTCCTGTGCGAGACACACCAAGGACTTGGGTTTCTGATTGAGAAACCTCAGGGCCTTGAATGGAGTGTCGAGCTATCTCTTTTCATAAGTCGCTTAGAGCTTCTAATAGTGTTGGGAAATTAAATACATCATAATTCCCTTTCTAATATCTATTTGATGTTGCTGTATAAAAAAACATATTTTTTGCCCTAGTTTTGATACTCATTTTAGACTTAGTTTTATATACTAATTACAATAACTAATAATAGTTTATATAATTGGAACACTGTCACTTATGACAGTAACAAAAACGTTTCTAAGTGAAATAGCTCTAAATTCTAAAATAAACCTCCAGTGAGGAAGGTGGAGCACGGCGAGGAAAAGACCAGTTGCCTGTAGTCGCGGCGAGGATGGAGATGGCGAGCGAGCACTACCCGTGCCGCTAATCTTGTTATGTCACAGATTAGCGGCGTGCCGTGCAACGGGTGGAGAGGATGCCGTGGAGAAGGGGAGGGACGTTGACGTTCACCCAGTGGCCAGGAGGCTTACAGCTCCTGTAAAAGGACATCCCATTGGTCTGAGTGGGATTAGGAGCTTGTGAAACGGGCTGCGATTGGAGATGGTGTGATCGCATCTGGTTGGAACTAAAATGAGATTAGGAGGGAGGAAATGCTCGTCCCATTGGTGCTTGGATTGGAGAAGAGAAACACATTTGCATAGCAGCATTTTGATTGCATGCAACTTTGCATAGGCAATGAGCGCTACATCTATTTTAATAGATACAGTGTCGAACAGGAAAAAGCTTGAGGAAATGAAACCAGTGTAGTGATGCATCCCTCTAACTCACTATGTAAACACAAACACTTCTTCCTTCCCTTTCTTTTTCAGTCTGCACCCATCATTTGCACAGCTCCCTCTAGTTGATACATAGCAGCATTACAGGCCTAAATTAACTTAAATGGTCTTAGAAATACCATTATTTATAATGACTATTTCAGTGCTTTTTTAAGTTTGAAAAGTACTTTACAGGGAACAGAACATAGAAAGCAACAATGAAATAAACAACAAAGCCATTAAATAGATGCAGATCAAAACATCACATGGCAAATGTACCAGAAATTCAAAGACATCATTTATCAAACAAAATACACAGGATATGAACCATAAATACAAGGTGTATTTCTAACATTGAAGCTGTTTCCTGCATCTGATATTTTGACTTGATTAAAATCTTGATTATAGGATTCCTAAATATCAATTTATGTATTTTCTCCAAACTGAATGTGCATATTTGCAATAACACCATGCAGTGTGATAATGATATTTAAGGTGGAATCTCCCAGCCTTTATTAGTGCATCTTGTGCACAATTGAGCTCCACTTACACTTAATTTCAATCTCCATAGAAAAGCGTCTCCTGGCTGTGTGAAGCCCACTTATGATCCAGAATGGTGAATAACACAATGAGTTAAAAGGAGCTGTTTAAATATTCAACAGTCTTTTGGGTAACTTACTCTCCATTAATTTAACATCCTCGGAGCCTCATTTGAATAACACATCACCTGAATTGGAGATGACCCCATGGACGCCTCTTTAATGTCTGAGCTGCTCACTGTTTTGTACTCCATTATAAATCCTGTTTGTGTTATAATTGCCATAGTGTTAGATGATTTTTTGATGAATCAACCTGTCAACCTTTTCACTGAGTAACCTTGATGTTTTTTAAGGGTTTTTTAATCAAATGTGGTTAACCATTTGATTAAGTCTCAAGTATGTTCTTCTTTAGATTCATCTCTTGGCTGCTGTATCTGGTAGTGACTTGAACTTTACTGCACAATGTGTGGTTGTTATTATAGGGAATCTCTGGAGAGACGATTGAAGATTTTGAGGAATAAGCAGAGAGATGTGACAGATTTGTTGTCTTTTGTGTCCACAGATCACCAGAAGTTGGAGCGAGAGGCCAGGATCTGCCGCCTGCTCAAGCACCCCAACATCGGTAACTATACTCCCTTTTGTATTTACTGTATCTCTTTCTGTCCTCCTGTGGTGTCGTAAGGAGAGTTATGTTTAATGCATATCCATAGCTTTCAAAACACAAAGGTCAGCCCTGCCCAGGGATTCATAGATGTATAGAACAACCGTGAAATATTCATGCTTTGTGCTCGGTTCACATATATTCTTACTGAGTGCTTTTCACAACATGCTACATTTCCAAGGAAGCCGGAGTGAATCATCCCTGATCCTTTTCTTTTGCTTACACAATAGCATTTTGATCATCAAGCATATTTAAAATTGCACATTCTGCTCACACATGAGCACATGCACACCCATGTTGTATCACTTTGGGGGGCATTGCGATGTCGGTTAATTTTGTTCAAACATCCCAAATTTGACGAACAATATATGACTCCTTATTGGCTGATGAGATAGAGCTCCCTCTGGCACTCTTGACATTCCCGAAACTTCCCCATCTGGCCGTCTGGCCTCAGCCAGAAGCCGTCTGGCCTCCCATCGACGCCTCAAACATCTCGAGGAATGACTGAGTGCCGTCCACTGCTGGCATTTTATGGAGGATGATGCCTGACAGAGCAGAAGGTCGATACCGCCCCTGACTGGGACGCCAGTCTTTACAGCGTCCTCCCCTCCGCCTCCAGGTGCTGTCGGTTGGTGGCCGCCTGCCCGTCGTGTATGGCCGTGTCTTAATTGATCCTGCAGACACAAGCACAAACAAACAACTAACCCAAACCACGGTTCTCATTATAGCCTCTCCTCACGTAGTCTCTGTGTGCTCGGGGTCGGCCGCCTGCTGTGGAGAACAAAAGCTTGTCAATCACCCAGATCAGCTGCAACAATCAGCTGATGCATGTCCTGTGAGCCGCCTCCACACACCTCCCTCTCTCCTGCAGCCAGATGCTGCACCACGCCCACCTCCACAATAGATCTCTCACACGTCAATAAGGCAGAGGAGCTAATGGAGAAGTCGGAGAGTCTCTACGGGGGGATCTTTTCATCCATAATCTCATGCTCTGACTGCTTGTCTCAAACCGAAGAAGCTCCTTACTTCACATCTGTTTAGTCTCACTCATTCCCAGTACAATCAGACACTCACTGTTGGGTGGATCTGTAGATGCTGACGTAAGAGACCAAACACAAATCATTCGACTATTTTTGACCAAATATTCTGTTTTGTTTTGTCTCATCCTGAAAAATACAAGCATCCTACTAAGAATATTCCACTATTGTTCCTGTTGACACGCAGTCTGTTTCAAAGCCCCCAGGTGGTTTCTTGTCATCCCTAGTCTATGTATGTCGTGTTCCAGTAGCCCATTTATGCTCAAGGTGCCCTGGTTCCCCAACACCTCCACGGAATGACTCATATTTGAGGTTTCACTCAGATAGCAAATGGCAGATGGCATCAATCTCAAGGGTCATATCTAAGGGTCCACACTGGATTTCCTTGCCACACCCAACAGGGTATTAATTGGTCTTGACCAGTTTTCCCCAGAGGTGCAGCGTTTTTTTCAGCTGACAGCCGTGGTTGCATCTGGTTGCTATGATACAGAATATCCACAGAAGTAAAAATATCGGCACAAAGTAGAGTACTTGCCTTGGACGAAGGAGATGCTGAGAAAACATCTCCTGTGAGTGCGATCGATTGGTTCAAGAACTGAAAGCATGCAGAGGTCAGAGCAGAATAGATGCTCATTGGCTCCCAGTGGGCTACCAGGTGCTCGGGGGCGCCATGTGGGTAACTAGTGAGCCTTTCACATTTTTGACATTAGTGCCAGCTTGAATTTGGTGCTGCTCTTTGTGAACGGGTAGAGATACGATAGTTGTTAATCCACATATTTTATGATCGTGATTTGAAACTGAACCTGTTTATTTAACCTGGTCTGGTCTATGATGCTCCATATAAAAAGGATGATAAAGATCTATTCATGTCCACAGCTGGAGCCTGTTGGAGAGAATGAAAGTGAATATTGTTAATAATTAATATTTGTATCTGTGTATAAATCGGCTCTGATGCAGAAGGTGCAGTTTGACCAGTATCTATGTTTTGAAGGACTATTAACAGTCATTACATTTGGACTTTTGACTGACTGTGCAAACATTTAACAGCCTATCATGTCAACCAATATCTTATCTACATTCATGTGGATATTTAAATATGGTTTCATGGCAACTTCCGTCTACAAACAGGGAAGTTTGTATAAATCCTGAAAAAATGTTTAACCTCGGTAGAATAAAGATTTTACTTTAAAAGACATAACTGATATCCGAGTTAATACCTCAGTTTAATCAAAGACATACTGAAAAATAGGTGTTGTAAGTCGCTCCGGAAATGGACTTTTTTATGCTTGGAGTGGCTGCAGAGAGTCGGGTTAAGAGTAGCTCGTGGGTGAGGTGTCAGCAGGCTAAATTGTGAATCACTACAAACACAGAAGGTCCTTGAGCACGTAGCCATAAATAAGTCGTGGACAGACGGAGTTGCTCACTCCGCACACACCTGCAACCAATGTCAACCAATCCTTCCCCCTCCACATGTAAACTTTTGATCTTGTTGTTTATTTGTGCGCAGACAACATCCCCAGTCTGTATCCCTCAAGTGCGATTTGCAACATGATTATAGTTTTATTCGTACTGCCAGTGTGGCGGGTTGCCTGATGCGGCTGAGTAGCATTAAACATAACTGAATAACCTTTTTCTTCTATCGCTCACAGTGCGGCTCCACGACAGCATATCAGAGGAAGGATTCCACTATCTGGTGTTTGACTTGTAAGTGCAAGATTTTTTTATTTTTCACATTTATGCACATTTCAGACACTAACGGGAAACACTGCATGATTAAATGCGTGCCACATTCACACTCTGCCACAGCTGCCAATCAGATGCTGCTTATTTATGAATGCCTACATACCTGTAAGAGTGCTTTTTAGTCATCAGACTCGTTTACATCCTATATATCCCATTTGTTGATGAAGGAATCACTTCTTCGCTATTGTAACCATTATATTTCGGCTTCCTCTGTAACTGTAAAATCTCTCCCTCCTTCTCTTCACCCTCCATAACTTATCATCTCCTCCTGCCTCCTGTCTTTTGTCAGCCAAATGCAGGAAATGACAAATGCTTACCAAATGCTAATAATCTGAATAAGGGCAATAAACAAGAATAGCAGGTCTTCTTTTCTTGGCTAAAAGACAACTCGCTGTGAAAACTTTCCTGGAAGGATCACAAGGCAAACGAGCCATGAAAGGAGGAGGGAGTGAATAGATTATGTCTCAAAGGTTTTTTTAACTATATTTATTGGGGAAGTCAAAGCATCACAACAGATTGGGAGAACAAGCTGGATCAGATGAAACCAGAATACACTCCATGTTTGAGTCACTCAGCTGCTGAGCGGTTGCCAACAATGACACCAAAGTCATTAAATGCGTAATATGGAAATCCCGGAGGAATCATCAGAGCGGTGATGTTTTCCACAGGCCATGGAAACCCTCAAAATATCCTCCAAGTCATTCTCATGTTTTAAGTGAATTGACTGGCCTAAAAAAGTAACGAAATCCCAGAGTTTTGGCTGAAGTGCATCTAACCTGGGAATTCAAATAAATACCTCTACAAGGAGGAAAAAGTCCCAGATATTTAAACATTGAAATAAAACTGTTAACAGCATCATGTCCCATTTAACCTCCACAATATAAACAAGTAAGTGTTTGCACCTGATAAAAGAAAGAACTGTCTCAACTTAACGTGAGGTTATCTAATGTACATTAACTTGTCCTTTTGAGGCGTTATGCAAAGAGCTTGATTATATTCAAATCACCACTGCCCGCTCAGGAAATGCTCTCTGGCTTTTATCCATAACCTCATGGAAAGAAATGGAAACCTCTTCCAGCTGAATAAACAATGTCCACATACCGTATGACCATATCTGCTGAAATGTATTGCAGTGATTTCCCTGTCCGGGCACAACGTCCCTCTTTTGACCCAGTTGGTCTGTGAAAAAACAGAATCTCTTCTGGCCGGGATTTGTTAGTGTGCAATGTTATCAAGCCCTTTTATTTTCTCCTTCCTCTCCCGATGCAGAAATGAACATCTGTGATTTTACACGTCACTTAATTTTCCGTCCAACTTTCTCTTTCTCGTTGTGTCACTTCCTTCCTCTCACCTCCAGAGTTACCGGTGGCGAGTTGTTTGAGGACATTGTTGCCAGGGAGTACTACAGCGAAGCCGATGCCAGGTCAGTGTTTCCAGATTTACTGTGTAAATGTGATGTGAAACCCATTGAGTCTAGTTTGGCATCAAAGGCATATTAAAGCAGATACGCACCACAGACCAAAATCGTGCAAACCATGACATTGCATGTTACCAGCGTGTATGTGAATTTTTATCATACACATGAAAATACGACCCCTCCTTACTATGCAGTGCATACGTGTTTCCTGCTGTGCTGCCTTTAATATGTCTTTTATAGTCAAACCTGTCCTGCGTTTCTTGTTCCACCTTTCAATATGGATCTACTTTCCCCAATTTCACCCTGTGACTCCTAGAAATCCACTCAAAAAAAGAACCCTGTCCGATGGATTTTGTACAGCAAAGCAGCCTCACCCCAGAGCATTTCTATTAAAGGTTCATTTAAAATCAGGTTTAAATCATTTTGAAGATTTTTTTTCTTCTTCATTGAAGTTTCACATTCACTTGGCAGAGCAGTGGCAGGATTTTTCAGCAAGAGTCGTAACTTTTTTCATGCCTTCATGATTGTTTTTATCAAGGATCTGGATTCTGTTTTGTAGTGGATTTTATTGATTTGTAAATATATGTATATATATTTTTTAAATGACATCTGAAATGGAACCAAAGATGAAAAAAATAATGCATGAGTCCTTTGTATTTTTTTTATTTGTGTCTAATTTGATTGCTTAAAGAAACAGTTCAATAATGTGCTTTCTTTTCAAGAGTGACATAAGATCAATATCAAGCTGATATTTGTGTGTTAAAGGTATAATTAATTAATACGCAAAAATGTCATGAAAAACAATGTATACAAAAATAAAAATAATCTTTTTTTTTGCTGTGTCCGGGACTTCTGGACATCAGCAAAGAGCGTTTTCGTCCGACATAGAGGTGTAGCCTCCAGCCAATAAGCAGGGTGTTCAGCCCGTTCTCGTTCTCGGGTCAAACGACCACACTTCTCTCACTTACCAAGGCTCACAGAGAGAGCAGGCAGGCCACAGCCAGATGAAGTGTGCCTTGGGCTGCATTCATTAAAAATCCATCACCTTCCTTTGTGTGGAGGTGGGAATTAATTTGTTTGTGCAAATACGGCGTAACCCTCATAAAGCATTCAAAAAGTAACATTTTATTCTTGTTATTGACAGGTTGCCGGTCCCTATCCTCAGTCTCTCTCCAGCTTGCTTAAATGCTGCGTTTACAAACGGCAATCGACAATATACATATTTCTGAATTTTTCAAAATATTTTTTTTCATCCTGGAAAACAAAATATGACGCATGCTTAAATCACCTAGCCAACCAATACCAACAAATAATGCCATGCCATCCATCCATAAGTCAATCAGCAATTTTTAGTGGCACAGAGCTACAGAAGGTTGTTCCTTCAAGCCATCAAATTATATTCTTCCCAACATTACGTCCTGCCTGTCTATCCTGGCTCACTTGAAAATACGTCCTATAGATCCTCTGGAAATGCTGTTTCAGACTGTAAGTACTGATGTGGTTACCTTAGCTTAGCATAAAGACTGGAGGCAGAGGGAACCAGCTAGTCATATACCAACAGATGTACAACTCACAAATGAAGCTATCATTTTTGTACAGATTAACTAAAGGGTATACAATTTGTGGTTTTAGGGTGACAAAAGTGTTTAATTTCTTCGTCTTCTTCCAACAGCTGGGTGCGCTGCCTCAGAATCTCAGAATCATAATTGTCACTGTGAGGTTACCAGGTTTGGGACCTATACCAAAACAAAACTGCATCTGAAAAACCTGCATTACAGCTGGAGATGCTGCATAAATAAATTGTTAATAGTTTCAGCACCTAAATCGCCCTGCTGGTCGTATTCCCCTGCTTCCAGCCTTTATGCTAAACTAGGCTAACATGCATCCGACTCCAGCTCTACGTGACATTGACATCGATCCTCCCGTCTCACTCTTGAAAAGAAAGCAAAATATCGTATTTTACCAGAATGTTGAACTATTCCTTTAAAACGTTTTCCCTTGTCAATCAGGTGTTGTAATTTCACGTGTGTTCTGTCAGCCTGTTCCTTTTTGTTTCCTGACATTTACCTGTTCTTCCTCTCCTCTTTTGCTTCTGGCCTGGTGTCTCTCTCCTCCACAGTCACTGCATACAGCAGATTCTAGAAAGTGTAAATCATTGCCACATGAATGGCATAGTGCACAGGGACCTTAAGGTTAGTAAGTGACGACAGTAACGGCTAAAAGACAACGGCCTGCCCACCTGCGGCACCTTGCTCGCTCCTCCACTGCCTGATCAATCGACCAATTAACCTTTCACTGAGCGCCGCCTCCTCCCAAACCACACCCCCTCCTCGACCAGTCACCCTCACACACCGCCACTTGACAGGGGTGCTTTAATATCCCGACTGCTGCAGGGCATTGTGGGTAGGTTGACTGGAGAGGAGGTGGTAGGTCGTGTAGTGTCAGGGGGGGTGCCCGTAGATCCCCATCATGGCCTGCCCCTCCTGTATGCCAGGGCACAAAGTGCATGTAGCATCTGTCCAAAACAGCCACTGAGAGGCTGTCACCTGAGAGAGGGGAGGAGGAGGAGGAAGAATGATTGGTGACTTTAGATACCTGTGTATATAAACAGATGATACTTTGTACTCCTAATTATCCTTCTACCGCAGTTTTGGGTTTTATTATCCCAACCAAAAGCACCTCCGCTGTAACCAAGCAACATTACAGTATGTCAACGTAATGTAAATCAATTATTAGATCAATCAAACATTTCAAAGAGGCTGTGCCCCCGCCTACACACCACTTCTAAAATGGCATAAAAAGTAATGGAATAATGGATGATTAAACCTGGAACTTCACATTAATCTTCAAGTAAAAAATAATAATGAATACATTTCAAATGTACATGGGTTGCAGTAATATGATATACCCTATACTTGAGCCTATTACTTTATTTCTTTGATTGTTACTTCATATCTTCAACCATATATCGCATTAAACTGAGGTTAAAAAGACTTTTCTTCAGCCCCCCCATCATGCATTAGTAACACTTCAGGTGGAGAGCGGTACTGCAGCACGTGAGACAACAAGATGCTTCCAAAACACAAAATTTCAGTCATTTTCAGTTTGGTGCTTTGAAAGAACAAAACCTGCAAACTCTTGAACGCTGTTGACTAATTACTGAGAACCAGTAACAGGGACCCAGCACACCTTCCTCCAGCTCCTGTGTCTTCCTCCTCAGTCTCTCGGGCCCCAGCCTCCAGCCGGCCAGGAGCTAACACCACTTCTGTTTTGAGACTCGGGAAGAGAATTGGCCGTGTTGTCGCATCAATAGACAAAGTTACAACAGCAAACATGAGTTGGTGACCGTGTAAAGATCTTGAACATTAAGTGGTCCATTTTGCCCCTCGTCATGGCTGCTGGTGAGGGTCACTTTGCCACATCGCTAACATGGCCAACAGCTCGCCGAGTGTCAAAGCGAGCTCACAGCCACAGACAGTGAGTGGTGGCTTGTCACTAACCCATGACCCCCTGGTGTTTGCATGCAGTCATTGCATTCAGCAGATCCTAGAGGCTGTGCTCCACTGCCACCAGATGGGCGTGGTCCACCGCGACCTCAAGGTAAGTCGACGCTGTGTAGATCTTTTCCTAACACAACATGGCTTCTCCCGTCCTCCGTATGTCTCGTCTTCTCTTCCACCTCTACGCTGATGCAACTCTGCTCTTCAAAATCACATTACACCTTAACTTTCCCACTTCCCTTGGGCTGTGTCTGAAATCACTCACTACTCACTCTACTGTATGTGGACCTGAGTTTTCTACAGTGCTTTTCTACTCAGACTACTCAAAGGGCTTTACCACATGTCAACATTCACCCGTTGACACACATCCATACACTGATGGCACGGGTGATTTGGGGTTTGACATGCATTTCACTGAAGAGAAAAATGACAAATACATGAAAATATCTTTCTTATCTTTCACAATAAAAGCTCCAGACGTATTGAGCTGTACATAGACGTATCACTACACAGGGAGCAATGAATGAGTGAGTGCTTTTGGACACAACTTAAGAGACGTTGGCTTATATCTTCCAGAGTCATGTTTCCATAAATTATCAGCTTCTCACTTACACTAAGCAGACACTTGCCTCTGCATTATTTATAGAAAAGTGTAAATATGCAGTTGTCTGGTTACAAGACTAATAATAAAATAATGTCTTTAGAGTATTATTTATAGAGTAGGAAATATGATAGGTTTGTTGAGCATCGTTGTTTCGATGTTTAGTGTTTTTAAGTAATCAATCAATCTGGAAATGCATTAATGCACAAAAGAAGGTGAATAAAGCATCTTATAGCCAAAAGCCACTGAAAACAGTTTTGCTACAGGCAGTTATCTTGCTAAATTTCTGAATTTATGTTCTCGCTAAATGCAACTTCCTCTGTTTCCAGTGGCAGGTTTGGGCATTTTGAGAGATACATACCTCCATGAAGGTATATAACCTTCCAGTAATAAGAGTCAGTTGATGTACTTTAACAGCATCTTGTTACTGGGTCATGAAAGTGTTTATTTAAAGATATACATGGAATATGGCCTCATGGTTCACTTACTATGGCTATTTGGATGCCCTTAAGTGAGGTCAAATGTCTCATTATGGTGAAATGCTATCGAACCATTTGTCAACATGGCCTCCGTCTCTCATGTTGCTTTTTCTCTCTATGGTTTGCTCCCTGAAGCTCTGATTTGCTACTCAAATGAAGCAGGTGTGTCTGTGGTTTGCTTGATACGCAGCGATAATGAGCTCCGTTTTTGCATTCGTCGACTGCGTCCTCTGATTGGCCGTTGCCAGGCAGCTGCCACGGCTCGGTGCAGAAACACAAAGGCAAAACAAATACGACCAACACAAATCATTGAGGTGCGGAGCAGAGGCACCGGGGAAAACACAGTTTGCCAAATAGTGTGTGTATTCATGGGATTTCGTTTCTGAAGATAAGGGTTTTGAGGAGTCTTAAACACACAAACACCAAAATCCGCCGAGGAGAGTAATGCATAGCTGCTTTAAAAGAGTTCTTGTGAAGCTGATGAGTGCATTCTGTCAAATGCTATAAAT
Source organism: Chelidonichthys spinosus (assembly GCA_029853015.1). Lineage (NCBI taxonomy): Eukaryota > Metazoa > Chordata > Actinopteri > Perciformes > Triglidae > Chelidonichthys > Chelidonichthys spinosus. The sequence goes on along the minus strand of CM056843.1, from coordinate 6,827,050 downwards.
TCTGCAGTAATAAACATGGAAAATCAACACATAGATAAAAGCTAAACGTACGAGCTACCAGCTGCAGCATCTGCCGTCATATATCCACCAGAGTGGAAAATTGTCTTCAGCTCATGAATAACACAAAAGCAGCAGGAGAACATATAAACTCCAGGTGTTGTGCTTGTTGTGGCCAGTGGTAAACTCACTTCTTTCTAACTCCACACCCTCAGATTTATTTTTGTTTTCTAACTTTTAAAACTCTTCAGCTGTGGGGCTTGAAGATACATGATTAGACGTTCCATGACCTCTAACACTCTTTGAATGGGAAATCGGTATTAAGGACAATTTGGCTGCAAAGACTGATCAGGATGGACATGGAGAACTCAATGGGAACCAAAACAAGCATCCCAGTTGAATTCCTTAAGTGGCCGTCTTTTTTTTTATTCAAAAATGTTGCTATAATTGCAAGAAAATCCCAGTAATGCGCACTTGAATTTGTCAGCTAATCTGAGATATTAAAACCTCAGGAAGAAGTTGTTTGTGTGCAACATTTTGGCCAAAAGTGCAGTGTATGACTTCCATCATTAATCTTTCAGACTGAAGCAGAAGCCCAGCGTGGTTTAGGCGGCCAGTAATTCTATTTACATGACTTGCATATTACACAGAATCCAATTACAGCCGTTACACACCAGCAGCAAGGAGGGAGCCTGAATCCTGATCAATCCGATATGGAAAACCCAGTCGTTGTGTTTGTGTGACGGCAAATATTGTCGAGGGGAATACACAGAGCAATATGCTGATACGAGGGCTTCAGTAACAGCCTTTTTTTTCAATTATTCCCAATAAGGACCCAGCATATTAAACAAATAGCCAAACTGGTTCATAAAAGCTTAGGGCTTGATGTTAGTCTATCATACAACAGAGGTTAGTGTTGTGATATATGGTTGTCATAGAAACATTTTTAATAGAGCTGAGAGCGGCTGCTTTTCTGCCAGAAAAAGACATTATAACGTGGGTTTGTCAGTGATCTTGGAAGCAGTGACTCATCAGCAGGTGTTGACACCTTTCATCCATATGGAACATTCTGTGTGATTTAAAAAAATAAATAAAAAGCTGATTATTTGATTTTGATAGTTGTGTACTACATCTAGAGCTGTGACTCACATAGCAAAGGACAAAATTAATTGGGCAACCGCAGTTGCCCGAAATAACTGCACTCTACACAATGATGTCACTACAGCAAAATCAGTAGAGAAGCAAGGCAAGAAACAAATAAATACTCGCCATATCACAATAAGATCATATCGTGATAATATCACATCGTGGGGTCTCTGGTGATTCCTATTTGAAATATGAACATTGACCGATGAATTCAATTGTTTTCATCTGATGCTTTCTAGAATTGAAGCATCAAGTACTATAAAAAAGTTGCTACGATGGATTCTGCTCCTCTGCTGTTTTCTATAGAGCTAATCTCTTTGTGTGTTTGCTCGTCTCGCTCTCTGTTTAGACACAACTGACAAATATGTTGAGTAAATTTGCAATGTTTTTGAAGTGTATCCATGTGGGAGGGGAATCGGAGGAATTAAAACATGGGGAGAGCAGCAGGAAGAGAGGGGAGGAAAAGTGTGGCATGCATATATATTATCATTTATCAGAATTTGATCATTTAGATGGTTTGTATTTGATTATCAGTGTTTCTTTGTAGTCGTGACTTTGGTTGTGTCCGAAATCGCTGTCGTTGTGGATGTGGAGGCAATAAGTGTATTCTAAGGAAAAATAATTTGATTTAAAAGTACTTTGTGGCCGTTTATTTTCATGGATTTGTCTCGATGAAGCTGCTCTCCCTTAGTCTGTTGGACGATTGTCCTTCGGCGCAATGCATGATGGGATATAGTGCTCGGTTAATGACCATCGGTTGTACACTGCTTTTCAAGATGTGGGATACTTTGAGTCCACTATGTAAGGTATCCTAATACTCTCAAGAAAATCTAAACCAGTTTATTTTCATTTCACAATGATATCACTGTGTGTGTGCTGAACGGTACTGAACGTTTTTTTGTATGTCTCTTTACTCCAAGCCAGAGAATTTACTCCTAGCCAGCAAGTTGAAGGGGGCAGCAGTGAAGCTGGCAGATTTTGGTCTGGCTATCGAGGTGCAGGGAGAGCAGCAGGCATGGTTCGGTGAGTACACACCACCTTCTGGATGACGTTTTCATGAATGCTTTTAGTTTTTTCACTCTTTTTATTGCATTTATGCCATAAATAGTCACGTTTGAGGTAATCTGCATAACTCTTTTTCTTCATGCGAGAGAGGGGGCGTAAACATTTCCCCCACTGGTTTTTCATTATGGGGTTACAGGGTTAATGAACTCCAAACAGGCTGTTGGTTGAGGAAACCAACTTTTTGTGAAGATGTCATCAGCATGCTTCGTATTCATGCAGTAGTCGTACCGTTTTCTTACACGAATGGAAAACACCACGCCTGTACACATATTTTTCATAAATATCCAATAACCAAAAACATAATAATCATTCTGTTTCCTCTCAGGGATTTTGCTGATGCACGAATCCAATTTCTGACTAATCTAAATGTTTAATTATCTCTCAGATGACAATGTAGCATTTGTGCACTTTTTTTTCTTCAGAAAGTTCTTTCTGAGCCGATTTGTAGAAAACAGAACAATGGAGGTTTTTGTCCTAGTTTTAGTTTGATTCAAACAATAATCCAATGAACATCTTCAACTATGCCACTTTCCAGTCAAAGCCGTGTGCAGCTATCTAAAGGCACTAGGTGTGCCACTGCTCTCGGCTCTTTCAGCTGGATACATTTCAGGCCTATTTCTGCTCCGTGTTCCCTGTAGAACAGAGACATAATTGGTGTATTCCCCCGTCCCAAGCCTCCATCTGGAACCAGTTCACTTTGTGTTCTGATGATGAGGCGCAGGACTTGTTCTACAGGGTTAGTTTTTTTTTTTAAGTAGGTTACTGGTTACGAGCCAAACTACACACCCACAAAAGTTCTCCTTGGGGCTTGTTAACCTCGGCTCATAAACTTGACTTTACGGGATCCGTAGCCACCGTGACATGTTTTGTTTTTAGGAGAGGGTCCGAACAAGCTTTTGATTGACTTCAACGTACAGCAGGCGCTGGATTCGGTGTCAGGCCCAACAAGTTAGAAATGTGTGGCGTTGTCAGAGCTCTTCTTAAAATAGAGGGGTCGTTCTGTGTGGTGTGTTCCAGGTTTTGCCGGTACACCAGGATACCTGTCTCCAGAGGTGCTGAGGAAAGATCCCTACGGCAAGCCGGTGGACATGTGGGCCTGTGGTGAGACTCTGAGCTAACTGTTGATTTGTTTTTAATTAGGGGGTTGAGGAGCAGCCAATCAGAGGCCTTCCCTGGAGATTATCAAAGGGACTGCTTCAAAAGAAAGCACTTCACAAAATCATGTTTTATGCTTTGTTGTTTGAAGATGAGATAAAACTTTATTCACCCCGAGGGAAATTGTGTTGTAGAAGTCGCAGTCGGCATGGGGAGATATGAAAATTTCATGTTACACTTAGCCTGCCTAAAATAAATGTGATTCATGGTGTTGTCCTGATAATCATCAAAATATGCCTCAAACTCAGAACGCACTGGAATGACTTTACCTCACATTATGTTGAGAAACGCATTTTATTGCACAGATGGAACACATCCTGGAGGACAGATAAAAATAATATTAAGTAAACTATAAAAAACAACAACATTGTGTTCTTAATGATGATTCCTGAAGGGCTCTATTTTTCACTTCTGTACCATGATAGCGAGCTAGACAGAAATTCACCACAATACACTCATTGTTTCATATCACGATCCACAATAAAATCCTGTTTCCTTGTGGGAAGAGTGTTAAATATCAACAAGGGGTAACCTTACAGTAAAATTATTAAACCACTGTTAAAAAAACTGCAACTGCATCTAGAAAACAATATCGGTTTTCATCGATGGTTTCCTATTGTATTTTATGTCTTTGTCATTGTGGATCTGTTGTGGAAGCAACATTTAGATATGATTTAAATTTGATTTGATAAACGGTGCATACTGAAACACAGAGCGCTCCAACCTGCAACCCTGCATTAATCACTGCAGACGCTCATTGACACACACTGAACACACACTCCATATAACACACCTGTGCTGACTCACAGAAACAATAGGCGGTGTTGTGTTTGTGGTCTCATCGTCACATGGAGGCCCTTTCATGTTTTCCTGGCAACCGGCTAGTCAATCAAAATCCTCCTTCTCTTACAAGCGCTTACTGTTACTGTTACCACGCTTTTCTTTATTTAGATGTCATAAGTGTGTGTGTGTGTGTGTGTGTGTGTGTGTGTGTGTGTGTGTGTGTGTGTGTGTGTGTGTGTGTGTGTGTGTGTGTGTGTGTGTGTGTGTGTGTGTGTGTGTGTGTGTGTGTGTGTGTGTGTGTGTGTGTGTGTGTGTGTGTCTAGGCGTGATCCTCTACATCCTCCTGGTGGGATACCCTCCATTCTGGGACGAGGACCAGCACAGGCTCTACCAGCAGATTAAAGCTGGAGCTTATGATGTGAGTCACATGTTGACACTCTCAATTTCACTTAACTTTATTGACATGAATGTCTGAGCAGTGTTGACAAAGCATACATACAATTTATATAATTGAGGTGGACTCTTTCTTCCTGAAGTATCTCTCTTAAACTCCGTCATCCTCTAAGTTGCCTTAATTAAATTATATTATTACGTACAAAGAAAAGGTTTTGGATGCTCTGAAGTTGAAATGATTGTAATGGAGGTTCATAGCGTTGAAACTGAAAGCCTTTAAAGAAATCATGGTAAAAACTCTAAAATACATAGACAATGGTACATGTTAGGATATAGCTTTATTACTACTGGCTTATTATTTTGTGATACTTCTGTGAATTTTGAAAATGGAAACATTTCAAGGGAATTAATATGGAAGCAAATATGAAACATAATTGACTTTAAAAGCCATTGAATAACATGAGTTAACATGAGTTTATGGGAATAAAAGGGAAATAACAGGAATACAATTTAAATGTGGGCGTTAGGCCATATACTATACCTCTATTTATCATACACACCTTATATCATAAACGGACATAATCCATTAATCTGCCAAATAAATTATTTTTTCCAAACACTTGCAATGTGACATGTGAGTAAGTTAGCACACATAGTGTACAAGAGTTTCTGTGTTGTCATTTCTGGAACAGTTCCCTTCCCCTGAGTGGGACACGGTGACTCCGGAGGCCAAAGACCTGATCAACAAGATGCTGACCATCAATCCAGCCAAGAGGGTCACGGCCACAGACGCACTCAAACACCCCTGGATCTGCGTAGGCGTCTCGCACACACTCGCACTCTCGGTCATCTCCAAACGCAGTGAAGGCAGAACAGAACATTTCTCCCTCTGTGTTCACAGCAACGCTCCACCGTGGCGTCCATGATGCACAGACAGGAGACCGTGGAGTGCCTGAAGAAATTCAACGCCAGAAGGAAACTCAAGGCAAGTGATAATGGGAGCTGCTGTGTGAGATGATGTTGATGCTGCATTCAACTCTGATGTGAAAGTTAACAGATCTTTTTCTCAGAAACACTTGTCTAAAAAAATAATACTGACTAATAATCATTCACCTTTGTGTGCGTCTCCCTAGGGTGCTATCCTGACTACTATGCTGGCTACTCGCAACTTCTCAGGTAGGGCTGAACTGATGAAGATTGATGGCCTTCTAGTTGTGCCTGATACTGGTCCCTAACAAGATCTGCTACATGCAGTCTTTCTAGGCCCCGATGGCAGGTTTTACCTGGACATGTGTCTTTATTTTGTATTTAGGGATTCTTTTAAACGCTGCCCTTCTAAATGCAGCTGGCTGCCCTTTGAGACCAATAAGCTTCTTCAGTTGTTCAGACTGACTGAGCAGACGGATCAATGCCGCCCCATCTTCACGTCCCGTTTTAAAGGGCAAAGTAGTCAAACCGAGTCGAACATTATTGGTATTTCTCTTTATGACAAATGACGGTTAAGACGGCTACATTTGTATTCTTCACATTCGTTTTATATTTGTACACGTTAAGCTGTCGGTTGGCCACATTATGACTTGTTTTTCTTCCCTCCCCTTCTTGTGTGGTAACTCGTGTGTAAGGTAAGAGTTCGTCTTCACAATGACGTTTGGTAGTGAGGCATGCACGTCCACTTAAGCACAAGTATACTGACAGTGCATCCATCGGTGGCCATGTTGGAGGAAAAAATGCATTTTATATTTCAAAATTACAATTGTATAAAAAGTATACACATAGGGGCTTTTAGGAAGGTACAGTCTGGACAGTGAATGTCCCTACAGTTTCATTGGTAACATTATATTCAACATCTCCCTGTTTAAAGCCTCTGTGCTTAGTTGATGCTATTTTTGGTGAGTAGGAGTTTGATTAATCAAAAATGACATTTAAACCGATGATGATTAAGCTAGTTTTGAGTCTTGGCTATGGCTAAACACAAAAACCCACCTGATGAGATAAATTAGTATGCGCTGTACTGATATTACAGTCAGTATATTATTTTTTTTTTCTTAAAATGTTCCTCCAATGTGGCTGCTAATAGATATTTCATGTCAATGCAAATAACTCTTGCCGATAAACACCCGCCTATTTTAGAGTTTGTACGTCACCTCATGCTTCTTGCCACCACCAATCATCTGTTTGTCTCACATTGTCTTTGCATGAAACCCCAAAGACGCATCATTTCAGCTTACTCCTCGCTTACTCCATGCTGCGTTCACAATGATTGCATACAAGGTCAATGCAAAGATGCAACACGATTAAGGCGATTTATGCAACATTTGCAGCTACAATGTTAGCATAGCCTAGCAACCATCGATCCAAACTCCATTCAGAAAACAGGCATTTTAAAAGTTGTTTGCTTGTCGTCTTGCTGACAGACCTCACAAAGCATGACTTCAGACTTTTCACAAACCGGCATCATTATGTAATTACTTCAGCATCCCTTTTATCTGTTTATTGCAGTTAATCAAAGCTAAATCTTTTATTTTGGGTTCAGTCTTGCTAGATACAGTAAATACAGCTTGGTGAAATCCACAGAGCACCACTGGATGCTGTGATGAACCCAGACTGGGTTTGGTTTCCTGGCGTATTTCCACATGTAAAAGCAGCACTGGTGGTTATTTCAGCCATGATTGATGAAACGTTGTTGGTGAATAAACACAAATGATCGTGCAAATAAACTTGCATTAATAACGTGCATGACGAAAATTCTAAAAGTCTTTCTGTAGCATGTTTGAGCTAAAACAAGTGTGCAGAGGATGAGAAAGAGAAGCTGAACAGGTCAGAGGCCTGGACTCTGCTGCTTTGAATGCCCAGCGCCGCTCACATCCTCCTACTGTCTCCTCAGATGGATCTAATTGCGACCGATGTTCACGCATTGTTTTCTGTTTTCCCAACAGTAGCCAAGAGCCTGCTGAACAAAAAAACGGATGGCGTCAAAGTAAGTTCAGCTTCCCCGTCGCTCTTCACACTTCTCTGTTTTTTTATTGCTTGCACTGAAATGCATCACGCTGCATCCCAGCAGGTTGTTCTTTGAACAGTGTTTGCAGTCAGTGAGCTCAAGCGGCACTTCAATGCTGCTCTGGTTTAAAAATAGGAGCTCAAGTTGGATCAGTGAATTTGTCTGGCCGAGGTTCCCAATAATTATCCCTCTCTCTCTTGTCAGTCTGTGTAGAGAGGAGGAGGAGGAACATCTGTTGTCTGCGCTGAGGAAACCATAGGAAACTAATAACGGATGATTACATTATGATTCCAGGGAGAGAGGGAGGAAGAGAGAGACTCTGCTTCTAAATCTGTAACTCAATTTCACCCTTGTTTAAGATGTTGATGAGCCAGACTCTTCCCCATCACAATCAGCCCTCAAGCTTTTTTCCTTTCATGCCTGATTCAGACTGCAAGTGATTGTGTCGGTACGACGGTCACTTTGTCAGAGTAGGTGATTATAGAGTCATAGAGTCACTTTGCCGTGACATGAGACACTAAACGTCTGGTCCCCGGCCAATCACAGCTGATCGTCTTTCACCACGTGTGTGATGTCATCCCTACTCACCGAGGTCCGTCTACTATTTCTCTCCAGCTTTGTTATTTCTTCACTCTGTCGTGATAGTCCCTCGAGGAAACAACCACGAGGCAGGGCTGTTTTTGCCGTAGTAACCTCAATGTTTCCTCCGTTAAACCTTCCTTCACATTTTCAAGTTCCAGCTCACATTACACGTTAGATGTTTGTAGACGCAAAAAAATGAATTCAAGTTTCCGTTTTACACTGAAGAAGAGCTGAGCTGCCTTGTTCATTCACCGTAAAACACACTTCATTCAAAGTGGACAGAAACAAAATAAAACTCAGTAAAAGAAAAAAAAAAAAAAGAGGACGTTTTTGGTGTTCCGACAATCAGCAGCTAACTGCACCCGATGTTGATGTTGAACCAAGTCAGCGATAAATGGCTAAAAGGCTTTGATGGACAATTCCTAATCATTCCATTTGACATTTGCAACCCTGAGAATCCCGCTGCCTCATCTTGAAGTCCTTATGTCAAAGGTCGTTTCCCTTTTAATCAAGCGCACCTGATTAATGCGTTTCTTTTGTTGTTGATGAGCTCCTGTTGCTGGATGTCCTTTTATTTGACTTTTAATCAATATAATTACTTGTTCTCATGCTAGTTACGCACATCCCTTTTAAATCCAAAACACAGTTTTCCATCTCACCAACTCTTAAAGGTAAAGCTTGCCACCGTTTACGTGGTTGTCCCGTCAGTGTTGATGGTAAATGTAGAGCATTGAAGCTAGAGTTCTTCGGGGGCTGATGGCCAATCATCTGTGTATCGATATAAGAAGGGCTGATCTGATACATAGTGTCACTTTGCACATGTGTGTCGTTGTGTGTGTGTAGCACAGGTTAATTGTTTCTCTTGTTGTGTTGTGGCTGCTCAATGCAGAAAAGGAAGACTGATGGTACCGAACCTTTGAGGGTAGGCCTGAACCTGCTAGCCAGCTGCTGAGCCAGACAGAAACCTGCAGTAGTTAGTTAGTTAGTTAGTTAGTTAGTTAGTTAGCAGTAGAAAACCCCTTGTATTTAAATTCCCCCACAAAGCTACTAAAGACTGAGAAGGCACTGAATGTTGATATGGAGGGAAGTATAGCTCTTCTTCCAGGTTACTTCCTTGAAAGTTCTTGATGTTTTCCTGGTATTCTCTTGGGCTTTTGTGAACCAGTTCAACCCAAAGCCTGAAGCTGGACTATCTCATGCTGGATGCGTCTCACATGTTTGAGATACGCAGTGATGGACACTTAAACGCAACATTCCCTCCACAGCAGCAGCTTGAAGAGCGATTGTTTCGAACACTAAGTTCTGTCACTTCTGCCCTGTCCCGTCTGTCTACCTGTCTGTCCACTCTGTCACTCCAGATCAACAACAAGGCTAATGTGGTCACCAGTCCCAAAGAGCCTGTCCCCACTCCGTCTCTGGTACACTGTCTCCCTGCCTCGCTGCTTGCATGCTTGCATGCCCGTCTCTGTCTAGCGATCCAACTGTCCAGACTTTCTTCCCCGTTCACACAGCTACTTTATCATTTTATTGTCCATGGTGATGTATTTTGGTATTTTTCCCATAAAGCTTAAAACCACAGATGTCTTAAGTGGTTGTGTAACATGAGCTGCCCACATGCACTTCTGGATTACTTTATTGCACTGCCACATTGCTGTACATGGGCTCCATTTTCCTTTGTTGTTGATGACGGCTGTAATGGCAACACTGGGGCCATTGCATGTCGGTTGTGGCCAATGTACTGTTGCCACAGGTTTCAAGCAGTTGTTGTCAACCAAACTGGGGACAAACACTGGTTTGCTTTTGGGTCGGTTCGTGTCGTTGGGCGAGCCACTTTCACCTTGAGGATTTCTTGCCACTGTAAATAAACACTGTTTTCCTAAAAAGCTCTTGATTGAATCAGGTCACCGTTGCTAATGCTAACTAAAATAGGAAAAGAGTAGAATGCTGTAGTTGCTATGGTGACAATATACATCAGTGGGGCCACAAAGTGTTAACGCAGCTCGCCAGGATGAGAGCGGGCAGAGCAGTGGGGGAGTGAGGTGGAGGGACCGTGAGACCCAGATCTGCTGCTCTTCACCAACCTGCTGCCCGTCTCATTATCTGGAACCACTGTAGCAGTAAAGCATGGCAGAACTAACTAGCCATCTGTCCACTAGCATGGTAGCTACTTTGCCTCTTCCACTACTTTTAATGTTGCACTCATCTGACGATATCGCCCTTATTATACTCCCATAGTATAGTGGAATAGTGGTTTCTCTCCTTGACATTACAAACGTTCCATTCTGAAAGTTACTGTCGGGGACAAGATTGACATCAATTATATTGAGGTTGGTTTGATCTGTATTGAAATGTAAATGTAAAAACAGCACTTTGTGGTTTCCAGGGGAGGTACAGGATTGAGTGTTATTAGCAAAGAATAATTCAATGTAAAAAAAACCTGTCAAACAGACAAACTGCTGATGATACTAAAAAGTCAACGTGTGACACACCTAACACTGTCCATACAAACGATCCTTCCACTTCATTTTGATGTGTAAGAAAAAAAGAGGCCTAGTCCTGAGGTGACTAGGGACCATGTGGTTTTTCAGAAAACATGATCACTGTAACAGAGTTCACCTGCAGATAGTCCAGCCTTCTCCTTCAGGGATTTAAGTGGAAGCTCATTCCCATCAGGGTCAGCTGGGACGCGGTAACATAACAGTAATAGCATGTCCGTTATGTGTGAGTAGGAAATCCACCCTGACCGTCTAGTTCTGTCCTCTCCAGTGCTGAGGATTTCTTTCATCTCTTTATGGTAATACAGATATATATACTATGTGTGTGTGTATTAAGTTGTGTGAAATGTCCTTTTGCATATTCAACATTCAGTCTTTTCATGGGATATTTTAGCTGTAGCACAAGAAGTTTGTATCTGACGGCTGTTTACCAGGAAGGCACATAGAAGTGTTAGCTGAACATTTCCAGACTTGATCATCTGTGTTGAAAGATATACTTGATGTTCAGGGAATTGTCATCATTTTCATCTCCATGAATTCCCACGTGTTTATGGAATAGGAGTAGAACGGATATTAAACTCTTGACTATCACAAAAGAAAATGTTGTTGCAGCTCACCAAGAACGGACGTAGCTCTGGAGAGTGACCCGCTACAACTGTCACAATACCAACAGTACACGTAAAAATGACCGCTGATCTGACCGCGCTGCTGCATTGATTTGAATGGGAATGTCCGTTCTACTCCTATATTATTTCTATGATTTATAGTAGTGATTCTGTTTTAGTCCCCAAGTAGCAATTTTCCCGACTTCCTTCACAATTTCCTTTCCTCCTTTCCTTTCTTGCAAAAATGCTTTCTGTCCAAACGTTCTTCCTAACACTCTTTCGTTCTGCACCAACCTCTCTTCCTACTGTTGGTCCTCTCAAATCAGGAGCCTCAAACCACTGTTATCCACAACCCAGCTGATGGAAACAAGGTATACAGCTGATCGGATGCTAGTCTGAAGCCAACTTTTAGAGTAGAGCCTTCATGTTGCTTCTGATGATGATGTCTGTGTGCCGTCGGATGACTCGGTAAAACAAGGGGCAGCTGTGTTTCTGTCAAATGTTGCATGGTGTTATCAACTGTTGCATGCCATTCTTTGACTTATTATGTTTTTCCATGTAAGTGAACAGTTTAGCTTATTATTCTGGCTATCAATGTGTTCGTTATCATGTAAGATTTGAACATAACGCGTTTGTGTCATCCTACATGCCAGTGTTGAAAGCGTTGTGAGAGCATGTTCTATCGTTGTCATTGCGTGATGAAGGGATTATGCATGCTGTTGAAACAATGTGAAGGCCGTGCAACACCACTGGTACCAAGGTTGTGAATATTTAACAGAGGAGCCTGGAGTCCGCCATGTCAGTACAGACGTATGTTATCATTACCAGCTGACAGCTGACGTGCATGCTTGTATCGTTTGCTTTGTGCGGTGACATGACGGTGTCGTAGCTCATCGTGTCAACAGTATGTGATCATCTGCATAGAGTGTTGTGTATCATACAAAGAGTTTAATTACAGAGTTTTGAGTTCATCACTTATACCAATGCAATAATCTGCTTTCTTGTGTTTGTGTGTTCGAGCACAAGCATGACAAGTAACGTGTCGTCCAATGCAGTTTCATATGAAGGATAATTTAATTTAGTTTTGGCCGTCGTTCCTACTGCTAACAGTAAGATGATACTCGCTTGTTAATTGCTGGTAAAATGTTCTCTCAAAAGAAATGAAGAAACAAAAGTGGTCAAGCAATCGGACACTTATTATTACCCAAAACTGTCCTTTCTGAACATCATCACAGATTACAGACTCATGGACCCCAATTTTTAACAGCCAAATGAAATGATCAAACTAAAAATAATAATGGCTGCATGTAGCTCAGTATTGGCTAATTAATATCACGGTCAGATTTTTTTCACTGTCAAATGATTGCTATCAGCTTCCTGTACGAATCAGGCTGAGCCGTGGGAAATTATTTTGTGTATTCATTTTCACCAACCTGTTTTTTTTTTTTTTTGTTTGTTTTTTCAAAATGATTTTTTTTCTTATACAGATTCTTTAGTGATACTAAATTGTTAAATGATTGTGCTACAGCAGTCAGGTATTCTGTATACTGGATATATTTTTAATTTGAAAACACAATATAAAGAATCCATTGGAATACACTAATACTACAATATAATACCTAAATATACCAAACTACTACTACATATGACGACTACATTATATGAATACCGGGATGATTTCATGCTTCTAAAAGGTCTTTCACAACGTTTCTAACGTCATCAGACTTCATTGGAGTAACGTCGCCAAGTTCACGTCCCAGATCACAACAACTCATTTCTGTCACTGAAATGCCAAAACTCAGATCTACATGGTTAATAAACCTGAATTATCCTTTGATATCTACTTACAGTTACTCGGTTACCTCGGCCGTGTTCTCACCCCGTCTCCCCGGTGACAGTGAGGTTGTGTTTATGAACGCTGATCTCGGTATAACTTCTTCTGCTCACATGTGTCGTGTTTGTCGTTGACAGGAGTCCAGCGAGAGTGCCAACACGACCATTGAGGATGAAGATGTGAGAGGTAGGAAGCATTCAAAGTCTTTCCTCCAAACCTAAGTGCTGGTTTTGAAGTTCATGCCTCCGCTCTTTCCCCTCTTTGGATGGCGTCTCTTAAAAATGACTTGCACACAAAACTAAACTCCATTTTAATTACATTTTGAGGGAAACGGATTTTGTCGTGCATTATGTTTGCTTTTAGTCTCACAAATTAGTTTTCCAATGTACTAAGTCAGCTAAGGGAGGAGGTCTGGGTGGTGGACGGGTGCAAAAATTATGATCCTGTCTCGCCAAGTAGTTTTGTCAGGTTTGTGTGTTTAAAATTACTTCACAATACTTTTCCCTGTAAATGGGACAGAGAGTGCAATGTAATTTTGTAGGAGACAGAGTTGCATGCTGTTACTAAGTTTGGACTGCACCCTGTTACTGGTGGTGACTGTTGTAGGGATGGGACGATATAGGATTTTATTACGGATTGTGATTCAAAATAAATACTCGCAATAAGTTGATGGTGGTGAATTTCCATTATCGGGATAGTCGTAATGTAGTCATGAGTGACTTGAAAAAGCTGTAATTTGTTGTTATGGTAGACAGGTGAGCCCATTTAATTTTTTATTTTTGCATGGAGACCTTATTTGCTGATCATCATATTTAAGTTTATTTGATTGTTTTTCACTTTTCACTGACTTTGTTTCTTACGGTTGAAATGGATTCCAGTATTCGTGCCATTTTAAGAGTTTAAAGCATGTTTTGATTAACGAGAGAATATCTAAGTGAATCACAATATTTTTTTTCATCCAGGATAATCGTGACATGAAATTTTCATATCGTCCCATGCCTAGTTTATTGCATGGATTTGTTGCATGCTGTATTTTGTATTGTTTCTCAGTTTCATCATGTTTTATTTCTCATTGACCATAGTGCTTCATTTTGGTTGTCGTGGCCCTTAAACCCTGGCAGGTTGGTCTGTTAGTGGGAGAATGAGCTGTTTACATCCTGTTTGTAGTAATTTGGTTGAACGCAGCCAACACACATGAACTGATACTTTGTTAATTAGTGCTGTAACCGTTGTGTATTCCTGTCACGATGACCGAGGTGAGCACAAAAAGCGTATTGGCGTGCGAGTCAGTCACACGATGGCTAGCACAAATGAAGGTCATATAACAAAGAGACGAGGAAGGACCTTTGTGCTCGAGTTCAGTGAAGTGGACATTTCAGGTATTTGTTCTGTTTGTCCAAAGAGTGGAATTGATTTGTGATTGTCTCCATTGTCTGACTGCTCACTACAGAAGTGACCTTTGCTGGACATCCGCAGATAAACGGATAAACGAGATTTGAATCTCTTCCCATTTTTAACATTTGGTTGAAGTGATTCTTTTTCATGTGAGTGTTTTCTGATTGTGTTAATCCTCACATTCAAATCTTTCCCTGCAGTATGTTTGCGCCAGCATCTCCCATACTACAGAACAGGACAATGGCCATTGTTATTCATGGGTGATTGAATTGCTCTACAATGTTCTACTTACGATGGTGTTCAGTATCATGTCGCAATCAGAGCGTCTGCCTACAAAGAGGCTTAGATATCTTGATGAAATGAGCAGATTGACATTCAGCAATAAGCACCGTTTTTGGAGAAGCTGTCCATTGCACCGATGGTAGCTATCTCCCATTTCATGATTGCGGCTCATTTGGACCGATGTGGATGGTGGATGGTTGGTGGCTTCCTATTGCAGCACTAAAAGCATTAAGAGGCCACTCAGTTTTTTGTTTGGTGGCTTGGTTTAAAGGTGAGACAGTAACCTCCTTGAGAGGTGTTTTTGTCGGGGCGATTAATATAATTTATCGCCTTTCAATGGACTCATACCTTGTTTATGGAGATATTGATCTTTCAATAGAAGAGCAAACACACAAATAACAAAAATGTCTCAGAAATTCAGAGACGCAATGCCACGCCCCTTCCAGTGTCCTCCAGCCTGATATCTTTTAATCTGATTACATATTCACATCCCTGAACATTTTCTCTTACAGCTGGTGGGAGAATTAAGGGCCTTTGAACAAACTGTCATTTCCTGCATGCTCTTCATTTATTCTTCATTTCATGTTTTCATTTTTCTCCAATGGATGTTTCCTATCATTCACCTACATTTCCTTCCATCTATTGTCTTCCTCTGATCCACCTGTTTCATCTCAGCACACTCTCCCTCCTCTAGTCCCCAAATCTATCACCTCAAGCACTTAGACCACTGCACCTCTCACAGGCCTTCCTCGTCTTCGTCTTCCTCCTCCTCCTCCTCCTCTTTCTTCTCTTCCTCCTCCTCCTGCTGGTACTCTCCTAGCGTTTGGCCCAGTGGTGAGGAGTGCTGCCAGTACATCCTTCGGGCACTGGTGGCTGCCTACCTGCTCCTCTTCTTCACATCTTCCCTTCTGGTCTTTTTCTCTGACCATCCCACCACATGCCACTGTGGCCCCCATCACACCCCCACGCAGGGGCCCGGCCCCCAGCCCAGGGTGGTCCTGCCCCGCCTAAGCCCCACCGACTCCCAATGTAAGTCCATTTCCCAGTGCATGGGGAGACACTGAAGGCTTTCGCTCCTGTTCACATCACTGAAAGTATTCACGAGTGTAGCGAGATGGAGAATTCTCTAATATTAGAAAATACATGAGGAAAGTTTCTGATAGTGGGGCGACAACATACAACATTTTGTTTTTCAAAATTATGTTTTTAACAAAAATGTTGTTGTTGTTGAGCCCATTGATGTCTTGACCTGTCTTTTGAATTTCATTCAATCACCCAATAAAGCAATGGTCATTGCAGACACGCCTGTCAGACATCTGAACTCTACTGAGTTCACCTTTCTAGTTAACAAAGTGTATTTTAGCCATAATGACAATTAATCAAACACATCAAAACTTAATAAAACTTTCATTCTGAACTACCTGTATTACTCATAATATGCAAGCATTCAATTCTTAATAGCGTGTTATTTAAGCCAGTTAAGTTCTGACGATTCATGCGTGGAGGACTTCCTCATACCAGAGGTGTTGCTCAGGATATTTTCTATTTGTAAGTGGAGCCAGATAAGCAGGGATAATGTTTGGACAGTGTGACCAGCAGCTTCAAGGTATGTTAGATCAGTTAGTCATGGTGTCGCCTGTCAGTGGGATCGGGAGGTTTCTGACGATCAGTCAACACATCGGTTAACATTAATACTGCACTTCCACAGGAATGCATAGGAACCTTTTACTATCTATTGATAACTCTGTCTAATTGCTAACACTGTCGACAACAGATATCCATCACGTAATACGTTGTCTGCTACAGCTAGAGGGCGTTTGAGACGTGGTGATGTCCCCCTTTGGTTCATCGACTACAGTTTGGAAGCCTTGAGTTTGTTCTGTAAATTTTAGGATTTTCAGAACCGTTTTGGCTTAATAATATCATGTACTGCAATTTGTATTACATCAAGTTCATAATTAATTTCTTCTAAATTATACAGCATCAAAGGGACATGACAGGCTATAATATCATGGAAACTCCAGACTCATAGAAAAGGTCACCTTAACTCTGCTCCTGACTTTAGTATATATTCCTCATATTCCATTTTTAAATTGTCCGCTGCTCTGAAAACAGTCAGTTTGCCTTTTATTAAAAATAATATTCAATATATTATCAAAAAAATCTAAACCAAACCACACCTGATCCACTGTCTCAGTTCGTAGCGGCTGTCTCATAGCACCCCCTATAGGTCAAAGGCCGTCACAACACCCTAACATCTTTTCAGAGTATTTGAGATTTATAACTTGCTAACTTTTTCTTTTTTTTGTGTTACCCTGTAAAATCAGACATTGTGTGACCCCATCACCCTTAGTTTGAGAATTTTTTTTAAGTTTTTGATTTAAATATTTAAAGATTTATTTAGAAAAATAAGTGGTTCTAACAGAGGCCTTATGAAATAAGTAAAATTCTATAATGAATCAGCCTTCCTGCTGGAGTTGTGACAGAGTCTCGTGTATTTCGTCCTTTTAGTTCATTATTGCTCGTGGTGATCATGTCTTTCTTTACATTTTCTGTGCTTCACTTGAGGAAAACATGGGTAGACTAGAGTGTGTGGGCTGTTTTAATCAAGACAACAAAGGGTGACTAGAAGTCAAGGAATCGTATTGAACCGTACGATCTGATTTAGCCTAACTTAGGGCAAAGTACGATCTCTTCCTGGATTGGTGGTTCAAAGAGTTTACTCACAGTGGTCTGTTTGCTCCAGATGTGGGCTCTTTTTGATACCAAACAAAGTAATACAAATGATTGAACATTGTTAAAGGAGCTGTGTTTAACATTGAGAACATGAAGCTACTGTAATTTAGATAGAATATATAGTGGAGTAATGTCTACCTGAGCAGAGAATAGTCACTCTCCCTCTGTGTGCGTTGTGATCAGAGCTTCTCTGCTGTGTTGATGCCACACATGCCTTTAGTTCATGTTCATGCATGCAATGCAATGAGAGTGGTTAGCTGCATATACGTAGCCTTAGTATCATTCTGGTCCTCATAGACACAAACAATGTGTGTCTTAAATAGGATTCAGACGGTATCTGGTATTCTATAGACATTAATTATTTTTTTGTGTGACGCATCGTCCTCCTGCTGTTTCAGTAAATGGTCCTGGACTTTGCTGCTTTCGTCTCTACAGTCCTGCTACTGCTGAAGACCCTTTATCTGCTTAGTTTCGTTGTATTTATCACCATCTGCTCCATGTGTTTGTGTTCCTACCCATTAGAGGACATGTGTGCCAACCTTCCGTCTTTCTGTCCATGCTCTAATAAGACATCCCAGAGGAAAAGACTATTCATTATACAGCTGACAGAAGCTCACAGGGCATTATTTCCACTCCACAGATACTCCACAGAGTCTAAGCTCATCATACTGCTACTAGTACTCATACTTCACACTCTTAAATACCATCACAAACCTGTTTTATCCGCTTTATAAAAACGGCATTAATCCAGGCTGGAATGCAGAATAACTAGAGGCAGGAGAAGTGAAGCAGTCTGACAGAAATGAGAACTATTTACTAGTTATACCACAGAATAATCAACCCAGGCTGTGAAAAGTGCAATCTGTTGTTTTCGTGTGCAGGGACACAACATCGTTCGTGCCGCTCAGCATGAAAACGATGCCAACGGAAAGTTAGTTGGGATCCTTTTTCACGGCGGACACGCACATCCAGTATGCAACAACCAGAGCTAGAGACGTCGCATTAAACAGTAATACAGTTGGAGAGGTGGATCAGTAGTCTGGTTTTCACCATACTAAGGTCAATCTTTTAAGATTGAACATTAGTCTGGGGAAGCTGCGCTTTGTTTCTACTGCTCAAGAGGCGGGATCAATGGGCATCGTTCAAATGACTCCGTACGCAATTGGATAGTCCTACAACCAATCAGAGCAGGCCAATAGCGTGCCAGGAGAGAATGGCCGTTTCTGATTGGAGCCAAAGATTCTGGCAAGAGGCGGGATCAATGGGCATCGTTCAAATGACTCTGTACGCAATTGGATAGTCCTACAACCAATCAGAGCAGGCCAATAGCGTGCCAGGAGAGAATGGCCGTTTCTGATTGGAGCCAAAGATTCTGGCAATGTAACAGCGAAAGTAAGCCTGAGGGTGTCCAGCCTAAACTGCCGAGCGAAATCCAAATTTCCCGGAAGTTCAGGCAGGGTTCACCCAGCCTAGTGGATCAGCCCAACAACAGGACTTTCCAAACGTTTCCAAAAGTCTTGTCATGAAGTATGGTTGTTTACTGGATTAAATCCAAAGTGTCAGAAACAAGTAAAGGACTATTTTCAGCTGTAGCGTTGGTAGATCATCTGCATGGCCTCTTCACGTCAAGACGCACCTGACGTGTGTGGATGTGGTAATCATGTGAATCAGTTTGCCAAAACAACTGTGCAACGTGAAGGTCCTTTTTGGCCCCACGAGGCCCCGTGAGCAAACCTGTGTAAACCTAGTCAGTGTTGCATTTCTATTTGCAAAGTAAAGTCCACACCGTTATGTCAGGCTGGGAGAGCAGCCAATCAGGGGAGGGTATTCTGGTTGTATGTTTTAAGCCCGTCTGACGCTGCAGCTGGCAGTTTTTAGTCTGGAACCAAAAAGCAACGTTGACGAGGGAGAATGTCATGCAAGGGAATCCGTGCACAGACTGTGAGTGTGCAGTTCTCTGGGAACGACAGTGGATTTCCAGCTGTTGAAGGTAACGGTGGATTTGCAGCGTCGGTGTGTGATTAATTTCTTGACTTTGACTTCATCTCCACGGTGTAAATGTCCTGGGTCTACTTTTAGCAGGCCACAACAACAGCACTTATTCTTTCCATTCATTGTTTCCTAGCTCACCTACTTAGCATGAAAGGTAATTTTGATGTTGTTGTGTGTCGACTAATTTCTATGTGACGGTGTGTCTGTGTCAACCTCAGTCCCTGGATGTTGTGAATGTGGATCCATGTTGTCCTTGTGGTCCACATCGGTCCATTAATAACATTAATTCGTGCTTCTTTTGATATTGATGAGGGATTGCGTGCCTCCTCTAATCGAACATGTCTTTGTCTCTGTCTCTCAGCTCGTAAGCAGGAGATCATCAAAGTCACTGAGCAGCTGATTGAGGCCATCAACAACGGGGACTTTGAAGCCTACACGTTAGTTGAACGTTTATACTTTTACATCTCAAAT
Organism: Chelidonichthys spinosus; assembly: GCA_029853015.1. Taxonomy (NCBI): domain Eukaryota; kingdom Metazoa; phylum Chordata; class Actinopteri; order Perciformes; family Triglidae; genus Chelidonichthys; species Chelidonichthys spinosus. The sequence continues at coordinate 6,807,121 of CM056843.1, read as the reverse complement.
ATCTGATGGATTTTTACCTGTTAAACCAAATCTTTTCACCCTTGCCGTTTCAGTAAGATATGCGATCCTGGTCTCACGTCCTTCGAGCCGGAGGCCTTGGGCAACTTGGTTGAGGGCACCGACTTCCACCGCTTCTACTTTGAAAACGGTAAACAGTTAGTGATGCGTCGGCGCTATCGGGAACGCAAACTTTTCACAGGGCGAGATTTTATGCAAAGAGGCGAATGAGACGAATGTGAAAAATAATATTAAAAAACCCCACAAACGATCCAGTTGTCAAAGTAATGCGAGGCGAAACATTTGCTTGGTGTGAACGTGTTTTCCATGATAGTTTTAGCACAAATTTAAAGAAATTGTGTCTTGTTTCGCTTTTATTTGTCCACCTCTTGAAGGTATCTGAGATTTCTGCATGACATTTCATTATCAGTGCTCACATAGTTGACAAATGGCAAAGTAATGCAATCTACTCACTAAGATACTAATAGTAAGTAACCCTCCTTAAATATTCCTCTATAGGGTTTGGCGTCAAAATGGGTCAGAAACCTACTTGCCTCAAGTCATTTTTAATTGCCCTGATATAAATTGTTTTATTGATTAGCGGTTATCAAATAACAACAAGTTAATTGTCATGTCTTTATTTAAGTAAATTAATCTGGAGTTTCCACCACATCCTCTAATGCCACCCAGCTAAACTGTTTCCATGGTAACTGATTGGCTGATCCGTACTGCATATGTGCAACTCAACAGAGAAGACAAAGACGTCTCACTGGCTGAGCTACTTCCATCATCAGCTCTGCACACGAAACATGTTTAATTATTTTATTTTTTTTACCATTTGCCCAATCGGCCATTGAGTTGCTCGATTGACAAAACCCATTGCAAGAGTTTGACAGTGTGTGTGTCTTCCCTCCCATCCTCCAGCTCTGTCCAAGGGGAAGCAGCCCATCCACACCATCCTGCTGAACCCCCACGTCCACCTGATCGGGGACGAGGCCGCCTGCATCGCCTACATCCGCCTCACCCAGTACATCGACGGCACCGGCATGCCTCGCACCATGCAGTCAGAGGAGACGCGCATTTGGCACCGCCGCGACAGCAAGTGGCAGAACATCCACTTCCACCGCTCCGGCTCGCCCACCGTGCCCACCAAGTAAGAGACCGCAGAGTGGCAAACACCAGGAGATCAGACAAGGTTCCCTTTTAGCTGTTGTCTCTACTGTTTCCTCTAAATATCACAATATAAAAGGTTTTCTGAGACATCCATCCATCTGTTAAGTGTTTACGTCTCCATTCTGAGCTGCAGCAACAGCTGATAGATACATGGTTTGTTTACATGACGTAGCATAACGCCCGCTGTTAGGACACGGTGTGTCTCTCTCTGACAGACTGTCGTTGAATTATTAGTTACATTCCATTTTCAAAGGATATTTTCTTAGAACTGTTGAAATCCTTAGCCTTTTTGATGAAGTTACCTAGAACACTCAGAGCAGGACCGTTTTATTTCTCACTGGAACAAATTGCCTTTTGAATTTTAAATTATATTATAAGATATATATATATATACAACAATTATAAAAAAATAAAAATAAAAAAAAAAACACATTGGGCATAAAATAAGATATTCCAGTTCCTAAAAAGGAATATGAATCAGAAGAAAAATAAATGAATCCACATGTGATTTGTGTTTCAGTTGAGAGAACCAACGCCTGACAACAGACCCCGCCTACCAAGTATCCATCAGATCCCTCAGCCAATCCCTGCCCTTGATAGCTAGAGCTCCGCCCACTCAGTGTGCTGTTTACATATTGTCGCTGCTGGACTGATGAATCATTGTACATGTTGGGGGGGTAAAACAAAACAAGGAAAAAACGTCAAGTCTTGACTATCATTTTGTAGTGAGAGTGTTTTTCATTCTGGGAGTTTTTTAAATGACTATGTTTTAACTAGAAGGAGCCAGTCGTCCCAGGTGATTAACTTGTAATGCGCTGGTGAAATAAGTGAAACTTCCAGTCATCATGTAGTGACAGTTTTTCATTTGAATATTGCACATATTGAGGACTCGTGAGCTGTTTCGTGATGTTTGTTTTTTTTTCGCCTTTTGGCACAACGACCAATATATCACATATCTGCTTTTTACTTCTTTATTTGGAAATTCTGTTAAAAGTCAGGCACAAGCTTGCTTTTGTTTTGGTGCCGTATTAGTTTTGGTAATTGACGTTAATCGCTCTCTCTTTGCTTAAATTTTACCAATCTGTTTTCAAATATGTTTACTATGAATTTTAACTACGTGTTTAAAAGGGAAAAATCAATGGAAACGTGTGTTTTACTTTACTACTCCGTCATCACAGGGCAGCGTGTGAGAAGAGTCTCTTATGATAGAATGTGTAGACTATGGACATGCATTTAATTCATTTTAATGGTTCTGGGACTCCAGTCAAATCATATTTTCATACAGTAAGGAAATTAATTATGTGAATTTTATCAGCTATTTTGTTGTGTTTACGCTAGATATTGTGATGTTGGCACCTGTCCCTCCACTTGCCATTATGAATGCTTTCCTTTAAGGCCTTCCAACCTCGACCGAGTCCCACCTCTATTCTTTGTCCGACTGGTTACGGCACCATGTTTTACACTGGACAAGACTGAAGTAGAACTGCGATGTTGGTGATGACAGAAAAGCCACATTCAGCTGAAACCTGCGGGGAATTACATTTTTACTCATAGTTACTAAGCAGTAAATCATCTTTCTAGTTCTTGTTACATTACTCTATTTAGTGTCACTGGTAAATGAAAGGGTTCACATATATTTACATCTTAAGGTTAATATTTTAAAAACACTTCATGATTTAGCACGTTGTGAAATGGAGTCCACTGATGATTACGTTTGTGTTCAGGATATTGAGAATATTTTTCTGTTTGCACTCTTTTGTTTAATCACATGTCCCTCACACACGCCACACTTTGTAAGATGCTTTAAAATTCCTGATGGGACACTGGTATCAATGGTAATATAACAATGATGGGACAAGCCTGGTGTATGTTTTACTAATATCAAATAAAAAGTGTCAAATATGCCAAATGACTTGGTTTATGCTTGTTTTATTTTGTCTTCTTTTCTTGAAGAATATTGTATAAAGATATGTCTTCATGTCCTATGACTTTTTTGTTTAAAATTATTTATTTTTATCATACCGCAATGGATAGTGCTATCCATTGTACTTGTAGTGTCAACAAATTTGAGCAGCAATTCATATGTTGTGGGTTCGAGTCCCACTCGACTCGTATGATTGCACATTAAAGCTCTGCTCTACGATCTGAAAGATAATTTTTCTGATCCAGTCCTCGCTCACTCTCCTGCTCATGTTTCATCCCGACCCACTTACGCGTTGGAAACTATGATCGGACAAGACGCTTGTTGCCCTGAGCAGTTAAGGTGTGGAGCAGCCGGGCTCTCAAGTGTTTAACTGAGTTCAGAGTGAGATTTTGGCTGGGGGTGGCGACAGATCGCCGAGCAGTTTGGGATCGGGGACGTACTGCAGTCGGGGTGAGGGAGAAATCCAACCGGCATCCGCTGCATTTACACCGATAATGTGTCATCGTTCATATCCGTAATAAACACTATTACTGCTTTGTACATGTTGTGGAAGTCCCGGACACACCGGGAAACTAAACAACGTCCTGTCTGAGTTCATACCCGGAGGGGGATGTTCCCATTCATTGCGGCAAGTTTCAAGAGACGGCGCCACCGCCCGCAAGCTCTCGAAAATCTTTTAAACTGACCAATGATTTTTTTTAGGACTTTTTCATAACTTTTCGACAGCCTATAGTATGACTTAAAAAAAAAAAAAAAAATATATATATATATATATATATATATATATGACTAAGGCTTTTTATGGCTGTTTTGGACTCACTACACTCAAACTTTGATTGACACGCATTTACAACCAAATGTTATGACTTTTAAATCATTTAAACAACATTTTATGAATTTTGTTGATTATTCACTTTTTTTTCGACATGCTATAGTGTGACTCTTTTTTTCCCAAAATAATTAGACAATTTTTATTGCTGTTTTGGACTCACTACACTCTTGATTGACACACGATATACAAGCATATGTTATGACTTTTACACCGTTTTTAAAACATTTCATGAATTTTGTAGATTTTTCACTTTTTTTTCGTCATGACTTTTTTTTTTCCCAAAAAAAATTTGACCATGGCTTTTTATGCCTGTTTTGGACTCCCTACACTCAGACTTGGCGTGACAAGCGATACGAGCGATTTTTATGACTGTTTGATATTTTTTAATAATTTTTCATGAATTTCTTTTGACAGACTTTTTTGTGAATTTTCGACATGCTATAGTAGGACTTGTTTTTTTTTTGCATATATGTGTACATTGGTATATGGCATGCACTCTAACCACTACAACCTGCAAGCAATGCCTTTTTATGACTTATTTGGACTCATTACACTCAGACTTTGATTGACACGCGATATACAAGCATATGACCATGGCTTTTTATGCCTGTTTTGGACTCCCTACACTCAGACTTGGCGTGACAAGCGATACGAGCGATTTTTATGACTGTTTAATATTTTTAAATCATTTTTCATGAATTTCTTTTGACAGACTTTTTTGTGAATTTTCGACATGCTATCGTAGGACTTGTTTTTTTTTTTTTAAAAATCACTAAGGCTTTTAAATGAGATTTTCTCTTGGCATAGACACCTATTTATTTAGCAGTGCACAGAGAGGAATGGGAGATGAAGTAAAGGACCTCCAGCCGGGATTCGAACCAGTGTCGTCTGCATATATGTGTACATGAGTTAATGGCATGCACTCTAACCACTACACCACCTGCAAGCCATGGCTGTTCCTTTTTATGACTTATTTGAACTCATTACACTCAGACTTTGATTGACACGCGATATACAAGCATATGTTATGACTTTTACAACATTTTATGAATTTTGTCGATTTTTCACTTTTTTTTCGTCATGCTATAGTTTGACTTTTTTTCCCCCCAGAAAATTTGACCATGGCTTTTTATTCCTGTTTTGGACTCCCTACACTCAGACTTGGCGTGACAAGCGATACGAGCGATTTTAATGACTGTTTAATATTTTTTAATCATTTTTCATGAATTTCTTTTGACAGACTTTTTTGTGAATTTTCTACATGCTATCGTAGGACTTTTTTTTTTGTTTGAAAAAAAATCACTAAGGCTTTTAAATGAGATTTTCTCTTGGCATAGACACCTATTTATTTAGCAGTGCACAGAGAGGAACGGGAGATGCAGTAAAGGACCTCCAGCCGGGATTCGAACCAGTGTCGTCTGCATATATGTGTACATGGGTATATGGTATACACTCTAACCACTACACCACCTGCAAGCCATGGCTGTTCCTTTTTATGACTTATTTGAACTCATTACACTCAGACTTTGATTGACACGCGATATACAAGCATATGTTATGACTTTTACACCGTTTTTACAACATTTTATGAATTTTGTCGATTTTTCACTTTTTTTTCGTCATGCTATAGTATGACTTTTTTTCCCCCCAGAAAATTTAACCATGGCTTTTTATGCCTGTTTTGGACTTCCTACACTCAGACTTGGCGTGACAAGCGATACGAGCGATTTTAATGACTGTTTAATATTTTTTAATCATTTTTCATGAATTTCTTTTGACAGACTTTTTTGTGAATTTTCGACATGCTATCGTAGGACATTTTTTTTTTTGGAAAAAAAATCACTAAGACTTTTAAATTAGATTTTCTCTTGGCATAGACACCTATTTATTTAGCAGTGCACAGAGAGGAACGGGAGATGCAGTAAAGGACCTCCAGCCGGGATTCGCACCAGTGTCGTCTGCATATATGTGTACATGGGTATATGGCATGCACTCTAACCACTACACCACCTGCAAGCAATGCCTTCTTATGACTTATTTGGAATGATTACACTCAGACTTTGATTGACACGCGATATACAAGCATATGTTATGACTTTACACCGTTTTTACAACATTTTATGAATTTTGTCGATTTTTCACTTTTTTTTCGACATGCTATAGTATGACTTTTTTTTCCCCGAAAAATTTGACCATGGCTTTTTATGCCTGTTTTGGACTCATTTTACTCAGACTTGGCGCGACAAGCGATACGAGCGATTTTTATGAACTTTTTATGAATTTTGGCGATTTTTCACTCTTTTATTCGACATGCTATGGTATGACCTTTTTTCTTCCCCCAAAAATATTGGACCATGGCTTTTTATGACTGTTTTGAACTCACTACACTCAGACTTTGATTGACACGCGATATACAAGCATATGTTATGACTTTTACACCGTTTTTACAACATTTTATGAATTTTGTCGATTTTTCACTTTTTTTTCGTCATGCTATAGTATGACTTTTTTTCCCCCCAGAAAATTTAACCATGGCTTTTTATGCCTGTTTTGGACTTCCTACACTCAGACTTGGCGTGACAAGCGATACGAGCGATTTTAATGACTGTTTAATATTTTTTAATCATTTTCATGAATTTCTTTTGACAGACTTTTTTGTGAATTTTCGACATGCTATCGTAGGACTTTTTTTTTTTTTGGAAAAAAAATCACTAAGACTTTTAAATTAGATTTTCTCTTGGCATAGACACCTATTTATTTAGCAGTGCACAGAGAGGAACGGGAGATGCAGTAAAGGACCTCCAGCCGGGATTCGCACCAGTGTCGTCTGCATATATGTGTACATGGGTATATGGCATGCACTCTAACCACTACACCACCTGCAAGCAATGCCTTCTTATGACTTATTTGGAATGATTACACTCAGACTTTGATTGACACGCGATATACAAGCATATGTTATGACTTTACACCGTTTTTACAACATTTTATGAATTTTGTCGATTTTTCACTTTTTTTCGACATGCTATAGTATGACTTTTTTTTCCCCGAAAAATTTGACCATGGCTTTTTATGCCTGTTTTGGACTCACTTTACTCAGACTTGGCGCGACAAGCGATACGAGCGATTTTTATGAACTTTTTATGAATTTTGGCGATTTTTCACTCTTTTTTTCGACATGCTATAGTATGACCTTTTTTCTTCCCCCCAAAAATTGGACCATGGCTTTTTATGACTGTTTTGGACTCACTACACTCAGACTTTGATTGACACGCGATATACAAGCATATGTTATGACTTTTACACCGTTTTTACAACATTTTATGAATTTTGTCGATTTTTCACTTTTTTTTCGTCATGCTATAGTATGACTTTTTTTTCCCCCCAGAAAATTTGACCATGGCTTTTTATTCCTGTTTTGGACTCCCTACACTCAGACTTGGCGTGACAAGCGATACGAGCGATTTTAATGACTGTTTAATATTTTTTAATCATTTTTCATGAATTTCTTTTGACAGACTTTTTTGTGAATTTTCGACATGCTATCGTAGGACTTTTTTTTTTGAAAAAAAATCACTAAGGCTTTTAAATGAGATTTTCTCTTGGCATAGACACCTATTTATTTAGCAGTGCACAGAGAGGAACGGGAGATGCAGTAAAGGACCTCCAGCCGGGATTCGAACCAGTGTCGTCTGCATATATGTGTACATGGGTATATGGTATGCACTCTAACCACTACACCACCTGCAAGCCATGGCTGTTCCTTTTCATGACTTATTTGAACTCATTACACTCAGACTTTGATTGACACGCGATATACAAGCATATGTTATGACTTTTACACCGTTTTTACAACATTTTATGAATTTTGTCGATTTTTCACTTTTTTTTCGTCATGCTATAGTATGACTTTTTTTTCCCCCCAGAAAATTGAACCATGGCTTTTTATGCCTGTTTTGGACTCCCTACACTCAGACTTGGTGTGACAAGCGATACGAGCGATTTTTATGACTGTTTAATATTTTTTAATCATTTTTCATGAATTTCTTTTGACAGAGTTTTTTGTAAATTTTCGACATGCTATAGTAGGACTTTTTTTTTTTTGGAAAAAAAATCACTAAGGCTTTTGATTGAGATTTTCTCTTGGCATAGACACCTATTTATTTAGCAGTGCACAGAGAGGAAACATGGGAGAGAGGGGAACGGGAGATGCAGTAAAGGACCTCCAGCCGGGATTCGAACCAGTGTCGTCTGCATATATGTGTACATTGGTATATGGCATGCACTCTAACCACTACAATACCTGCAAGCAATGCCTTTTTATCACTTATTTGGACTCATTACACTCAGATTTTGATTGACATGCGATATACAAGCATATGTTATGACTTTTACACCGTTTTTACAACATTTTATGAATTTTGTCGATTCTTCACTTTTTTTTCAACATGCTATAGTATGACTTTTTTTTTCACCCAAAAAATTGGACCATGGCTTTTTATGACTTATTTGGACTCATTACACTCAGACTTTGATTGACACGCGATATACAAGCATAGGTTGAATTTTATGATATGAATTTTGTCGATTTTTCATTTTCTTTTCTCTCGAAAAAAATATGACTAAGGCTTTTTATGGCTCTTTTGGACTCACTACACTCAGAGTTGGCTTGACAAGTGATACAAGCGATTTTTATGACTTTTTAATACTTTTTATCAATTTATTTTGACAGACTTTTTCATAAATTTTCAACATGCTATAGACTTTTTTTTTTCTCGAAAAATATGACACGTGACAGTTGTCATCATGGCTCCATGGCGCAATGGATAGCACAAGGGCTTCTAGTGTCAAAGAACTTGAGCAGTTATTCAACTGTTGTGCGATTGAATCCCACTGGAGTTCTATGGTTGTACATTATCCCTTGGCGGAGTAATGATGAGCTCATTTTATCTCTCATTCCCATTTTTGCTAATTTTTTACTCTGACTTTTTTAGTAGAGTATTAGTATAGTTATCAACTAAATATTTTACCACAAATAAAAGTAGTCCCAAGCGAATGAACTGGCCTTTAAAAACAGAACAAAACTCGTCTCTTTCTTGCCCCTCAAATAATGTCTCAGCAACGGCATTCAAGCACTCCTTCACAATTGTCCCATCACTAAAGGTTTTTTTTATGTTGCCTCAAAATCCACAATACCTTTAGCGAACATTCGTTTGCACGTTGCTGGGCTGTAAATGAATGCGTGATGAGTTGGGTAGATCTGTCATACTGGCCTTGCAGTTCGGTTATTTTGCGTGCCCTCAGCTTGGACTTCAGTAGATAACTTTGCTCAAAATATCTGTGCTTTGCTCGTAGTAGCGCTTCACATTCCCACTTTTGATGAATGCCACGTTTTTGGAGCATATGAGGCACGGTTTGGACCTGCCTGCCGGAAGAATGAACATATATTTCTCTGTCCATTCATCTTGAAAACAACGATTTTCCATATCGAACTTCCTTCTTTTGTAGCACATCACTTTTGAGTCCACTGGGGTATAATAACTCTCACTATACATTCAGACAGTACTACAACACAGTGAACTCACTATTTAGTGAGTAGGTAGTGATTTTTAGACTCAGCCTCAAATATGGACGTCACCTTCTGTCAACACCAATCGGCTGCTAGAAAGAATGACATCACATCCTGTTTGACACATGTACAGTTTTATTGTTCTGCCATGTACACACTGCAGCTGCTATGCCTTGTTAGAGTTTCAGGTTGATTTACTTTTTTTAGTAATAATTTGATAAAGTCATACATGCCCGCATAGATATTAGCACTGTTAATATGTATATATTCTTATCACCATGGAAACAAGATGCTCATTTATCAGATCGTCAGCTGTCTCTTTATGACATTTTGTTTATTCTTCCATTGGATCACACACAAAGTAAACGGCAACGTGAGGATCGCACGGTTACATCGATAAAGTCTCAACTGTAGATGAACACCAAACACACTTCACCAGCCTGTACACAAGTCAACATCCTGTCCTGTTTGTGATGGCAAACATGAACTTCTTTACACACACACACACACAAACCCACACTCTCATTCACACACACACACACACTTCATCAGTATACAGGGTCACAAACGGACGGCAATAAATAAATAAGGAAGTACATTTAATGCTTGGATTTGAAGTTGATGCGTCTCTGTCATCAAACGCCATGAAAAGACCGGAACCAACCTGTTCACTCAGTCTGCCTCTCAGTACTTTGACTCCCCATCCTGCAAACCCATTGGCTGCGACTGAAGGTGTATACCTATAAAAATGGCTCACAAATATTAAAATTTAAAAATACAGCTGGTTGCTCTAGTAACTCATGCAGGAGGAAATGAGCCATTTGTTGGGGACTTTTTTCAGCAGCGGAGCATATTTGTTTCTCCAGCGTGTACTCTGGACAGCAGGACAGAGTTTGTGGATCGACTTATAATAGATGTCAGCGGTCCTGCCAGCTCCCTTCATTAAATACTGAGGATACCAGGAACCACAGAAACACAGTTTTGTGAAATAGGATGTCCTCCCTCTCCAGCATCTGCTCAAGCAATGTTCGTTTATTTATTCATTAAAGAAAGCCTCTTCACTTGTAGAAAGTAATTAATTAGCCTTAATGGTTTTCGGGGAAAACTGGGATTTATGTGATCATAGCTCACAGCCATTGATTTGCGGCATCGCATCTTATCAAACGTGACATAAAAAAATGTGTTAATTGGTGAGAGAATCCTCAGTTCTCCCTGGTATGAGCCACGATGCTGGAGATGTAGGAAAAACTAGATTATGAAAAGTGATGAGACAAGTTTAATGACATTAAAGGGTTAAAGGGATTAAAGGGATTTTACAAAATAAAAATCCATACAGCAAAGGCAGAGATATCCTGATTTGTAGTCCCTAGTATGATATTATCTCCCATAATGCACCCACATTTTTGGAAAACATCTCCAGATTGTAACTATCAAAGTTTTCAATGCAGTTAAAAATGGGTCACCTCCAAGCCCAAATTGAGATGATGATGACGATCACTATCATCAGGGTTACAATCTCAAACTTGACAATAGAAATAGAATAGGAGTAGAACGACATTGAACTGTTTTCAGTGGTCATTTGACTCGTAAAAAAAAGAAAACAGCGATTGTTCTTAGTTCTTATGGTGTGTTGTAGATGAAGCATTATGTTATTACACTTCTAGTCTGTCTCTAGAGGCTTCGTTACATTACTGTGAGTCCATGAGTGGTTTTACTTAGTAAGGATGTGACCCATTAGGTCACAATAGCAATGGCATGTATACAAATGGCCGACGCTCTGATGTCTGTTCTACTGCTATTCCATTTCTATGGACGTGACAAAGTTCCTCCAGAGCTACAGAAGACATTATATGACTGATGTTGAGGCTGGGTAACAATTTAATTATAAACTGACTTTGACAACAACTGATTGTTGGTCCGACTCTGCTCATGAGGTTTGTTGACAGGAAGAAAAAACAGCCAGTCTTTCCCTTTAAAGGACGGTGAAGCGGCGCTGCAGTGAAACACGGACAGGAGGGTTAAGTGCTCGATCATCGGAACTTTCCTTATCACTACTTTCTTTCTCAATACACTGTGTACACACACACACACACACGCACACGCACACGCGCACACACACACACACACACACACACACCACACACACACACACACACACACACACACACACACACACAAACACGCACAAACACGCACAAACACGCACACACACAGGAGTGGCAGCTCTATGACACAGAAAATGCAAATGCACGACACACATTAGAGAGACAGACACGTAATAAAAAAAAAAGGTCAGATGCATCATGGGAAGACGACAGGCCTTTGTAAACAGATCAGCAGGGTGACGTTTGGCTGTATAAAGAGTCCGTGGTGATACACATCATTCACTCCTCCCAACTGATTCTCCATGTGACATTAATCTCATCTGTTCGGTGGCCATTCTCCAGCTGAGTCGGTGCATGTACAGCAGGTTTATGTGGGCTGATGTATTAAATGCTTTGAATTTTTCGGAACCCCCCCCCCCGTCCGAGCATTGATTCTTTTTTCATCTCCTTTATGTACAAATGTTTACAAGAGTTCTTCAAGAAGAGGCCTGTGCGTGAGGCCAAACGTCCAAGATGCCCCCCCGTGACTTTGCTCCACCTCTGGTGCGTCGTGCCGTAAATCACACCGCAGCAGCCAGAAAAGGTCAAAAGAAAAAATCACCATCCGACAAGAATGAAGGGTGCCATCTTTGGTCACAAAAAAGAGCAAATGAAACGCAACGTGGCGAAGGAAGGACGTGAGTCAAAGCATGAAAGTACTGTTCCGTTAATCAACAAAAAGACGACTTGAATCCAGGGATCGGAGAGGACAACAAGAGGGGGATCTGGAACGTGTTGATTGGAGGAAGCGTTCGTCACCAAAAGGGGAGGCTTCAGTCAGAGCTCTCCTCCTCCTCCTCCTCCTCCTCCTCCTCCGCCTCCTGCTGGTCGTCCTCACAGTAGCGTTGGAGCAGGCGGTGCAGGTGCTGCTGCAGTGCGTCGGGCTGCAAGGCATCCGGGTTGTCGTCCAGACGCTCCAGGTGCACGTGCTTCCCCTGGGCATCCCTCACCACAGTCCTCTTCTGGGTTCGCGACTTACGCATCTGGCTTCTGCAGAAACAAAACAAGGAGAGTTAGACCACATCCAGTCTGGTGGACCATCAGCCACTGCTCCTGAGTGGACCGGACCAGCTTTCAGTCATCTCCGTCTCTGACTGGAAACAAAGAGCTGCCGATACTGAAATCTAATCAAAAAATACAAACCTAGTTTCTGCTTTGCATCTGTTTGCAATTCAGCAACGCAATTCTTACAAAAAACTCCTCACTATTTCTGACGTTAGACAACACATTCAAGAATGACAATCTCTTACAATCAAAATGCAAAACATATCTGGAGTTGGTAGCAGAAGGAGGAGGAGCGGGTGGGAGTGTCGCTCTGTTATGTTACTGTAATCATTGTGGTTTCTGTGCATTTACAGCAACACATTGTATTAATTATTGTCCTGTAAATTCTGCTTTTCTTTGCACGTTTTTGTTGTTGTAACAACCTGCAATGGCAAATAAAAGCTGTCCATTTCTTTACTATACTATTCCGTACACACAACATCAGTGTGTTGCTGCTTTGATAGTCATTAAAATGCACTCTGTGTCATTTTGTTGCAAAAATGCCATTTAAAAACGATTGTTGGCTATTGATTGCAGAGTTTGATCTTGACATAGAAGTGAGATGTTTGTCTTTGAAGTGTCTTGTTTAGTTTGTGTGGGCGAGTCTTGACACAATGAGTGTGTAAGCAATCGTAAAAAAACAGTTAGCTGGGATTGTTTCATATTTCTCCAAACAAATCATTAAGTCATCAGAGGAATTGGAAAGATGCAACAAACTCCTACAATTAGTAGCTTTAAAAGTCGTTTCTTTGTAAGTTTGTGTCCAACAGTGATGCATCCCATATCTAAGGAAAGAAAACGGCCAGTGAGAAAAATCACTAAGAATAATGGGTCAAACTACATGAATACCCGGGTTGTAAAATGTACTTTAAAGGTGAAAAGATCACACCATGCGTCCGTGTTAATCTATGCTAGCTGCCTTCTGAGTTAACACCAGTTTCCTGGTGGTCGTTTCTACACATTCCCATGCTGCCGTCCAACCTTTTAACCACAGAACCGTCGTCCTGCACAATCTCTTTCTCTACTACATGAGGCAGCTGCACTTTCCCAAAGCCTCCAGCATAACCCAACGCCTGGAGGGGGAGAACAAGGGAGGAGTCAGGAGGAGGAGAGACAAAGACGTCTGACATGGAGATCTGCTCAACAAGTTGAAGCACTGGTAAAGATACTTTGTGATTATCACAACAACAACCAGCAGCACCTCCACATGTTTTAAATGTAATAAAAAAAAATAATAATTATAATCAATGTCAATCATCTCTTCATAGAATCTCATTTATTGATTTTTGGACACACTGACCTTCTCAAAGTCCCGTCTGGCTGAAGGGAGATCTGCAGCCAGCGAGGGGTCTCCCATCTGCTTCTCCATCCTCTCGCCTCTCACCATCGTTGTCTTGACAACCTTGCTGACCTTACGACCTTTCACTTGCTCCACCTCAAAGTCTGATGCTGTGGCGCCGCCCAGGGCAAGCGGCTCCGAGAAGGTCAACTGGAGAGAAGACGATAAGACGGTTATGAATAGAGCTGTCAGCACTATATAAGGAGGACTATGATATCCATTAACTACATATAATATGTATGAATCACATAGTAAAAAACAAATTATGAAGTTATGATTAAAGTGGTGACACTGACCTCTTTTTGATCTCCATCGCTGTGAAGCACGGTCCTCTTCACCACTCTGGAGACGGTGTCTCCCTCCTCAATCTGCACCGTCTCCTGGTGAGAGCCCTCGATGGTCACTTCCTGTGTCTCCATGCCGTCTGCTGACACGTATTTACGGATCACCTTCCGCGTGATCTGGTGGACACATCAGGAAGAGAATAACTAAGCTGGAAGCAGGTTAATGCAAACGCTGGACACTTTGATGTTGAATGGAATGAAAGCTTACTTTCTTCACCACCATGTTGCCCTGCTCATCTGTGTACTTCTCCTCTGTGACAGTGTGTGGAGGGATTTCTGGGAGGTTATCCGCCTGTAAAAAGACAACACATACTGTCAGTGTTGCTGCACACAAATGAACAACCAATGACGTCATCAGAGCAGCAAAATTTCAGCAAGCAACATATGATCCAAAACAACGCCAACACCACAAAATCTAGTTAAAAGTTAAAGCCCTTATGTGTATTATTTAAATTATGATGGCATAAATTTGTTGTTTTTTTGTAAATCAAAAATGAGATGATTTGATGTCTTCCATTGCCATCTACTGGGGGGTTTTAGATGCTACCACTGGAGGGCGCCAAAGTAAATACATGTAAAAGTCTACACATTGGGGATTTAATTTCAGAAAACAGAAAATTATGTAGAGTAGACATGAAGCAATTAAAAGCAGGTGCGTGTGCTGAAACAAATGAACAAAACTACAAAAACAAATAGTTTACATCCTTTTTCACCCACCAACTGACTTTTATGCTAAGTAAGAAAGGCACATTCCAGTAAGTCACGTTCAGCAAAAACCAAACAAATAACCACCAAAGAGCAGAGAAGCGCTGCTTCCCACAAACCCTGCAGCGGCCCACAGTGCACTGGGGCTGCACAGCTGCTGCTTGTTTACCTGAATGATAACTCTGCGTCGGACCACCCTGGTGGTCAGCACCTCCTCCTCAGAGCTGTCAGAAGACAGCAGCCCTAGCTCCTCTGCTATCTCCTGGGAGAGCGCACACAACCGGCATGGGTCATCAAGGCTACAACACACTCCTTCAGACAGCAGCTGTTCCTTCTTTTCTCTGAACCTCACTCTTATGTTGACTTGCAAAAATGTGGATGTACACCACAATGGAATGAGGTAATACAATTAATAAACAAAATGTATGGTTGTACACAATAGTGGTGTGAGATGAAGAGAAGGTACAGTGACAGTAAAAAACATTTGAACTGAAATGAACGTGCGAGGATGGGAACCAGTGTGTGAAATACTGACACCTGCTACTCACTTTCCATGTTTTGAGGTTACATTTGAAGTCGAATTTTCTAGTTAGCTGCTATTCTGTGGAAAATCTCAAGAGTATAAACTACAAATGAGCAGAGAGTGAGTTTTTATAAGTTAAAATATGATCAACTTTTCAGCATCATGTGCTGAGTTGCATTGCTCATCAATAACACGCTTGGCCCAGGCAGCCAATCAAATCAAACAAGAGGCAGGCTTTACTACTATCAGACGAACAAAGGCAAATGCAGGTGAAAGATAAGCGTTTCTTAATTTAATTTGTGTTGTGAACTAAAACCTCTGCTTTTTATGTTTTTCTACCCTCCTCCTCATCAAAAAGCAGAGAAACAGCGAGAGTGCCATGTCTACTTTGGTCATCAGCTGTTTTGCCCAAAGCTTCTCCTGGTTTCCTCAAATCTCTACAATGGAGTTGGTAAGTGCAAAGTTAACACGACCCATAGAGGCACATTGATAACAATTGTGGGAAATATGCCAGGTTGGAATATATTCAAATTTTTCCCTTGAAGTACACCGACTCTATTTTTCCTAAAGCGCAGCATGGAACCCTCCGAACGTCAAACAGTATTTCACACACTGATGGGAACAACAAGCAGAAATCAAATGATGCAAACGGGTGCAAGTGTGAAAAATGAGTTCAATGTTATAAACAACTTCTTCACAGCAGCTTGTAAATGTCACCAATGCTGACTTCAAACTGAGGAACAGCAAATACATCACACCACCAACGCCAACGGCTTCTTCAGCCACCAGATTATCATAGTTGTTGATTTATGTTATATCCTTGAAGGTTTAGGCACTCATGCATAAAAAGCACACATCAGCCTCATTAAAGGTAAAGTGCAAACTTGTGTATTTTATCGTCCGAGTCGTAAATGCAGCAACACAGCAACCAGTCTGGCCAGGCAAGAAGAAAACCAGCGCAGCACTGCAGTCATGCTCAACCCCTTACCCTTCCCAGGAAGTCATCATCATCGTAATACCCTGCCTCATCTCTGGAGGGCAGCTCCTCACACAGCGGGAGGTTGCCCTCTTTTTGACACTCCCGTGAACCATCTGAATCATAAGCAAAGTCACCGAGACTTTCACTGCCAGAAGAGAAGCGCTTGTAATCGTCCACTTGGAGGAACTGGTGAGCAGCGTACTGAGGTCCACCTTTCAGGAAGCCAACATCAGGGCTACTGCCAGGCATTGGCGACGGGGGTTCGGAGATACGGCAGGTGATCTCATGCTCCACTTTGACTTCTTCTGGTTCAGAGAAGTCGGAGAAGGTTTGTCTGCAGTCGAAGAATTCCCCATCTGAGTCAGAGTGCTGTGGAGATTCTGATCCCTTAATGAGTTCCTTTGGTGCAACCTTTGGATCTTCTGATTCAAATTCAGAAACTGTTTTCTCAAAATCTGAGAGGACTCTGTTGAAGTCTGGGGAAAACTCGAAGTCGTCGGTATTTTCAGGCTCTGCCTTGGTGGTGTCCTCCGTCACAACTTTAGATGTATCTGAGTCACTGAACACCGGAGACACTGGACTCAAATCATTCAAAGAGGCTTGGCTGCATTCAGAAACTCGCAGGGTCTGATGTCCCGAAAATATGGCTTCATAATCTGCTGAAAAAAGCTCACTGGGCTGTGCTTTCTTAGGGGACGACTCCCACTCCGAGAGTTCTTGTGATATGTCAAACTTTAAGCATGATGTCTTCTCAGGTAGAACTGGACTAACAGTTCTGTGGTTTGTGTTCTGGTCAAACACCTCACCGTCTGTTTGATACTGTGTTTCCTCCGGAGTCTGAGGAGGACCCTGGAAGTGAATATCAACATTATCGAAATAAAAAAAAAAATCACTTTTCAACTTTTCACCAGGTTAGCATCACTCAACCCAGTCTCATGGCGGATTGTGAAATGGTGATGACATTCAAATCTAGTGATTGATGTTCAGGGACACACATGATGGATAGACTTCCAAATGAAATACATTAGTTTGAAAATCGTGCTGAGTGACGAACATTTGAACATTTCAAATATGAGTCAGTAGATTCGAATTTTGTGACTATTTCACAATCTGGAGTGAGATCATGTTACATCAGTGTGCACAATGATTAATTTCCAAACAGCCAGCTTCTCATTACGGTTTAGAATATATGTGAAGCCAACCAAACGTCAGACAAATAAATCAGAAGTGAAAGAAGAGCAGTAGGTATTTTAACACTCCCGACTAATTCTATACAAACTCCACTCCATTTTGTTATTAGTTCATCCAGGCAGTTATTTCCTCCATCCAAGTGGCACGTTAATGAATTTGCCAAAAGAGTCACTGCTTGCTTGTCATGCTCTCAGTCTTACCCTTTGTGAGGCTGGCTTGTTCTTTAATTCTCCAGCACTGATGGGGAGGATCTTCTTCTTTCTTTTTGCATCTTGATCTTGTGATGGTTTCACAGAATCGCCTTTCTGGAAGTCTTCCTCACAAACCGGGGTTTCTAAAGCTGCGGTCATTTCAGTTTCTAATCTTGGCTCCATCCATTCACCTGACACAACGTCTGATTGTGGTCCGGTTGTTTGTTGCCAATCAGGATTGACATGTTCTTTCTCAGATTTTGTCTCACTAGTTTGAGTTAGTATTGATGACCCATCCAATGGCCCTTTGTTAGATAATGATGATGACTGACCGGTTAATAAAGGAGATGTCACATGACTCAAAAGTTCAGTACCCTCAAAAGAAAAGCCTAACTCCTCGTCTGACTCCACAGTCTCAGGGCTCAGTGGCCTCAGACTGCCATCAATCCAACAATCAACGGGCAAAGCAACAAACTCGGAGTCTGATGACAAAGACACTGGTGAGGATGACCTATCAGTTTGGGTAGGATCCATAAAATAAGAAGACAGTATCCTCATAAAATCCGGTACTGGTGAGTCAGGCAACAGTTGTCTAAACTCATTGACAGAAGATATGGATTCACACGAGGACGGTCTGTCAGTCTCGGCATCTCTTGATGACGTGACCATAAGCTCGCACTCTGAATCTGAGCCCACTGATTCAGGTGATGATGACCTATGTGTCATCGTGTACTCCAACGACACTGTATGATACTGGGGGATGGGAGAGTCTGGAGTCAGCGGCCGGTTCTCATTGAACTCAGGCAGCGACTCTGGAGATGATGGCCTCCACTCTGCAAACTGGGATTCCAAATATCCAAATGGCACATAATCCATATCTGATGCTGCAGTTTCAGTTGAAGATGATGCTGATCTGAGGAACGTGACACATTCTGGCATTGCCATTGTAAATTGAGGTAAAGGGGAATCTGGTGAGAGTGGTCTAAACTCACTGACTGATGTTACAGATTCTGGCGATGATGCTCTCGCTTCTATCACCATAACTGAATTGGGAGACATTGGTCGGTAGTCTGTCAAGGATTCTGGTGAATAGCGTAGATAATCATCCTCTGTGTCAGATGATTCAACCACCCAACCATCATCACACTCCTCAGGGGCAGGTATTTCAAATTTGTACTTAGTCTGTCTATATAGAGCTGCCCCTGAAGACACAGTGTGTTTAATCACTGGTGGAGGTGACTCCACGACATCAGCTGTGGCTGTAGACATAAATGCATGTGGCGCTGTGGCAATGACATCATTTTGATCTTTTACTTCATGATCTTGTTCATCATCTGGAATATTCATTTCATATTGTATTGTGCTGCTTATTAATTTCATAAACCCTGTTTTATCTCTGAACGTTTCTCCTGTGTACTGAGGATCATGCACTTGAGAAATCAGCTTCCATAGCTCTGCATCCTGAATTAAATTATAGTCAGCTACCATGACGACTGATTCGTCAGGTGAGGTAGATGCCATTTGTGTTGCTTCTTTGGCAATTGGTTTGGGTATCGATGATTCAGGGGTCAAAAGTAATTCTTCCTTATCTGATTCAAAATAATCTGGTGATGCTGGCCTCTCTTCTGTGAAACACAGATCAAAACTTTGTGACAAATCATCTGAACCTGAAAAATCAGCAGGTGATACGTCCGTCAAAGTCATGATATTTTCTACACATGTCTTCGTGAAATCGGGTACTGGTGATTCAGATGACAGGGGTTCACACTCAAGATCTGATCTCTCTGACTGGCATGATAGTGGTCTCATGTGAGGGACTTCTAGGTCGTATGAAGTCAAAGCATATTCCAGATCTGATGATACTGAATCTGGAGACGAACACCCGTAGTGTGTTCCTGCTTCTGTAGACTCGATAACATTTTGTGTAAACCAAGGAAGAGGTGAGTCTGGAGACAACCTCTTGTATTCATCAAGTGATTGAGTAGATTCTGGAGACACTGATCGAAGGTTTCCAAGTGACATCAATGCCATTTGTGACAATGGTTTGTATTCTGGTATGGAGTCAACTGATAGTGGCCTGTCTTGTATTTCTGATCCTACTGATTCAGGAGAAACTGGTCTATCATCAACACCATAATTCATGGACATCAAAAACTCACTCAAAGCATACTCAGTATCTGATTCAATGGATTCAGGCGAGGTGGATCTATAGCCAACATTTACAAGAACACGTTCATGGAATGCTGGTCTGTATTCAGGTATGGGTGAGTCTGGTGATAGAGCCTGATATTCACCTTCAGATGAGCAAGGTGAAGAGGGTCTATTGTCATAAACTTGTGATCCTGCACTTATAACAATGTATTCCATATCTGAACACGTGGACTCGGGTGATGCTCGCCTATATCCACAAATAGTTTCAGGTAATCTAAACATTGGTTGCGTAAAATCAGGTAAAGGTGAATCAGGTGAAATTCTGATTGATGATAGAGATTCAAGAGATGGCGGTCTGCTTTCCAAAAATGTTGGGAACGGCAATTCTATTTCCAAATCTGACCACACTGACTCAAGTGATCCAGACCTCGAGTCCATATATGATATGCAGGACTCTTGCAGTGCCTGTCTGAAGTCAGGTACAGGGGAATCAGGAGAAAGTCTTCTGTATTTACTCAGAGACTCAAAGGACTCAGGAGAAGATCTGTCCTCTATGACCATTGGAAAGGATAACTCAATTTCCTCCTCAAAATCAGACAGCACTGATTCAGGTGAACAGGAACTCCAGTCCATATGCGATATGTAGGACTCTTGTAGTGTCGGAGTAAATTCAGGAATGGGTGAGTCTGGCGAAAGAGGTCTAAATTCATTGTTTGATGTATCTGAACCAGGAGATGATGCTCTGTCCTCGAAAAGCCATGGGAAACACAAATCAGTCTCCAAATCCTCATCTGAATATACTGATTCAGGTGATGTGGATCTGTATCTTACTCCAAACATAGAGGGAGCAGTCATGGTGAACTGGGGTAGTGGAGAGTCAGGAGACAAACACCTAAGATCAGAGTCAGACCCCCCTGATTTAAGGGATTCTGCTCTGTCCTCAAAATCAAAGAAAGCTGGAATCGAATATGCTCCATATTCAATTTCTGAGGCTTCTGATTCAGGTGACGATGACCTGTAAGCACTAAACTCAGGAGATGTCTCTGGCAAGGCCTGTTTGAAGTCAGGTACAGGAGAATCAGGAGAAAGTCTTCTGTATTTACTCAGAGAGGCTGAGGACTCAGGAGAAGATCTGTCTTCTATGATGACTGGAAAGGATAACTCAATTTCCTCCTCAAAATCAGACAACACTGATTCAGGTGAACAGGACCTCCAGTCCATATGTGCTATGTAGGACTCTTGTAGTGTTGGTGTAAATTCAGGAATGGGTGAGTCTGGCGAAAGAGGTCTCAATTCATTGTTTGATGTACCTGAACCAGGAGATGATGCTCTGTCCTCAAAAAGCCACGGGAAACACAAATCAGTCTCCAAATCCTCATCTGAATATACTGATTCAGGTGATGTGGATCTGTTTCTTACTCCAACCATAGAGGCAGCAGTCATGGTGAACTGGGGTAGCTGAGAGTCAGGAGACAAACACCTAAGATCAGAGTCAGACCCCCTTGATTTAGGGGATTCTGCTCTGTCCTCAAAATCAAACATCTGAGAAATTGAATATGCTCCATATTCAATTTCTGAGGCTTCTGATTCAGGTGACGATGACCTGTAAGCACTAAACTCAGGAGATGTCTCTGGCAAAGCCTGTCTGAAGTCAGGTACAGGGGAATCAGCAGAAAGTCTTCTGTATTTACTCAGAGAGGTTGAGGACTCAGGAGAAGATCGGTCTTCTATGACCACTGGAAAGGATAACTCAATTTCCTCCTCAAAATCAGACAACACTGATCCAGGTGAACAGGACCTCCAGTCCATATGTGCTATGTAGGACTCTTGTAGTGTCGGTGTAAATTCAGGAATGGGTGAGTCTGGCGAAAGAGGTCTAAATTCATTGTTTGATGTACCTGAACCAGGAGATGATGCTCTGTCCTCAAAAAGCCACGGGAAACACAAATCAGTCTCCAAATCCTCATCTGAATATACTGATTCAGGTGATGTGGATCTGTATCTTACTCCAAACATAGAGGGAGCAGTCATGGTGAACTGGGGTAGTGGAGAGTCAGGAGACAAACACCTAAGATCAGAGTCAGACCCCCCTGATTTAAGGGATTCTGCTCTGTCCTCAAAATCAAACAAAGCCGGAATCGAATATGCTCCATATTCAATTTCTGAGGCTTCTGATTCAGGTGACGATGACCTGTAAGCACTAAACTCAGGAGATGTCTCTGGCAAGGCCTGTCTGAAGTCAGGTACAGGAGAATCAGGAGAAAGTCTTCTGTATTTACTCAGAGACACTAAGGACTCAGGAGAAGATCTGTCTTCTATGATGACTGGAAAGGATAACTCAATTTCCTCCTCAAAATCAGACAACACTGATTCAGGTGAACAGGACCTCCAGTCCATATGTGCTATGTAGGACTCTTGTAGTGTCGGTGTAAATTCAGGAATGGGTGAGTCTGGTGAAAGTCGCGATTCATTCAGAGAGCCAGATTCAGGAGAAGATGATCTAAAATGTGATATTAACATGAGTGATACAGGTGAGAATGGCCTATACTCCGATTCAGAATCAGGTGACAGAGGTCTCTCCTCAACCTCTAGTTCTAAAGACTCTGGAGATTCTGGTCTATCTTCAGGATCGGGTGGGGAATTAATCAAAGGTGCATATTCCACATCTGAGGTATCTGATTCAGGGGATACTGACCTCAACCCAACAAATAACGGAAAACAATTAACTACTCTTGCCATAAACTGAGGTACTGGGGAATCCGGTGACAGAGCGCGGTTCTCATCTCCAGATGCTACAGAATCAGGCGATGGAGGTCGATGATCATCGGATACTGACAAAAATGATTCTTCATTCTCAATATCTGAATTGCAAACTGACCCGGGTGGTGTAGATCGTGATTCAGCAGTTGAAATAGTTGGCTGAACTATAGCCTGTCTGAATTCAGGTATAGGGGAATCCGGTGAAAGTGCACTGAATTCATTTTCAGAATCTGGTGTGAAGGATCTCCCTTGCAACTCAGTAAATAGCATATCGACAATATCCATGTCAGTGTCCGGAACTACAGATAATGTTGATGATGACCTGCTACCTGAAATAAACATGACTGATTCTATATGTTGCCTAAACTGTGGTAGAGGGGAATCTGGCGATAAAGCACTAAACTCATTACCTGATGTTGTTGAATCAGGAGAATCTTGTCTGTCTTGATAGTCAAATTCTGAAGGATAGAATTCTGATGAAACATCGAGATCTGAGGCATCCGATTCAGCTTCAGAGGAAGATCTGTATCCACCAAGGCAGCTGTGTAACTCCGTTCTAAAGTCAGGCACTGGCGAGTCAGATGGAAGAGGCCCGTGTTTGCTCAGTGAACCTTCTGATTCAGGAGATGATAATCTGGATTCAGTAGTTAAAGAGTCAACATCATATTGCTCAAGTTCTGTATCTGAAAAAGGCTCACAAGATGGCGCCATGTGACGTTCCACTGGAGATTCAAGAAGTGAGACAGAAAGTTTGGTACTTGGTGAATCTGGACACAAAGGTAAACACTCATCCACAGACTTTCCCGTCTCCTGCAAATCAGAACACTCAAGATCAAGATCACTCATTAACCTCAGGGCCATGGGGGAGACAGATCTATATTGTGCCTCAGGCTTAGGTGACATTGGCCTCCCTGTCTCTTCTGCAATAAAATCAAGCACAGCAAGTTCTTTACTTGTCTCCTCATATTCAGGCACTAACCCAACTGATTCAGTCACCAGTGCTCCAGGTGATAAAGGCCTGTGTTCTGACACTGGTCTCTCTTCCCTCTCAATCTTTGTTTGTATTGCTTGTAATACATCTGCATTTGGTGAATCTGAACTCACACCCCCTTCTAACTCTCCCTCTTTCACACCTAAATCCTCCAAAGCATACTCAATTCGTGTTCCAGTATACTCAAAAACACCAGTTTTACTGTGAAAAGTCTCTCCAACATAGTGAGGATCACGTATTTGAGAAATCAGCTTCCAAAGTTCAGCATCATAAACAAGTCTATATACTGGTACCCTTATTGCCTTTAGGGTTAAGGTTGGACGACTACCATTCATTAGTCTTTCTGTGGTCTCAAGCACTTCTGATTCTGGAGAGTCAGGTCTCTGCTCACAGATACTTAGGTCTTCATCTGGTTGTGCATACTCAACATCAGATAGCACTGACTCAGGAGAAGATGATCTATGACCAACAAATGAAACCAATTCATATAGCCCTGTTTTGAATTCTGGTATTGGTGAGTCACCTCTGTAGTCATCTCCAGAGATTATTGAATCTGGTGATGATGGTCTCATTTCAGTGGGCAATTGTGACATAGTCCCATACTCTCTGTGATCTGAACGGATTGAATCAGGGGACAAGAATCTTGCCAGTGTGGTCTGAGCAGTAAATTCAGGGAAATCCTGTATAAACACAGGAATGGGTGACTCATGTGATTGTGACCCGTTTTCATCAATGGAATATGGGGATGATGGTCTGTTCTCAGTGAATAGTAATGGCAAAGAGACATGTGTACATTCTAGATCAGAGGTTATTGATTTGAGGGATGAATCCAATCTAGTAATTCCAAATGATTCTGGTAAAGATGGTCTAAAGTCAGGAATGGGCGAGTCAGGTGATAGAGCCCTGTTTTTGTTTACAGATGTTACAGAATCAGGAGATGCAGGTCTGTCCTCAGAAAGAAATGAAATGTTTAAATCAGTCTCCAGATCTAGACCTGACAATACTGACTCTGTTGACACTGATCTGTGATAAACTTGAGAGGATCCAGAGAAAGAGGCAAAGAACTGAGGAATAGGGGAATCTGACATTAAGGCTTGCTGGTTATCTACAGATCTCCCTGAGTGGGAAGAATCTGGTCTAAGTGCATCCAGAACCAATAGTGATTGCGGTGACATGGGTCTATATTCTCCATCAGAATCAGGGAAAAGGGATCTTTGATCATTTTCAAATTGCAAACCAGCAGTTTCAACTGAAACATCTGACTTTGTCCTTGTTTCAGTACAATGAAACACTCCTATTTTACTCATGAAGGTTTCTCCTTTATATTGTGGGTCACGGATTTGAGAGATGAGCTTCCAAAGTTCTCCATTATATGCTAAGCTGTAGACCGGTAATAAATATTCTGGTAAGGATAAAGGTATATGATGCTGAGGTACAGAAACAGAAGATTCTCGATGTAAGTGCAGATCTTCAGGGAAATTTGATACGGTTTCTGGAGACAAACAAGGTGACGGAGTTTTACCAGATACTTGTGTCTCTTCATAGGTAGCTATAAACTTTGATTTCTTAGATTTTTTCTTTCTAGCGGATTTGGTCTTCTCAGTTACAGGATTGTACATTTCCTCCTTTGAATTTCCTTCATTAAACAAGTTATGAGGTAATTCTGCTGTAGGTATTGTTGAAAAGACCTCCACTCCAGCTTGTGGTGTACGAATGTTTTGGTCAGACTGACTGCCAGCAGGTAAAACTGTTTCTATTTTGGATCCAGTTTCATTATTTCTCATAGGATTTCCTTCAGATTTCGACAAAATAAATGTTGGATATCTTTCTTGAGGTTTTGACTTTTCTAGATCAAAAACTATGTTAGTTTCTGTTTCAAACTGCCTATCAGCACATGCTTCTTCCACAGCAATTGAAGCTTCACATGTCATGTCTTTCTTAAGAGGCAGGTCAGCTACATGATTAGCCCCATTATCGCCTATAGAGCCAGTGGAATCAGGAGATACAGGTCTATTCTCAAAATATGGCAGTAATGGCATGGCCTCATACTCTGTATCTGACAACACAGACTCTGGTGATGATGAATGGTCATTTACAGTAACAGCATGATGCACAGTCAGCGTATATTGTGGTATGGGAGAATCTGGGGGCAGACACTCATTGAATGTTTCTGATTCAGGAGAGAAAGACCTAATGTCTAACATTGCTGACTTTGGAGAAATAGGTGTGTAGGTGTCTGGTGAAAGTGGTCTTTCCTCAACATCAGATATAGATATAACAACCCAATCTTCATCCTCCTCTTCAGATACTGATTCCACTGGTGTTGGTGGTTTGTTCTCTTTATCAGATATTAATGATTCACGTGATTTACGTCCAATAACAGATACAACCAATTCAGATTCATCTCCAGATGCAGGTGACGCAGCTCTATCTTCATGATAAACTAATGCTGGAGACATGGAACCATATTCTATATCAGAGCATACTAATTCAGGTGAAGTGGACCTCACCCCCATCATGGCAATAGCCGAGTCTGGCCAGTTGTCACTGAATCCAGGTATCGGTGAATCAGGTGACAGTGCTTTATGTTCATTTAAAGATGCTACGGATTCTGGGGATGAAGGCCTGTTTGATAACAAAGTTGCTGTTTCAAATTGCAAATCTGGTGATACTGACTCAGGTGATGATGTTCTATGTAGATACGAAGTAAAAGAATCAGAGATGTGTCTAAATTCTGAGACAGAGGCGTTTGGTGCCGTGACACACCCACTAGATTCGAGAGATGATGATCTCATTTCATAGACATCGGGAGAAAAAGTCACATCCTCAGAGGATGTAAAAATATACTGCATCTTTTCTAACTTGGCAGACTCGGGTGACGATCCTCTGTCTTCTATGTCAAAAGTTAATGATTGAGGTGAGATGGATCTATCACCAGTATAATCACTGCCCAGTGATACTGGCCTTCCAAATGGTCTTTTGTTGGAAACCATTGGTGTTAATGGCCTTTCCTCTGCGTCTAATTTTAGCAGAACAGAAGTGACTCCCGGTGCACTCAGTAATGGCTGGCCATGGGCAGAAGCCTCAACATCACCAGTCTCCCATGGAAGAACAGGTGGTGGTAGCGGAGACAAGGGCCTAAACCGAGGTACTGGAGAATCGGGTTCAAGAAAATTCAGCTCATTTAATGATGATGTTGATTCAGGTGATGAGGCCCTACTCTCTGTCAGTAATATTGCTGTACCAGAAAAGCTATCAAACAAAGATGATCCATCATGAACTAAGCTGTGAAGTTCACAAATATTTTCACATGTGGATTCTGGTGAACTGGATCTATATGTGGATGCTTTAATCTCAGGTGAAGACTTTACAGAAACCACATTCTCAATTTCATCCTGTTTGAATGACAGTGTTTTCTCAAAGCTGTACTCGGACATATTATCTACTGAACCAACCTCTATCTGTTCATAAGTTGAGTCAAGTGACACCTGGATGAAGCCGGTTTTTTGAGACATTAAACCTGGAGAGGTACAACTGGCATCAGAGGGACCTGCTAATGCCTGAGTGGCAGTGGCAGTTTGACTGAAGCCATGAAGGGATTTGACATCAGGGTCACGTGAAACTAAGGTTTTAATCTCACGTCCAGAATTTGAAACCTCTTCATCAACGGTTGTGTGTCTAGCAGCTCCCTCAACCTCAACTTGTAGTGTTTCTTCAGAGGATGCATCTATAGGCACCACAGATACATCCACACCATCTGAACCCGTCAACTCATAATCATATCCATACAGGACTTTATAGAGTCTACGTGAAACTTCATCCATGTGTTTATTGTCCATTTCTTTGTTCAGCGTAGATTCTTCTGTTGCTTTAGCGGAATCAGAAGGAAGCACAGAAGGAGGCTCAGCTGTAGGTTCTTGTGTAAAGCAAATCTTCCCAGAGACCTCATCGGTTTCTGTAAGCTCCATCGATAGTTTCCGGAAGTCTTGTTCAGCTTGATCACACTCGATCAAGCTATCTGCAAAATCGGTCATGGACAACGGTCGACTTTCGCACACACCTGTACGAGAGGATGACTCTCGCCACGGTGACAGATAATGAGCATCGTGTTCAGTTTGTAGACACTCCAAGCTGAACTCCTCTCCCCCCTCTGCCCCCTCATATCCAACAGCTCCCTTATCATCACGTAGTTCAACAGTGGGGTAAGAAGGTGGGCTAATCTCGGTGCCTAACATGGGTCCCCCTTTGAACACAGGGTCTGTCACATGGGATCGGAGGTTGTAGGGAGAGGTGCGGTACACTGTAAAGAAAGGACTTACTTGTGTAAAACCACCTGTGTGTACCGTGTCTGTCAATTCCTCATATATTCTTTGTGATGAGCTGTGAAGAGAAATAAAAAAATCTGTCACAGGATAGCTGATCAAATAAAAAAAAAAAATATATATATATATATATATAAAATAGAAGCTGATAAGTCTTTCTTATTATCAGTATTCCTTTGAATTGGCATATTGGCAATGTATGAATACATATTCCATCAACAAAACAACTTAAGCCACTGAAATTGAAGCCGCAATGATTACATGCATTGAAGCGGCTGCACCTGTTGCAACATGTCTTGGTGTGATCAGGGCCTAAATGTCCAACTCAAATACAAGAAGTCATCCCAAAGAAAGAAAACAATGTCTTCAATAAAAATAAATGTTCCATTCTAAAAATAATAGTTATCTATTTAGAATGGAAACTAAAGTCAGTTAACCTTTTCACTTGTGGAAGTTTGTTTGGATAACTCATTCAACACGGTGAGGTGCAGTGCAACACGTGTCCATGTTTGTAGATAAACAGGAAACAGCTTAAAAGCTAATTGGTTGTGGTCACCTGAATTAAACCTTCTAGGTAACTTACTATGTTGTCTCCATCTCTTTTTGTAGCTTCTCTTTCTGGACATTTTTAAGAAGGCTTGTTGCTGTGGAATCTGTCTCTGGTCGTCCCACTGTCTCGTGAAGTGATGACAAACTGGAGGATAGGTCCTCTGCTGACACCATAGGTACATCTTGTCCTGAGGCTGGACTCCTCCGTGTGGCCTCTGAACGTCTGCCTGGCCTGGGGCTGTCAATGTCCTCATGAAGGGCAGAGAAACCTGACAAAGGAAACAGTGTATGCGTTGGACCAAACAAGTATTATTTATGTCAGCTTGAGAGACAGTAAATGTCTTCTTTTTTCTAAATCTGTGTGGATCTGTGAGTAGGAGCCACCAAATTTGCAACTGCGGTCACAGAATCCAATGGGTCACAGAATTTGGTGTAATACAGTTACACTAAAAGAGTTTTTAAAAATATAATTGTTAGGAAATAATCAATCAGAACTTTCTGCACAGACTAAAATAAAACATAACCATCGGTCAGTTTCAAGTTAACATTGGCATGTATACCTTCACTGTGATCCAATGCTATGGTTCGCTCTATTTCTGCATAGGTATGTGATGACGTCTCATCCTGAGCGGACTTGATTATTTTGGTTTCAATGAGGTGAACAATGTCCATTCGGTTGATCTTAGTCAGTCTGTGGATCAGCGATGTTTCTGTTGAAACAGAAAACAGACTTAATAGTTCCACTTTAAATTTGAACAAGAGCTTCTGCTTGGTTCTTGTAAGCAATCATTATGAGGAACATATACCCAACGTATCACTAACCTGTGGAATTCTTTCCCTCCCTCTCCGCCCAGAGTTTCAAAAGGGCATGGCTTTGGTCTTGCAGTGAGTTGGGGTTTTCAATCCTTACCAGGTTGATCCTCTCCTCACTGAAGTCCAGTTCTCGTGCTAACTCTGTGGAGAAAAAGAAGATACACTAATGATTATGATGACTGGAAGATTCAATTAGAAAATCATGACTCTTGAAGGCCTGCCAAAAAAATGAGCAAATAATGTATATTTGAAGATAGTTTGACTGCTGCGACTAAAGTGTGACTCACCCGTCCAGCTGAAGCCCAGATGGTCAGCTATAATGGCCAACCCTTGCTCTTTACTCTCGGCTTCATCCTGTGGATCAACTGCAAATACCACCAGAAGGCCACGCGCGGTCAGAGCCGCAATGTCAAGTCACATTCACAAATGGTATCAGAAAAAACCTTCACTGGCTTTCTTGTACTTCTAGATCTTACAGTTTGTTTGTGATATCAGATTAAATAATTGTAACCTTGAACAAATACATAATTGCCTGTAAAGAATGGTTGTAGTGGCACTATGATTAAGAAACATACATTTCAATTATTAGAAAATAAATGACATTACATGTGATTGTTTAAATAATTATTTACTCTTTAATGTTTTAAAAAAACGTTTTAGTCACTAAGTTGTTTTCACAAGTTCCATAAAGCCTTTAAGTCAATCTTGAGATTTTCGGCACACAAAGAGGGAAAGAGAGACGACAAACACAGCTCAAACGACATAGCCACATGGATTCTTCAACTACAACGGGACTTAACTACAAGAGACAGAGAGGCAGCACCTTTACAACTACAGCGTACTAATGAGGCACAAGAGATAGAGAATAGCCCCTTAAACTGGGGGGATACCTTGACTTTGGGCTTTATCATCTGGGATTCGCTGCATCTGTGTCTCAACAGGGTCGTCCCACAGTGGTCTAATGGGGAAGATGTCTCCTGAGGGAGGGAACGTTTCTCTCTCTATGATTGACGGATCAATGAGACTGCTCTCATCATCCGAGTTGGCGGCTGCAGCCTCTTGCTCCTTCTCTGTCTCTGCCTGGGCCAACCTAGCCACGAGTTTTGCCGCTTCATCGCTGATCTCTTCAAAGAACTCAATGGACTCTTTGTGTTGCTCGCGTTTCTCTTTAGTGGGTGTTGATGGATGAGACAACTGACCACTTTTGCCTCGGACTGGCAACCTGGACTGGAAGCCTTTAGATTTTACTGACTCAGCACTCAATGGTCGACCTTGTGCTTTTTTAACAGGTGGCCTTGTAGACTCCCCCTCACAGAAGCTCTTGGCTTTGGAAGAAGATGTCTTTGTTTTGACATCCACAGAGGGACCTGCGTCTGTCTCAGATTTTCTCCTTGAATCCTTTTTTGGAGGGACCTTAAGCTTTTTGTCCTGGGTAGACTCGGGACGTTTGACCGTACTATCAGACTTGGGGGTGCTAGCCTTGATGGGAATTCTAGATTTGGATTCGGAAATGAAGGAGGCTTCTTTTTTAACAGTGGTTGAAGTGGGGGCTGCATGAGATTGAGAAGGAATTGTGGATTTGCCCCGACCATGTGAAGCAGACTTAGCTTGTGTTTTGCCTGGAGTCTTTTTAACACTACTGGGAGCAACTTGTTTGGATTTGCCTGTTGGTTTTGGCACTTCTATCACTGACTGTGGCTCTTCTGGGGATGAATCAGAGGACTCTTGGCCCTGCTCAGAGTAAACTGATCTAGTGACTGTTGTTTCTGCTGTCTGTACAGTTGTTATCATCTGGTCAGGGGAACTTTTGTCTAAATCTAAGGTTCCTTCGTTCACATTTTTGTTTAGACCTTCAGGAGATGTCTGATCTTTCTTTGTTGGTTTGGCTGAAGCAGAAATGCCCATTTTAGGGATTTTAGATTTGGAGGCATCAGCTTTAGATGCTTTCTGATCACCTTCAGGTGGGGACAGAAGCTGAGAATCAGTTTCTTCTTTTGCTTTCTCCTCAGTTTTTACCTCTAGTGTTAGATTGAGGCCAACTTCAGGTTCTGCTGCTGATCTACCTTCTTCCGCGGCCTCTTCTAAGACAGACTCATCTAAAGGTTGTTCACCTATCTGGAAAAAGGCAAAACCACCCCCTTCTTCCTCATAGCTCCTCTTAGTCATGTCAATAGCACCACTTCGGGTCATCTCAAAGAGCTTCCCTTCTTGGAATAGAAAAGGGTTGGGCTCACTGGTTGGAGTGCTCTCTTCTGTTGGTGTTCTACCAGGTGTTGTGTCCGGAGTTGCTTGCAGAGACTGACGGTCAACCACCAGATTCAGTATCTTCTGTTCCTCCTCTTTGACACGAGCTGCAAAAGCCGCATCGTCCTCCCGCATGGCAGACCATGAGTCAGTGTCTACCCTTGCAGTGACACCTTTTGACTCAGTTCTGGGAGGCTCAAGTGCCTCATCATCCTCTTCTGTGTCATCATATATACAGACCTCTGGTTTGAATGCTTCATTTGTTTGACCGATGGCAACAGTTTCACCCTCTGGTGATCCTGGATGCTCCCGTTGATCTTCTTTCACTTCATCGGTAACATTGCTAACTTGTTTTAGCCTAACACCCAACTCTTGACCATCCATATCATCTCCTTTATTGTCTTTTGACTTCCTTAAGCACTCCTCCTTTTGTTCATCCGTCCTGTTTTCAGCATTTGATGTCACAGCAGCCTTTTTGGCAGCACTGCCTTTATCAGCTTTTACAGATGGTGGTTCTCTTTGATCCTGTGTCATTTCCAATTCAGATTGTAAACAATGCTGGTCTGAGACAGAGTGAGGCCCCTCTGAAGTGACAGTGGCTGTTGTTCTTGTTGTGCTCTTGACCTCTTTGCTGTGGGGTCCATCATGCACACCTGCTGAAAAAGGAGAGGGAGGTTGTACTTTAATATGGGGATCAACAAAATAACCTAATTTTGAATCTTCGGTGGGTCTATTGAGCCCACATTCACTTTGCGAAAGCTTCTCGCTTGTGGGCTCTATTGTTTCATAGCTGTCATCCCCTATTTTGGCATCTGCTGACGAAAACAAATCTTTTCTAGAATTCTTTTTGCTCCTGGCATCTTGCTCCATTTCATCAAATGTTTTTATTTTGGCTGCCATCTTAAACATCTCCTCCTCTGGAGTGATTTTTCTCTTAGCTTCATAGCTGTCTGAAGTATCCTCTTCTGGGTCTTCAGGGATGACAGCCGGATTGGATGGAACAGAGAGGAACTTATGGTCAGGGGGTTTGGGGTTTACCTCATAACTTACCTCTTCAGAACTAGGAGTATCAGGGGAGAGGGGACTCTTACCGGAACTTGTCATCTGAGACGTCTGCTCACAACTGTCATCATCAGCACTAGCCTCATGGTCTCGAAGCAGCCTACCACGCAAAGCATCTTGGGGGAATTCTGTAGCTTTGGAGGGCTCTGGATGGGTAAAGGATTTGCTAGGTGGATCTAGAGTTGATGGGAAGGATGGGTGGCTTTTTTGCTCTACAGGGCTGTTTTCTAAGGAGTCATGAGGAGGGGAGTCCTTGGTTGGGCTAGGTTCAATTGAATCTGGGGACTTATGGGAGGAGTTTTCTTCCATGAGAGGACTACCGTCTAGCGAGTCTCTGTGGCTTATTGTCAAAGAGTCATCAGCTAATGGACTGAGAGCATCTGAGTCTTGTTTTAAAGGCAGCTCTAAGCTTTCATGGCGATGAGAAGATGATCTAGAGCCTGGAGAACCAACTAAAGACAATTCTAGCTGACGATCAGGGCTCTCGTCATCGCTAAGAAAAGTTTCTACAGTCTCTGAAATTCTCTTTGTCAGCTTTTGTGGTTTAGATGGCTTAGACTCGCTCCTCCTAACAGATATGGACTCACTTGTAGGGTGATCATCTGCAGCTTCACTGGAAGAAACAGGGAGAGTCAATTCTGTAGACAGTTGGTCACCAGTGGTCCCTACACCAGAGTCCCCAGACTTCTCTGTGTCTTTACTTTCTTTTTCGACAGTTGTGGCAGTTTCTGCCAAAGTTGTAGAGGTCTGCTGTCCAGTTTTGGGAGAAAGACACAGACTTTCTGGGCTTGTACCTGGAGTGGCAAGACCCTCATGTTTGTAACTGTCCTCAGAGCTCAGATGAGGAGTTCCATCTCCAGAACTGGCACTTAGTGTGTCTGCCACACCCTCATGTTTTAAGCTGTCAGAGCTATCATCAAGACCACCATTGCCAAAGTCTACAGTTTCAGTTAGCTCTGAATGAGCGGCAGCATCAGACTTGGTTTCTATCTCTCTGTCTCGCTTAGTGGCCTCTTTCTTGCGAGGTTTAGAATCCAACGACACTTCTCGTTCTTGAGAGACACGTGAGGTTATTGCTTTGGTCATGGAGTTTGTCTGGATGGTGTCTTCTTTTGTGGTTTTCTCCGATCTTGATGTAGAGGATGTTTTGAACTCAAATAGTCCAGACTTTCCCTTTGAGGGGTCCTGCCCTGTTTGGAACGCTTGCATCAACTCTTTAACCGACATCGTCTCCTCAAGTTTTTCAGATTCAGCTTGAGGGGATTTAGTAGGACCCTGTTTTGATTTCAGGTTTTCTTTGGCTTTTGGAGAGGGTTTGCTCAAAACAGGCAATTGTAAAGGCTTGCTTCCAGTTACCTTTTTGCTTTTTTGCTCTGCCTCAACTTTCTTTTGCAAAGCTTTGACTTTGTCCTTTATTGACCCAATGGGGGTTTCTTCAACCACTGGGGATACAGGTGATGCTGGGGCAGGGACTGTCGGCACACTTAGAAGAGCACCTGCCTCAGTTGATTCCTCTGCCTGCCGATGGTCTTTCCCCTTCCTTCTGACTGGCTTAGCAGCTGTTTTGTCATTCACTTTGATTGGAGTAGTTGGCTTTGCACTTTTGCGTAGTACAACATCAGTGAATTTTTCTTGGACGGCTGGCTCTTTTTTAACTTTGACTTTGGAGCCTACTGGTGCATCCAGGAGGTATTCTTTAAGGTCACCACTGTCCTTTATTGCTTTAGGCCTGGGAGTCCCTCGGTTAGCTCTACTTTCCCGTAAGATGGGCTCTTGAGTTTCTAAGGCTGCCATCTTTTTGGCCTCCTCTATTTCACTGTCTGAGAGGAGAACCCACTCCTCTGCCAGTCTAGCTGCTTTTGCTACCTCCTCTGCTGCCTCACCTTCATATGTTCCACTCCTCAGTATCTCACTGACTTTCTCTAGGTCCTCTTTGACTTTCTCTAAGTCTTTCTCCATTATTTCTAATGGCTCTCCAGAAACATCCTCAGTCCCTTTCTCTAGACCACACCTTCCTAAGGAAGGGGATTTCTCTGTTGAGTCTGCAGTCAAGATGGCAGTCATTTTGATCAAATCTTGTTTCATCTCTGACACGTCGGATAGAAGGTCTGGTTCTCGAATCAGCTCTGATTTCAGGACTGATGTCGCCGTCTCTTCATCTTCCATATGGAAGAAGGACAAGTAAGGAATAAAGAAAATCAAAAATTCAAATGAAAGGAGACAGACATTGGAGAATGTGGTCAGGACAAGATTGGAGCACACTGCAGGGATAATAGGACAACAAATTCACAAAGGGTTCTACATCGGGGTATCAGAGGGATTGGGCTTTTACTTTCATATGTCTCTGGGGAACTGTGGTAAAGCAAAGGCTAAATAATACCGATGGAAAAGGATGTGAGCAGGAAATAACTTGCTCATACACTCAGCGCACCCACACTCACAAGACAAAACTATAGAACAAAACTAAAATACATATACATATGATTGAAGCCATGTAACCAAGAAACAACATATAATGTAAACAAGGACAACATCAAGGAAACAAAGAAACAACAAAAAGACATCTCAAGATTGCTCGGATGTATGACAAATGTCATTGTGAAAACAGGCAAAATGGCTTGAAAACAACTCAGTCTATCAAAGAAAGCCAGTGATGCAAAATACAATGATTTGCCATGCTTTTCATTCTACACTAAGCAGAAACTTTAATAGGAGAATGGAGGACCTCTGGAATACTAGTAAAATCTTGCAGGATAGGAGAGTATTTTAATTTCATTTGTCCTCCATTCAGCCTTTTGTGTAACTAAACATCTGAAATTGAACTGAAATGAAAACTGAAATTGTGCAAAAAAACATAAGCAAATGGCGATGTGAGTGATCAGCACTCCAGCAAGAGAAGAAATGAACATAAACAAGACATTACGTCGAATCATACGGACATACAAGCACAAGCATACACATTTATGTAAGGCAAGTTATTTCCATGCAAAGCATAGGGAAGTGCTATGGAAAGGTTTTGGTGAAAAGGGAGTGAGTGGAAAGTTCAATGAATAGTCTGAATCTGCAATTAGTGTGTAAGAGGTCCTCATGATCAAGAGCTGTTTGTTAAGATGTTTTCATTTAGAATTGGAGAGTTCTTGGTCCACAAATCTACTGCGATGACATTTATTATTAGTATCATCTGTATTCAATAGCAATATTATCTATATTACATTTCTCCTGACAACATATACATGGAATTTTAATCTGTTGCATGTCATCGATGTATGTTCAGAATTTTTCCTTACTACAGCCAAGTCTCCTAAAAAGTACGTTCCCGGGGAGAAGGGAAGAGGTCTGGAAGGTGGATGGGTCAAAAAACACAGGCTTTCAAAAATAATGTAATTGAGGGTTCTGTTTAGTTGTATGGGAATGTAATTTTGTAGGAGACGCAGGTTAATTATGAGGTTATTTTGAATGCTGAAGCATATATATTTGTCTATTTCAATTTTAGTCTTTTTCCTATACCTACATGACCAAGGCAAGGGGCAACGATTCAGAGTGGGTGAGGAGGTTGACTACTTCTAGCTTTACCATAACTCTAGAGGACTACAACTGAAGGAATACTAATATTCTGGCTTCTAATTTCCTGGAACTGGATGCTTGTGCTATCACTAGCACCCAGTTTTTCAGAAAACAGCGCACAAGCACGCATTGGCTGGTGAGAAACACATTTTTTTTGGAATTTGAATGACCAGAAGTGCTAGAAAAACCCTGGCACAAGAGAATGCACACATTATTAGGAAGGCATTATAAGCAGCTAGAGTGCAGGTGTGCTTCAGTGACAACAAATCACATCACTTATCTCCTTTAAAAGTTGCTCTCATTTCCCTTCTTGCTGCCTTAAATAACTGTGAGGGATCATAAGTCACGCATCCCACAAGAATTATTGTTAAGAGTCTTTTATAAATCTAACCAGTCAAGTACTGCTTTAATACCGTTAAAAGTTGTATTTTGATCTAAATCTGAAAACAATATATCATAATTAAAGATGCAGGAATCAAAATACCTTGGAGGTTTTTTGGTGATTTTGGAGAGGTCTGATTTTGTACTAAACCACAAACAAATTTTGTTCTTTTGGACTGTGCAATTACAATTATTTTGATGCCAATACAAGTAACAAAATTACATTGAGTTATAGGCCACAATATTAGAGGCCATTGTCGAATAAACATCACTACAGTAAGAATGCGTTTCATCTTTATGTGTACATACATAGGAGGCATTGTTGAACTCTTTCTCCGAATGTCCGATCTCAAATTGTTGAGGGGAAAGAGTTAAATTGAAGACATTTGGGCACGTGTGAAATCATAAAAAAAGAAAGTAAGAAGTGAAGTTAAGTCTCAGGAGAAATATAACATTGACATGGGGAGTTTGTGTGACGGGACAAAAATACATGAAGCTTAAAAGGCTTTGAAAGATGGAAATGGTATGTTGCCAAGTGGTGTCAGTGTAGCAGTCTGGTTATTCCTCTATGTACTAATCACACATACAATATCAGTGCTATTGTCATAGACATTTTATAGAATAAAGACATGCAGTATTATTACAGAAACTAGCACCTATTTTAGTACATGTTATAGAGGAAAGAAACTGTAAAAATGTCTTACATTTCTCTAGCGTTCTGCTGGTCTGGAAAAAAAAGATGGAAAATGGATCACAGTTAGTTTCATTCACTGAATGTGCGGAATATTGTAAAACTACTGCTATCACCATGACAACAGCTATTTAGAAACGAACACTAAGAGCACAAATGAGCTGACAAATCTTCTACAATGAAGAAAATATATCTAAAATGTAATATTTGACTACTTTATTTCGTGCTGATAAGACAGTGGACAGGACAGATGAGCAGAGCTAGTTAGTGGAAGAGGGAGGAGGGAAGCGGTGGCTGCTTTTACCTCTTCCTCTTGCTCTTGATCTGAATCGGACTCCTTTTGGGAGCAAGAAGCAGCGAGAAGCAGAAAGATGTACACATAGAAACAACAGCAACATTAAAAGGGAGAGAAAAAGACAGGGGAGCAATGTGTGGTTATCAAACCATCGAAGACAAGCAGTCAGTGTGATTTCAGGGAAATGCTGGAGATTTTTAAAGCTGCGTTACACAAACATTTTGACGTACAAAAATCACATTCATCTTTGCCTCAATCATACTTTTTTGTCTCTTGGCGCTTCAGCATGAAGCATCCAAAACTCGCCATCATATTGCACCACTACTGGGATTTGAAGTTGATTATATTTAGTTT
This sequence comes from Chelidonichthys spinosus, assembly GCA_029853015.1. Classification (NCBI taxonomy): domain Eukaryota; kingdom Metazoa; phylum Chordata; class Actinopteri; order Perciformes; family Triglidae; genus Chelidonichthys; species Chelidonichthys spinosus. The sequence goes on along the minus strand of CM056843.1, from coordinate 6,768,989 downwards.
TCTTCTGATCTGATTAAAGCAGCCTGTAATATTGCCTCTCACAGCAGTGAAGAGGTCACATTCAAGTACTCATAGATTTAGCACAGTTCACTACTTGGGATGTCAAACAGTAATATATGAAAGAAGAAATTGGCGTTATGTTTTTGAATAGTGTAGTTATTAAGTGGGAGATTAGCATGTATTACAGCGCTGCAATATATATTTTATTAAAGTGCTTTTCACGAACTAACAAGTGACGCCACATAAAGCTTCCTCATTTGAGTCAAACAGCAGTGTAGTATCTTTACCTTGCAGTACAATGGGAGGGTGATGTTCAGGTTACATATGGCGTTTTGGGTGAGTGACCTGTAGTTCCTGGGTTCCTTCATAAAGGACAGACGGCCACACGGCTCCTGAGTGTTGTCTCTGATCTGCAACAGCCGAGCAGCTCAGAATTAAACAGCTAGCTTATCATCGGGCAAAATCATGTCTGATTAGAACATTACATGAGATTAGAAGAAATCAATAAGACGTATTTCCTGGTTTCAAATAAAGACCAGTGCTCACTTTGATGAAGAGCGCCAGTCTGTTCTCCTTAAAGGCGAAGAAGCTGAAGAGATGGTGTTGGCCACTTTTGGTCAGTGGAACAAGGTTTCCAAAGCAGTCTGCATAGATAGGTTTGCCTTCCAGCACCTGAGAAATATGACAAGACAACAAATTAAATATTAAATGTCTCAAAACCGTCTCATGTTGTGTTCCGTCTTCCCCTAAATTCATCCCCGTTCTACTGATGATGCTGTCCGTCCCCACTCTCCTTCCTCACCTCCACATCTCGGCTGCGGGCCACCTCGGAGAAGTTCTCCTGCTGCTCCAGAGTTTTGTCAATCTTGTCGTCCGTCATGCAAAAGCACCGCAGTCGGGCCTCAATGGGATCGTGCGTCTTGGCGAAGATGACGAACTTGGCCATGTAAGGTACACAAATGATTTCTCGGTACACCTGAGTGGAGAAATTGACAGATTCCTGGACTTGCCGACAGTCTATCAGCCAGAATCTAGAAAGCAGAAGAGGATTGGGAGGAACCAGTGTAGTTAGGGCTTTGTTTGTTTAAATCAGTAATACATGTAGTTTAGTGATGCGCGGGCCGGCCCGTGGCCCGCGGGTCCCGCGGGTCAGCCCGCGGGGCGGGGCGGGGCGGGTCAAGAAATGTTTACTTTATTTGCGGTGCGGGCTGGGGCGGGTCATAAAAAATTTAAAATATTGTAGCCTATTGTCTTGGCTGTGCACGTCTGACGTCACGAGAGCGCCAAGAGCAACGGCCAAAACAAAAGATTTAAAAAAGAAGAAGACGATGGAGGAGGTGAGGGAGAGATTAAGGTCGGGGATTTATAAACTCAAAACAAAAGAAAATCAGACTAAATCGACAGTTTGGGGGAGATTTTCTGAAATTGTTAATGCTGCTGAAGAAAAAAGTACCGGATATGTGAAGTGTAATGACTGTGAAAAAATATACAAACATGAGAGCCACAAATCAGGCACTTCAACCATGAACAGGCATGTCTGTGGCTCTAAGGACGGGTCTCAAAGTGCTATAACTGCGTTCCTTAAATGCCCGAAAATCCCAACACAAATCAAATCGGATGTCACAGACGCCTGCGTCGACCTGTGCTGTCAAGATCTGCGGCCCTTTGACATCGTATCTGGTAGTGGATTCTGTGCTGTAGCTCAGTGTCTTATTAATGTCGGGGCACGTTACGGACGTGTGGATGCCAGCAGCGTACTCCCTCACAGGCAAACCGTCTGCGACAGAGCCAAAGCGACGGCCACAGAAAAAAAAAAAAACTTGCAGAAGAGATCAATAAAGCTCTGGATTGTGGCATCGGAAATACGACTGACATGTGGACTGATGATCACAACAAACGGGCGTACACAGCTTTCACTGGTCACTTTATATAAAGTGACCAGTATAACCTATTTTTATACTGGCTCGGGATTTAAATTTATTGTTGCCAGTTTTATGTCACTCAGAGCTATTTTTCATATTGAATAAATTTGTATGGCCCATTTAATAGCGGCGGGGCGGGTCGGGGCGGGCTGTGAAAATAGATGTGCTGGTGCGGGGCGGGCTGGGGCGGGTCAAATTACTTTATAGATGCGGGACCCGCGGGTTGGAAAAAAAGCTGACCCGCGCATCACTAGTTGTACTAAAGCAAATACTTTTACCTTGCAGACACATTGGTGGTGAAGGAGACACAGTCGTTGATGAATGTTAACGGGGTGGTTCCTGTTATGTCCTCCCATTGAGCAGGCGTCGTCCCACCTTCACATGGACACAAACACAAGGTTGACATTGAGGAAGGTGTGTCTGGTTGGTCTACTCACAGTTGTGTGTGTATTTGCGTTTGTTCTCTAACCGGTGATACTACAGAGCAGACGTAAGGTGGGGGTGTCCCCTCCGAAGCCATTGAGGACCAGGTCGGCGTTGCTCTTGGGGATAGGGATGGTCATGGTGATGGGTTTATGGAACTTCCTCCTGCGGGGCTCCAGGGTGACGATGGGGCTGAAGGTGGCCTTGTTCCCGAGGTTCTTCCTCACTACATCCACATTCACTGGCTGGGACTAGGAGAGGAGACAGAGTAAACGAAAACCTTACTTTTGTTGTACTGGGGATGGTTGCAACTTGTACCAGAGGTGTCAAGTGACTGACAAATAAAAAAATACAACCAGTGCATGAAGCGGGCCGGCACTTCTCAAACTGCATAAATGGGTGGACACAATTCGGTAGAGACATTCATTCTTTCCAGACATTTAGACCAACAACATGTTGATCATTGACTTTTCATCTGGACCCACTAGTTTGACATTTTGAGTGAAATCCCTATTAGATAAAAGAGATAGCCAACATTCATGTTCCCCAGAGGTTTTGTTGTGATCCCGACTTTCATTCAGCATCATCCACTTTTGCCCTTTAGTCCACATGAGAAACCTACTGATGTATTTAATTACCTGCAGTCCAACCCTGATCCTCTTGGTGAGGGCCCCTTCAGGAAAAACTGCCTGTACTTGGGGCACAACCGTGCTGCTCAGGATTCCTCCTTCAGGACCGATCAGATTGCTGTCTTGCTTGACGCGCGACACCACCGCAAAGTATTGTGGGAAATCTCTTGTGATGATGCGGCAAATGCGCTTCCTCTCCAGCTCCTCGGGCAAGTCGAGCTCTGGAGAAAGGGTGTACAAAGGGACATGTGTCAGGGACAAGAGTACAGACACTTTTAAGGGCTGCTTTCCTTAAGTCATGGTGGCACGCCATCAGAGACTGACCCTCGTCCATGCCATTGAGGATCTGGTTGAGCTCCTCTTGGGTGTGTTCACAGTGGTGCTCCTTCCAGCTCTCTCCAGTCTCACTCCTCAGGATCACCAGCTCCCTCTCTTTCCCCCGCAGGGCAGCAAAGTGGGGGATCTCCACAATGACAGGACTGGAGGGGCAGAGGCCAAGTAGCATGGGTAAGTATAGTCATGGATCATAACAGAGTGTGTGTGTGTGAATGTGTGTGTGTGTGTGTGTGTGTGTGTGTGTGTGTGTGTGTGTGAGAGTGTGTCACAACAAGCTAGCTACAACACATATCTCTAAAAGGCATGCTACATTTACACAAACACAACTAAAAAGCATGATTGCTGATATTTTCATGTGATATTTTCATGTGATATTTGGAGGGTTCTTCGGCCTGGCAGTAGATGACAATACGTATTTATACCGTTGCCATTTGTGATATTAAACACTACATTGTCAAATATGCTATTTAAAGCTAGCACGTGCCAGCTCTAAAGTTTAAGTTGCCCCAAGTGGTGGCAGGAGAAACTACACCATCTAGAACTGATATAATGTGATACTTATTTTCCTTTTGGATCAAATGTTGAAAAAGGAGCAAAGCATTCCACATGTTTAATCGTCAAATTTTCCTGTTATGATTGTAATTTTCCTACATTTTGGGAAATTAGCCTGTTGGTCAACTCAACATTTACATGACAGGAAGAAAAAAATCACAGGCACACACAGTATTGTTGAATTTCACCTGGTTCCCTAACTACTCAAAGGCCACACAACCATTTAAATTTCACAGAAAAATACAATATATATACTGTATATTCTAACACATTTATAAAGAAAACAGGAAGCAAGAAAACAAACACAAAAATGGAAAAGGCTAAGCCACAGAGAGGGGACTAAAGAAAACTGGGAAAGTAATGGCTCAGCAAAGTGATGTCTAGAGAGTGATAAGCACCAGATGAGGTGGGTGACACCAGTGCAAGCACAACAACACAATAATGGACAAAATAACATCAAATGGAAGGGTTTGTAAAAGAAAACACTGAGAACGGCATCCATGGATTGTTTCATATGAAAAACCGTCTTTTTCCCACCCTACCCGAGGAATTTTGTCCCCGGCGGGCCGAGCTGGAGGATTCGGCTAACCAAACTCTCTCCCTCATTAAGAGGCGGCGGGGCAGTGGGGAGGTGGAGTTTACTGTGTGATCGACCAAGCGTCCATAGGCAGCAGTGAGGAAGAAAAAGCACACACAATGTTCTGGTTGGGTGCAAAGTAGAAACCTTTGGGGATTGATTTGCAACGGCTGAATGAGATGATTAACACTGTGGTCATTTTTAGCTGCATGTCTGTGGGGACTAAAAGTGTTTGAAATCCCCAACGATATGAATAAATAAGTACACCGTGTATGATATAAAAATACAATTGTTAGATAATTCAATATTGTTTGAAAACACTGTTTTTTTCTTTCTACTTCATTTCATTATTACTCTCAGTTTAATTTAATTCCTGAAGTTTTTGTTTACGATAAGTTTTTCCAAAATCTGTTTTCAAGCCACAATGCTTTGGGTTTCTGTATATGTCTAAGACATTTTTGCAGTTTTAAAAGAAATGTTTGAAATGTTACCACTTTCAAGCCAAATGACAAATAGGAATTTATAATTTACATTAATAATGGGACAGATTATCTTAAGTTAGAGTGACGCAGGCTTCACTACAGAATTAAATACATTTTATAATATCAATTGAAAGACATGACATTTCAGTAGTTTTGGTCAGGGATGATGTCAGTTACATAATCAGTGGAAAGCTAATGGATAACTCACTGGATGGTGGGTAATTAAAGTCAAATTTTCAGTTACCTTGATATTGTCATTATTATTAAAAGATAATATATATGGGGAGAGGCATAACAAAAGTTTAAATGCTTCTATACTATCTCAAACACTAACAGCAGGGGGCAGAATGTGAGGCCACATATCAAACCAATCATGGTGCAATATACTGCAGGCGAGGTTAATAAGAGGCTTTTTCATTCAGCGTTAGGGAGAAGGTTAAAAAGAGTCGGACTGCAGCTGTTATGAAAGGAAACAGGGCATGCTGAAGAGCAAGGATTAACACATCCCTGGAGCTGGGAGAAAGCAAGAGCAGATACAGAAACCGGTTTAGTAATGCAGAGGCAAAGGTTAAATTAAGCTGAAAGAAAAAGGGCAGCATGTTGTGAGGCTCTCATCAAAAGGGAGACAAATCTGCATCATAAGCCTGAATGTAGAGACGACAGGTTTGACCTATTCATCCTGTTTCACTTTTCATTTCCTCTTCACACTAATCTTCCCTCTTACACTAGAGATGCATCTTTAAGAGTTATTAAAACACCTTGTTAATTCATTTTTTTCTAAAAGATGTCAAAGGTTATTGATGTACAATTTCCAAACCTGTGCATGCTGGTTTCTACATGTTTCATATTTTCTACCCCTCCTGTATATGAACTAACTTCCAAAGCATCCATCCAGTCCACCACCCGTCCCCCTGAGGTCTTACCCGAGGAACTGGGCTCCAGACGGCCCCACCTCGATGAGCCTGCTGGCCAGGCCTTCGCCCTCAACCATCGGGGGCATGGTGGCCAGACGGTGCCTCTTCACCAGCCGGCACGTCACTCGCGTGGGCGCGCTGCACTTCCTGGGCGGGATGATGATGCGCAGGCCGTTGTGCCGGCAACCGCGCATGGCCCCGCCCCTGGCGTCCACCATGAAGCTGACCAGGAAACTGGGGTGGAACAGGAGATATTTCCACAAATTAAAGACATTTCTCATTGAGCCCATTAAGTGAGGAGAATAAACACCAAAGTGACTTGGTAGATTGTTTGTCCACGTGTTAATACTAGCAGTATCTCTGAAGTGTAGCTGCCTAAATGGTAGAGGCCGACACATACTGCTGATGTGGATGCTGGGGATTATCAAACTGGAAGCTTGACAGTACTTTTCTGTTTTCAAAGTCTTCACTCATGGTTCATTTACTCGCTTGTTCTGCAATTCTTGACGAAAGTGGTTTTGTTGACTTCTGTTTTCGAAGTCGGAATTAGAGAATTGTAGTAAATACTAAAGGCAACATATTTTTGTTTGTTGTAATTTAATTTAAAATGACTGTAAAATAACAGGTTTATAAACAAACAAACCTAGAACTTAAGTAAGTCTTCTTACTGTCTGTTAAAGACGGCCCTGCAGGCAACTTTCCTGAATTTGATGCCTCTTTTCTCAACACGGCACGGTCACCATGATCAATGACTCTATTAATCTTTAAAGTTGCATCAAACACTTCAAAGCTTGAGACTCTTGTACTTCACTTCTCATGCAAAATGGCATCAACATGGATCACACGTCTCGATGAGCGGGTGCATGGGTGTGATGATGTCACATTACTCCCAGTTCTAATGTGAACTGGCAAACACAGTGTTGAACAAACACACAGAGACATAAAATGTGTTATTGAATCCACAACCAGTAAACTGTTAGAAGACAGAGATTTCTATTTGCTTTTCTGGTTGACAGACATTAATATCAATAAGACCTTTTTCAGTTGGAGGCAGTGTTCCTCCATATATTATTATTTTATATAATACTCATGTTATGCCATGTTATGTTAGTGGAAACACACAATTAACAAGACATTGTATGAAATCCACAAACACGTCCTCAACGTCCACCGCCTCCTTTTCCCCCCAGATGTCCCCAATTTAATGTTCTGTCGGTATCTCTATCTATCTGTCCGTGTGGAGACATCAACTCCGTGACTCAGACATGTGGATTTATAGGTGCTACATGTTGACTTTTGGAGTCAAATTAAAATGATTTGACACATGGTGAAGTCCAGAGGAAAGTCAGAGGCGATGTCTGTCGAGGACGGTGACATGTACACCTCTCCAGCAGGAGAGCACGCTGTGAGGGGAGGAAGAGAATGATGAAGATGAGGAGGATTGAACCAAGGTGCAGAAGGTCACCTGCTGTGGTCTCCATGATCAGGACACGGAGAAGAATGGCTAGAAACAACAGAATCAAAAGTCAAGTAGAAACAATTCAGAGACAAACTGAAACAGAGTGAGAGGGAAGTCAGAAAAAGAAAAAGAGACGCGGTGCGGTTAAATAGTGTCATTGATATCGTTACTGTTATATGGCTTTTTAAAAAACATGGACACTATCTTTGCTTTCATTGGTTGCATACAGGAGTAGTTCAACCATAGAAATAAAATAGGAGTAAAACCGACATTCCCATTTCAAATCAATATAGCAGCATGGTCAGTGAGGCGGCCATTTTTATGTGAAACGATGCCAATGTGACCATTATAGCGGGTCACTTCTATATAAAGTAAACTGACTTATAGCAACCAGTGGGCTCTGAGGTGAGGTTGGCAGTAACGACTAGCAGTGGAAACATTAAAGCACATTGCTATTGTCAGAGTGACAACTTGTCAAGGTTCAAAGGAGTAATAAAGTTTGCCGTCTTGGTTCGGAGTGTTGTTGTGTATTGTAGATTGCTTATTGTCCATGTCCATTCCACACTGCAATCTATTCCAGGCTGCTGGATAATCAGGACTTTGTCAAGCTTGTTAATACATATTCATGAATTTACAAGATATTTCTGTCCATGCATGCATATACATGCACACGGTTTGTAATCTACATCTGTGTTCATGTGTATGTCATAATAATCCTGTGCCTACCCAGAGTGAATGGGGCTGGTGGACAGAGCCACATTGTCCAGGTTTTCTGTTCCCCAACTCAGACGATACGAATCCCTCTCAGTCTCCCTGGCAAGTGATGAAACCTGGATTCAAACAAAGAACCTCTTATCAGACACACACCAGCAAGTACTTTATAACTGAAGAAAATACATATTAATATAATTTCCTTGCCAAAAGAATGAATATCCTCAGTCATTCATGTGATATTATATCTGGAAGTCATATATCTTGTTAGTTGTTAGCTCAGCGTATATAGAGCCAGGCTAGAAGGACTTCAGCCAAAACTTGGGGGTTTAGTTACTCCTTAAAGCTGGAGGATTTTGTCACTATGATTACATTGACCATGTACTTTACCTGGTGACTGCCGAGCATCTCATCCATCATGGCTTCATTTTTAGGGGAGTAGTAGCCGTGGTGGGTGGGTGTGAAGGATCTATCCGAACTATAGCAGAGAAGAAGAGAAGCATTGATTGATGATGACAAAAGCAGAGGGAAATCAATGCAGACTTCAGGGGAAATACTTTCATTTCAGTTCCAAAAATTGGGGATAAATGTTCATGTCAATAAGTGACAATACTGTATTTAAATGGATTTACTCATTAAACACAAAGTGTGTGTAAATATTGATGGTATAACAACAACTATGGTTTGAATCAAACATTTAGATTGGCAAAATAATATTAATAGCATCTATGCTAGCATTGTCTCACATATTTTACATTTTACTAGCTTGGCAGGGAAATGAAACGGCTAATTTGCTAAGACTACAGTCTACAGCGACACTAGCAGACACTAGCAGGCGTGTACTACTGTAAGGATGTACAGTGATGCTTTAAACAAAAACAACAAGCAGGCTAACATGCTCACGCTGGCAATGCTAACATGCTAACATGAGGCAGGTACAATTCGAATGGCCATCCGTCCGGTTTGTAAATATTCTTCATAAAATATGCTCCCGTAGGAAACACTGAAAGGGGCGGGACAATTCTAACTTTGTCAGCATGTTAGCATGCTAACATTAGCGGATTTGCACCAAACAAGAAGTACAGCTGAGGCTGATGGGAATGCTTTTGGTTTTGCACGTATTTGTTCAGAAATCAAAGTCTTAGACTAATTTAAATTTGAATATTAAGATAACAATAGATAAAAACCAAACACAGGGACCACCAACGTCATTCGTATTCATCCACTGGGGACCTTGAATGTCTGTATAAATGTCATGTTGGGCCAAAGCGAGGACAGTTATGATAAATGAATATGACATTTCAAGACCAGGTCCCTGTTAAACTGGTTATTTCAGCACATACCTTTGCATTTGACTATGGAGGCATGACAAAGAAGACAAATATGGAGTATGAGCAGGAGATGTTGCAAAACACACACACACACACACAGACACACACACACAAACACAGGCAGTTAGTTGTTGAGTGTTGTTTTCCCCGACAGGAAAGTTGATGATGAAGTTAGAACAACCACACACACTGCAAATATCAGTAATTAGACTGGAACAGGGTCAACAAGGAACCAGATCAACATGGAAACATAGGTTTTCTAAAAGGGATTATCTGTTTAAATGGGTGCATGGAACACAGGGAACAATTGTTTGCTCCGTGGAGCAAATGAGCATTAGTGAGTGCATCATGAAGCAGTTGAGCGTAAACATTTGCTGAGTCAGATGCAACAAGTGCAAACAAAAAAAAAAAACTTCCAGGAGCCGTCGTCATTTGGTTGACCAAAGCCACACTGAACCCAAATCAGACTGCTGTGTTTGCTTGTTAGCTAAGTTGAACATGTGACAGAGTTTGAGGTACCTGTCGGTGCGTCCCCCCTCCAGGCTGAAGCGGAGGTAGTTCATCCCATCCAGGTACTGTCCCTGCAGGGAGTCGTCTCCCAGCTCCCTGAGGTCCTCGGCCCTCAGATACTCCCCTCCGTCACCCGTCATCGTGTCATCACCTTGGGAGAGAAAAGAGAAGAAAGGGATTAAACACTCAGAATCTGACTGTTAACCTCACTGACTGGCTTTCAGGTCATTGATTGATACAAACATAGATGTTGCACTCAGAGATGATAGGAAAAAATAAGAGGAAGGGGAAAAATACATCTTATCTTTGGTCTGATTTTAAAAGTGATTCATTCAACACGTGATGTACTGTGTTTTCTTACTGTAGGTATAAACACATTTGGTTCCTATGGAAACCTGCTCAGAACAAATTGTGAAACATAATTTCAACCTGCAAAAAAGGACTTAAATGGATGACTAGGAGCTTCTGAACTTCTTACAATCTGTCTATAATTCAGATATTAAATAATATTAGTGTGTTCAAACCAACATGGATTTTTTTGTTGTTCTCTTTAAAACCAATGTATCACTCACGTCTGCACCACGTTGTTTTCTTTTCTGTCAGGCGGAACGATGTGATGCAACTTATGAAAATTAAGTTCAGGACAACCAACTTTGAATAACGTACAGTTAGGTTCAGGCAACAAAAGGAACGTTAGGTTTAGGCAGCAAAACCAACGTTAGAATCAGGCAAAAAAACAAACCCTTGGGAGGAAAATCTGGTAGGATTAGTCACGATTAGTCATTTCACATCCTGGCTCCAGACACGACATGATCAGCAAATCATGCTTTGACCCTTCTAATAAGACGACCGATGAGCAAAATCTTCGTGGCTCACTTCAACTTCAACTACTTCCTCTCTGCATCACTGGTACCCAGGCATCACACTACAGTTAGTACTGCAGCGATTGAGCAGACGGCATTACACCATGCAACACACTCCTCAGACAGGGCAGCGTGCCGAATACCTTCCACGTCCATGGGGTCGTCTGACAAAACATCATCATCGATGGCTTTCAGTGCTGCGGGTTGACAGCACAGTCACTCACGGTTTGGCAGAAAATCCCTGGGAACGCTTCTCATTGTGAGCTTAAAATAGAATCCGGCTCAATCTAATGTAGGGTTTTGAAGTCTGATACTATTTGAACATTAGATTAGCTTCGGAGGAGTTTGGCTCATGGCCACCGGACGAATCCAATATTCACTTTTGGCTGCTTTGAGCTCCACTAACTACTGTGTCCCGCCCCTTCTGGTGTTCCTATGGGACCTTATTTTAGAGAGAATTTGTACGGTAGCCAATAAGTATTTTTTTTCATCCCGTTGGAATTGTACCAGGAATTACACATATGTGATGTTTGTCAATTTAAAAGATAATTTCCTTCTATTTTTCATCATAAGGCCTGTGTCCACAGTTCATCCAACTCATCCACAGTGTTGTTGGACACACGCTGAGATTACCACTGACACCTCTCTCCACTGATGTTGACGGACTGTTAGTGTTCGGACGTGACTCACCCTCCTCATCCGAGACATCCAGCACTTCAGTCATGGTCTCCGGCACGTTCAGCTTGTGTTTCTCTGTCACCGTCTGGCAGCATGGAAGGAGAGGCATCCTGTTAACTTCCCACCATACACTCAGTCTGTTAGGTAGGAGACCTCGAGTGGAACACAACAGCCCTGAATCCTACTTTCTGGAAGGTTATCAGTGTTTGTTGAGACAGTTTCACAGACGTGTTTATTCAACTGTATTGTCATTTTTTATGCCTTATTTTGTGCTGATGTTGAATTACACTGAGAAATATTTCTAATATTTATCCTCATTAATATGAATTAACCCCCATTCTGCTGGTCAGACTACACTAATTACAGCTGTAGCAACACAAAGCCTGTATTTGTATCCTGTAATGGTTGTATTTAATTGAGTGAGGGTGAGTTACATTGACTACCGTTGTGGTGGTGATGATCTCCTCGGTGACGACCCTCAGCGTATCCACCACAGAGATGTAGCCCAGCCTCCGAGCAATCCCCAGGGCAGTGTTACCATTCTGGACAAGAAAGCACAGTCAATGAGACTTGTGTCTGTAAAGTGCGTGTGTGTGTGTGTGTGTGTGTGTGTGTGTATACATACCACAGTGATGGCGTTGGGCTTGGCGCCGTTTTGCAGCAACACGTTTATGATGTGTGTGTTTCCTTGCTGGGCTGCCTGGTGAAGGGGGGTGTATCCATTCTGGAAAATAAAGAATACAGAGGCTCAAACTGAAACTACTACAATAATTGGATTATTAATAGTTTGTTTTGATTCATTCAAGCAGCTGATATATAAAAGGGTGTGTGAAATAAAATGAACCTGACTAAATGTGCGATGCTGCTCTCTGATATACGCTTCCATCACTAAAACAAGATGTCTCTCTACAAATACAAATTTAGTTTTAATGAGAACACTTTGTATGAAGTTATAATTAGAGAAAATACACTGGAGATACATTGGAGCTGAATAATAACAAGAACATTTCTAAGAGTAAGCTCCTAGCCCTATTAAGATGAAGACAAAATGAATCAGGAATAGCTCCTCAACTATACGGCTTGTGTGCATTTAGCTGGTCTCATTTGAAAGGGAATGAATATGAATCCATTGAATTTAAACAACAGAGGCAATGAAGGAAAACATAAGATTTTTATCCTTGCCTAGTATTAAATATACATTTCAGGGACAATAACACCATTAAAATCAAGATCCGACTGAAAGTCTTATCCTTCTCTTTGTCTTCAACTGTAACTATACTAATTTTAATTTGAAATTTTACTTCAAAACAATATTTATGTCCATAAAGCCATGTTACATAAAGCATAAATCTCCCCAAAACATTAAAATAGTAATAAGACCCACAGAGGTGAAACTCAGGGATTACATTGTTATCACATTTGTTGCTGTCTGTCGCCATCCGGTGGCTGAATTCAAGCACTACAAGACAGGTGCTAAGAGCGGAAGTATGCTTTGCCTCTTAAACAGAAATAGTTTAATACAATAAGGGGATAAATATAAAAACATGTATGTTGAGCTTCAGTTTCAGTACCTTTGTCTTGGCGTTGACACAGGCTCCATTCTGAAGCAGGAAGTTGACCATCTTGGCGTTGCCATAGTGACATGCTACGATTAGCGGGGTGTAACCCAACTGCAAAACAACAGGAACATTACATTTTTGTTTTGATTCTCCAATCAAGAAGAGCACAAGTAATGCTGACATATGAAACACTGCAAGTGTACTGTGAATAAAGATGGTGATTTCAGTAGAAGAGGTGAATAATATCTTATATAAAAAGAAAGATAAATATAGAAAATGAGCAGTATGATTGTTCATACTTTGGTCTGTTGGTCGAGGTTGGCTCCGTTTTTGGCGAGGATCTCGGCAACGGCCACTTTATCCTCCTGGGCTGCCAGATGGAGGGCAGTCAGGCCGCTCTGCGTGACCAACACACGCACACGCACACACACACAAACACACAAACACTTAGTATGATCCAACAGACACAATCTGTCCATTCTTTCTTGTCAAATCAGCTAATATAGATACTGTGTAGAGAAGATATATTTCTCCTGAAAAAAGAGTTTAGATTTCATTACTTGGCAGTGATTTAAGATTAACATAAAAGGTATGTAAATATTCTGCACCACCGGAAAGTTATTTTTGTCCATCTCAAAATGATGCTGATGGACAGAAGTCCAATAAACCTCAAGTGCACAGAATGATTAATGGATTGTTCCTCAAAATGAATCAATGTTGAACCAAAAAGCATCCATTTTATGGTGATTCTAGTTGTGATGGTTAGTGTTGAGAAGTTATTGATGGATTACTCTACAGTACCTTCGTTTGGACATTGACCTGGGCTCCCTTGCCCATGAGCAGGGCAGCCACGTCTGCGTGGCCCTCCTGGGAGGCCAGGTGGAGCGGGGTGACGCCCTGCTTGGTCAGGATGTTGGTGTCGGCGCCGTACTGCAGCAGCACTGTGGCGATTTCCATCTGGTTCTTCTTCGCCGCGATGTGCAGAGGAGTGTAGCCGTTCTGGTTCAGGAGAGAAAGTCAGCTGAGAGAACGCTCGTTGTTGATTCGTCGGCTTAAAACCTCACACACCAAAAGGCTTTTTTCGGAACTAACATGAGCGGGCTTTGGTAGCACATTACTAAAATACCAACCCTCTCCTACAGAATTCCCATCCAACTAAACTGCACTCTCAGTTATTTTCTTCTTTTTTTGTAACCAAATGGTCACAGTTTTAAACACTATGAAAATTTGTTAATCTGTTTTATTAAAAAACACATGAAAGTGAAAAAAAATATATATATATTTGTGCTATTTGGCTAACCAGACTTGATACTATGAAAAAAGTACAAATTATCATTTTATTCATGGTATTCCATAAATGCTTTTGTTTTTCATGATATCCATTAGAGCATTTACTATAAAGCATGCCAAATGTTTCTTATTTCCAACCCGATGAGACCTTGTTGCTTACAGACTCTCACCTTGGCCATAGTGTGGGGGGACGCTCCTTTGTCCAAAAGCAGGAGCGCCACCTTCTGGTTATCGTAATGTGCTGCAACATGGAGCGGGGTGAGGCCATTCTGTAAGGGGATGGACGCTCAGTGGATTAAACAGCAGTTAGTGCAGCAGCAATCCATTAACACCACACACACACACAGTTAGACTGCAGGTTGAGATGAATTAGTGACATTAGACAGCAAAAGCTATATGGGTCCTTATTATGATGCAAAGATGAAAGTATTCAAAGAAACAGGAACTTGGATGTAAAAAGATTTTTGTTATCAGTTTAATGTTTGCTGGAATATAACACTGTTAATCCAAATGAAGGATTGGCTTTACAGAAACCAGGCTTACCAGTGCTCTTGTACTCAACTTAACCGCAATATAGAAAAGTTGTGTTTTTAAATTTTGAAATCGACATGCAGGAAAGGGATTCAACAAAACATTGAGTGAGTGGAGTTGAATCATATTGTACGTCATACGCAACACTGAAAACTATAATGATTTATAAGGATTTTATTTACCTTCCCAGCAAAATCAGGCAGGGCCCGACGCTGCAGGAGAAGTTTGGCCACATCTAGGCTTCCATACTTGGACGCCACATGGAGGGGAGTAAAACCTTTCTGTGCAGAGAAAGAACAAGAGGAGGGAGATTAAGAAATGTGTTTTAAGAGTATAAACGGGTTAAATCTGGAAAAATCAGTCATAGCATTTCAATGTTATTTTTCCCTTTAGTGTTATTTCCAAACATAAATATTTGTATCGTTTCAAAATTGTAAGACAAAAGCACTTTTTTAAGACCAAACTGAGTCATTGTAACATGTAAAACTTGGACAATTAATATGAAAAATACAGTTTTCCATATTGTTCAACAACATGAAGAATAGCTCATTTACTAAAATATTTGTCATATTGACAGGTATTTTTTACATACAAGATAATATTAAAATCCCATCATCTTTGTTCATGACATAAAACAATAATAATTAAAACTGCGAGCAGTGATGAACGGGCCCTCGCATGGCACGTAACTCGGTTAGTGCTACGGCCGCCTGACGTGTCGGACCGCCTGGCCTGGCCACCGCCACGGGGCGGGTCGTCTCTGGCCACCGCCACGTTGCCAGTCGTCCCCGGTTGTCCCCGGCCACCGCCACGGCTGGCGCCTGTCGTCCCCGGCCACCGCCACGGCGCGGGGCGTCCCCGGTCATTGCCACGCAGCCGGTCCTCCATTGCTTGAATCGTTGCGCCGATCACCGTATCAGACGATTGAAGTTGTCCTACTAGACTGGGGTGCAAAGTTCCACGACACTGGGATCTTATACGGGTGTAAAAACATGACATTTCATGTCACCAATAGGTGGCACTCTGATTGTGAGTCAATATTACAGTGCAGACATGTTCAGGGTGGGACTCTCAGCAAACGTGAGAAGTTTGAACCAGATTGGACGATGGACACTGAAGTTATAACAGTTTAGAGTATTGTGGCGAAGCATGAAATTCTTCCATGTTCATGGCGCCGTAATTGCGCTCCCGTAGGACTTATGTAAGACCTTTCAATGATTTTTAATCAACGAGGCCTCAAGAACAGGCTCACAAAGTTTGGTAGGAATCGGATCAACGGTGTAGGAGGAGTTCGTTAAAATACGAACCCTACAATTGAAAAAAACTTAAAAAATGGATGATTTACTGTAGAAAAAAAACTTTCAGGATATACTCCAGGGACATATGTCAACATATCCTGCAAGTTTTGTGATGATTGGGTTAAATATTGTGGAGTTATGTGTATTGATTGCTAGAGCCCCGCCCCTCTGATGTTCATTGGCTTATAACTTCTAGACGCAACTATATTTCAGAAAGAGTTTGATAGCACATGACCATCGTGGTCCAATGATGATTCACAGAAATGTTGGTGAAAATCGGATCTACGGTTTAGGAGAAATTAGCAAAAATGTGTTTTTCACTAAATTCAAAATGGCGGAAAATTTCGGAAGGCGGACTTTGGTGCCATAACGTAATTTTTTGTAGAGCACATGGATCTGCATATGTGTGAAAAATTTCAAGTCAATTGGAGTTACTGTGTGAGCAGGCCATCCTTCTTTGCGTTAGGTGGCGCTAGCGAGGCACTTTTCAGTGGCCAACTATGAAACCTTTAAAATCATTGAATTTTCGCTGTTTTCTATTAGCATGGAATTTTTTTTTAACTTCTGAATATGTAAAGGCCTCCAAAAAGGCTGTGATGTGGGAAAAATAATAAACGATACAGTTTCAATAGGGCTTTGCTGCCCGACGTTGTCGGCGCTCAGGCCCTAAATATATAAAAAGGCATTGGTGATGGTATTTTCATTTTAATGAGATGGGGTTCAACTCCCTGCGGTGTCCTGCTTATATATTATATCTGAAAAAACCGACATTATATCACATTTTATGGTTTAAGCTTTAAGCTAAATCCAAGAGACGTGACATTGATCACGACCAAAATGTTATGCCGGTGTACTCCTCACCTGGTCGCCGCCACACATGCTTGAGACCATCGGAACCAAACAAATTAATCTTCGTCTCATCAGACCATAGGACATGGTTCCAGAAATGCATGTGCTTTGTTGACATGTCTTCAGCAAACTGTTTGCGGACTTTCTTGTGTACCGTCTTCAGAAGAGGCTTCCTCCTGGGGTGACGGCCATGCACAAGCTGGCTGTCACCCCAGGAGCTCAGCTTCTTTGGACGACCAACCCGAGGCCTGTTCTGAGTCGACCCTGCTCAAAACGCTGGATGGGTTTAGCCACTGTGCTGCAGCTCAGTTTCAGGGTGTTGGCATCTTCTTGTAGCCTTGGCCATCTTCATGTAGCACAACAATACGTCTTTTAAGATCCTCAGTGTGTTCTTTGCCATGTGGTGCCATGTTGGAACTTTCTTAGTTGCCAGGGGTTTAGATATTAATGGCTATATTTTGAGTTATTTTGAGGGGAAAATAAATTAACTCTGTTATATAACCTGCACACAGACTACTTTTCATTGTGTCAAAGTATCATTTTGTCAGTGTTGTCCCATGAAAAGATATACTTAAATATCTGCAGAAATGCGAGGGGTGTACTCACTTTTGTGATACACTGTAAATAACTTCGTTATTCAGTTGTTAACTGAGTGACCTGCCCCCCCCAACACCTGTAATTGGCCAGCTAGTCTTGGTTCATTGGTTGGATTGGTTGAATTGTATGATCGACCAACCGAGATAGGAATAGTAGAGCATTGGCCACCCAAGGTAAAAAAGAAAACCCAAATAATTTAAACAGCTTCCAGCCTAGGGCGGGCGGGCACGGCCCGCCAATGCCCGCCCGTGCTGCCGGGACTGCTCTGGATGAAGGGAGCACATCTCACATCAGTCCTATCTGTATTAAACTCCCCAGAATTCATTTTAAGACTATTGATTCCTTTAAAATCACTGAAAACTTTGATTACTAGTGCAAGGCTAGGCTAACATTGTAGCGGGGTACTAGGCTACGCTAACATTGTAGCTGGGTGTAAGGCTAGGCTAATATTGTAGCTGGGTGTAAGGCTAGGCAAACATTGTAGCCGGTTGTGAGGCTAGGCTAACATTGTAGCCGGGTGCTAGGCTCGGCTAAAATTGTAGCTGGGTGCTAGGCTAGGCTAACATTGTAGCTGGGTGCTAGGCTAGGCTAAACTTGTAGCTGGGTGCTATGCTAGGCTAACATTGTAGCTGGGTGTAAGGCTAGGCTAACATTGTAGCTGGTGTAAGGCTAGGCTAACATTGTAGCTGGGTACTAGGCTAGGCTAACATTGTAGGTGCATCAACACAAATAAGGTCATTTAACAAACAACAAATCAAACCAGTATCCAATAGCAACCACAGAACATGTCACCTGGAACAGGTTTAAAAGCACAGAATTTGTAATGTCATCGATCAAAGACCATGGAATCTTTGATCTTTGATGTCTTGATGACATCACAGATCAAAGCCAGTGGAAGACTATAAGTAGAAATGCCCAAAGTTGTTCTTTATACAACTTACAGTCAGAAGCCAATGTACTTCAGAGACAAAGTTGTGGCGATGGAAAGTGCACAGAGCAACTACCAGAGCAACTACCAGAACAACACAGAGATGGAAGATATTGAATGTGACACCCCATTGAACTTCTATCACAGTTCATTGGAGGCAGACCTACAATCTTTGGACGACAAAGCGAGACTCAAATCCAGCAAAATAGAAGGGAGAGTTCTTCTTGAAGTCGATGAAGACCTGATGCAGAATTTCCTTGATCTGCACCAAGATCACAACAATGACAGACAGATGCAAAGGACCATCAACAAGGACCAGCATGCTGAGATGCAAAAGATGAAGGCAGAGAAAGAGGCCCTTCTACGTGAAAGGGAGGCCAGCAGTCTGCAGCTCAGTGCTGAACGGCAGTGCCTTGCAGTTGCTAAAACCAATGTGGAGTTGGAACTGGAGAGCTTCCTGACCATTGAGAGGGCTCAAACTCAGAAGTTACAACAAGAGTTGAGCAAGGTGGAGGCAGCTCTCCAACAGCAGGTTGAGGAGACTAAGAAGGCCCTGGAGAAACCCCAGGCTTCCCTTCAAAGTCCACACACAACCAGCCCCAAAAGCCCCAGTGAAGAGGACTTCTATCTTGCCAAAATCTATGAAGGGACATTTAGTAAGCTCATGGCTGATCTGCAGAAAGCAGAGCAGGAGCTGAAGACCGAACGTCTCCAGGCGATCAAGGAGAGATCCTACCTCACAGCCCAGATTGATGTTCAGGCAGCAGAGACCAGCAGGATCGCAGCGGCCCTGAAAAAGTCAGAAAAGCTGCAGCTGCAGTGTCAGGAGGAGAAGTCAACCCTTCAGAAAAACTTTGAAGAACAGTTGGCGAGTGACCGCCTGGTATGGCAGCAGGAGAGAGCCTCCCTGGTGAAGCAGAACCAGAAAGACAAGGCTTCCTATCAGACTCAGCTCCACAAGCAGGAGCAGAGGAAGAAACTCATGATGGCTGATATAGCAAAGGCCGAGCAGCAGCACAGGAGTGATCAGGAGAAGAAGTCATCCCTCACTGCAACGCTGAAAGAAGTCGGGCTCAAGTACCTCAACCAGCTGAAGTTCGCAGCCTCTCTTCGAATACAACAGGAGGAGGCTACAAAGATCCTTCAAGCCCAGCTGGAGAAGCAGAAAGTGGAGACCAGCAGGATCGCAGCAGATCTGAAAGAATCCAAAGATCTGCTTGAAACTCAGAGTCTCCGCTTTCAGGAGAAGTCATTGCTCCTCCAACAGCTGGAACAATCCCAGAACAACCACGTGGCCCAGCTGAAGATGCAGGATGAAGATCACAACAACTTTGTGGCTGCTCTTCAGGAAAACTTTGAAGAACAGTTGGCCGGTGACCACCTGGCATGGTGGCAGGAGAGAGCCTCCCTGGAGAAGCAGAACCTGAACGACAAAGCTTCCTATGAGGCTCAGCTCAAGAGTGATCAGGAGGAGAAGTCATCTCTCCTTCTGGCCACTGAGAGCCTCAGACAGGCTCTCCAAGAAAAAGAAGAGGAGTTGAAGACCACAGAAAGCTCCTTGAGGTCCCAGCTGGACGAGGCTCTGAGCCAGATCCAGAAGAAGAAGCCATGGTTTAAAAAGCTCTTCACGGGACATAGACACTGATGAAAGCACACACACAATTTATAATTTGGAAAATAATGTATGCTATATTTTAATTTTATGAATTATAATACAGATATATATTAATATTTAAAAAAAAGGCGGCACAGTGAATTGTACTGTGTCGTGTGGGTTTTCCTCCGGGTGCTCCGGTTTCCCCCCACCACATATTCATATATGACATATTCCCCCCTTGTCCATGTGGGTTTTCCTCCGGGAGCTCCGGTTTCCCACAAAAAAAAAAAACCTCTCCGGGAACCATCACCTTAACGCGGTGGAGAGGTTTGTGTGTCCCTATGACCCTGAGGGCTGTGTTGTCTGGAGCTTTGTGCTCCTGCTAGGGTTTCCCATGGCAAATAGGTCTCAGGCGAGGGGCCAGACTAAGAATGGTTCAAAAGCCCCCATGTATAAACAAGGAAGAAGAGGACTGACCCGGCCCGGAGGAACCCGGGGAGGATCCTGCGGGGTCGGGTGCGCTGCCATATGGGTGGCAGTGGAGGCCAGGGACCTTGACGGACCGGACCCGGGCAGCAGAAGCTGGATCTGGGGACTTCTGATCCTCTCTAAAACTGTGATTTCCAATTACCTAAAGTTTCATTAAATATTGTATTTTATTTTCTAAAACAATATTGTTGTTGGTTGAATGACTGTACTCGAAGATGCAGCGGGTGTGGACCACTGATACACTTTTTAAGCTCTTTTAACAATGATGCAGTGGTTGGAATCAGACTCAGATGTTTATATATACTGTATATATGTACACTATATATAAACATATTGTGTGAAATGTGGCCAACTATGAAACCTTTAAATCATTGAATTTTCGCCGTTTTCTATTAGCATGGAAATTTTTTTCAACTTCTGAATATGTTAAGGCCCCAAAAAGGCTGTGATGTGGGAAAAATAATAAACGATACAGTTTCAATAGGGCTTCGCTGCCCGACGTTGTCGGCGCTCGGGCCCTAATAAAAAAAGAAATCCCAGCCGACTGACATCCTGATGCAACTCTAGGTAACCTTAAACCAAAAATTCTTTAACTTCCACAACACACCAGCAGAGGGGGCACTTAAACCATTTTGAAAGACAGAGGAGACTGGAGCTGAAACCACATGACCAGCGTGTTAAGGACCGAGCCCTGCCCATGGATGGAACCAGCCTTTGTTTGTCAAACCGCGGATTATATCTGATGTAAGAGGTGATTGGAAAAAAAAAAACAGAAATCATGTGGAGGAGACGGAGGAGAGGGCTTCCTTAGACTGAGAAAAAAAAACATAATAGTCGAAGCAAATCAAGGACGAGGACTATAAGGAGCTTGCATGGATGAAGAGTGTTACCAACAACTTGTCCCTATTTGGTTTCCGTAGCGACGGCCGCACCCTTACTCCCCAGAGAGAAACCAAGGAGAGAGACATCAAGGGTGGGAGAGAGGAGAGTTACTGAACCCTGATGAACACGCTGTATCACAAAGTGCTTTGTCTCTCCTTTAAGACTGTAGGAATCATAGAAATAAAAGCGTAGAAGGGACATTCCCATTGCGACTGCTGTAGTGGGCCACTTCCATATTAAATTAACAAAACTCCCTGTTAACTGGGAGGGAGAATGCTAGTTAGATAGCTTACTAATATTTAATCCTACACTACACTCACTACAATACAGAAATTAAGATGAAATCATACAGATATTAAGATGTTTCCCTCAGTGGATTTCTGCATAAGCTGTATTTATCATTGTTGTGATAATAAAAGAGCAAGTTGTTTGACTGCATTGTTCAGTTACTGTAATATATATTGTATCCATTTACATAATGTTTAATTCATTATTTAGCTAATGTAAAACTGTGTTGTATCTGAATTACTTGAGGTGATTGAAAATGTCAATACCAACAGCAACCAGAAGGGTGTGCCTGGTTCCATCCTGGCTTCCACTTTCACAAGTTAGTGTTGAGCTCGGTGTGAAAGTAGTTCAATTTAAAGACCAAACACGTCACTTCAACCCACCTTAGTGGCCAGCGAGTGTGACGCTCCGGCCTCCAGCAGGACCGAGGCTGTCTCCACCTGACCCTCCCTGGCCGAGATGTGGAGGGGGGTGTAGCCGTTGTTCGTGGCAGCGTCGGGGTGGGCCATGTGTTGCAGCAGCAGCTGAACGATCTCCGTCTTTCCCAGACGGGACGCAATGTGGAGCGGAGTCTGGTCCTCCTGAAGATGGCACAGTGGATGAGAATCAGCGCTTATTCTGCTTGTTTTTCATGGAAACAACAACATTAAGTTGGTCTACTAGAGGTGACAGCAGTCTCACCCGTGCCCTGGCGTCCACGATTGCTCCATTCCTCAGCAGGCACCTGACCACCTCCACCTGACCTGCCCTGGCTGCCATGTGTAACGCCGTCTCCCCACGCTGTACACACAACATACGGCTCAGCAGAGTCAATACACCTTTACAGACTGTTTTCAGACATAAAAACAACTAACTTCCAAATGATTGGCTTGTTTTCCATCACTCACAATATTGCTGACGTCAGGCGAGGCTCCGTTCTGCAGCAGCAGCAGGACGATGTTCAGGTGACCCATGAAGGCCGCCACGTGGATGGGAGTCAAACCAGACTGGACACAGGAAGGGGAGCGACGCAATAGGATCAAATCTCAACAAAGGGGAGCTCATCAAACGTATTAAAATGCAAATATTACATGATGTCATCGAGCAATCTCTAGTGATTTCTGATCAGCCAGCAGCTCCTTTACTGAGAGAGGCTTTGGCAGGCTTTGAATTGGGGGAAAATACTTTTCAGATGGGTATGTCTCAGGGTAAAACCGGTTTGATCCCAGATTACGGTCAAAACTGAAACATGGTTAACGTGAAAAAATAAAGAGGAATTAAACACGCCAAAAAATACTTTTTTAATTCAAACTTAAATCTAAATAAGTCAACATTGACACAATCAGCGGCCTCCTGGGTGAAAGTACTTCAAAATCGTAATCCAAGAGAATATATGAGTCCCTCAAAAGTTAATCGACAATGCAGGGTCTTCTCTATGACTGTGAGGTAACGCCAGATATGACACCGACCAACTAGAGGCGGACCCTTCTAGTCGCCCCAGTATGTTCAGGGTGGTGTGTGCGTACCTCTGTGATGGCCTGAATCGAGGCTCCGTATTTGACCAGCAGCTCCATCACTTTGACTCGGTTCTTCTTACAGGCTATGTGCAGCGGAGTGAAGCCATTCTGTCACGCACAAACACACAATATTTAACATGACTGCATGTTAGTCATCAGAGCCCCTTTAACTGTATCTTCCCACGCTAGGATTGTTAATGGATCTACTGGTTTCGTACCAGTGCCCTGGCGTTGGGGTTGGCCCTCTTGTCCAGCAGCAGTTTGGTGACTCTGTAGTGACCGCAGTGAGCTGCCACGTGCAACGCCGTCAGGTAGTCCAACGTGACGTCGTCCACGGGAGCCTTGTACTGCAGGAGGTGTTTGACGCAGTCGACATGGTCGCCTTGTGCCGCCATGTGAAGAGGAGACAGACCGTTCTAAAAGGTGAAAGAGAGTTTGGTGGAGGTGAACAACAATGCTCATCATAGGAAACCTTGACTGCTGGAGGAACAACCCGATAAAAGATAAAAGGGAGTGTGAGAATTTAGCGAGAGAGATTTTTCTCAGGTCAAAACATAGTAGATTAACTTTCCTACCTTATAAGAACAGGAAGCCCAAAGTAAATATAATTTGGTTTTTGTTTAGTGAATTTACAGTTTTATTTTGGAGTTCCTGTGTCTGTGTTCATTTGACTTCCTGTCTTTGTGGTTTTCCCTCCTTTTTTATGTGCATCTCATATGTTGTATTGGTCTCATCAGCCTCTGCTCCCTTTGTTTCCACCAATCACTGTTCAGCCTCATATCCGTCTTGCTGTCTCATTAGTTTCTTGTGTATATGTTCTCTGTGTCTTTCACGTGTTATTTAAGTGGAAAAGGGTGAATGGACAGCTGACACACCTTGGTCCTGGCCAGCATGGGTGCTCCTCTCTCCAGCAGCAGCTCCACAGCTGTATCATGTCCACTCCGGGCGGCACAGTGAAGGGGAGTCAGGCCATCCTACGGATCACACACATGTATAAATAGTCAACACAGACTCACGGCCTTCAAAGAGTAAAGACATGCAACAGTAGCCGGCGACTAACCCGGTCTGGATGCTGTTTGTGTTCGTTAGAATCAGACATAGCTAATAACATGACTGGCACACATTTAAATAACACAGAGCAGAGTTCATGGGACACTGAATTTAATCCAGCGAGCTGAGCTGAAAACAACAGCATTGAGCTCACATTCACATCTGTTGTCACTAACGCGGGTAATTACGTTTCTGGATCATCCTGACATTACATCCCTGTGGATGTAGGTATGTTCCAGTACAATGAAACTGCACTTTCACGTTCACATCTGTCGCCACTATTGCAGACAACAACTTTTTTCCCCTGTGGATGTTGACCTGGAAACATGTTTTTCTAACAAATATTATTTTTCTAAACATAATATAACAAATATTTTTTGTAAAAAATGGCACTGCAAAACGACATACTGAGGTTTAGGCAACAAAACTACTTGATTAGGTTTTCTGAAAACCTTCATGGTTTGGCTTAAAGTCATTACGAGATTAAAACAAAAAACGCAATAAAAGTAAACAGGATGCTAACAGCGGCCTCATGGTGGTTTTTGACCCGTCCACCACCCAGACTTCCTCCCTAATCTAGCAGGCTCGGTTCAAACTAATTTGATACGTCACCCAAATCTAATCCATGACAAAAATACATTTCCCTCTTAAATGTAATTCAATACAGTTACCAGGTTATATTACCAAAATTCCACTTCTCCTGATACTCACCCTTGTTTTTGCATCAATCTGAGATCCACGGTCCAGTAACAGGCCAACCATGTTGGTGTTGCCACGCTTGGATGCCACATGTAGAGGAGTGATCCCATTCTACAGAGAGAAAAACACTTAGAGGGCACATTCATACTGCTGTATATAAGGGGTCACTGCTATATATATGTCATTTATCATATGTTTAAAAAAAAGGATGTAAGAAAATAACCATGAAAATACATGAACTGGCATTGGAATCTACAATTTATGCATTTTAAATCAATGAACTAAATATTCCACTAACTCTCCTGAATAGATTATTATTTCAGTATGATGATGGTTATCATTCTATGTTGGTACACTGAAATTAGCTTTCCTTAACATGCTGTTTGGTGAACTGTGTTGAGCTGAACGTGAACCTGAGCTCAAACAGCCGGCGGACTGTCGGTCGTACACATGCGGAGAATGAGCGCACTCTCTCAAACCTTTTAACCACAATGATTATTAAATCTCTCCAACAACCTTGTCAGCTACGGAAGCAATCCGCTGAGGCTTAGAGGAGTGCAGGGTGAGAGAAAAGAGCTATTTTTATCCACACTACTGACATGGATAAAAATAGCGCCTCTCAATTTGTTTGCTGGGTGATATTAAAAAGGGAAGAGACCAGAAATTAACGCGGTGGTGAGACGAGATGAACACACACTGCGTCCTCACAGCAGGTGTATTGTGAGGTGTGTTAGCTGATGTATCTTTTCTGTCAGAAGACTGAAATGTGACTGCATGTGGCTCAAGAGGAGCTCGAACACTACAATTTGTAAAGGTTTAAAACGTGTAGAGATTAAACCTAAAAGCTAATAACCATGACATAAAGTCAGCTACAGTATTGTACAAAAGTGTTCCAGTCGAATGATTTCATTTTCCCTATCGGACCCAGATAACGTTGCTCATCAGCGTGGGACCCTACCCTCGCCGTGAAGTCGACCGCTGCCCCTCGGTTCAGCAGCAGTGTGGCCACGTTGACGTTGCCATAGTGGGCGGCGATATGCAAGGGGGTGAATCCACTCTGGAAGACAGACGAGAAAGAGAGAGAGAGACACAGAGAGAGGAGGGCAGAGGTCAGACGTCGGCCTTTACTTCACGTCCTCCAACTTTGAAACGATCTCCTGATCTTAAGTCCTCCCAAACATGCAGCTGTCGCATCAAGCAACACAGGTGTACAAAAACCAAACTGAAAGCAAAGATGGGAGAGAAAAAGTCACAGGAAAAAGTAAGATTTTCTTTTAGATTATGAAGCACCCGTACGCACAACCCCAAAACACACACGTCCATGCAGAAACACAGAAACACAAAGTAAAAGTCGGCCTTTCCTAGGCTTCAAAAAACAAGTTGAAAGGACAAAAACTGAAGCAGAACAAAAAAGTTTACAGTTCACACGGACAATCATCAGGATTGACGCAAAGATGGACAAACAATATCAGCTACCCCCCCAAAAAACGCCAAATGATAGCAAACTCATAAAGAGGAGGGAACATTTCTCATCAACACCAAAGTGCACTATGTCAACTTTACGTCATAGAGGTTTTAGAGTTAGCAATGAGAATCACATGAGAAAAGTTAGAGATTGCAGAGCAGGTTAGAGTAGGTGTGAGATTCTTGCCTTACCTTGCCGTTCTGTAAGTGTGGTCCGATTTAATGTGAAAAAGGTGTTTACAAAAGTGTGAAGAATACAGTGACTAACGTGATGGCTTTAAAAACTTTACACAGTCAAAAGCTTAGAATGGTGCAAATGAAGGTAGCGTGGATGCAACATGCTATTCAATGCCAAGTCTTTGGGCTAGCAGGTCATACCTGTAAAGCTCCATAAGCTTCCCATGTCATTATTTATATACAATGTTGTAGTAAAAGAGTAAAAGTCATATGCCAGCAATCGCTATAGAAGCATGCATTGGAATACTTGATCAGGAAGTTTCATGTTTAGAAGGTCAGGACTGCCAATAATAAAATACAATCATTCTTCCAAAATTAATTGTTCTATTAATGCGTGAATTGAGGACATCAGGAAAAAATATGATTTGCGTATTTTTAAATGTTTGAAATGTAGAATTACAACCAAAATGAATATTACAAATTTAAATTCTATGGATTTTTTTTCGAAAGAAAAACACTGCCATATTGACTGAGCAAAACATGTACATTTCTTTTTTTGGCAGACAATGTGCAATCCAAACTTCAAGTTTCATCATATTTGTCCAAATCAATTAAATGGATATATTTCATTTTATTTGCTCTGGTTTATGGACAGTTTTTTTTTCATGGATAAAGTCAGCACGTTTGGCAGGAAGTTGGTAAAAACAAAGACATAGTGATTGTTTGTATTATAAGACAAATTATACAATGTGCAGTCTTAAAAATGTTTTTGCATTCCTCAGCATGTCACAATAAGATTGTTGTCTAAAATATTGTGATAATATTGTATTGTGGGGCTTCAGCCCTACTGACAATAAAGCTTTTGCTTTGACAGCTTATTTATGCATTTGAACATAAAATAAAACTATGTTTTAGAACTTTTTATGCACACAACAACTGGAAAATAACATTTCAATGATTTCATTTTTATTTTGGCAGCCCTGAACTTCCATACTTCCATACTAGGAATATATTATATTGTATGCTTTAATTTAACCAAAACTGTTTTAAACTAAGTAGCTCATAGTGCATCTCTAGAAATCATGCAACATGACATAAATAGACAAAAGTACGAGACAGAATACTGGACAATATACACTCATAGCTGTTTAACAAATATATTAGCACAAATGCTTGCAGGAGATAAACATAATCATTTCAAACAAATCAATAAAGCTTACATCTCAATAATGATGTTGTTTATAGATATTGTTAATGCATTAGGGGTCACATATGACAGAAAGAATAGTGGCGTCCTGAGCTGGTGAAAAAGTAAATATAAACTGGGGATAAAACAACAGAAACGTACACAGACAGAATATGAATAAATAAAATCCAAAGCTGAAAATGAAATATAAGCAGTGGTGCCTGAGCGCAGGACACATGGCAGTAGCTTGGCCAGTCGTCTCAGCCGTGCATGTTGACCTTCTATCGTACAAAACCAAACAGAAACTGTAAAATGATTCCCTGTTTGCATGATGCAGTGCTGTGGAATAATAAATAAACGGTGGAGGGAAAGAAAAGAGAAATAACAGGATGGGACTGTATCGTGAATCTGTGGAGAGTCAAAGGAGCGTGTGTATACCTCAGTAGTCCTATTGACCATCATCTGAAGCAGGAGGAATGAGGGAGGGAAAGATCAGGTCAGTTAGGCTTCTTTCACACATTACTGCACTGTAATTAGACGCACAGCAGCTCGGCGAGGCAAGAGACGTGGCTGGTTTGGATCACTGCCTTTCATTATTAATTCATCGGTCTTGTGATTCACAACATTATCGAATAATCATTGAAATACAATAAAAACTCTTAAAATGGCCCCTTAAACTTACTGATATCAATTACGTAAAAAACAAAGAAACTAATTGAATTGCTTCAGAGATAAGACGCATCTTATTTTAGTGAAAAACATTTCCCTGCATAAATAAAGACTACATAAATAAAACGTATGTGTTTTTGGACCCTGCATTTTTTTTTAAATCAGGCTCTAATTTTCACTTCTAATGCAACAGGCAGCTTTTTAAAGTCAAGGTATTCCCGATTATTAACGGAAATTCACTTCCATCCACTGTTAGCGTTTTCCATCACGATCTGTGATCAAATCCTACATCGTCCCACGTCTGCAGTCCTGCGTGCGACTGCAGTCCGTGTTCTACGTGAACATATGTGTTTGAGTGTGACTGTACATGTTGCTGTTTATAGCCTTTCTTCCTATGAGTCATATCGAGCGGGGCAGCAGCTCAACCACATATGGCGTTATATAGTCTTTTGTTACATAACATAATCAGAGCCTGGTTGAGACATATAGCAATATTTAACATTCAGGAAGGCGGATAAACTACTGCGGTGCAGTAAATCATCTGAGCCACGTCACTTAAAGCCACTGTGGTACGTATGAATCGTTTCTACATCAACAGATGTGATTTCCCATCAATAGCGGTTTGCCCCTCCATCCCCCCCCACCCCCCCTTCACTGGTTGCATGCAGCCTTGAATATCAGCACCATACAACCTGCAGACAGCGGCACATTCCATGCAGTGGACAGTGCTACACTTAGACACCGGTGCAGCGAGGAAGGAGGGGGGTTGATGGGGGGGAGGGAGTGTGTGAGAGGTGGTATTTAAAGAGGGAAAGGAAAAAGAGGGAGAGACCCAGTTAGTGGCAGGACCGGGAGTGACGTGGTGGAGACACTGAACGGGAGACAGGAAGAGAAGATGCACAGACAGACAGATGGACAGTACATCACGACATGTTAGCGGTCTTCTGTCATTCGCTAAATCAGACATTTGGGGGACCCTGTTTACACCTGCTGTGAGAGGGAATAGATAGTACCCCGCATAGATAATAAAAGCAAAGGGGTGATGCTAGTCTATCAAACAACGGTGGTTAGAGTGGTCATGTGTTGTCAAGACATTGTTGTCACAGGTATATTTTAAAAAGTGCTCCCTTTTCCAGCACTTTTCTACCAGAAAGGACATTTTTTGGACACAGGAGGGAATTGTCCTTCTTGTCCTGCCTGAATCTCCATCACAGATAGAAAACTCTTTGTCCAGGGCTAAAATAAAATCAGTGGACGGGCACATCATCGGCAGAACAATAAGGGAAATATCACAACCTTAGGTAGAACCATATATTATGTTTTTGTGTAGAAATGTGAAGAAGGTCATGGCTATGTGCTGAGAGATGACCTTAAACCTCATCACGAAGGCTTGTAGCGTCATCATCAACAGTAATGTCATTATTACAACTACAGTTCAGCCCACACATAAGACATCCACACACATTACCTTCCATGTTATTGTATGTTTCCCACCCACTCGCCGACTCAACAGATTGAGATGCAGCTCACATTTTAACAGCAGATGCAAACAAGGTCTCTCCATTAACAGACTCTCATGGGTGAACCCCAGTGTTAGTAAAGATAAAACCAATAGACATTTAAAAACTCAACTGGTTTTCAAAGCTTTACCTTCAAATATCACATATTTAGCCAAATCCACTACAGACACATTCACATACTTCAAAGCCCTCATTACCACAGTTCGGACACATGGGCACAAACAAACGTAAGCTTGACTTCCACACAGGCCACACTCCCCAGTCCAACCCTGCCGTGCTGCGTACCTTCGACTGGACATCAGCGTTGTGGTCGTTCTGGAGGAGCAGGGCGGCCGACTTGGTGTCGTCCTTGCGGGCGGCAATGTGCAAGGCAGGCAGACGGACCTTTCCTTTAGTGTCATTCTCCAGCAGGACGGAAACCACCTGGTTGTGGCCCTGCTGGAGGGCGATGGCCAGAGGGGTGAAGCCGTCCTGGGTGAAGGGAGACAAGTGATGAGAATCTTAATGTTCAGATCATTCTCCAAAGTTTTATCTCCAGACTTGTTTGGATGAAAGAGATTCAGTGTGGTTAGTATTAAAATAATGGCCACATCTGATGCTACTGTTCTGTAAATCTTTAAAACCACCCTTTTCAATCTGGTTGAATGATGGGATGTTACTGTTTTAAGTTTGGAAAAACAAAATTCTCTCTCCGGGGAGCCACGGATGCTTCAAGTTATGGAGACTAATTAAATGTCTGCCCTGTCTACTACATGTCTATTGTTTTCTTCCCAACTTGATCTATCACGTAACTCTAAAGTCTTAATAAGTTTTCCTCCTTTTTAAAAAAAAAATGAATTTACTGATGTTTTGTTGTTGTTCTTTGTTAAAAAGTCATACTGTTCCTATTCCACCAAAATACAAGTTACCAAAAATAACATAATGACCACATTTCAAATAATAGCAAGAACAGGTACATTCAGTAATTAGGTTGGGCTAAAAAAAACAACAAGGAAGGTGGGAATTATCTGTCCTGTGCTTTTAACAGTTGATATAGTAAATTCAGAATAATGTCCATTATGGGAAGCAATGATTTCATCAGTACAACAACAACCACTCTGCTGCTCTACATCCTTTTAACAGAACATACTGTTTTCAATCAATCATTAATCCCATTTGCTTTTACTTCACTGCTTCTCCGATCGCTGTGAAGCATTTTGTAAAGACGTTCATGGTGCCCAGAGGATGAATTCTAATGACTTTACTGATCTCCTGATGATGGCGGAGCTCCGGCCGACCACTTTATGGTCATGTCCCGAGACACTTTGTCATTCGATTTCCCAGAGGATGTGTCCTAATAACTTCCCATCATTTTTCCTCTAGCGCTACCATCAGGTTGACAGAGTGGGAGGTCTCAACACCTTCAGGATGGATTCCATGAAATCTTGATTGATGGCTGCAAAATAATGGCATAAAGTCCAATCTTAAACACACACACACACACACACACACGTCCCTCACCTCAGTAGCGGTGCTCTGGTTGCCTCCATTCTCCAGCAGGTATCGCACCACATCCATATGATTCTCCTGAGCAGCCATGTACAGCGGAGTGAATCCATTCTAGAAGCACACAGGCACAAACAAGAGGTCACCGATAATCTACAGGCCATCAACATCTCCTACATTTACTCCATCCAACCTCCGACTCCGGAGGACCCAGACTCACCTGAGACTGTGCGTTGATGTCAGCTCCTCGTTTGACCAGGATCTTCACCACTTCACCCTGACCAGCTAGAGAGGAGATGTGAAGTGCTGTGTTCCCTTTCTGCATGAAGACAAAGTACAGAAGCACAGTCAGAAGTAGCATTTGATTAGAAAAACGTATAGAGAAAACCTCTAAGGGGACACGTCTCTTTGTTTAGGCTGCATTCACGCTCATAGTAAGCTGTTGTGGCTTCAGGACTCCTTAGCATAGATTCTGCTAGTCTCTACAACTAGATACTGGCAGCACCTAGTCTGAGACTGTGATCACTTACCTTTGTGGCTGAATCCACTGCTGCACCTCTCTCCAACAGCTCCTGGACCAGATCCACATGGCCCTCCTTGGCTGCCAGATGCAGTGCATTAAGACCATTCTGGAAAAAATACAGGGGGAGAGAAAATCAGGCCCAAAGTCCAAAAACC
The DNA here is from genome assembly GCA_029853015.1 of Chelidonichthys spinosus. Lineage (NCBI taxonomy): Eukaryota > Metazoa > Chordata > Actinopteri > Perciformes > Triglidae > Chelidonichthys > Chelidonichthys spinosus. The sequence goes on along the minus strand of CM056843.1, from coordinate 6,736,870 downwards.
CTACAAAGTCAGGTCCAAATGGAAAGAGAAGGCTTTACCTCCTCCACCAGGTCCATAACTAGATGAGCCTGCCACTCTTTCTCAATTTCCATCTTTAGACCATGTGACTCTCACTTACATGTGGAGGGACTGAAATATCAAAGCTATAGCTATCAAAGTTGTGTATGATGTTGTGCCATGTTATGCTGTTGTGGAGCAGAGCCAGTCCTGGGTACGAAGACATAAATAGCTGTGTGTGTGTGTGTGTGTGTGTGTGTCAAGCAAACATCCTCTTATTTTCCATGGTGCTCAAACTCAAACTCAAACATTACTATCTGTGGTGTTGATTATTGATGGCAGAGACAATACATGTAAACAAAGGGGATTGATTGAAGAATACTATATGTATAATAATAAATGAACACGCACACACACCACGTAGTTATAGGTTAGAAATCACTCATGACCTCTATTAATATCTGTATTGGGCTCATGGGTGTCATGTGCTACTTGGTTGGCAGGGAGGAGGTGGGACAGCCTGGGTTGTGAGCATAAGACATAATCTCATCATTGCCTCTCTAGCTCTGAAATCGACCATTTATTGACCAGATTTTAAAAACTTCCTTACACATTTAAAAAATGCAACAAAAAATATATCTCTGTAAATATTTAAGATAAGCACTGCACACTCCCACATTTATGATAACTTGATAAATGAAATATCCGGGCTACTCAGCTACTTATTACAATTCGTATTGCAGAGTCAAACAGGATAATGTCAACATAAATGTAGCTGTAATTTAGTGTAAGTGGAGTTTAATTCATATACAATTTTCTAATGCAACATTGCTCCAAAGTAATGAAATATACAGTTCATTAGTGAAAACATTAAGTGAATGCAGGGCTGTTGAACTGTAGTTTGCCCCTCTCCTCTCAGTGACCCAGCATTGATTTAATATCCCTTTCATCAGCACAGGCATTCAGCTGCAGCATAAAAAAGAGTCGATAAGTCATTTCCTCCATGACTGCCAAACTAACACTCATCACCCAGCTCCCTGAGGCCTAGGGTCCCTACAGAGGCTCCCTGTGGGATACCAAGAGAGTGACGCTTCAGTTTCCTTTCCCCAGCTGGCAGGAGGCATCTGTTCAGTAAGAGAGCTGAATATGTACCTCAGTTGAGTCCTGCTGTTTTTGGATCAGTTGACATGTTCATGCATCTGCATGCATGCTGCGGGCCTCGTTAACCGCTGGACTTAACCAGTGTGTTGGCACAAAAATACTAGTTCAAAGTAGTGAACTATTTCACGTTTTCAATTAAAGAGAACAACTCTCCCATCCCCAATAACAGAACAATTTGGCAAACAACTTATAAAAGTATAATTACTTAATTATTTTAAAAACATACTTTTGCATGTATGCTAATGCACATACATACCAACAAACATTAACTTTATAATGAATTAAGGGTCAGATGTGTGTGTGTGTATCAGTACTTATCCTATGCTCTCTTCCTATTCTTTATTGCCTTTATTCATGGTGCTTTGGTTTTATTTCTAATGGAAATGTTTGAAATCTTTACAGCATGGCTGTGTTCTGTGGCCTTGTTATTTTTCAAATTTGATTTGCAGCCATGTATCTCTGTGAATCATGTCCAAATTTAACAATTCTGCACTTTGGGATTTACGTCCAATACCAACACTCTGTTTGTCCTTTATGTGAAGATCTGGGTGATGGATGGACATTTAGCGTTCCAAACCATAATCCTGTGTTTCAATGTTCTTTCAACATCTGCAGTTTGTCAGATGCTGTCTCCATTGACTTTCCTGTTTAGAGAAACGGTTGACTAATCGGAGCTTCGACTCATAACGGCAATGTCACTTTCCGATGTGCACATTAAAAATAGCGATACATGTATACGTGACTTCCTCTGTTTTTTGTCCCAAAGGGAAACTGGGAGTTGGATGTTAATCACCCTCATATAGATGACATTACATACATTCTGTATGCAAAATCACAACGTTTCCGTTCTTGCTTAAATATGGAACATAAGAAGCTGCCACTTGCAAACGAGCAACCTCCAGTTCTGCAATAAATCACAGGGGTCCTATTCATCTTCCTACACCCCCCCATGCCCTCCACTCTCCACCAGAAATCCACTAACCCCTTCATCATCCTTCATGCCCTGTACGCCCACTCCTGCGGACACCTCATTCTGTCAGCCCACATGAACAAAAGCACTTCGGAGACGATGCCCAATTATCTGTTCGATCCATTACACCAGCAAATTTAAAGCAACGCCAATGCGATGTGGTGAAAATGCAATTTGGCAGCGCCAGAGTCATCTCAGAGAAACGAGGTGCTGATAATCAAAGCAAATACCACCTAATCATCAGCTCAGTATGTTAATGAGCTGCAATCAGGATCAGAAAACAGTAAAACACTGATCCCCATTAGTCTCACACGACTTTTCAGTGAAACGGTAAGGATTAGCAACGGTGCAAAATAATATTATCGGCTCAAAATTCCCAGTGGAGTTGAGCAATATGATGTTAATACCTAAATTATCGGTTTCTTTGAAATGTTATGTCATCAATATGCAACGCTGTCTCTTACAAAATTACGATCCCATGTAACTAAACTGCACTCTTATTTTTCCAGCCATAAAGGCTTCGTAAAAATCATCATATTTTTGATAAAATGACGATTAAATTGAAAAAAAACAAAACTAATATAATATAATTATATCAAGGTCCATTTGCCTCGTAATGTAATGACAGTGAAATAAGTGCAGTTTTTTTTTTACTATTATTGCAACGATTATTTTATTATTATTTCATTTTGGTTTGATAATCAACGAGAGCTGTCACGTTTTACTCTTACAGCATTCAAACTGTACAGTGTTTAAGTGCTACAGGCCACACCTTGTACTCTGACGGGTGTACTGTGGTTGTTCTCATAATCATGACACCCAACCACGTCAAAAGTAATTTGACAGTCAGTCAACACTACTGGACGTTCCAGTCGTCCGGGATAAAAGTCCTATTTATAGAGATAGAACGATGATACTATGTGACATGAACTATGATTCATATTTATGTACTTCTAGCCAGCTGATATACAGTGAACAGAAACATAGCCTGCAAACACAGGAGCTCAGAATATCTCGGTGCTGCCAACATCAGTTGATAACACAACAGTCACGCACCACGGAGCCACCAGCAAATCTTAGATTTCCACTACATGTGACTTTTGTTTACCTGGCTGTTCATTATGGCTGTTGCCAGGACACAACTGTTTATCCTATCAGGTTTCATTGCCCTCCACATTCAGGGCTGGAATGCTAATGATCTTAGAGGAGAGGAGATAATGACTCGGTCTAAATAAAGAAACAAACACAGCCCTCTCCCCTACTGGACTGCAAAGACATTCTCTTGTGATAATGATGCAAAGATAAGTGGTGGATTTGGAAAAATACATTCTGTGGGTTGATATGCTGTATTGGCTCACTTAACAGGCTAATTTGCATCAAATGACTTTGTTATGTGAGCTGTGTCACTGCATCATCATCTGCAGTTCGCCTCGGCTCTGCACAGCATTTTAACCCCCTTGAGCTCATTGTCTGTGTTAACGCCGGTTCGCAGCAGCAGCAGGCAGTTGTTTACAGTGAAACGGCTTCTCATAAAGTCATTGTAGTCTAGATGCTCATCGGTAAACAGCAGACGGGTCAGTTAGAGACTAGCTGGAGAACAAAGTGGAGCATTTAGCTGCTAAAGAGGAGATGATGGAGACTTAACATCAGGGCCAACCGTGTCTCCTACAACGTATGTTCCCATACAACCAAAATGCACTCTCCATTACAATGAAACAAAACCAAAATGCAACAGAAATACTCATTTTGAGGACAGTTTTGTTGTGTGGGTAAGGAAGGCTGAGTGGACACAAACAATTTTCAATCTCAGATATTGAGGTGGGCAGCTTAAGCCGCTTTATTGCTGAACCTCATCATTTTGCCTTTGAAGAAGATAACAATGCTGTCGTTTATCCACGTTACATTTTGTAATTCTTATAGTATATGACTTGAAATTTTTCATGGCAACATTTTGACTTGTCATAAAAAGCATAGCATTAAATAGTGCTTATGGAGAAGCTTGCGTATAAGAACTCCTAAATGTAATGAAACCAATATAATCCACACCTGTGTTTGTCCTTATTAATCTTGGAACAATTGCACTTATCTTATTATTAGTTTGTCATAAGTTTCTATGACTTCATATAGTTTCCCAGCAGGTGTTTTACATCGTCTTCTACAGCGTATTCCCACACTTTCATGAAAAGGGAAAGTGAGTGCAGTTGAGAGTAGGCGTTATATGATCCGTCTCCTACCTGATTGCAGGTGCCGATGTCCACTCCCCCTTTCAGATATTCCAAAACCTTGTCGATGTTCCCTGCTCTCGCTGCTCGCAGGAAACTGGTGTTGCTGTCCGACTGGAAGACAAAAAGGAGAAACGGATTATCAAAAATATAATCTTCACAACGTCCAAACCTGGAAAAACACATGTACAGTAGTAAATCGTGAGGGATAAATCTATTTTTTTGATCCTGTTTGAATGTTACCATGAATAATACATGAATACTACATTCAACACATTTGTTTGAGCTTAAGCGAGTAATACTGAATGTCAACATGACCTTTGTTGGTGTACAAAAGAACACCACGTGGCTCTTTATTACTGCATCTCACAGTAATGGTAGTACTGTGTATGAATAGCGGTATGAATTGCTTTTGTTTGATCATAATTATGCACATTTCAGAAATTAACTCAAGTCTAAATTAGTACTGAGCAGAATCTGACATTCAATCACTATCAGCAATAATTGTGCAGCAATAATCCGGTTTCCTTAGTGCGCATTAATGTGTATGTCCGGGCGTCGGGAAGGACATGTCCCCTGTTTGTTTTTGGATAGTGAGTGTGCTGCAGTTGGAAACAGACCAGAACGGTAAGGAGGCAGAATGATTCAGCATTTTCCACTTGGTGCCTTTAACTGAAGCTAAATCCTGGCTCACACAGCTTGTTTTCTGCTTCCGGCTCTCTGCACCTCCTGTGTGATGCTTATTTTTTACTGCATTCAAAGAGCCTTACTGCTTCCAAAGGGAGGTCAGAGTTCAGATTCAGAAATACGGTAGCACCATACCGGTTGGCGACTCTTTAAGCTGACTTTCTGTTTGTTTCTTTAGCTGAGTAACCGTATCGGCTGTAAAGGTCACAGTTTGCCTAAATCGTTCACGGACCAACCCGTTCAGCTGTGTCTGAATGAGTCAGAGTTTGATGTGTCCTTTCCTTCATCACAGCCGGTCACCTACAGCATCACCCTGCCCACGTTGCCACATATAGAAAGCAGACATCAGCAGAAAGAATGCAGCCATGATGATGTATAACATCAGCAGTGACACTGCAGCACGGATGTCTATTTCACACACATACAAAATAGTCCCTGTCTTGTGTGGCTGACCTGCAGTCAGCTGCTGTCTGGCTGCTGCAGAGACCTGCATTGCATCACTCAGACTCACGACTACTAGAGCTTTATGCCACGACCACTTTTACGATGCATCTCCATGTTTCAGGCTACAGTCTTACACTTAACATTGTATGCCGATTATAATTCATGCAAATACACCACACAAGTCAACCTGCAGAGACTTGAAGCCTGTTCGAGCCCTGGACAAGGTGCATTATTTGGGGCATTGGAGTGGGAACAAGCTGTCCAGAGGTATCGCATTCAGACAGACAACCTGAGACTATATAACGCCTCTGACCACGGCTGTCTGCAGAGGGGAAGCATAATAAAAAGGGCACCAGCTGCATGCAGAGCTGGAAGGGCACCCTGGAGGTCCCTGCATCATGTTTTCACCACTGCAAGGACACTCTTGAGGGTACTCTATCATGTGTTATCAGTGCTGTGTGTCCCCCAGTGTATACCTCTAAAGACTGTTTCATTCAGCCTCATGCATGTGCCTACAGGGTCAGCATTGTTTTCTAGCAGCGCGGCACAAAGCAGCCATTACCACATTCGAGCCTGTCTGATAATATCCTGGCATTCCCTCCAGAGCTGCCCAGTCACATTATGCAGGACCTCGCCATAATCATCGTTCGGCCACTGGCTGGTTGCTATAGTGACACTCAGACCAACAGGACTATCAGACAAGTGGGTCTTTTGAGGGGACGGCACTTAACATGAGAGAGAAAGGCGGCCAGCTTCCTACAGAAATTGTTTCGTAACTCCTGGTTGTAAGGAGCTTAGTCAGTCTGTCACTCTCTGTGATGGGGACATGCTTTGAATGTGCTGAACACTTTAAAAAGGGCCTGCAGTTACAGTAAGGTCATGCTTGGGATGAGTCTGCAATAAAGAGGAAAAGTCAATAAAGGAACAGTCATCAGGCATGAAGGTCATGGCTTTTAGAATGGAGTTAGGTAGTTGGTGAAATGACGAATATCCCCAATAACACTGAAGGCATCATGTGTATCTTCTATCTTCCTCATGCGTCATGTCAGTTCCTGCTTATGTTCCAGCTCGTGTCTAGACTTCATGACCTAATCAAACCTGCCAAGCATGACAAGGCCCAGCCCCAGAGCTCCTCCTCCCCCGTCACATTACATCAAACATTCATCTACTAAGTCACCGCCTTCATCGGCGGAGCGCAAGGAGCTTTATCAATAATGCAAACCGATCCCCAAAACCCCCCCCACCCACACCACACACACACACACACACACACACACACACAGTCTGAGAGACCAGTGCCCAGGCTGGGAGCATCCTTGCCCCTCCCAGTTACCACGGAGACGAGCACTACCGTCTCTGGAGGTAACCATGACAACAAGGCTCTGTCTGTCAGTAGAGCTAGCAAAAGTAAGTACAGAGAACATGAAGGGCATTGCTTCCCTTAGAAGTGGATGTCAACACAGCTGTACAGCAGAGCATCTCTCTCACTCACACACACACACACACACACACACACACACACACACACACACACATCCTAACACTTCAAGTTTCTCGGCCTATCACTTCACATCTTGCAAGTCTTGGATGGATCCAACTAACTCTTACAGGCAGCCGTGTTTAACGCATCACTATTACAGCAAAGCGTTCCCACCTTGTTCAAGACAACCACCATCAACCAAGACCTAAAAAGTCTGCAGTGTCCAGCTGAAAGCTTCTTTCACAACATCCCAGCCAGCCCGGACACCTCACCGGTCTGCATACAGAGCCAACAGGTCCACAGAGGATGCCGTCTCCACCCTCCACTCAGCCGTCACACATCATGAAAATAACAACACAGACATCACAACGTTGCTTGTTGATTTCTGCTCAGCATTCGACACATTCTCCTCAATCTTTTTCAACTTTTTATTTAGTTTTCAACCTACTATACTATGATTGTATCATGTCTTAATGATAAAGGAATAAGACATAGAACAAACACACACAAGCATCTACTGAAACTGTGCTCTTGTTTATTTGAAGGAAGAAGCACATTCTATTCCTGGCTGACCAGACGGAATAACAGCAGCTCTGTTTACTAGCAACTGCACGGCTCGGTTTATGTGCGTTTCTGCGAACATCCTTTGGGTTTTGTTGCACACAAAGTCCACGAACACACCCATCGTTTTGAGAAACAGCAACACGTAAATCAACCGAAGTAATGAGAGTCCTTCTGACCCACATTTAGCCTTTATTAATTATATAATAAAATACTACAAACCGTTCATGAGAGTATAAATAACCAGTTCTAATGAATAACCCTCAGGCTGACATAACTGGAACTACAGAAGGTCCTGATACATAAAATCATACATTATAGACTAGAGAGATACATACTGTAGATAGATTCACACTGATATTAAAAATCCATTATATGAACACTTTTAAAATGCATCTCGCACATTTGATTAAGTATATTCAGCGTAGAAGTATTATGTGATCAGGTTGAAATGACAATTCAAACTAAGATTACATCTTATGTCATACGCTGTTTAACAGTAAAATTTGCATTTTTCTAATATTTTGGAGCATGCAGTAAAAACACCTAATAAATAGAAGCAAGATACTCTTGAAATGCCGTTCCAGCTCATCTTTAAAACACTTGTTTTCCAGTTAGACTACTGCCAAAAAAAAAAAAAGTTCAAAGACAGGTTAACAACTGTCGCTTAAATGTCACGTAATTCAAGATATCTTTTTTTTAGAAACAAACAAAACATTGCTGACCCACTGACATATATTTTTACAAACTAAGTGAGAGATATTTTTGGTGTTGAGTTCTTGAGTTCCCAGTAGCAGCGGCATGCTGTTAAAGTCATTACACGTTGCTTTTCAAATTAGCCACGAGAGTCGACATGCTGCTGTGCAGGGATACTTTAGCAGCAAAAATGTCACACTGGCCTTTAAAGGGTGAGGAGAAGTGACACCACCCACTCCCTCATGCACTTACACACTGATGCACAAGGACCCCAAACACCTAAATCATGTATCTTTTCCTATTAGACGCCAATCAGGATTCAGAACAAGTCGAAGCAGTTTATTTTCATTAAAAACAAGAACGTGTATCAGATCCATGAAGCTGCATAGCTGTCAGTGACAAACGCTAACAACAGACCTGTCATCAAGAAGCCCAAAAATAAATAAAAAAAAAGCAAGAGCTGACACAGAGGTCAAATTTTCTGCTTTAAAAAGTTCATCAAAACCTTTTTATCTGTAAAAAAAAGAGCAGTACAGGGGAGCCACAGTCGCCTGCTGCACCTGCCAGCGTGGGTTCTTACCAGCATCAGTTGAGGCAGCTCAGGAAAATGCTCCGCACAGTAGAAGTCTGGCAAAGCATTCTGGTCCAGGTTAGACAGGCTCCCGGCGGTCCTCAGGCCCTTGTCTGAGCCGCAGACCTTACACATGGCCGCGTTGCCCATGCTGCAAAGGTCTGCAAGTCTATCCCATCAGAAGGTAAAGGAATCTAAGTGAGTGCTTTTAATCACTCTGATAATCCTGGTTCCCCTCCCCCTAAAAACCTTACAGGCTACCATCCAGGGGGGACGACCCCCTCAGTCCGAACTTCACTTCCCTTTGGCCTCAGCGGCGCTCCTGTCCCTGTCGCACCGTTACTGACAGTGCAGTGTTAGCTCCAACTCATTGCTAACTCCAACTCTGACCATTGACCGACACCCCCCACCCCCCCAACCCAGCTATTTTTACACCCACCAGCCGAGCTATGCATGAAGAGAGAGAAAGCCAGAGAGCAGAGAGAGAGAGGGTGGTCGGCATGCTAAACAGGAGGGGGCATCTCACACACATTAAACATGGACTCATATGAACCAATAATTTGTGACAACATACAGTTTACATTCCAAAAGAGACGACAAAACTTTTACAAGAGTACAAAATGGGGCCAAGAGCAAAACAAATGGGGCTTCCTGTCTTGCATTTGTGCAAAATTGAAGAGAATGTGACTTTGTCCCTTCCTGACTGAGCTGTAAATGGTATTAGTATAAATAATACTGCCCACTGCTGCTGCTGATTGCCATGTGAGTATGCGGCTCCTGTAAGTTTCCAAATACAACCGGTGTAACCTGCCTCCGTGCGACCTTTTCCTAAATGCCTTCACCCAGACTGAAAGCCAGTCAAGATTTGTACTGCATGCTAGCTCGACACCTGCTGAAGTGCAGCTCTAGGAGGAACTGTCAGTGAAAAATTAGAGGGGCTTTTTTTTTTGTTGTTGCAAGAACCACTGAATACTCGTCACTATGTGTTACAACAATAGCAGAAGCAAATTGGCTATAGTCTCAATCTATGATATGTGTAGCATGAGTCCACCCTCCTGGTGACTTGTGCACTAAACCAGCAGCATACCAGGCTGGTTTTAATAGTCCAGCCTGGCCTTCGTCATTATGATCACTCCCCCTCATGTCATGGACTGTTTAATGGAAGCCTGCATGGTGATTTGCTAATGCAGACATGTGTCACAGGCTGTGGACTGGAGCAGAGCTGTATTGATCCACCTGGACTGAATGCAAATTGTAGTCACGCAGACCTTTTTAAGTGGCTATCGATTGGTTGACAGAATTAATGGTATGCAGTTTAATAAAATCCTAAGACATCAGGTCCCCGCCGTCTCCCCGCATCAGTGTATGTCCACGCTCACACGCATGTTAGCATTCAGCCCGTGTGTGTATGTGTCCTTGTTGGATGACGTCAGGGAGGTAAATGTCCTCATTCTCTTTGCACTCGTCTAGGCGGCGACTCACACAATACTCTTACTGTTGGGAAATATCAGCCAAACGATTCTCATTCACTGAATATGTCAGCCTGGGGAAAAAAAGACTCCTTGTTGTTGAGTCACAGAAACCACACGAGAAGGCAGCTTTGGAGTTTTCTGAATGAATGAATATAAACCGAGTAAGCACATGATCGTTTAACATATCTGACAAATATGTTAAAGCATCAGCCAGACAGAGAATGGATTTTTTAGGTGGTGCAAAGTCATCTAAAGCAACATTTACAATATCATAGGAAACCTAGTATTACCTAGAATTATATAGTAGAGTGAGGCTTGTGTGATTTTACAGGCTGACACCTCTAATCTAACTATAATTATACTTAATATTAGGAATAAAGCCAGGTTGCATCGACTGAACATAAAGGCAATAATGGATAATTCCAAATGGCACCTATCATATTGGTTGATTACAGAAAATTGCTGTTGAGGTAACATGGTTAGTAATTCTGACTTTTTTGACAAAATTACATAACATTTAACAAAAATGGTCCAAGAAAAACATCCACTGGATGAGCAGACATACTGTTCATCCTCAGAAACGTTTAACTGGTCACCCTGCTGGTGATAGAGAGGCTAAGTCCCGCCCCTTCCAGTGTTCCCATGGGACACATATTGTTTTTATCCTGTTGGAACTGTACCATGAATTACACATATAATGTACTTCAATTTTAAAGATTTTTTTTTATTTGTATTGAGATAAATGTCTGTTAAGTCACTTTCTACTGCTGAATGAGGTAAGACAATGGTGGCCCAGTGATGAAAGCCCTTGCATTCGCAGTGTTACAAACTCGGTGTCTGTGGTGACCTGACAATACAAGCAGCACATATAGCAGCAGTAGAATGGACATTTAAATGGCAGGGGTCCTTTGACCAGTGCAAAAGAAAATGCAGATTGTTGTTAGTTGCTATGGTGACAACACCCGTCAGTGGGGACGTTAAATCTGGTCACAGCTAACAAAAGGAGACTGTAAAACCTCACCTCAGTGAGTCCTTGCCATAAGTCTGTTAATGGAAGTGGCCCGCTACAACGGCACACATAAAAATGGCCACCGCTCTCACCATCCTAATACATTGATTTGAACGGGAATGTTCTAATCCTATTCTTTTTCTATGGCTTTGCTACATAAAATGCACACAATTAGGCATGGCCTTTTACTGAGTTGTCACTTCAAGGGCCTTTTTAGTTTCATTTAACATTCGCCTGGATGTAATTCACTCAGCGTCTCCTTCCATTTCCTCCAAACAGCCATCAACTGCCAAAACATCCAATTAGTGGAGCCAACAAATGCAGACATGGGCGTGTGTGTGTGTGTGTGTGTGTGTGTGTGTGTGTGTGTGTGTGTGTGTGTATGTGTGGTGTAAAGAGACAAAGGTCAAAACTGGCCTAGGCGATAGCAGGCGATATCATTTCTTCAACTCATCAACTTGGAATACACTGCCCACAGAAATCATCCGCTCCTCGGCCCATCCATCCCAAACCCCCGCACCCCCTCCGTGGGTCGGTAATCCACTGGGCGGGGCGGGCGGAGACAACAAACCCCCTTAATCTGTGATCGACCATATGGCTCACTGGCTGCACGAGGGAGGAGGGGCGTTGGCCAAAGCCACTTGTACTGCTTTATGCTCCCGTTGTGGGGGAAAATGTGATGTGTGTGTGTGTGTGTGTGTGTGTGTGTGGTATTACACATCCTGTTTTAGATTTCTCTCTTAAAGAGAGAGTGTGTAGGAATTACTCCCATCTAGTGGTGAAATTGTATTTTGCATTCAAACGAATTGTGCTCTACGGTAGCAAGAAGCTATGACAACATGTCGCCTAATCCCACTTCACCAGCATTCTTTCAGGTGGTGAGGTTGATATTTCAAACAAACGTGTTTGTTGCCATTTATGTTGCCATGTTTTTATTGGTTTATTTTTGTCGTAGCCTAAATAATTCAATTGAGACGATGGGTTTTGGGGGACAAAAAGGAAGTGCTGCCCCTGAAACAGACTTTTAATGATCCAACGCAGTCAGTTATCCAGGAAAACACTCATCTGGGATTTAATATGTAACATGTAGATATATACAGTATATGTATTAGTCAGTATTAAACGCAAAAATACACTCAGCTGGGTTTATCCCTGAGGAAAAGACTACAGTTTAACACAAGATGTAATGAAAACAGAAAAGAATACATGAATTATAGAAGTTTGAGGCCAGGTTGCTATGGAAACACAGATTTGGAAAAGATGTATGCATGGATTGTTCTATGCCACACCATGAGACCTGCAGAAAATGGATTCTTCTGTGTCAAACCTTATTGAGACCGACATATCTGACTGCTGGAAACAGAAAAGTGACGTGCTGGATGTCTCTACTTTCCCACAGATACGACTGAAAGGTTACTTTGACAATTAAATTGAACAGAGAGCTTCCCACCTCGAATCGGCTTAAGAGCTGGCGAAACGCTTGTTGACATTAGAATGCAATCTGGAAACAGTATCTATAATAATGGCATCTAATAATTGGCCTGGTATTGATAAGAACTCTGATTTCAATTCTGCCTGTATCAGATGTCAGTATGCAAATGAGATAATGGACGTGGGTGAAGTCAAATCGACGGTTGTTAATTGTGTTTTTACAGTCCTTTTCTGACATGATCATTGATTTCGTTTGGTTCCCGTTTTATTTTGAAGTTCTCGTTTGACTTCCTGTCTTTTCCTTTTCCCGTCTCTTTGTGGTTTCCTCCTTTTTTCTGTGTATTTCACCTGTTGTATTAGTCTCATCAGCTTCACCTGTTCCACCGATGAGTTTTCAGCCTGCCCTCATGTCTTTTTGGCTCATGAGTTTCTTGTGTAGATGGTCTGTGTTTCCTGTATCAGTGTCAGGTCATCTGTCTGAGTATGGTGATGTTCCTGCCTTGGTTTGTTCCCTGTTGCTTACTCGTTGTTCTTTTAGTTCTGTCCTTTCTGTGCTTTTTTCTTTATACTTAATATTGTCGGTGCTCCCCTGGTTTTTGTTTTCTGTTGATTTTTTGCTTTTTGCTACCAGCATTTCGTTATGAAACTCATTGTTTAATTTTACCTGCCTGTCTCCTTTTCTGCATTTGGGTTTTCTGAATTCGTGAAACTTTCAATGCAAACGTATAATATTATTATTATTATATTTATGTATGGAAATTGTGCATTCTAATTCTCAAGTCTTAAGCAAGTAGAAAAAAAAACATTTCCCCACTTTGATACTAACCAACAAATGTGTTCATTCCCTCAAGTGAAGAGAACACCAACAAGGTTAACCACTGCGGGTAAACCACACTAGAAGCTGGCTGTACTGGATGGCATAATGAAGACGTTGTAGAATTAAGCAGTTGTAGTCCTGCAGCCTCTGTAAAGTCTGACTGTGTAATCCAAAATGAGTGGTGGAGACTCCCCGCTGAGGAACAACCAGCTGCTGACATGAAAGGGAAACCAAATCACTCTCATGATGTGACAATAATATTGTTCACTAAATAAAAACAGCTGGATATCAGAATCCAAAAGGATTAAGTTGTCTTTTTTTGTCAATAACTCAAGTGTATCGCTTCTAAATGTCACCAGTCTTTAAGAGACTGTGATACCCTGAAGGACAAACAGTGAGTAATCAGAAAACCTACGCGCACTTGAACGCAGCCATGGCGTGCAATCTCAGTGAGCTTTGGTTAATTGAACTGGTGTTACTACAGCATTTATTTATTTATTTTTTTAAACAAACCTTGCAACCTTAGCATCGCATCTCAAAAACACACACAGGGGGAAAAGTGTGGAGGGATGATGAACCGGCCTAAAATAGCAGCGTGAACACCCACAGAGCTGAATGTGAGATAAGGAGAGGAGTGAGTCTGAGAAGACCCAAAGAGAATACCTCCACAGTGGAATGATGGGAATGTAAAAGAAGAAAAGACACAGGTAGTAACACTAATGTCACACCTCGCTCTGACCGGAGATCAGACGCCGTGCTCTCCCGTCTCCACACTGAATCCAAATATTCCCATCCCACTCCACCACTCGGCTGTCTCTACTTCTACTTCCTCACCCGATCTGTCATACTACAGTCTGCTTTACTGCCATCAGGGTCCACACTGTGGCCTTTACAGGACACATTTACAGTTTCATAACTACTGCGGGACTTTCTGTAGGTCAAATGAGAGCGTGTAATGAGTTGCACGTGGCTACTTGTGATTAACCCACATCCCACCTGAGGTAGCCGAGAAAATGTGATTTGCATACCAGTTCTATGGCCAGAGACAGTTGACAGGGCTGACACAGAGACACACAACCATTCTCTTTCACATTCACACCTACGGGCATCAATTAACCTATCCTGCATGTATCCAGAGAACCCAACCCAGGCCCCTCAGTGCTAGCCAGTACACCCTGCAGCCCCCATTAAGACCTGAAGCTAAACCTTGACTACTGTGAAAAAGACGCCATGGCAGATAGCTTTCAGGCTAAGCTCCTTTTGGGTGATCTTTCCCCTTGCATAACTAAGCCACACCATCATCTGCTGTACTGCATTCCCAACTTTGGACATCACAGCGGTGAGAGTGTCTGATGCTGGTCCGATGTGCTTCCATTTCACATTGAGAAACCACCAGACTGACAGACTGGCATGTTCAACGTCAGATCTCGTCGATGTCCAACAACCATTGATGAACTGAAATACTATGATAAGTGACGACTGCTTTGAATTTAGTGTAGAAAGATGCAGCACACCGCCATATTACAGTACTATTAAGCAGCGTGTCCCTGCACGTTCAAGGTAGACCCTGTTGTTACTCTCTATACTAGATTCTCCCTCCGTCGGTTGCCATGGCAATAGGCTTGGTATCTCTCCTGAGCTGTAGTGTCCCATAGTGCCACGGCAGCAACCAGATTATGAATGCTTTAATCCAGGATTTTGCCAATCCCAGTTCAGCATTCAACCAGCGATGCATGCTCAAAATCCATGTTCCATCAGTGGGGGTGGCTTAATGAAGATTTTATGGTGAGGGGCATCATGACGCCACAACGGCCAAAGAGGACATTTCATAATCCACAATAAGAGCAGTGATGCGTTTGGAATTCCACAAAAAACAGAAAAGAGTAAAAAAATCTAAATCCAGAACAAAATGTCACCTGTTCTGTTTTCTCCAGCAGCAAACTGATCTTAAACAGTTCCCATACTATCACATAAAGTAAAGTAAAAGATTACTGTAGTGGAGTGATTGAAATACAGTTACATACTGTGAACATGATCCATAGAGGGATGGAGGGGAGGTGATTAACATCTCCGCCACAAACATTTCCCCCTGAATTGCATCCGTTGAGCCCCCCAGATGTGGTCTGAGATTAGATGTAAAAACAGACAGGAGAGTGGCTTTGCCAGCAGAACAGCTAAATAATGTAATGCTCTGGAGGTCGGGCGCATCCAAATCAACCCAGATGGAAAAAGAAAGCATACTCTTTGCCAACTGTTTTACATAAACGGTAAATCGGCTGGCATTTGTGTGGCCCTTTCTGGTCTTCCAACCACTCAAAGCACTTTAAATTACATGCAAACCTTTACCTGAGAGACCCATCAGAGTGTGTACAAAAGGTCTAGCTTGAGTGATGCGAAAAAACACAAATGTTCCTCCACACTCGACCTGAAACCAGCATAAAAGTAAAAGCAATGACTGCAACTCAAGTTTTCAGTTATATTATTGAAGATTAAATTATTCTGATTCCAAGATACGGAGGATCTAACTCAAATCAAACCAGAGTCTAACCAAACCGACCAGTATTTTTGATGGTTTGATTTGATTCGTAGGCCATATCCACACCTACCAAAACAATCTTTTCCCCCGGTTTTCCTTGGCGTTCT
This sequence comes from Chelidonichthys spinosus, assembly GCA_029853015.1. Taxonomy (NCBI): domain Eukaryota; kingdom Metazoa; phylum Chordata; class Actinopteri; order Perciformes; family Triglidae; genus Chelidonichthys; species Chelidonichthys spinosus. Next base: position 6,720,709 of record CM056843.1, on the reverse strand, counting down.
GTCAAAAATATTTGCATCCTAATGAATATATTGTAAACCCGATGTAGTACATATTCCAGGCACAGTGTCGGGGGGTGAGGCGATGACATCATCGTATGTGTTTTTGCTGTGGACACGAACCCTAACATGCAAGGGCAGCGTTTGACTTTTTCACCCTGGGACCTGGTCTCACAAAAGTTGGTTTACAGGCACCAAAAACTGTCCATTTACAGTCGGCCCAAACATAACATACACAAGACTTCGGCGTTTACACACAAAAAATGTTGTCTTTTTTTTCAAACAGCCATCATTAAGCACGACACAAGACCTACTTCAATCCCTGACCAAAGTGGAGATGTCGACATTGAGTCAAAGGTCTGGAGCATTTCAGGAAGTTTTCCCTGGATTTTTCTAAAGATGCTGCAACTACAATCACAAGGAGCAGGACATTGTTTGATATGTGCTTTAAAAAAAAATACTTCAACTATTTGGAAGATTATTTTCATCCAGACTTTAGGAAGTGAGTAATTACAGTTAATACAAAAAGTATTATTTTTGCATGACTCAGTCAGCGTTTAATGCATGCTCCTCTGCTGCCCACATACTGGAAACCACTCGAGAGGTGTAGAGACAGAGTACCCACTTGGACGATCACAGGTGTTGCGGTGAGTCACACAGTATGATGATGCACCTGGACCAGCCATTTCAACAGGATTATTCATCCATTTCCTTCCTTGTCCTTATTTCAGCTTTTAGTATAAACTAACTAAATGTGTAAAATCCATTAAGAATCACTCTTATGTATTAATATGCATCAAATGGTATAACACAACACAAAGAGCTAAATAAAGTCCATTTACTCAGAACCTCACAACTAATACTTTGAACAGGTTAAATCTGAAAAACACAAATGGCCATAAAGACTGCCATGGTAAAAATGGTGAATGGATTACTACTGCGCTTGGGCCCTAGGGTGGATTAGTACTACACCATCAATCTCCTGTTATAGTTGAGAGAAACAAAAAGAAAGAGCCGGAGAACAGAACAACAGGGCAGGGGAAGATTAAGATGGAAAATTATGTAATTGTTCAATTCATTTCAATTAGGAGCCTCGTAACAAGTCCTCTGGGCGAGTCGGTTGAGTAATTAAGTATGAAATGTGAGAGCCAAACAAGTTTGTAAGATAAGTTTTCAGTGGAACAGCTGGCACTGTAGTCAAGGCAACTGCCTCCGAGAGGTCTCTGCAGTCACACTGATGCAGAATTCCTCTCTCTTCAAACACAAAGTACGCAGCAGATTTATGCACTGAAGACAGTTAAACAATCGTGTTGTTGCCTTGAACATGGACAAAATACATTTCATCAATCTCACCTGAATGTTTTCCTTCAATTCATTACATTCAGTATTAGATCTGCTTCGACCATAAACCTGATATCCCTTCATTGGATCTGTATTACAATTACAATATAAAGTACGCAATGGTAGGTTACAAAAACAATTTGGTTACGAAAATAAAAATGACAATACCGACTTTTCCCCAGTGTTTAAGGCAAATACTTATATGCAACCTACCATCCTAACCTCCATTATGAAGCAAACAGAGACTAGAGTAAAAATGTGTATATGCTTCATCCACACACTCTTATCTCCATAAGAGTGACATCTTCGTTTGGCTAACTTTCTGTAACAAGTGCAACATTATAGCAGAGGAAATAGCTATCCAGCTACCTAGCACACAGCTGGCTAGTTAGCTAGCGTTCTGATTCTGTCATTCTTCAACGCTACACTGGTTGGGGAAAATGAGCCGAGCAGCAGACTGGTAAACAGTGTAATAGTCCCTCCGCCTCACGACCCGCTACAAGACAGGATACCAAGCTAACAGGCTACCTAGCTAACTAGCCAGGCAGCCGTCACCGAAGTTATGTTAAATGACCAGTGAAAAAAGTTCAATGTCGATTCTAATGTTCTACTCAGATTCTATTTCTATGAAACCAACGAAAAGCAATACTTTCATATTGATGTAGAATCACAATCTAGTGACCAGTTTTCTTCTACAGGCAGTGTTGAAAGCTGCTGACACATTCACACCATCAGGGGATGCTAACTCACGTTGCATGCATTAAATTTAAAGTGGAATTACTGGACAGTTACCATCTTGGCCACAAGTGGCACTTACAAGATGACGACGCACTAAATTTCCCAACATTCTTCCGAGTCAGTCGCCTTAAGCACATCGTCATTACGACGCACTAACAGCTGTGTTTACTTCTTGTTTGACTTTTACAATAAGCCATTGAAATGTTAGTGTTACGACCGTAGCGACACCAGTTTGCAAACATTAGCTCATGTTGAGCCACCATCAGAACCAATTAAAGCTGTACTTTTTTTCAAATGAGAATGAATTTACCGAAAACAAAACTGAGCCATTACGGTTTTACAGGTTTGTAGCCGTCGACGCTGCAACTGACAGAGCGCTGTCTGCTCAGGTCTGCCGACCTTACATGAGCAGAGAGGAAGAGACAGAGACACTGGGACGCATTTACTTCGGTCGACTTCAGGATAGACAAAAGGTGAATGCGCATTTCACAGGTGAGCAGCATCCTGCTGTACTGCAGATGTAGACGTCGGAGAGAGATGGGGAAGACGTACTGCGGGAGGGAGTGTGACTGAGAACAGGATCGAGAGACATAACAAAACGGGTGAAGGTGAAGGGTTGCCTCCCTGCAGCCCGGATTATACCTGCAGAGCAGATGAACTCGTCAGGATTGCACTGCAGTGCCTGAGCGAGTGCAACGGGAGACGGAGCCACGAGAGAGACGGAATAAACGGGCGTGTTAAGATCGAATTAAAATGCACAAAGACTCCCACTTTAGATCCGTCACATTAGTGTGAGGTGAATCATCATAAAAGGAGAGACAGACGACACATGTCAGCATGCAAATCATTTGCGATGTCTGCTGCAGTACGGAGGATCAGCTGTGTCGAGACGCCCTGTGGTCGCATGAGCTGCCCCTCCCGGCCAAAGCGCACAGATGGAGACGAGAAGCTGTTCGGCGAATTCTTTTCCCCATCCATTACGTAATCGATGTGGAGACATGCTTTACTAGAAACAGAAATGACTATCATATTTACAAGTATCACAGGAAAAATATTAGTCACGATGAGTACTACAATGATAAAAGACTGTTTTCCTGTTAGCCCGGATGACATTATGCTATAAAACGAATGCTAGGTTGAGGCAACAAAACCACGTTGTTTCCGCTTGTGTGTGGGCCCGCTAAAGCCTGACTCCCTGTCGGGCCTAAACATCAGTTTAATTATGTATTGTGATGTTGTCTAAACTTAAAATGTGTTATACAAGTGTGTAGTTTGTGTTAGCGAGCGTGCGGTCGAGGGACAGAGAGATACGATGAGGGTGAAGGATGCTTTTATTGGCATCCACAAATCCAACAACAGGTGGTCCATTTCCATTGTTATTATTAGGCAAGGCAAGGCAAGGCAACTTTATTTGTATAGCACATTTCATACACAAGGCAGACTCAAAGTGCTTCACATCATAAAACAAAGTGAGAAGAAAAAAGAAAAGAAAAATAGAAGAATTAAAAGAAAATAATAAAAATTTTAAAAATGCATTACAGAAAGAAAATAGAATAAAAACATATTTGCAATAATTAAAAACAGTGCAGACATTAAAAGATTTAGCAGAAAGCTATGGTGAACATAAAAGTTTTCAGTCTAGTTTTAAAAGTGGTCAGAGTTGGGGCAAGTCTTACATCTTCAGGAAGTTTATTCCAGCCATTTGTTGCATAGTGACTAAATGATGCTCTCCCGTGATTGTTGTTTACTCTGGGAATCACTAACAGATTGGTCTCAGAAGATCTTAGTGGTCTAGAGGGCTTATGTAGTGGGAGCATATCAGTGATATACTTCGGTCCTAGACCATGTAGTGATTTATATGTGAGCAGGAGGATTTTGAAATCAATCCTCTGACATACAGGGAGCCAATGTAAGGATTTAAGAATTGGTGTAATGTGCTCACATTTTTTGGTCTTTGTAAGAACTCTAGCAGCAGCGTTCTGAACAAGCTGTAGCTGCCTGACAGTGTATTAAAAGAAGTTACGATTGTTTTTCATTGAAATGTCTGGAATGTGGATATTGTCTCATATTAATCGCAGACCCCAGACTAGAAATGCTAAACCCCCTTCTGGTGGACCACCATGGGACCTTATTTCAGAAATGTGCTTTTGGACTTGTAGACCATTGAATCTCTATCTCTACTATCCTTCTGTGTCGTCACAAATGAGGGTGTGGCCACGGGAGAAACGAGCCTCGGAGAGAATCGCAGCCACACTTTTCTGAACCCTGTGGCTCAGCGCTGAATTAGTCTTTAATGTGCCTGGATACTAATGAAAGCATCGCAATGTCTGCCACATCTCATTGACTGCCAACGCAGCCCATTAAAGTACATGAGAGCTTCATCAAGATGTATTGTAACATGAGGCTGGCGGTGCGTACCAAATAAACCCTCTCCCTCAGGGCTTGATTTTAAATTGAGAGACAGATGGATTCATACACACAACCTGTTAAATCAACAATGTTAAAGGGATTGGAATATAAATGCTGATTATTACTTGAAGCTTTGGCAATATTTTCCCATTAATGCCAATAAGGAATATTGATTTGATTTGGGTAATGAACTACAAGAGTACATGTAAATAATATCCTTGTTATGTTCCGTCCAATATTTTCAGTGGTAGTTTGACTCAAACAAAACAGAATGGCAATAGTTGTTAGTTGCTATGGTGACAACACACGTCAGTGGAGTCAGAAAGTGATGTCACAGCTAACCAGGAAGCTAGTGGATGTAGCTCTGAATGTCTGGCTAGTTAGCTAGCTAGCTTGTCCTTCTCCAGAGCGGAGGAGCGTGAGGAGGTCTGCATGCATATATTTATGTAATCTTTTTCTAAAAGTGCTTTTTAAAGTGCGCTCCACATAAATACACCTGAAATGAATGAAGCCATGAACACTTTGAAGTTGAATTGATAACTGTCTCGGTTCTCTGTGCAGGTACTTGCAGAACTTGTGACTTATTGCAGATGTAAACAGCTTAGTTTCTAGAAACCGTATTACCTACATCCTAGTACAACAGAAATAAAAACATCTCCTCTTGTGTTGCAGATGTAGCGGTTAAAGCAGATGGTCCCTCAGGATGTTTGCTGCATTCAAACTAACTTGCAACGATGTATTTACCCTGCGTTACATAATCGGTGACGCTAGCGCAACTTTGCATCCATCATGACGCATTTGAGAGGAAATCCAATATTCCGCCAGCGATGTGTTTCAGCCTTTCATAACATCATGCTTTAGCCACGCGTTGACCACGCCGAGCCCTCTGATGCCCGCTAAGTACCATTTACATGAGGTTAATCGACTCCAGCAGGACTTATGCACCAGCGATAGAACTGCCGATTTGATAGCCGGGTGCGTGCCGCTGTGATGGAAATGTCTGCCCTCTGGCAACTGGTGGACAATCCAGCAAATTGAATCTATTAATCACTTTTAGGTGTGTCTGTGTGTGTGTGTGTGTGTGTGTGTGTGTGTGTGTGTGTGTGTGTGTGTGACAAGCAGAGAGAGAGAGAGAGAGGGGGCACACTAATAATCCCATGTGATAATCTCCTGTGCAGTGAAGGGGGAAGAGACCGAGAAAACACAGCATCTCTTCATCCTCACAACTGGGCTTCAGTTATTATTGTTATTTTGATGCCAACTGATGGTCCGGATCAGAATCACTACCCATCACTGGGAGGAAAAAGCCAGCAGAAGTATATATGTTATATGTTATTAAGCATTCAGTTGTATTTAACGCCCCTTTTTGTGTTATTAGGTTGCAGAAACGCACAAAATGAGCAGACGGCTAAAAACCAATATGGCAACGGCCAGAAACCAAGATCCTGAAGCAAAGGCTTCAGAAACTGCACATTGTGCAGTTTGTCAACATCCGATTCTCCAACTTCCTGCAAATCCCGCTGACTTTACTCATGACAGCAAAAGCAAGGCATTACAACCATGGAGCGTTCAACTTGGCATGTATCAAGTTGGACTTCAACAGGGTTGCCACTTCTCTCCAAGCTAATTCTACTGTCCCTATCAGAGTTCCTTATGCTATCCAACGTTTCCATTTCATACAACCCATCCAAGCTAATACTTGGACCTTAACCCTTGAACCCTAACACTTCCTAATACGTTGTTTCTTTAAATATCCCTCCATACTCTCTTTAATGGAATCAAATTAGAGTACTTTCCTAACAGTACAATTCTATACAATTCTTCTAAAAAAAAATCTCGACTGCCTGTGTTCTAATGTGCTCTAATGCCAAAATAAAACGGACATGGATCCTGCACAGAATCATGTATGTGCATGTATGTGTGGGCTTGGTAGAGTAAAGCCTTCCTTATCAAATCATTTCCATAAAAACATAGCAGGAGGATTTAGTGTTTGCATGAGTGGATGTGTCTTTCCACAAGCAAATAGAACGAACAAACACTGCGCAGGCGAGCAGTGCGCCAGAGACTGATCTGTTCTGCGTAGGTGCGTCTACGGGGAGACGAGCGGAGGTATTTGTAGAAATCTGACTGTGGGAGTGTGTGTTATGATGGTGCCCACCCTGGGAAAGGCTGCAGCCAGGGACAAATGAAGTGACTGATGACTGTTACAGGGGTCGTTTATGATATTGTGGCAGGCGTGTAATGACAGAGTGGAATGAAGGATGGATTGAGGATCCCTCGGCGATGTACAACGTGAGATGAGAGCAAGCAGCAGGGATCAAGCAATCATTATGGCCGTGTTCTGCTGGACTCACAGCTTACTGCGATTTTGGGCTTCTTGTGGTTTCATAAGGGACAAATGGACTGACGGCACTGATCACACAAAACAGTTCAATGCTTCAGATCTTCAGTCTGCTTCCATAAATTGGTCTTTTTTTTTTTACAACCTTTTTCCCTTAATGGTGCTACTGAATACCACAGGATGATAATGAAAGTGGAGGTAGAAAGAGTAAAGGTTAGAATGTGATTCCTAACTCCTCCAGTGCTTGATCCTGAACTCTGACAAAGACTTCTTCATTTGTGACACTTTGACGATGATGAGGTGGAGGGATGACTGGAAGTGGGATGAAGCAACCAGTAGAACACGGATTGGTCACATAAAGCGTGAAGTGGATGAATAGATGGGTGATTCCAGTGAGTCTGCCTGGTACCTTGCGCTTGCGTTCGGCCCGTTCCCGGGAACGCCTTCTCCTCTCTTTGGCTTTCTCCAGAGCCTTCAGGTCCGGAGGTTGATCCATCTCGGACCTGGCCTTCTTAATGTGAGCGGCGGCGTGAGCCATGGTTGCCCTCTCGCCAATCCCGCACGAAGAAAACTAGCTTTAAAAATCACTTTCAGAAGTCCGCCCCGAATACTTGTCTCAAGACGCAGGTCATCCAAGGAAAGAAGCCCCCGCGTCACCAGGTGACTTTCATTTGAGGCCAAATCACCACAATTAAATGAAAGTGGAATGGGGATAGAGGTCCTCTAGTCCTCTAACCCATCAGCTCTCTTCACCCATGCAGAGAGTGTGAGTGTCTGTAAAGCCTCTCTCCCTGCTGCTGGGGTAACTGCATCTGAGACAGGAATAGAGAGAGCGGGAGGGTGGGCCAGCACACAACACCAAGAGGTGAGAGAGGAGACCAATAGAAAGACAGAGAGGCAAGGAGGGAGCTCCTCCCCTCCATTTACCGCTCAAGCTGCAGAGGTAGCAGCAGATGCTATGAGAACCTGGGAAGCCTCAGATTTTTTACTCTCCAAATGCGCGACTTCCCCACCCATCATGTACCAGTCGGGGGGGAGGGGTGTGTGGGGATTATAGAAAAACGGGAAGAGGGAGGAGTTGGAGGAAATCATATGTGGGAGGGGATACAGGACGCGGAAGAATCAGTGACTGTCTGGTGTAACTGGAAGGGAGGTACCAATTTCACTGGAGTCGACGGGGGATAAACTTGCCTTTAGCCTTCCCTGTCAGCAAGTCTGAAATGGTACAGTCTGCGTCAGTGACTGGGAGATTTCACAGCTCCAAAGCAAACACACACACACACAATAAATTTAGCAAAACACAGAATTCATTTTTCTCTAACACACAGTTTTTCGCTTGAAAAACTGCACGAAGCGGGAAATTTAAGGGAGACACTGAATTTCTACCTGACTGCAGCAAAAGCATGACATCTAAACATGCATACTATTGCTGTTTGCATGTATATTACAACTTTTTGGGCATAACTGCATGTGCATTAGGTATATTGTGCCTAAAGTGCATGAAGCTGGAATCAAACGTACCACAATATAAAAGACAGACAGAAGCAAAGACTGAAAGCTGCACTGCTACAGCCCACATAATCCCTGTCCATGGTGCTGAAATTACAATGCTCTCCTTGCTTTTTAAGCACCACTGAAGGCAGTGGAGGATACCAATCCACTGTTACAATACAGTATTTTATTGCTACAAACATTCTTGGTCAAGAAACACTATTAATGAAAGCAGTAGGAATGTATTCACTGGCTTCAAGGTCTCAGTTAATGCAGCCTTTAATAGAGACACAACCAGCCAACAACCATCTGGTCACATGACAGTCACACCTGGTGCTACCATTGTTATCCAGCTCCAAACAAACATCCTGGCGTTTCTATGAAGGCAACGACTGCAATGTTGATCTTTACCAAGGCCTCACCCTTTTTGCTTTTTAAATACCATGGCGCCACCTCATGGACAGAGCACATATTACAATGTAAAAAAAAACAAACAAACAGTGAGATGGATGGTGAGAATACAAAGCACTGGGAGGAGTGGTCAGTATCAGACATGAGTTATCAGTAGTCCTTCACAGACTGTTTCATGTGAAGATTTGCTTCTGCCTGAAGAGGAAACAGGATCCCATATTTAGAAAGAGTAAACCTTTGAAAACAGGCAGGGAAATGAGCTGAAACCTCACCTCAGTGAGGGTTTACAGTAACATGTGGCTGAAAGGGTCCACTACAATACTCGCAATGACAACGGAGCACATTAAAATTGCCGCCGCTCTTTTTATGGTTCAAACAAAGACATAAATCACTTGCACTCCCAAGAGCAACCATTCTGCTTTTCTCTTAACTGGTTCTGTACAAAAATAGGAATCAATTAAAAACCTCCAGAATGTATATAAAGCTCTTATTTCCATTGGAAGCAAAGGTGTTATCTATCCGTCCAGGTTTAACCTGCAGTAGATATAGCAAAGCAGACTGCCCGGGTACTAATCTAGTCCAGACCTTCACTAAGAGAGAGGGTGTGTATTATATCAGTAATCTGCCGAGGGTCTCAGAGATTAAAAGGACCTCCAGCTGCTTCCGCCCTCCTAGCAATCCTCAATACTGGAGATTACAAGATGCACAAAATGCAAACACTGCTCACGCCCGTGGAGTGTGACCCACCGAGCCGTGACCTCTGAGCCTCGTGGCTCAGGGGTAGTTAGCTCAGTTAATTGGTTAAGAAGAGTGAGGTACGGCCAATCAGGAGACCGCGTTTCCACAAGATCATTCTGAACCCAAAGCATGAAAAGATATAATGAAATCTTTTGTTCTGTGCTCCGATTGTGTTTTTTTATTGGTTACTTTAGCGGGTGTGGTGACCTCTGCTAATGTGAGAATAAACAAGTTGACAAGTGGGAGTGTGTGTGTGTGTGTGTGTGTGTGTGTGTGTGATGACAATAGTAATAGATTAACCCTCGCAGGGGCATCTGTTTGTCTCAAACAGATCTGCAGCCCAGACGCACATGCACACAGTTTTACTACTCAGCTGAAGATGTGCTCATCCAAGAGTTTAAATCAATACAACAGCTGTTTCCTGTAGCAGCGATGCTGAGGAAGCAGATCAACAAAGCCCCGGTCTCAACGTCTCCCCGTCCAGTTCAACTTACCTGGAAGAAAAGAAAGACAAAGATATTCAGTTAGTGTCAGTCAGACTTCTTCTGTTGGTTTCCAAGTTTGCGAATTTCATGTTTGAATTGGTATATTGCACTATTTGTTGTCACGTGTATTGAGTGTTGTCATGTTGGGCACTTGCATTGCACTATAAATATTTTTTTTAAGGTAGTTTAATGTCATAAAAATATGATTGGGATTGATAATGCAATAGGATAATTATTTTCAAGCATTGAAAATTAATTTTGATGTGATTTTTGCAGGGAACTGTATTTTCTTAAATCTGTAGAATGTGATCAGCACCACAATATGTAATACCTTGCCTTCATCTAATATTGATCCTGCTGCAATATCAAAAAGATCCTGCTGCAATATCAAAATTACAGCAGGATGTCAATACCATTTCTATTAAATGTGCAGCCAGTTACACAACAATGTAGGAACCTGATATTAGACAACCATTTAACAACTGCTTTTAACTGTAGACAAATGTTGTCATTGTTCATAAAATGCATTTCTGACACACCAGACAGAGGGACGCCATACGCAGCACAAATACCCCTCCAACCACCCAGAGGGCTTTGCTTTCCAAGATACGGGTGTTCCCTCGGGTGCAGAGCAGACAAAGAGTCACAATGAACCTGGCCACGCCTCAGCCCCTCCAACAACAGCATACACCATGATTAACACATTAATTGGTGCTTTTGTCAAAATCTGCATTTTAAAGTGATCACAAACATATGTTACGGGTGGACTGTTATCTATTACAGTGTGTCTGTGTGTGTGATGTATCGCTCTCCAAAGTCATTTAAACACCATCCCTCACTTCTGACATGCCCAAACCATCGGGGATCATATGTGTGTGTGTGTGTGTGTGTGTGTGTGTGTGTGTGTGTGTTTTACACATCTTGTAAAGACTGATGACTTCATTTTATTGTGGGGACTTGCCTTCCGTATGGGGACAATATGCATATTACTTAAATCATAATATGTTTGGGGGACGACGCACTAAAATTTAGGTTTATGTTAAGGTTAGGCAAGCTTATAAATGTACACCAATGTAATGTCCCTAAAAGTCATGAAAACACAACGTGTGAATTTTGTATGCATATGTGTATGTCCTGTTAAGACCCCCTGGGAGAGTTAAATGTATCACCACCTCCAAACAGCTGAGATCGAGTTGTCATGTGTGACAGCGAACTGTTGGCCAGATAGCGTCAACAATGGAGCAATTGAGCTCATTACCACTTTCCAGTTTCTCCCAATTGTCTGATGGGACCCAAGGGACAAATGGAGCTGGATCATCATGTTACAGCTCTGACTGCAATATCACTTAATGTGTCCGTGATTGTATTGCAAAATGATTCTCTCGTATGTTGTTGCTGTTGTCGACACAGATGGTAATAATGGTCACATTGCTGTCTTGGATTTTTTTTGTTTAGGTTCCCGTTTCATTTGGTAAGTTCACTCTTCCCTTGTGTAATGTTTGTTTTATTTCCTTCCTGCTGTTTCTTTTTAGCTTTGCTCTAAAACATATCTACGTTGTTGAACAAGTAGTGTAAAGTTTTCACATAAAACAGCTGGAACGGCCAAAAACAAAGATAGCGACGGCCAAACTGCCGAACTTGAGGCTTCAAACCGGCAGTCTCCGAACCAATGGGTGATGTCAGAGTGCCAACATCCACCTCTTATATACCGTCTAATGGTTGAGGATGAGAGAAAACCTTGTCCCAGGTTCAGGGTACATAACCAGTACATAATACTTTCTAGTTTTCATACACATTATGATTCCCGATATCATGTATCAGGCCTCTATCACAGAAGCTATATGTGATTTTAAATGGGTTCTTCCGTGAGACCAGCATCACCAAGGAAAGCTTGATAACCATTGGCATCATAATGGGATCATAAATACACAAAGTCTCTTCAATAGAACAAAATAGGAGTTGAAGGAGCATTTCTATATCAACGTAGCAGGATTGTGACCCTTGTGGTGACTTATAACAAGTCACAATAATAATAACAATAAACTTTGAATCTTGAATTGTTTTGTTAGAACGGCATTACCATGGTAACCATTGGCACCATAATGGGTTTAAAACCAAGCGTAGCCTCCCATAGTAACACAGAACACATGAGTAACATGGAACATAGAGCACAACGGCTGCTCTCCATCTCCCATTGCCTAGCAACAAGGGTGTGGGGCGTAGCCACCGGTGACATCGAAGCAAAGGCAGACAGAGAAAAGCCTCACCACACGCGGTGTGTGTGTGTGTGTGTGTGTGAGTCCCTTGGGTTTCATTAGTACAACCTAATGAGCTCACATGCTAACACACATCGTGATAAATGAGAGGTCGTACAGTGTGAGAGGGACGGAGAAAGCGTCATGAAGTGAACAATCAAGTGTTGTCATCTCTACTGATAGTGGACACAAAAGGGTGAGGGAGCATAACACAGAGGCAAAGAGGGGAGAGAGAGCGGGTGTGCAGGTGGGGGGAGTCGATTCATCAGCTCCCCCCGCCCTACTGGGCCAAATGAGCTGTCCCAGAATCCCCCCGAGGCTGTGATGACATCATCCATAGCTGCGCCCCTTGCTGCTTCACGCATTATTCATCTTAACACACACGCACACTTTCAGCGTGTTCCAGTTCCTGCTATAATTGACATTAGAGGGCTGTGTGAAAATACTATAGCTTGAATGGAGAGCACTACACACACAGCTACTACAATCTAAGAGAGTAGAGAGAGCATGTTTAGGGAATTATAAAACCATGATGAAAAATATGATCCTCAGTGAAGTGTTGATGCATTTATTTCCGTTGAAAATAATGAAATAAAAACCTGAAAGTGTTAATGTGATGTGCTCAACATGGCTGGAAGATGATGAGCACAGACACAGAGAGGCGTCCCTCTCAACAGACCATAATAACGTGACAACAGCAGCAACATTTTGCAAATGTTTGATCGGATTATAATAATTGCTGTGCAGTTGCTTTGGGCTTATGATGTCTTGTTAGCACCACTTTAAGTCAAGTGTTGCATACTGATGCAAAAACCTGCCTAACTAGCTTTTGTCTGGCTAATGAGTGTCTCGGATTTTAATCCAGTGGGAATCCTGGTTGTAGGGGGGATTAGGGGTTAAAGATCCAGGAAATGGATTTCATTGGTTTCCCCCCCGAGAAAGCGGGGAGAAACCACAGCGAGTTGTCATCACACTCCAAACTGACAGGTTTAATTAGACGGCCGCATTGGAGAGGAACTTTCATAAACCTCACTGAAAATACAGATTCAAGGTTGTAAGCGACTGAGAAACACAAGTCACGGATATGCAAAGAACCACCATATCTATCAACCAAGCCATGTGGTTTAACACCATACCATTTCTTGGGTTTTCACTGATACACAATGTATACCTGATTTAAATTATTTTTACTGCAAATGTTAAATAAAAATATATTATGGTCAAATATATTTCTCACCAAATTAAATCCAAAGGTGTTTTCTATGAAATCTGCACCGCTTTGAAATTCCTTCGACACCAAACTATATAAAAAAAGTTTTAAACCGTTTACCCAGAACATGCATCTATTTCTTTCACACACAAAATGCTAATTTGCAGTCTTTTACACCAAATCTTACAACAAAACTGCACCAACTGCCATTGAATTCCCAGGTTATGCATCACTTGCTGTCCAGTTTCACGACATGACAACAAGGGAGCACGCAGAGCTCAGAATAGAGCCTTAAACCCGAGTCCATAGTGCGAATGGCACCTGCCTGTCGAAGCTTACCTGGCCTGTTGCTCCTACCACCATGCCTGTGCTCATGGGTGCTCTCGAAGAGGCCACGACACCCCAGGGTGAAATATATCCAATGTGTGTATGACTCGGCGGGTCTGAGCCAAGATGGAAGCATGCGTGCTGTGTGTAATGTGTGTGTAAGTGTGTGTGTGTGTGTGTGAGATGGGGGTGGGAGGGAGGGAGAGGCACAAGTGCAGGACAGTCTTTGCGACTGTGGATTAGTGTGTAACGTGCTGGAGGTATTAACACACACCGACAGACACGCACACACACACACACACACACACACACACACAAAGACATGGATGTGTGCACAATGAGGGGTGTGTGCATTCTTAGAGGGGATTATGTGGACTAAAATAGAGGGAGTCTTTTCTACTGACCTAGAATCAGATTGGTGCAATAAAGACAATGGAGGGCGGACGAGCCAGAGTGTAGACACACACACTTACACACACATACACACACCCAGGTAATGTGGAAGAAGCACCTGCTGCACGTGAGTTGGTCTTAGATGTAATGATTTCCCCCCTACTTTTCTCTACTTATATTGATTTGTAATCATATTGTAAAAGTGATTATAATCATTGTAAAAAATATTATAATATCTAACAACTATGTGAATTATAATACATCGTTATCCGTGCATGATAGTGGTTACCAGCAAAATGACTGTTTACGATACTTGTCCTTCTAAGTCGTAATAAAATGCTTTATAATGTGTTTTTGTAACTTTGCGCTGCCTCTGCCCTCTTTGGTTTAACTTTGTTTAACTGCAATATATAATACAACAAATAACTTCAATATAGTTGTTGTCGTATAGGTATAGTAAAATAACCACTGGAGCTCTTCCTGAAGAAGTAGTCCCACTAAGAGCTGCATGTAAAAGCAGAGATTATCTTCCATATCTCAGGAACAGATTAGCGTTCAGCCAACCTGTTAATCAAAAAGCACCCATCACGCCTCAGAGGATTTATAAGGTTTTTAAGGCTCGTTGCATCATCTGCTTAGGGCTGCATCTGGGGACAAGAGCTTCTCTGATTTTACTATATTTGATGTATCTGTCTCAACAGTTCAGTCCTCTGGTTATCTGTGGACTCTGGTACTGGACACAGAGATGAAATAGATGTTGATCTTCCCAGAATGGCCTTTTTTGTCCATTTTTACATGCATGGTTGCCATTGCGACTTTTGTAGAGGGCTACAGACTTACGGCAAGTCGCAGACTCAAAGAGGTTCAGTTTTACATTGGAGTAGTAACGTTATGAAGCATAGAGACACACTAGATGAGTAATTAACACCTTTATGCTTATATGAAAATACTCTTATCACACCATAGGAAAGAACGTTGCTATCGTCAGATAAGTGACAACTTCGTTCGGCTCATTTTCTGTGACAAGTGCAACATTAAAGCAGTGGTATTAGCAAATTAGCTAGCTTCCTAGTGGACAGCTGGCTAGTTGGCACACTTGCTAATTCTGCCATTCCTGGTGAGCTGCTTTCTGGCCAACAACCAACAACAATCACCATTTATTTTGCACTACGGTATGACGACTGAAAACTGTTCAATGTGCGTACTCCTATTCTATTTCTACAGTTAGGTCACTTTCATAATTAACTTAAGCCACCTACGTTAATATGTTGACTAGTGATGAAATAACAGTGTGTAATTATCCAGACGAACTGCCTTCATCACTGGAACGACAGCGCTGATGCTGCTAAGACACAACCGAAAACATTTAAGGTAATTCATGTTGCACCTCGGAGGCAATCATGCAATCAAGCATGGAAG
Organism: Chelidonichthys spinosus; assembly: GCA_029853015.1. Classification (NCBI taxonomy): domain Eukaryota; kingdom Metazoa; phylum Chordata; class Actinopteri; order Perciformes; family Triglidae; genus Chelidonichthys; species Chelidonichthys spinosus. The sequence continues at coordinate 6,705,154 of CM056843.1, read as the reverse complement.
ATTGCTGAGAGGAAGGGGATGAGCATCTCCTGGCTTAGTTTTGCAAAATGATGAGGACCATTTACCTTTCATGTACATCATGGAAATATTAGATATTCTGAAACATTACAAAAAAAAGGGGGAATGTTTTCCTGATGAATGGCTGAATACATGCATAGGAAGGGAAAGTAACATTTTACTTGATTCTTTAGTTCATAATTACTTAGTTATGGTATGAGACTATACTTTATATTAAATATATGTATGTATGTCAATGTATTTGTATATGTATGTCAGTTTGTTTTGTTTTACTTATGTTTATTTTAATTTAAGTAACCTGTCAGCTGTTGTCTTGATTTTATTCTGAATAAAATTATTAATTTATTTCTCTAATATGTAACGCTCTTTGTTTCTTGTCATTTGTTGAAATCTCGCAAACACATATTCATATGAAAATAGTAGGTTGACCCTGTATAGATTCTCAACAATAACACTACTACTCCCTGTGTAGTAACTCGTTTCTGCCAGCAGGTGCCGCCACAGCTGAAGCAGCATCAGTATAAAATATTCACAAGCTTCCTTCCTCCTCCTGTCACTGTGTCTAATGAAAGTGTCAAGCCCCAAAATATGTAAACTGTTACAGAATAAATGTGCAAAACCAATCATGGTATATAAAATTATTATTATGATTATTTATTATAATGATAAAAACCAAAACAGCCACAGCTGAACCAAAAGGTCCAGGTTGACACTTGAACCAGCCACACCCCTACAGCCTGTATTCATGCCCAGAAACACAAACAAATTGTAAGCACACACACACACACTCCAGCACACACTTCCCCACATACAAATGATAAAAATGCACCACCATGCATAACCAGCACACATGCATGGACACAGACAGCGCTTAAAGCATTGGAAGATGTTGCTCAGGTACAATTATACGCACACATACACACCATAGCCTCCATGGGGTGTTGAATAATGGATGGCGGTTAAAGGGGGGGGTGGGATGGTGATTATTCACCACAGCCTCAGGACACTGGATGTGGGGGTGGAGGCTGCTGGAGGCTGCTGGAGGGGATGTAGTGGAGCGCGGGCTCATTGCACATGATGACAACACATTTCCATATGCTGTATTGAAGGTTTGGATAAGCATCTCTTGTAAAATACACTCACTTTTATTTCTTTAGACATCCTGTTAAGGGCTGAGGCAGCGCTGTAGGTTAACACTACACGCTCTGTGTCAATCTAAGGAGGGAGGCAGGGTGTGTGTGTGTGTGTGTGTGTGTGTGTGTGTGTGTGTCCCACCAGGTAAATATGATGCATTTGATAGGAGGAGGGGTCCAGGCTGACTTCATAGAGATTCAGCGGGTAGAAAAAGAACCAAGGGGTGACAACAAAAGATTGCTTCTGCATTCAGTTTGCATCAGCTATTACCTGCCAACCATTTGTGAATTATAACACCAGTAAGAGCAAAATCTTGATTAAAAAGAAGAGGCTGCGACAGTTCCTGTACTGCATGTTATTCAGATAAAGGTGGATTTCTGTATAAACCTGCAAACCCCGTCTCAAAATTACAATCCCATTCAACTAAACTGCACTCTCAATTACGTTTCCAGGGAAATGCATTTTCTTCCCAACCAAGCAGTCGCAGTTATAAACCATTTAAAACACATGGTTAACAAACAAAACAAACCTGAATACGCTACACAACTAGAGCGAGTTGGGTTTAGTAAAAGAACATCATGGTTTGGCTTAAAACGAGTATGAATTTGACACAAAAGAAACATGCAAACTACTTTGTAACAGCAGTCTGCTGTTTTTTTTATGGACCCAACATGGACTTGTTTGAAAAACTAATTTGTGGTACATCATGAGCAAATGTAGTCCATGTATAATTTCTTGTTAAAGTGTTGAATTTGGAAAGATAAATAAATACATGAGTCATTATAATTAAGTTTGTAAAAAAAAAAAAAAAGGATTTAAAGAGAAAAACGAAATGAGAAGCTAAAGCATTGTCATGAAGAACTTATAAGAATTAATATATGTTTTTTCTTCCCCTTTTAATTATCCACATACCCGATTGGCCAGTTTTATATTGGAAAGTGGCCTTTGGCGTACAATTGGGTGATAACCTCTCTGACTCAATTTCACTCATTTGCCTTCTTTCAACATCAGAGGGCCACAATTTCAGCTAATCAAAGTTTGGAGAAGGTTATTTCTGTTTCCTGTTCACTGGTAGGATTATTGTAACTAGGGAATAACGGAAGCACTGGGAGGACGTCAAAGGTTTTTATGTGGATAAATGAACAGAACACAGAATAGATTTTATTTGTTTCAAATGAAATCATTCCTTGCAATATGATCATTTGCATGCTGTTGCAACAAGCCGATTCCCTTCAAGGGATCAATATCTTATCCATCTTAATGTATTAAAATATAACCCGATCACACACTTACAGTTAAGGCACGAATATGACTCCATACCTTGTACCTGCTCACCATTTACATGGAAATAAATTAAGTAAGTAAGTAAGAATTTATAAACTCAATTGGGCAGGAAGCTATTACTCCCACTGGTGTAATCTAGACTAATGAAAGAGAACTGAAGAGGCAAGCTTGGAATATAAATCAGGCAGTTAATGTGAAAAATAAGCTGTGACTCCGATTGACCGTGTCAGTCCGACCAATTAGACTGTCTGTAACCTCTGGCTACGAAGACGACTCCACACCAGACCTCTTATCCTCTGACCCTTCTATTCAATTTGATTAAATTCTCATCCCATTCCTTCATTTGAACATTGACCAAAACATCAACAAAGATCTCCAAGATACAGATGACAGCGCTGTATTGTCTTTCTGTCCTCTGCGTCACTTCTGAGAAGCGAAGGGTGGAAGAACGCGAGGTGCGGTGGAAGGTCTTGCGTAACAAGGCGATCTTTCTGTCTCCATGAATAGACTGGCCTTTTTGCATTTGGCTCTTGCTGCCCAGTGAGCTGTCATGTCTCCAGCGCTGCTCTCACATGTATGACTGGCCTTATTCTTTGAAACGGGCTTTAATTCTTCCACGGCCAGGCGCTTCCTGAATTTAACCCCTGTGACACACTTGGAATGTGAACCGGCCAGCAACATGGCTCAAACGGGGTGGCAGGATGGTCAAGTACTTAGAGGAGACTTTATGATTTGACCCATCTTGATAAGACTAAATATGCCTTCCTCTTACTTTTTTTATGATATCATAGGTCGAAAATGTTATTTTCCAGCAGGTTCATTCCACATTTGCTCAATAGGAGGCAAGTTCTGTATTACCAACCCCGTCTCCTACAAAATTCCGTTGACATCCAACTTAACTGCACTCTCAATTAAGTTTCCAGGAAAAATTCATTTTTGAAACACTTGGAAAACAAAAAACACACAAAACACTACAAAACTATGTTATGTGGGAGTTTGGAAAAATGTGAGTTTGTTTACAACCTTTAATATTTTCAGACTAATCATCTTTCTTGCCCCGTTTAACCTATTTTTAGTGATGTCACCGATTCACCGACTTTAACCATTATTACTTGAGCCAACCTCATACATCATGTTGATCCCTTGTAACACTGTGTCTCTATCCAAGGCCAGCGCCTCTACCTCAGTACATGCTGGGACATAACAGTTAACTAAACCCTGATCACAAGACAGGCACTATGGCCTTCCTCAGGGCTCTAATCGAGGTCCTCTTTCCTTTCAGTGAGTGGAAAAGCATGTTCTGCCATAAAGCCCTCAGGGACAGCTCAGCTATTAGATTCACACTGTCTGTATCATTAACAACATGTTTAGAGCCAGGGCAGACCCTGTAGACCAGAAGGGATGCTTTTTTAAGGGGGTCGGTCACTGAACTTGCGCATCTTGAGGAAATATAATAAAAGAATGTCTTTAACTCTCCTTGCAAAATATCTTTTGGTAGATATAAGTCTTAATATACACTACATGGCTTAGAAAAGTATCATCATCTATCTTAAATCTGAATTGACGGAACAGAATTCCTGTTTTGCTTTGCCCACAGTCTGGGCTCCTGTTGTTCAGCATCACTGAACAAGTCGTAGGCGTGCTGGTTGAGAAAAGGACAAAACATTCTGACATGACCCTTTGTCAGGATCTTGTGAGGTGTCCCAGATGCTGCGTCGGATAACATCCGCTGTGACACACAACCATGCTCTTTTTCCTTAGCAACAACCCACATCTGCTGGGTGGAGCTATTATCGGTCTGATCCTGGTATTATTTATCAATCTTTCTCTTCACTTTGTTTGTTTATATTGTATAAATTATAGCCACTGTTATTTATTGTTCTCAATGCACCTTAGTCACATAGACAAATTCTTCGTTGGTGTAAAATCCTTCTTGGTAATAAATCTGTTTCTGATTCTGATTAACAATTCAATGTTTGGCTTGACACATGGTCGAGCAGTAACAGCTAATAAAAAACTTTGTTCAGAGCAAGGAAGTCATCCAAATTTCCACTTTTGAATCTATTTTGAATCAGCTCATCAATTCTCATCTCAACACCAGTGTGACGATCGAAAAGAACGCCGCCAGCATCCACCGAATGGCTGACCAACAGGGTGTGCCGGAAAATTTTAAGAAGAAGACACAAAAGCTTGGTTTCTGAATGTACTTCACACACACTGCTTTATCTTGTTGCACAGCGAGAGGTGTCACTCAAGCATTCTTAATCCACAGGAGGCAAAATTCAGTCCAAAAGCAACAGATTTAGCAGGATGTCCTGTCTCACTCTGTGTGTGACTATATATATGCGAAGGGCGAGGATAATATTGAGGTGAATTTGTATGAACGCCAGCGTGTAGCGTGTGGCGAGGCCGTGCCAATGGGATTAGCCGGGAACAAAAGCGGATGTTGGTGGTGAGGCAGAGTGAATGGGCCGCGCTACAGAGCCGAGCTAACTGGATTAGCCCAACCGCTGTGGGCGAGACTGTCATTAAGGCTCCATGGCTTCATGCCTCCAAACACACAGATGGGCTGCGAGGGGAGGAGGGAGGGAAAAGGGAAAGTGCGGAGAGGGATGTTGAAAAGACAGTCAAACGGAGACGAGGAGGCAGGGGATGTGGGAGTGAGGCTGACGGATTAACCGTGTGATTAAGGGAAAGAAAGACGAGGCCAAAGAAAGAAAATAAACTGGATGAATCATGCAACTACATCAACGTGGGTCTCCATGTAATTTCCTTCGCCGTCCTCATCAGCTTTATATCGTCTTAGTGTGCTCAACAAAGAAGAGCAGTTAAAGTGAGGAAACTGCCAACAAGAATCATCAATGTAAAGAAAAGAGTACATATTCGCTCTGAAATTAAACTAATTCATCAGCTACATAATGTACATTTAACCCTTTAGTCATATGGATGTCACACTAAGGGTGTTAGACTTTGTCCCTTTCAGTCCTCTAAATAACGGACTGAACACGACCCATCTGCAAAGTAGTATTAACGTTTATACATTAGCAAAAATCATCTATCAGCACTATATAACAATATTTGTTTGAAAAGTGTTCATCCTAAAAGGGAAAGGAAACTCTCGTTCACCCAATTTGCATGCGTTGAGGCCAAGGTATAAAGATTGGAACCAAACCAAATCCATTACCTCCCTCCTAATTTTATTACACTACACTGTAACTTCCATTTTTATCCAAAACTCGGGAGGAAAAACACAAAAACCCACCTCTGCACCTGAGCCTTCAGCCCCGGGCAAATAAGACGAGGCCTTTGAACGCTGCAGCTGAGACGCACACCGGCACGCATAGATCAGAAGTAACTAAATCAGAATAGACAGAGTCTGGAGGTTTCTCATTCAATTCAAAACACCGCAAATAACAGGAGAAAATGAAAAGATACAGGGGACTATGAAAACAGAACGGCTCCATAAAGGCCTCCCACCATATCCACCCAGTCTTCTAGTCCAATAAAAAAAAAAACTGATCCTAACAGCAGAGCAAATCTCCCCAAATCCCCAGCATACCCCACAGCCTCCACAGAAAGGTCAAGCTTCAATCAGGAAGTCGGTGGGAGGCGAGGAGCTGCAGAGGTCAGAGCCACTAAATGAAAGCCTTTTGATGCCGGCAAACTGTAGCGAGGCTCAGGTCAAACACTGGCATCCGTAAACACAGCATGTAGCTCTACAGCACAGAGGGCTGCTGGGTAACAACGCTCTCCTGGGTGACTTTATATATGGATTGTTATCCCTAAACAGTGGAGCAATCCAGTGTGTTTGCTTAGTCTAACTCCTAAACTACAAATATGAATACTTGATGAATGCAATCAATACTCATTGATTGACGCTGTTTGGTGTGTGTGCAGCTATGGAGCTGTCCATAGTCCTGAAATGGAGCCAATAGACATGGTGTCCTCTGCCTTGTCTCTTTTCATTGTTGTATACAGAACTTTTGAATCTAATTGAATTTCCCCCCTCCTTGTATCAATCCACAGACAGACAAGGAAACAACAGGGAAGTGAAGCGACGGCCAACGGGAGCCTCTAACATCCTCAAACATCCGTTTCTACATGCAGGCCTCTGTAGATTTCAGACAATCATTCACAAATCCAAACATCTAGCGCTCTGATATTACTACATTCTTGTGTAACCTTATGTGGTTGTTATTTAGCCTTTCTGGTGCTCTGCTTTGGATAGTTTTTTCCTTAAATCGAATCTTCAAATAGTCGGTTATATGGAGTCCACAAAATAAATGACGATTGTCTCCAATCAAAACTTTTCTTAGGATGTAGAATCACCCTTTTAGTGAAGTAATAATGAGCACGTCCAAGATGAAACGATGGGAAATGTTCTTCAGAAATAAACCTCATTTGGTGTGTTCAAAAGTCATTTGAACCTTTCCGTCTGTAAACAGAGGACAGATGGCCGGTCAGCAGCCTGCCATATGTATAGACTGAGGCATTCTGGAGAGTTATTCTGATTGGCTGCACACAGTCTGACAGGACTTATTAATGTCAAGCCCACTTGGTTCAGAAAGTACTGAAAGTTTGTCTTCACGGAGCAGGAGGAATGACTGAAGGGCGAGTGTGTGTCACGTGTGTTATCTGACACTGTTCAAAAGTGCTGAACGGCAGCGGTGACAGTCGCTATCTTCAAGATCATCTGTGTGTCAAGGTAAACTGAGACGGAGTCTTTTGTTTCTATAACACAGCTAACTGTAACTACACTTCAGAAATGTCAGGGGAAATAATTGACTGTAGAAGCTTCAGACATTTTTAGATGACCTTCCGTCAGTCTGAGCTGCTATTTTTAAAAAAAGGTCTGACACACAGGTGTCTGTGGCAAAGAGTAGTTGTGTCCAGCTGCACCGAAATCAAACATGCTAGTCAGAAATAAAACACACTGACAAGCCATACGCCAAGCACATACTTGAGAATTCATCACTGATGGCAACACTCCAATTTGCAGGCTCTGCCACACTTCTGACTGGTCAGAAATATGATTTTAGTTTAATATAACTAGCCGTTTAGTGTGAACATGTTATATGTTTAAGTCAAGATAAATGCTCTCCATCTTTCAACTTGTTGCCAGCTTATCGTGGAGGCAGCATGTAGGAGCACATGAGTCCTCAGGGCATCATACAGACTGATGTAGAGTCAAATATCAACATCAAGTCTGTCTGTCTCCTCCTCTTTTCTCTGGCTGCTCCTTCACACTCGGCTGAACTGAAAGGTTTTCCCCCCAATCACCATCCAAACCCCCACCCCCTTCTTTCTATTAATCCAGCAGCTATATCAATTCCAGTACTGCCAGTCAAGTTAAACACACCCATATTCAGCTGAAATATGATTTAAAAAAGGCTTCTTGACTTGCTTTTTTATTTCCTGCTGTATTCCACTACACGCCATGCAAACTCTTCTGCTCACATATTCATCATAATGTCTTATTCAGTGTTTATTTGTGCTCACAAATAACAAAAAAACAAGATGGCGACAGCTATAATGCGAATCTCAGAGTTCTAAAAATATAGTCTGCACACCAATAGGTGACATCGCCGTGACTACGCCCACTTCTTCATAACAGTCAATGTTATCCATCCCAAACGGAGAACACAAACCTGCTTTAACCCAAAACAATAACCTGTTCTCAGTTCAACAAACACACCTCCCAAATCCACACAGGAAATTCAATCTTTTAAAGGAATGTAGGAGCGTGTGTCCAGTTATTCTTTCCGTCATGTATTAAATAAGAGATTGGGGAGGCAGAAAGAGAGAGTAGGCGATAAAAACAAAAGCAGAACCTGTTTTTTAAATGTATTTTCTCCCTCTTAAACCATCTTGTGTCTGCTGCTTTCATTCCTCTAATCTCCATGCTGTTTTGTTTTGGTTCTTACCAACAAGAGAAGCAGAATGATGTCGTGTGATGAAAGCTCTTACGAGGACAGATGGAGAAATTCAACTCAATCGCTCCCAGGTCTCATATGGAGTCACGGCCTTGAGATTGCATTGGATGGAGACAAGTTAATACCATAAATCTAATGAGATATGCTGTAGGTGTATATTAGGATGACATGAGGTCTGGGAGATTAATACACACACACACACACAGACACACTCACACACACACACACACACACACACACACACACACACACACACACACACACACACACACACCTGTCCACGCTTTGAAAGTCAAAGGTTACAGTATGTGTTTTAATCAAGCTGGATCAAGGCCACTTGGTGCTCTATGAAGTATTCTCTTGCTGTTAAGATCCAGCCCAGCACACACACACACACACACACACACACACACACACACACAGACACACTCACACACACACACACACACACACACACACACACACACACACACACACACACACACACACACACACACACACACACACACACACACACACACACACACACACTGTCCACGCTTTGAAAGTCAAAGGTTACAGTATGTGTTTTAATCAAGCTGGATCAAGGCCACTTGGTGCTCTATGAAGTATTCTCTTGCTGTTAAGATCCAGCCCAGCACACACACACACACACACACACACACACACACACACACACACACACACACACACACACACACACACACACACACACACACACACACCCTGTTGTAACCTGGCATGCTTTACTTTCTATTTACTATCTTCTCCCACACCTCCCAACAGTGTTACCCACTGTGGCCCCTCAAGGGAGACGTTCTGGTGAATAAAACAGAGAACAAAACACTTTTTTTATATTCAATTCAACAGAATTCCTACTTAAAGCTGACGGATGGTTGAAATAGAAGCTATTCACTAGGGCAGGGTTTTTAAAAAGATTTATATCACGCTTCATGTGAATGATCCCATATGGATTCTTCAAATCCTCAGATCGATTGTGTGTTAAGACATTTCCTGTATCCTGTAAAAAAAAAGAAAAATATAACACGTTTTTGATGGTGAACCTGGAGGTTCTGTTTTCACTTTGGCTTCCACTTTTGTTTTGTAACTTTCAGCTGAAGTTAAACAACAGATAACTGATAACTTTGGAGGTTTTCAGAAGAAAAATACTGTTATGACTTGCACACTTTCCCATAAAGCTGGAATTGCATCCATACACTGTTAGTTCAACCCCCATCTTAATTTATAGTTGCTCTAATCTGGATTCTGTGACAAGAGAAAGGCAAAGACACCAAACCTGCGTGTCACGTTACAGTGTCAGTTTATGTGCTTGAATGCTCCGTGATCACAGCTAATCATTGTCTCCAACCTCACCAGGCTCAGGTTCACTCCTGTTTAAGACCGATGGCGCAGATCAAAGCAAACAGGAGGACTATCATGTTGCAGTAGAACTTTGTTTTCTGTGCCTGATTGCTGAGCCTGATTAATGTGTTCCTTCCAGCACTGGAGCTAAGGGTGGACTTTTCATTAAACTCTGATTACTACATGGGCTGCAGTGTTTTAGTGTCCTACAACAGTATCCTTCACCAATTTAAGAACTGGGCTTTTTCCTAAATTTGTTTTCCTAAACCTACCTAAGAGGTTTTGTTGCCTGAAACTTACGTACGTTTTGTAGTGTAGACGTCATCCAGACTAACAAAACTATGAAATTCATTAGTGTGAAAGTCGTGCTGAGCCACACAAAAATATTTAAACATTTTGTCTATGTCCACGAATCAGTGGACTTACATTTTGCGACTATTTCACCATCTGCCATGAGACTGTGTTGCTGCTGCACACCAGTGTGAGTAGCCAACATGCCGACATGCCGTCTCTGAACTGAACCCTACCAGACAATCAAGTTCACTATTTGCACTGAAATCAAAGACTTCTGCTGTCTGGAAAGTGAAACCACAACAGAACTACCTTTGTGCCCTGGTGGTCTTGAGTTTTGTGACCAAACTCTGACTTGACCAAACACCTTGCATCATCTGAACCAGAGAAGCTCCATTGATCCAAGAGCCAACCACCCCCCCCCCCCCCCTCGTCCCCAGGCATTAATAATGGATGGATCTACTCATCAATAAATAATCCCTGGCCATCCATCAGTGAGATGGGAGACGCCTACTTAGTGTCAGACTGAGCACTCCCACACCAGCACAGAGCTGCCTTTCAAACCTGTCACATATAGCACTGATGTGGACCTGACGGGGGAAAAACCACTTTGCTTGAATCCATCAGTGAGGTGTATCAGCAGAACCATTAGGCTAATTAGCTTAATTTGTTTTCTGGATAGCAAAAAGTTGCATGGATCTGTAATCTCAGCAAAACTAATGTCTGATAATGCAAAAATTGCAAATGACTTGCCAACATGGTGACTGGAACACTCAAAATTCCATTTTACATCAAAGAGGTTAGTTCATCCATAATAAGTATACATTTTGCATGAATAAAAAGCAAGAGTTGGTATCCTCCTAGTTCTCTCCTGGAGAAAGAAATGCAGCAGAGAAACTCATAATTCATCATGAGACTAATGAGTTACTGGATCAACAACAATTTTGATTCAGATCCAAGCTGCACATTACCATCTAATTGAAATAAATTAAAAAACATTTGGCAAGAGGCCATTCTGTGGGAGCAGCTTTCTCAGACTTGAAAAGGCTTTTGATCCTGTTTGTTGGTATTCAAACTTCCCACATTTCAATCGTCAGATCAAGTCTCTCAATGGTTTGACTCGTTCCTCAGAGGAAGAGCGCAATGTGTGGGAGCCAATGAGGAGGAGGAGGCCACCTTCTGTCCCAACAGCATGGGGATACCCCAAATGTAAAGCATGTGTGTTAGCTTTCTTTACATTTTTTACTTCAGCCCGTACAATTCTTTGCATTTTTTCGGCATTCTGAAGCTTAAAGCTCAATTCAAGCTAAAAAGATACTTGTGCTCAACTCATAGAGCTGTCATTATTGTGTCATTATTGTGTAGCTTTTGATGAAGAAGCCCTGTATCCACTGTATTCATATCATCTGCTATGCCAGCAGGAGCCTGAGCAGAGGGAGACTTGTGAAAGTGACTTCCTGATCCAAATGCACATCTACCGCATCACCATATTGAGATTGAATGGTCATTAACGCCCTTCTTCTCTCTTTAGCCCCCACCTTCTCCCTCAGCATCTTAATCCTCATCTCTTTCTCTTCCTTTCCCTGTTATGGTATTTTATTTCTCATGTTTGAAGCAACACAAAGCTTGACCTCCTTTAAACTCAATCTTTGTAACAATGTGGGTCACAAAAAACAGAACATTAACCACCTCATATCAAAGGAGTGCAATTCAGGGACTGATTAAACATTTCTATATTCTTGGAGGGGAAAAACGACCTACAGTATCATACAGTAACTATTAAAGTACTGCTCCTTGTTGTCAAATGTCAGGCAAAGTGAACTGAATTATCAATTTTCAAACAAAAGACAGAACTGGACATATGGACGGCCTCAGATGTTTTCAGCTAAAGATTTTCATTTTGGTGCCAAGGTTCTTGGTCGCCATAACGACGTCTAGGCGCCATCCTCTCAAACCATCTGTATTGTTGTTTGCCATCCAAAAAAGAGGCAGCGTGGAACGGTCAAACACACACTAACATACACATTATAAAGATAAGAAAGGAAAACACACGCACACACACACACACACACACACACACACACACACACACACACACACACACACACACACACACACACACACACACACACACACACACACACACACACACACACACACACACACACACACACACAGCACTGCTTAATCTCAATCCAGACTATAATTTACAGCAAACCTAATCCTAATTCTCCCTTTAACCCTTACCTCAGCATTAAAACTGCCAAGGCTTAAGACTGGACAAGGTGTCGGGACACATAAACAGAATGTTCGGATCTTAAACTGGACTCTTTGGTCCCATGTCCCAGTCATAGTGTGAACCATCACCGGATCAGCGAGCACACTGGGCACTTCCTCTTTCTCCTCAGAGTTATTTCCAGACTAAGACTAAATCGCACCAGACAGCAGAGAAATAACCCAATATTTGTGTCCCAGTCGATAGCAGTTGTCGGATTAGAATTGACTCTCTGTGTCTCTGCCTCCTCGGACCAAGACCTCATTTGTAAACATCTGTTTTTAAAAAAGAACAAGACTACAAGTACAAACCATTCCTCTGGCCTAAATGGGCTTCGATGTTCATGCCCACAAAACTTCTGAGACGATGCCAGGACATTGATATCGCTCAATCAAATGCTTACGCTTTCCTGACAAGAGACATTTTGTGGTCACGTGAATAGTTACTGTAATATGACCATTTAGAGGCCGATCGCACTGAGAGAAACGCATTTCCCGCAAAGCTATTGATTTCCTTTGGCCCTTTTCTAGTGGTTTTGAGACACGCATAAAAGTGAAATATTCTTTTCATTACACATTGTAAAAAGTCGATTCTAGTATGACGACTTTCTGAGCTGAGCAGCTGGGTCCAGCAGTGCTTCCACCTACGCCCCCTCACTCAAGAGGGACGGGCTAGCTAGCTAACTAACTACCTAGATAAATAGCCAGACAGCCGTCTCCAAAGCTGTGTCCAAACACTTTCTGACCCTATTGATGTGTGTTGTCTCCATGACAACTAACAACAGTCCCCATTGTCTTTTGTTCTAGTCAAATTACCACTGAAAACATTTCAATGTGCATTCTAGTCCTTTTCTAATTCTATGGTTTCAACCTCAACTAAACGTAGGTTTAGTTTTCTAAAATTCAATTAAACTTTGATAATCAAGAAAATGCCCACTAAAAACAGTGATTTGTATTTGTATCGGCCATATTGTTTGCGTTAGAAGGCACTGACCAACATCTTGGTGAAGAGGACATTTTAACCACACAACACCGCAAGATGAAAGGTCGGGGGTTGACCAAAATCAATAAGGTTTACCACCTGGGGACCTTTCATTTCTGCACAATATGTCACAGCAATTTGGCCAGCAGTTCAATATAGCATTCAATTTATCATGCCTGTGACATAAGATTGAAAAACAAACGGACAGACATTGCCAACCATTGCTAGCTGGGCAATGATGCTCACCGTTTTTCTATCTAAAAACACAGTGAAACTTTTATTGCTCCTGAATTATTAAAATAGAAATAGTGGTTTGCAAGTTTGAAAAAAAAGGCAGCAAACCCAATCTGGAAATAAGGTGTTATGACAGCTTTTCTTTGTGTTTTTTATTTCAGCAGTGTCTCATAAGGTGGTTCAAGTTCAAAGTCGTGTTGTGTGTTGTTAGCCAGTTTTTGCATTTGAAAATGTGCCCATCCTGGTGGGTGGACGGTCTACCATGTAGACTGCAGAGGAAGTAGGCCTTAATCAGCTCACTGATCAGCTCTGAGTAATGAGCCATTTATAGCCTGCATCTGAGAATGTGTCCAATCTGAATTTATTTTGTGAGAACATAAGATTAATGCAATATAAGCTTGTTTTGTTATCATATTAACTAAGTCAGGATTAATTAATTCCATCGTTAATTAAGACTAAGGTTCTAAAAGACTGATATTTGGGACTATTAGATAATAAATACTCTAAATCATCCCAGCAGAATAGTTTTCGTGGCAGGGAGAAAGTCTTGTTAGGCTGGGGATCGAGATCAACCCAAGTAGTATTTGCAACTGTGCATGAAAGTCAGACATGCATGCCAAAAACCCCAACAACCAGACCCTTACTACGCCGTGTGGCCTAAAGCGAGTTCCAACACTGAATATTAAGGGAAATATTCAGAAACTGAGGTGTCACACTGGAATAAGTATTTGAAAGTTTTAAATTAAAAGGTTAAAAGCTTCTCATATCCAGCACCATGTGATATTTTCTGATATTGATTGGACCAGATCCCATCATAAATAAAAGGCTTACATGAGCATGAAGCACATCGAACCCAGTCTTTTTACTCCAAGAAAATTGCTGATCAATGTGAAAGTCAATATAAGAGACAATGGGGGGAGGGGGGGGGGCAACAAATCCTGATGAGTCTCTGTTATTTGGCTGAATGTGTCTTTTGAAAAAAGAGAAACCGCTGAGTCACAGAAACAAAGGGAATGAAAATCCCTGAACCCTCCGTCTGCTGAAACAAAACACCAATCTTCTTCTCCAAACCGTCCTTGCCCTGCAGGACACAAAGCCACAAACCTAAAACCTTCCTGCACTCATCAGAAAATGAAACCTGCATCCTCGTCATGGGTCTGAAATAAACTATACAATGAACAAGCGCAGGCTGTAGGGGTGCAGTGGGGCTGTGTTTCAAATCCACTCTGGGTCAGTACTGGGGGGGTGAACTGAGGCAGCGGAAGATTAAAGTACTTAAGGCTTTCATGAAAGAGCCAAGAACACACTGTATTAAAGTGAGGCTTTCTACCAACTGATAACATCAACTCAAGTGTGTTTGTGTCCAAATATGAAGCAGCAGCAGCAGCTCACTGCACACAGCAAAGATCAGCTCCCAGAGCTTACACATGAGTGTGTGTTTGTGTGTTCCTGTGTGCCGATCTAAGCACCGGGGAGGAGGCATATCAATAATTCATCCATTGATTCAGAGTTGCCCCCCCTGCTGCCAAACGCTTAGCCCCTGCTTCCACCAACAATTACATTTTGTATATTCAGCATTACAGACTTTCACATCAGCCTTTCCCCCTCGTTCTCAAGCAGGTCCAGCTCAACAGCAGGGCTGTCTATTCTGGGAAGGATAGGTTTTTGTTCACTACTCTTTCTGATTGGTCCTGTTCTGATTTGTTTTGAGGAAGAAAGACTGACGTCAAACAGTGAGGAAGTAAGTGAATCTGCTATATCAAGACATGCTTTGCCAAATACAAAATCACAGGAAAATTGAAAAAAAAAAACAGGGTTTTTCTGGAGTTTTCATCGCCCTAATAAACCAAAACATTCTCACTCTTATGCGACAAATATGCAGCTTGGTCAGTGCTCCAAGCTTCAAACTACAACGCTCTACGTTCCCCTCCAGCATCACTTGTCAGCGTGTCAGTGTATGCTCATTAAATGCATGGCGTCTTTTCAAAATAAACTTCACAGGAAGTTAGTTTTAGGCAACAACACCACTTAGGTTTGAGAAAAGAGCGTGGTTGATGTTAACCTGACTGACTATCAATACTATCGATTCACTTTAGTAACGACTGACGTGACAAAACGTTTGACACGGTAGACTAACTGCAGACTCCTGTTTGTTTGGCCCGCCCACCTCCCCTCCCTCCATGTGTGGACTAGCTCTCTCTTTACAATATGTATGTTGCTCTACTTAATACAGTAGATGGCTGCGTCACATACAACGCTCACACGCTAAGTGAGCGTCAGTCAAGACGCCAAGAAGCCCCGACAGAGCTGCATTATTAGTTGCATCAAAAGATGCCGTTGGTTGATGAAGGGAGGTGAAAGCCCTGGAAATACTAGTAACCTTCTAGAAACGTTACTTCCAGATGGCACATGATCAATGAGCCGTAAACTGACTACTGTCAGTGAAAGAAAAGTCTGCAACTCTATATAGTTAAGCCCTGATTCCCTCACCACACACACACAAAGTATCCTGATAATGTAATAAGGTTGGATTGTTTCTGTGGCCTTCAGCCTGAGGGAAAAGACTGGACTGGTGTATATAAGAGAGAAGGGTGGAGAGAAATGGAGGGATTCAGCCAGCAGGACAGAAATGATAGTACAAATGCTGATCAAGTACTTTAGCGTTGCTGCAACATCAAGGAGCCAACCTCTTCTATTGATGTGTCCGTCATCTGAAACTGCCCTTTAGGTGAAAGAGGGGAGGTTGGGCATAAAAAAGTGTGACTCTGTCATATACGCCTATGACCAGGGATGTGAATGGAAACAGGCATTTTTCATTTCAGCTTGTATTTCAACAATGAATTGTTAGTTTCCAACTGTTTGTGTACGAAATAGCATTTTAAAAGTCTTAAATGTATCTTAAAAACACAATAAAATCTATTGAATACTGCATTGCATTAATTATTTATGTACTTATTTTGCCAAGATGTTTTTTTTTCGCTTCAAACTTTCCTTATTAGATTTTCAGCATAATCACCTATTTTCCTTTTCTGTTTGTTGAGAAAATTCATAAAAATCTGTGTATTGAAAAGTTGAATTGAAAGCAAGATCAGCATATCTGTGAGACTTGTCAGTGCCCTCCAGTGGATAAAGTGTGTACAGTAATAATAATAATTATTATATAGAACCTTTTAAAAACAAACTTACATTGTGCTTTACAGTAAAAACAATGAAATAAAATAGAAAAATTAAATTTTACAACAATGTACCATCAGTTAAGATAAAGCCACTCCTTCTGTAGAGCCTAGAACCTTTTTTGGCATTTCTTAGCTGTAATTCCAATCAATAATTCTTTCAGTCCAATTTCTTTATAGATGCCATTATCTCGGGGTTTCGAACTGTCCACTGTGTGAGTAATTTGAAGGTGTCGCCTTTTAGAGTTTGAGTTTCCAAGCTATTGTGATGGTAATTTTTCACTATTTCATGACATTTTGTAAAAAAAAAAAAAAAAAAAAAAAAATCATAGAAAACATACCAGCCACAGCCCTACCCAAAATAAAGTATTATTTAAAATAATAAATATTTTACAATAAAGACAGTAATGCAAATGGTTAAATTATTGTATTACATTTGTAGATAAGGCCAGGGCATAATTCCTTAATTTACATGTCTTTAACACAGAAAAAGCTGACACAGAAGGTTATGATGGTGGTTGCAGAAATAAAAAAAATAAGCAGCAATAATAACCTGAATCTAAAAATCTCCGGAAAGCTGATATAAAGATATAGATTTATAGACACGATACGACAACAGGCACACAAAGAGTGAGCGGAGCTGGGACCCACCCATGTGAGAGGAGCCTCCTCCTACTACTCACCACCCAGAGGTGTTCACAACAACAACACACAGAGACGGAGAGGGGGGGAGCAGAGTGGATGTGAGGGAGCGGTGGAGGAGTCATTTATCAAGGGGGAAAAAAAGGTGGAATCAGAAGAGATGGAGAGCTGGGAGACAGCTTTACTCCAGGAGATGGAAAGCAAAACTCAAGTGATGAATTAAGCTTAAAAAGGAGCTGTCAACCACTCCTCGACACAACACCTCTAAGAAAATGATCACAACATCATCCTCCACCTCTCCCCCCAGCTCCTGCCCTCCTGCTGGGAGGCATCAGGCAGCCTTCCTCCCATGTGGCTCTCCATCTATTTACCTTCTTGGGTCTCTTTCTCCTCTGTCCCAGCCCATTGAGGCGATCGCTGGGGTCCAGCCTGTAGTGGGAGTGGTTGTCCTCACTCATTGTCTCCCACTTTTACACTCCAGTTTAGTCCTCACTCTTTTGCCTCTTCTCTCTATCCACTCGTCTCGTCTCTTTCCCCCCTCCTCAGTGAAACGAAGCGAGCCGACCTCTCTCTCCTCTCTGGTCCTCACTCTCTGTGGCTGCTGTGGAGCGCCGAGCCATGCAAGGGGTGGGGGAGTGGTCGGGGAGGGGTGGGGGAGGAGAGAAGAGGGAGGGGACGGGAGGGGAGGGCGCACAATGGTGTTGCTATGGCAGCAGCTGCCACCAGTGTTTATCTGGAAACCTCGCTGGCGAACCAAAATAGTCACCACACACAAACACAAGCACACACACGCTTCTTGCACAATTTTTAGTTATTCCTCTTAAGAAGCATTAAAAACCACAACAGCAACTTTAAAAACATAACCTACAGCTCAACGGAGTCAATCAAAAACCAGGGAAAATATTATTATTAATATATTATTATGAGGCATTCAAAAATAACAGTAGTTAATCAAACGGAAGCATATGATGAGATTGTGAATTAGAGAAAAAGCTACACTCAGTCATTATGCTACTTCAATCAACAAAACCAATGCCAATGCTTCAGCTTCTCAGATGATTTACAGTTTGCAAATATATTTAATCCACATTGTTATAAACCAGAATGCTTTTTCAGAATTGTATCATTACAACTGGTGAATAAAGTTTACGGGAAAGAAGCAGAACGGACATTCCCATTCATTAGTATCGTCAAAATTGGTGAATATCTCCGTTTTCATTGTGTTTTCTTTGTTTTGAGCGCTCTCAGCCACCGTACCTTTCACTATATCCAGAAACTTCATAGATTAAACAATTAATTGTTTGATTGAAGGGAAAAAAAACATTTCCATTTTGCAGTTTTAGTATAAAACATGGTAAAACCCTTTTTCCTCTTTTAATAATAGGAATGAATAGATGATGGAACTGTTGGCCGTCATTCCCAGTCGACTGCCAAACTTTTAACAACCAACCTGCTCGTATTCATGGTGTATTTTATGTAAATCGTTGGCAGAGTCTGATAATGTTGCATCATGTGTTTGTTAGGTCTGATCAAATCCAAGGCAGGTGTGGAATCATATAAATGCATTTCAGCTGTGATCCTAATATGTTGTTTGAATATAGCGATAACACCATTTATTGTGCAGACTGATTTCCATATCTGCAAAATATGCGAAGGTGCATGCAAAGAAAAAAATAATGCAGCCACAAATTGAGTATGCAGCTACATTGATGGAATTTTTGGGGCTGCAAATATTACTAATCCCCGTGAATGTGGTTGCAAGTGACTGGATTTAAAAGACTTGGGGTGACGACGCTTCAAAAGCAGAGCTTCATGTTACATGCTTCCCTACTCACATGTGAAACAGAATCCAGTGTGTTTGGATTCCTCCTCAATAGATTCAGTCAATAAACTTGCACCCAGTGAGGATTACACACCCAGACACACACACACACCAAATCCACAGCGCCTTGTCAGTCTTTGTTGTCTGAAGGCAGCCAGGTCTTAAATCCATGTGTAACCCCCCCCCCATTACAAAGCTCCCCCACCCACACTCACACAGTCAGCTTTATGAGTTCCTTTGAAAAGCATTGATTGCCTGTATCTTAATGATGGCCGCTGGCTATGGGCTCCCTGTCACAGCAGGTTGAAGCAGTACCTCTTTAGTGGCGATGAAAAAAATGATGAAAAATGATAAAGAAAACATAAAAAGTGAGACAGCATGTGAATAAAACACATTTTCATCTCTTGTTCACCTTTTCCACCTCGCTCAGATGGTTGTGGTCCTTAGTTTTGGCGCTCACAACCACATTCTCACACACACACACACACACACATTAACACTGCTCCTGTCAGCTGCTCTGACAGCTCCCAGTGTGTGAGGTGAGTTAAGGTGACTGTAAGGGAACACACACACTCTCCTCTTGGATGACAGCCAGTCTAACGTGGAGATCGGCTCTAT
Source organism: Chelidonichthys spinosus (assembly GCA_029853015.1). Lineage (NCBI taxonomy): Eukaryota > Metazoa > Chordata > Actinopteri > Perciformes > Triglidae > Chelidonichthys > Chelidonichthys spinosus. The sequence goes on along the minus strand of CM056843.1, from coordinate 6,685,387 downwards.
AGTCTAGTCAACGAATGCAATCTATTGGTTTCATGTACATGTACACACCAATGTGACGATGCAACGTTCAGAGCTGGTGACGTAGTATTAAATATAGAGAAAAACTACTTGGGATGGGTCCAATACACAGGACTTTCAACTATGAGACAAGCATTCAACAGCCTGAAGTAACATGTTTGTTTTCATGATCTTCAGATGGACCCATTCTATTTAGGACACTCCAGTACAGTCACCATTTCACACTAGGTATTGAACACTAATCAATTCAATTCGCTGTGGATAAGCATGATCATGGTCATTTGAGAAAAATGTCAAACACTCTTTTATATCATTGGAAATGTGATGTCTGTGGATTTTGAGGTGTTGTTCACCACTGCTGGTCAGAAAAATAACAACTCTGAAGTTGTCACCTTGCTAGCACCAAAGCTTCAAACCAGCAGCTGCATATGTAGCACAACCATGTTTACCACCAGACCAGACCAGACATAACAAGTTAGAAATACTTCATTATCATCAAAATCGGATATGTTAATTGTAAATCTTATTAGAGGAACACCATCTGTTGCATTTCGGTGCAGCAGACTTCACATTTACATCTTTTTCCTGTCACTCCTCTGTAGCTGCAGGAAGGAATCGTCTTCAGATCAAGTCTGCTCTTATTGTAGCGGTCACTATTTAGCAATAAAGCATTAGAGGGTGGAAGCAACCGATGAAGTCATCACAAATCTTTCAATAACGCTGATTTTACTGAAAACAAATCACTATCCTTCCGTAGCTCGTTGCCTATAGAGTGCTGCAAGGATGATGTATTTTTGTAGGCTAATGGGAAGTTAGTGCTCTGGTTTCCTCAATAAAAAGCTAATGGGATTCTTCCATTTTGGATTTTTGCTAAAAAATATGCTCTGTGAAAAACAGACATTTGTGATAGTTACACATTTTGTTCAGCAAAAGAAATCTTCTAAAATCATAATCGTCAGAAGTTTAAACCTAAAATGAGGCTAGATATAAATTATACCACAGTCACATGTACTTTAGTCTCATTAAGCCACTTTGCATTCATTAAGACATGCTGTGTGTGCATTGAGCGGCGTATTTACTGGCATATTTTATGTCATAGACCAAGCGTTACAGTCTCTGAAGCTTGCGTTAACCGCAGAGCTTAAGTCAGGCATCTCACCAAATACCCATTCAATAAACCCACTGACTTCAAGATGAGGGAACTGGAAGTGCAGAAATGCTGACTCATTTCTGGGTTTTAGGACTCATTCCTGCAGCACAGATGGGACCTTTAAATATCAATCTTCACACTATAAATGTAATGCTTTTTACATTCTGGGTGAGATGAATGCAGATGACCAACTAGAGAGCCACAAGTACAGCCAAGTACTTTAGTTGTTTCATGTTCAACCCATGATGTTTTTGATTAACTGTAAACAGTTTTGTTGTGTTTTTTTATGTTTTGTTCGTTAACCATGTGTACTAATGCTCAAACTGCGACTCTTCAGTCCGTAAAAACATGTGTTTCCCTGGAAAGATGAGAGTTTAGTTGTATGGGAATGTCATTTTGTGGGTTGCAATAGGGAGTCCGATCGAACACCTCAGGACCCTCCAGGAGGCTGCAGGGTGGAGCTCGGTGGAGGGACCTCTGGCTCCGTACATGATAGATAGATAGATATACTTTATTAATCCCAAGCTGGGAAATTGTGATGGGATAGTGGTCGAAAGTGTTTGATGGAAATTTGACCATCAGTTTAAAATAACTTGTCATGGACCGGACATAAAGGGATTAAACAATTGATCAAAACATTTAGGAATCATCCTCTGGGGACCCTGAATTTAGAGATTGAATTTCATGGTAATCTAGTTATCGGTCAAGATTGGCTGCTGTGGATTTATAGAGGTTCAGTTCAGCCCTTCTGATGATGATGTTCCTCAATTAAAGTCTTTGTCGTAAGTTTGTCATAGAATCATTTAGTTTTATGTGAAACTGATCAGTGAACTACAATCTCTCTTCTGATGCAATGTATGTCACCAATGAACTTAGCTACGTTCCATCACTAATGTAACATTATAGTGTTTTATCCAGCGACTCTTTTATCAGCCGGGAAGAGAAAGAAGCAGCAAAATGCAACATTATTGATCTGAAAAAGTATCTTTCAAATTGATCATATGTGTAATTCATCCAAAAATTTAAAGGGATCATCTCTCCCTGTTGACTACTGTACATATTTTTCCAAAATATGTCCGATGGCGGTCCACCGGATGGATGTAAAGCCAAATAACACTCTTTGTAAACGACCTGCTCACATTCTAGCCATTACTTAATGCCGAATCAATGACCATAACGGCAGGTTAGTCATTAACATGTTTTATTTACTCACATGTAATAGCAACATGATGCACAAGCAACCAAACCAAATAGAAATCACACATTTTGTCACATTAACAATGTGCTATTTATCAATAAGAGCATCAGATGGTGATGTAACAGGACAATATTTACACTTACACAACACAAGAAGGCAAAGCACTGCAGCAAACATGTGGTCACTGTAGATGAAAAGATCAATCTGAGCTCAACACGCATGAAATTAGAGGCTTTTTCCATCCTGCATGTAGCGGAGGACCGTTTGAAATCATTCCTTGTGCTGGTCAAAAATACATTTCTCTCTTAATACGACATCAAAACTATGGCAAATAACTGAAAAAAACAAATGTTGTGGATCAACGAACTCATGACACGGTGACACATGACCGCATACATACAGTATGTACTCACAAGTTGGAAATTTATGTGTAATTCCTTGAAATATTTTTAATGGGTCTTTATTGCAAACGCAGCTGAGGAACGGTCATTAAAATTTAACAACAGCAGTGTGTTGGTGCAAGCAACGCAATTACTTTCTAATGAGACCGTCACGATTATTCCCCCCTCTGGCTGATGTCTGCCAGCGAGAACTATACAGTCCAAGCAGCAAACCAACAACACACTGATAACTGGACTCAACTGAACTGAAAGCACGGCTTACATCACACACACACACACACACACACACACACACACACACACACACACACACACACACACACACACACACACACACACACACACACACACACACACACACACACACACACACACACACACACACACACAACTTTTAAAACGCTTGTTTTCTGAATGGAGTTTGGATTGATTGGTGCCATGCTAACATTGTAGCTAATCATGTAGCGTGCTCATTCTCATCATCAGTGAAGCCAATGCTGAAGTGCCTTGAATTCTCTCTGCTGGCCTTCACAGGGCACTCCTCTGGTTGCAAAAAAAATCCAATTATATGGAAAGTCTATGAGATACATGGGACAACTTTAACTATTTCACTGTGTTTTTATTCTCGAAAAGTTAAATGTAACACTTTGGTCACCTAAAAATAACTTATCCAGCATTTAGTTTTATTTAGCTCGACCCTCTCATGTCACTTCTGGTTCCAAAAAAAAAAACAAGATGGTACCTGTCAAAATGCTGAAATTGAGGCTTCAGAATGCCAGTCCACCAATAACCAATAGATCAGGTTAACTTGACTACGTCCATTTGTTATATACGTGTACAAAGTTGTTCTTATAGTAATCACAATGAAGTTATATACACACACTGACTGGCTGATGATCTGGGATGCGGATGCTGAGAGCCAGTTTAACCAAGTTAACGCACTTCAGCTGGAGTGTGTGTGTGTCGTGTGTGTGTGTGTGTGTGTGTGTGTGTGTGTGTGTGTGGTGTGTGTGTGTGTGTGAACTGTAGCCAAAACAAGGGGATTCTCTGTTCTACTCCAATTAAATCAAAACACAAAGAAGAAACCAAGATTCCTCACTTTATGACCTGAAGAAGAAAAAGTCCTTTCTGTTTCCCAGACCAACTCTGGACACACACACACACACACACACACACACACACACACACACACACACACACACACACACACACACACACACACACACACACACACACACACAGATAGAGAGGCCTCAGTGACATTGACCTGGCATGACACCACTTCCATGAAGATGGAACACACACATACACACCACGACAAAAGGAACTCCCACATACCACAGAACCACTGAACGCCTCCCATCACACACACACACACACACACACACACACACACACACACAGAATCACAAGTATAAAGGCTTCCCAGTGCAATCAAAGTGATTTAGCAGCAAACGGCTCGGAGTCCTAAGGACTGACTTTGAGGGAAGCTATTGTGAATTCATCTGTCACACTTTAACGAGAGCTGGAGACAAATATGCACCGACATGCAAGGGACAGAGACATTAAAGTCACAAGACAGATTCGAGTCAAGTATAACAGATATGAAAGAGAAAAAAAACACAAATGTGCTTTTTCTCGTTATATCAGTGAATCCGTTTCATAAGCTGCTAGTCTTTAGGCTTCGCTTTCTCTCTTTCTGCAATACTTGGAGTACTCTTCAAACTGAACAAGGGGATTAGCTTTCAGGACACACCATGATTATGCAGAAGTGTGGATTACCCAAAGGGCAAGTGGGGCAAATGCCCCTGGGCCTCCAACCATAAAGGGTCCTGTTAATCCACGCTTTAACACAGGAGCATCTCACTAGGAGTTACACTCATATTAGAAGATTCTGCTGGTCTGATACCAAGTCTAGGGCCTACAGGAACAGGTCTAGTGTTCATGTAGAATGGAAAATGAAAGAGTGTAAAGGTAATCTGTTTGCAAACTGCATACAGGACAGCACTGACCACTACAGCAACACCAACACTACACCAATTAACTACAACACCTCTCAGTAGAACACAACACAGGTCAGCAGAAGTGATGTCGCAGCATATTTCTGTGATTTTATCACCAGATGAACTACTTACTACTGTCTTAGGAGCCGATCACACCAAACCCCTTACTAGTAATGCGTTGCCAGCAAAACACTGTTTTCCTACTGTGCAGTTTAGGCTTGGACAGTGTTTAGATATCCTGAGAGTATACTTCTCATTACAGTCATAAATACAGGCGCTCCACTTTCTATGACGCTGTATTAATGTGACGTGTTGTCACTCAAGTATGTTGTGTGTTGGTAAGTATTATGAACCGCAACCTAAATGTCCGCTACATACACGTCACTTCACTAACGAGGCTACCTGGCCGCGCCTGTTGCATGCAGTTTAAATCCACTTCACACAGAATGAGTAACACAAAACCTATTCACAACATTAGCTTAGCTACTGACAACTTCGGCTGCACATTTAGCTTGAAAAACAAGCAGATAGCATGCTAACTGACGCAGGATAGTAGTTTTAACTCACCAAGTCCGCGTTCAAAACTCAACCGAAAACAAATCCAGCAAAGAAGAAAGATTGTGGACGCGTCAAATCCTTTAAAAACAAAGGTTTACTCTTCAAACTTGCTATTTTTTCTACTGTTTACCTTCTGCGTCGCTCGTCTACTCTATTTCCCCTATGTCTCCAGCAAGCGGCGCTACAGCTACACTGATTGGCTGGTCACTGATTGGCTGTTCACTGATTGGCTGCTACCGCTGCCCTGTTAAAGGGACAGTACACGACGTAGACTAGTAAAATCAGCAATGCAACTTATGTTATTTCATTTCATATTTATTATTTGTCAAACTTTTTATTAGTTGATCGTGTTAACACATATCCCTTCTGTTTTGATGCCGTTAAATGCAGTAGCAACGGATAACACACGTTGATTTTGTTGTTTTTAAATTGCGATGAATGCAGATTGATGGATGGATGTCATGATATTATCGGTTGAAATTCACACATCTGCTATTTCAAAGGGTCAGTTCAGCCCTGATCCTGCATGGAATCAAGGATTTGGGGGAAATACTCATTGCATATGCATCCATTCAGATACAATATAATTTTCCGATGTGAAGGAGTGGCACTAAATATTAAATATGAATGGCTCAGTAATATATTTATAATCCACAACCATGAAGTTTGCAGCTGGTGAAGGTTAGAGTTAGGGAATTACAACATAACCAGGTTCATTATGAACATCATGAACATCTCCCTGTTCTGCATTTCAAAGCCCCCAACCTGCTCTCCACATCCCCGCCCTTTGTGCCCCTCGGTGAGCCACGAGGTCTGTCAGCTGGCTGCCTGCCTGGCAGGAAGAGGGGGGCATCTGGCCAGGCGCCAGACTTTCTGAATATTTTATGAGAGGTGGGAACTGAAATGGATGGAGGGGATTGGGCAGTATTGGGTTATCTTCAGATAACTATGCTATAATTATTCTCTATAAACCTCGAGCACTACTGTACAAAATTCAGCAAACTGTCTTTGCTGCACTTTCCACCAACAGATATATTTGTCTATCTGCCTTCTTTTTCCTCATCTCTATTCATTCTGTTTAATCCTGGTATTTCCACAGATCAAGGTTAGGCTACACTAATCAGTTTCCTCTATATCCATTCTGCATTATGCATATTATAATGATGTAATGATTAGCAAACGATTTCCTGATTCCACATCTGCAGAGACAGTGTTGTGTCCACTCCAATATTCACTCTCCTTTTAGCTCTGTTTGGGTTCCTAAAAACAATATCTGTCTATTTAGATCCTATGCACCATTATGTTCACCAGCTAGTCTGTAAATGTGTCTGTATGCAGTTTTGAACAGTCAGAGTTTAGACAACATGAGTAATATCACTATGAAATTGAAATAATACAAAAATGCTACAAAAGTACTTTGTCCACACGGGACACGCGGACCGTTCACCCGTCATACTGGCCAATTTATAGGAAAATAACTTTAGGTAAGATAGATATGTTGCACCCACTCACACCCTGAGTGAATGAGACGGAATACCATGGTCAGCTGCAGGGTCTAATGAGCATATTGGCAGCTGCTGATGACCTGGACAGGACGGTGGCTAAAAAAAGCAATGATTGATCCAACAGCCTGATCCATAGCGTGACCATGATCCTGAACCAGACTCGGAATCTGCCGACGCAGCTGTGACCGATGATGCGGTGTCACGTCAGCCATCTATTGATCCATCTCCGAGAACATAAAGGAGATGGTCATGATAATGATACCTGTATCTGTCGTTCACATTGAGACAAAGTGCTTGTCTTCACTCCTAAATCCCACTTCATGATCTACACTACAAGTGAAGACAAGGACCATAACGGCACCATAAGCCGCTCTCACCAAAGCATCCAGCAGGTTTAAAACTGGACCCAGGAAAGATGTCCACAGAACACATTATTTTATATCTATGACACCATGGTTCCAAATGAAAATCATCACAGTGTGGTATCAGGTTTGGACCCATCTTGCATGTATCTTCTGCATCTAACTGTATCTGGATCTGAGGTATCCTGCCAGCCTGGAGGTCCAGGGAGAGGAGAGTCTGCCTTCACTGGAAAGTCCTCAGTGATGTGGATGTGTTTCTCCACCTGGACTCCTCCTGAGCCGCTTCCTCCCAGGCTCCCGGAAACAGCGTTGCTATAGTAATTGTATCTAAGTGAATAGCCATAGCAACCATAGAGATGCTTTTGATGGCACAGTGGCTGCTGGTTCTCAGCGCTGGAGATCAAAACGGGCCTGATGTAGTTAAGAGGAGGATGATTGGAGGGGGAAGAAGAGAGCAGGAAATGGAGAGGCAGATGAAATGACCAAACGGGGAAAGGAAGGAGGAAACGGGGAGATTGGAAGTCTGAAGAGAAAAGGCAAAGAGGAAATGAACAAAAACAAGGTATTCCTTGAAGGCGCCGACACCCTCTCCAAATCCCTCCCGTCTCACAATTACCCACCTGACAGGCTTGTACTGTGTAAGTGGAGCAGCACCTGGAATAAGAGGAGGCGGTGATAAAGTAGCCGTTTCACCCGATTTAATACAGATTCTAATTAGAGCCAGTAGCTTCAGAAGGATCATTCTCTTTCAAGTGACTGTGCATGCAACCCAGTCGTCAGAACAAATGTGGGCATTGTACTGGAGGATACGTTGAATGTTAACATTTCTGACCCAACAATGTGGGTTAGTCCATTTGAAAAGTGAAAAGTTTCTAAGATTCAGCGATTCCACTGACAGCTCGTGGCCCTTCATGTGATAAGATCCTTAATCCCCACTGCCCCCCCCCACCCTCCATGTCCTCAACTCTAAATACACAATCTGCCATACAGCCACGTGTGTTACATGATCCATAACAACAATCCAAAACATCTAGCGGGACCTTGAGCCACAGCCACGCTGTGATTTCCCAGCGTGTCTCAGCTTGGACGATCAAAAATACACTCGGACTAGATCAGATTTTAAATTCACAGGTGCTGCTGTAAAACGCATGCTGTCAGACCAGACGGAGAGGGGGGGATCAATCGTCCCGTCTCCAAGGAAACACTTGCTTAGGTGTCTGTCTGTTGTCAGGGCAACAGGGCAAAGGGGAAAGACGGAGAGGGAAATACCGATGGAGGCGAAGAGGCCGGAGGAGGTCTGATGTGGAGATGACAAAGACAGGCGTGGCCGCAGACGTGATTTCATCATCAGACTAAATATGAATGAGCAGCTGTGTAGTCGTGCATATATGAATATTACAATGGTTCCAATACAGTGTTTGTTTGTTTCCTTGTTTCACGACTGGAGACCCAGATCTTATAAAAAGGTAGGAGTCCTTTTTAATAGATGTCTTGTACGGTGCTTGTTGATCCTGTTCCTCGCTGATCCTGTTCCTTGTTACCCATCTTCATCCTCAGACATGGAAAACCCTTTCAGCAGCAGTTAAAGAATGAGCCTGTACAAGCTGGATGGCCTAGTTTACAGAGCCAACGGGGCAAACAGTGAAGAGCAGAAAGAGGCTGTGTTTTTTTATTAGATGAGTATCTGGAACCAACTTCTATATATTAAATCCTAAATATATCATAAGTGTAGTCTATTTTATAAGCCTATATAGTGGTGTGCATTACTGTCTTATCCTATACATAGGTATATGTTGTTATAAGTTCAATATTTCTTGAATAAAATGTATGGAAAACCTATTTTATTCTTTTTTTTTTCTCAAGCATCCATTTTTGTTTTGTTTCACTCATGGTTATTTTATGCCAAAATATGCAACTGCATTTATTGGCAAATATCTTTGTCCTGTTTAGTTGTATGTTGAGTTGGAATACAGTCAGATGCTGACCTGAAAGTTGGAAGCCTTTAGATAACACTATTTAGAACCAGCAGCTTTCTTTAATTGCTTTTTTACACAGTTGTTTTTTTTAGATTTTAGCTTTGCTACACAAGTGATTCACAGGAAACAAATTAATAGTAAATTAATTTCATTGCTATCAATTCAAGCGGTGACTCAAAGCATTCAAAACACGAGGCCATTCACACACACTCCAACTACTGACGGCAGAGACAACAGGAGCACTTAGAGTGGAGCTGAAATGAAAGAAGCCTTTTGAAACCTTTCACATTGAAAATCTATTTAACTGAAAAGAAATACAAAAACTCACTTATTTTTAGACCAAAATGCAATATTTTTTCTTTACTGGAAAACAAAATATGACGCATGTTTACATCAGCTACCAACCATTTTCAATCAAATAATCTGCAACTTCGACACAACACAGAGCCGGAGAAGGTCATGAGTTCATCTTTTCAACCATCAAATCAAATTCCTGCCAAACGTCCTGTTTCACTCAGAAATACGTCACCATATGGAATAAAGATACTCTGGAAATGCCACCCCTGCAAAATATCACAGTCAGATTGATCTGCTTATCAACGCTTGTGATCTGCACTCAACAAAAAAGCGTTTCATAATGTCGATATGGTCAAATATACTCGGGTGTCAACATAACAATCATTATATCTGCATCAAATAACCAAAGACAAAATGTCACAACCCAAACAGGACATCACATACACAAATTGCACGACTCAAGTTATTGAATTTTGTATTTGTGTTTTGGGCCATAAAATGACAGCTTGTTTAATATTTCACAATATTTTCATAATCCCACCAAATGTTGACAAAAGCAGCCCAAATGTCCTCTACCAGCCCGACTAAATAAAAAAAATAGCCCAATTGAGGGGAAACCAGCTCAATCTGGCAACACTGATAAGTCCTGTCACCTAAGTTTTCATGTTCACTAAGATGGGCCAAACACCCCCTAGAGGTAAATGTGAGTTTTGAAATTACAGTATATATTCAGCAAATTTGTTTCAGCTTTTCCTGTATGCACCTTTAAGTTTGTTCCTGTTGTAGTCGTGTCAATGTTTTTTTTTTTTTTTTTTTGGTGCTGTCACCTCTTTTTCTACTTTTTATTTTTCTCAGCTTTCACTCTCAAATCAGAAATTATTAAATTTGGGCTTTTCTTAATCATTTTCTTTTTCATTTAAATTCAAAGTGAAGTATTTGCTCCCAAATCCATTCCCACCATATATCACTGAAGTCTCCTCACAGTCTAATCTAATTCATGTTGGTGAATGGCGCCCTCTAGACATCGCTTCCTAACATTACATGGCCACAATTTGCATTGACTTCATTGCTTCACTTCAGTCGAATTACTTAATAACGACCTAACCTGTGTCCACAGCGCTGTTGAGACTGTGTTATTCCTGGCAGCAGCTCACATGACACTCTAACATGTCAAAGACAGACTGTCCCTGTCCAGAATAACACAGCTGCCAGAAGGAAGAGTGTGCAGCAGCGTGTGACACTGATCTGGGTTCAGGTGTCTGCAGCACTGTCTGAGTGTTTAGAAGGACTGTGAAATCCGCTTTGACTTACAGTCAAGAGAAACTGGAAGTAGTTGCTATTATTCAGGGCGTATTCAGGGCCACTGCACTGGATTTAAAGGTCAGTTTGGTTTAGCACAAAAAAACATACATTAAACATGAGTGACAACTCATTTTCTGTCACAAGTGCAACATTAAAGCAGTGATATTAGCATTGTAGCTCGTTAACCTGTAGCAAATAAATGAGATGATGGAGACTCAATTAGAGGTCAATCCATCACGCAAGGTAATTAAACGCATAGTTCTATTAATATTATATTAATACAATATGTATGACTAACCTATAAAGCTCCAATTACAGCAGGAACAAAAGATTTTGTGTCAGTACCCCGTCGTTATTAGCTCAGCAGGATATTTATGATCATATTAATTATGGATAGTCAAGAAAGCACAGATACATACAAACATATGATGGCTCTCTGAGGGCCTCTTCATAAAAAATTAATGCATCTACTTTAAACAAGGGGGACAGTGCATATTCACTCAGCTGTTGGTTGGTTATGATTCATTGATTTGTTTTTTTTAATAAAACGTATTCAGCGCTCAGTCACAATAGTTTTTTTTATCAAAGAAACAGGAGGTTCTACATGGACAGAATAGTTATAATGAATAACATTTAAGGTAAAAAAAAAAAATACACAAATTAATAAATAACCCTGTGAAATAAATCCTGATATAAATAAATATACAAAAAAATATTAAATAAAAATGCACATTTAATTTATTCAGGGGATTTTTTTTGTTATAATGCCACACTTATTTATTTCAGGGGACTTTATACAGAACAAATACATGCATGTTTTTAAATATCAACATGTTATAGTAATTGCTTGCATATGATAAAACATGTTAACTTATTAGGGTTATTTTATACATGATTTTATAGGACAGCATTCATTTCAGACTTGTATGTTCCTTTGCCACTCAATTGACTCTTTGCCAGTGCTTGAATTGGGCCGGTACTCACCAGTACGCAGTACCGGGACTTCTGATTTTTACCCATCTGCGTACCGTTACTTCTTACAGCGTACCGCCACCTCATGACGCATCTAGGTACGCATATTGTAGTTCTTTTATCATGTTGTGGATACCTACACCTATACCTATAATAACCTATGCAGTTGATGAATCTGTCTTCATTTTGGATCGACAAGGTTCAGTTTAAAAGAGTTTCGAGAGCTTGCGGTACGCTGCGGCGCACTGTCTCTCCACACTTGCCGTCAGTCGAATGCATTTCAAGGCATACCGTAAATCCTCCAATATAGCCTCAGCCAAAATCTTCGCGACGCGAACGTGACAATAAATGGGAAGCGTGGAAATAACGCTGCCTGTTGACACTTGCCCCGACCTCCATTGGAGACTGGCCGTTATTTACCTCCGCCGTTATTTATCTACAGGGAGCAGAAATGAAAAAATAAAACCGGTCACCCTCTCTGGATGGAGAGTGAGTATCTAAGTTGTGTTATCTTTATTCCAAGACACACACTCACTCACTCTCTCTCTCTCTCTCTCTCTCTCTCTCTCTCTCTCTCTCTCTCTCTCTCTCTCTCTCTCTCTGACTAGGGCAAGCAAGTTGAGAGACAGAGCAAACAAGCAAGCAGAAAGCAAGTAGCTACAATAAAACCACACATAGTTGCCATCTCACTGTACATTGTATCCATTTAGACAAACAATATTTTCCTGTACAAAAATATGAACAAAATAAATTTGATATGATATCTATTTTTTTTTTTTTTTTACAGAGAAATGTGTGTGTGAAAATGATCAACTAGTATAGGGTTTATCTAGGTAAACCAGGCAAAAACACATGGTATCCACGAGAGCCACAAGCGCGCGTGCTGTGCAGTTGCTGATTTAGAGTACTGGCACCTTTTTTATTCCAATTCAAGCACTGCTCTTTGCAAAGTCCCGCCCTTCAGACTCAGACTGGCCAATCATAGCGTACCATAGCACCACCTCTGATCAGTGTCCAACAACCATGCTGCTCGGTCTCTGCTCCATAGACTCCCATGCAATCGTTTTCTTTGCACCATTTGGCTACATGTTCTGGAAGCAAAATAGCCCAAATGTTTCAAAATGACCAGTGCATGAAAAAACAACGTCTCCCATTAGGAACTCAATACTCCACCACTGCCTCCATTCAGAGCAAAATAGTCCAACAGGTTGGAAAGCTTGACCAACTGATGTTGATTAACGATGCCAGCAAAGACTCCACCTCATCCTGTAACATTAGCATCATAGTATTGACCATCCTGCTTCTTCACCTTCCAAGTTAAAACAGCAGACCAGCATCAGACGGTCGGCGTCTGTCTTCCAGTCTGCTGCTGCTGATGCCTCTCCAGACACAATAACTCAATACAGCAGACGCACGGAGACACGAAGCAGGACTATTTTGTGACACAAAACATATTAGTCCAGAGACCAGACCAAACTCTATATAGAAAAGTGTGTGCATAAACTAGAGACTGTCTATGGTACAAACAACAATATTGCTGCCATATTCATGTCTGGATTACATTATTTGGAGTGTTGATGGAGCAGCTACAAAGTTAGCATAGCCTAGCACCCATCAATCCAGACTCCATTCAAAAAACAAGCGTTTTAAAAAGGTGTTTGCTCACAAAGCATGACTTCAGACTTCAAACATTTATAGTTATTTCATCCTTTTTATCAGTTCACAGCAATGCAATCCCAGAACAATTGTTTATTTAGGGTTCATCCAGCTTTAGTAAACCAGCCGATGTGTGTCTGGCTAGATACTGTAAATGCAACTTTCTATGTAAACACCAAACCCACCTACAAACTGATCCCACTAAGCATTATATATGAGATATATATTATATTCTTGTCATTCACTGAGAGTTATCTCTGTATCCTACACAAAGAAAGAAAATCACAGGGACTTAAGCCTCATGAGAAGCCGAGACGGTTACCTACAGCGAGGCCTCAGGTCTGAACAGATGCATGTGTCTTACCTGGAAGAGAAAAGAGAGATGGAATCATTAGCTTTAAAAACTACTGGAGAATAAAGGTTTATTCTTACCATTTAGCAATAACTAAGTGGTTCAATTCAACCTCTTTTGCTGCACTAATGTAGAAAACGTAGCAAAGCCTTGTAGAAAGACTCATTATTATCATCATACACTCATTGTTGTTGGGCTTTGAGCGTTACCAAAAAGGGGATGACCTACACCTAAAACCAAATAAACACTACAAATAAAATAGAGGCCTGTTTGTTCCATCAGACCTACCAGCTGACTCACATTGCCACCCCTACAGCCACATGAATACAGCTTAAAAATACACAAATCTGATTTATTCTCACAATGTTTCAATGTGAAACTCTGTTTTGGTCATGTCAGCTCTTAGCTTGATGCAAGTTTTTACGTTACGGGACCCTGAGGCGGGTGGTGCCCAGCGGCCCGGCCTTTTGACCCTTTTTTCACTCAGTTAGCGGTTCGGACCGATTTGTTTTTTGGTTTTGGGCCCAGCTGGGACACATCCCTAACAGCATTCACCTCCGATGCTAACCGAATATAATAACTTTACTACTTTTGAGCTCCTTTTTTCAGCTTTTTCATAATCGGAGAATACTTCCACATGATTGCCAGCTGCCATTAATATCCTGAAATGTGAATCAGAATCAGGAAGGGTTTGTTGCCATATATTTGCACATAGAGGGGATTTGACATGGCGATGGTTGTGCAACAATAAACATTTTAAAGTCTATGAATGGGGCAGATAGATACTCAAGTATGCACCTCAAGACATAGTATATGACTTGACTAAAAAGTACTTACAATCCACCATTAGCACATCTTTATGGGCATATCTATCTTTCTTCAGTTCAGTTTAGCCATGATTTAAACAGGATTTACTACAGCCATCACACATCTTTTACAGTAAGCACCTGAAGATGGCAGTCTGGTTTAAAACGACTACAGCCAGGCGAGATAATATACTTTACTGTGTATCACTGGAGGGTGTGTGTGGGCTTTAATGGCGTTATGAACACAATAATCTACTTTGAGGGAATTCAACGCCTGCCGAGCCGGAGAGTGTGAGTTAGACGGCAGTGAGCCGGCGTACTTAACGTAGTAAAGGTCTGGAGCTCCAGCGCCTTGAAGGAAATAATGATACTGGATGATAGAATTATACAGCAGACGTGGAGGGAACACGATGATGGCACAGTGCAAGAAACCGCATCTCATCGAGGCATGTATTTGATTATAGGGTCTTGGTTTATCAGGAAATGTTTTTATCATAAAATACAGGACTGTGAAGTGATTCAAACGAGATCATCCAATCTTCTTCTTCTTCTTCTTCTTCTTCTTATTATTATTATTATTATTATTATTATTATTATTATTATTATCCTACTAACCCCTCTTACCAGCCATTCATGCAAATGTTGTACAGACTTTAAGATGCTCCTCTCTCCTCAGATCATTATTAGTTACATACAGTTGCTCTACATAAATATCAGTTATTGTCTACTGTACTACTCCACTGCTCCAGGCCGGATGGAAATGTCACTAAATATCAGCTGTCTCTGGCAAAGACACAGCACAGTACCGAGCAACATTCGGCAGATTGAGTCAAAACATAAAAAACAATATCAATTCATCAATTTGATATCATAGCGGGCTACAAAGAAATATTAAATTCTGGTGGAAACTGGCCAGAAAACTCTCTGTCATGTCAAATATTTTGTCAGACAAATGTCTGGTTTTATTTAATGAAGGCCTGAGGGCAAACCAATTATATGGCATTTAATTTCTTTAGGAATAAAGGACAAAAGGAGGACTTTTTTTATTGTGTTTGAGTTTGGGAACAACAGCTTGACAAACTATCTTAATTATCTTTCATTTGTATGTCACAGTCCTCACAAAGATTTGTTCTATTACTGGTGGAGACCAAACCTGAGCTAAAAGCAGAGAGGATGTTGTACACAAACATGACTCCAAATGCTAATGTTGCTCAGCGTCTGCTGGATGTGTAAACAGCCCACAGCTTTATAAGGTTGTACTTTTTTTCCCCGTTGAAATTTCCCACCTCTGACCTTCAGGCCTGCCAGGCAAATGAAGCCAAGCGTAAATAAAAAACATGGTCGACCTTGACAAACAAACAATGATTTTTTTTTTTCATATTTTCCCCAAATTACTTTGGTGCCTGTAACCAGCTGCCTAATAACACGGTGACACATTTTGACATGAATTTACATGCAGAGCAGGTTCCACAATGTGATAGTATTCATACTTAAATGAAATACAGGCAAGGCCTTTTACTTGTTGGTTTTCTCCCAAAACGCTCTTTCCCTTCACATCACTTGAAGTCACTAAAAAAAACACACCGCTGCACTGAGAGAAGACGGCAGCAGCACCAGCACAGGGGTCAAAGGTCACAGGGTTCTTTGCCATGTGCCGCCTTTGTATGTCAAAGCTTTTGCTTTCCTGACATGATGGATGGGCTGCAGCTACAGAGGGCTCACACATTATTGAGAGACTGAAAAGAGGCACAAAACAAAAAATGGTTTAGGCCGAACGACAGGGGCGGGAGAATCCACTTCCTTTTGGTTTTCATCAGGAAAAAAATCATTTAAGATATATATATATATATATATATACAGTATGTATATCAGTAGATGGAGCTTTTCCTCACATCCTTTCTTGTTCTTTTAAAAGTTACGCTACAAAACGAAAGTTACATTTAGATAACAAAATCACTAAATCTGAAAGCCAATGAACTGTAGGATGATGTGGTCTTGGTGAGTCAACATTATTTCCCACTATTCCGATTCCTTTTTTTTTTTTACTGAAACACCCCATGCTGTTTGAGTTCCTCCTAAATAAGTAAGTGATGAGCAACTCTTGGCCCGAATGAGTTTCATGATCTCCTGCGTTTTTTTTGTTAAAAACCAAAGAAGAGAAGTATCTACTGTGTAATCAGATCAGGAGATTCAGGCAACTATCACCTGTCAATGATGCAGAGCTGCATCTCAACTTTTGCAAAGCACAAAGGGACGAGAAGCAAGGACGCGCTGTCACACAGGCTGTATTTTTAGGGTTTGGGGTTTGGTTTTTTTTATCCAACAAGACAAAAACAAGGACACCGTCCTCTAGGGAGAAGACGTCTCCTGCAGATATAAAAAGCAAAGGCTTTCTGGAAACACACAAGAAAGGTGTTGATACAATGAGAGGCAAAGCCATCTGTGACCGTTTGCTAAAAAGACACCTTTTTTGCGCAGAAGGCAGCGCAAATAACGCAAATGATGCGACAGGAATGAGAGACAATTTGTGTCATTCACGTGTGGAAATATTTCAATATATATTTGCTGCCGTATTTATGTCTAGGTGACGTGATTTTGAGTGTTGATTAAGCAGCTACAATGTTAGCATAGACGAGCACCCATCAATCCAGACTCCATTCAGAAAACAAGCATTTGAAAAGTTGTTTGCGTGTCGTCTTGCAGACAGAACTAGCAAGACATGACATCAGACAAAATGGCATAATGTTGGCATAATGTTGTTTTTATCTGTTTGTGTCAATTAAATCACAACAAAATAGTTAATTGTGGGTTCATACTACTGTAGTAAACCAGCTGATGTGTTTCTGGCTAGATACAGTGAATACAGCTTGACAGAAAAAGCATTGTTTTTCCAGAGCATTCCGGCTTCTCCTTTATTTGTTCACCCGCTATATAGACACTCTTTAAAAGTAACTTATTTGCTGCAGCTGTTTCTGCCAACCAAGGTGATAAACGGGACATTTTAAGAACATCAGCATGCCCCGCCCCTTTCACCTCACATCCCTCTTTAATACCTGACACAACTTTATTTAATTCATGTTAGCTGACAAGGCCAATGCAACATATTGACAACACGTTGCGTAATGTGATCTACACACATGGAATCGATTGATCATCGGAGTCAGAGAGAGAGATTCTTAATAAATCCCATAAATGATCATGACGAGCCCTGACTGGAATCCAAGCAAAATGCATCAATGTGAGCGAAAAATTCTGTATGTGTTGTACTTCTATTAACGTTTCCTTTCATTCCTGTTTTATATTTCTATCAGACTCAGCTGTACATCTGAAGACTCTGGAGGAAACAAGAGAACAAGGGAAAAGGAAAAGGGGGAAGATCGTCTCTGTCGGCTCACATCTGAGTTTTAGTTCACACAAACACACGAGACAGATGAGGGTAATATCATTCCTTTAGTCATCGCGGAAGCGATGGGAGCCAGGCAGGACTAAAAATAAAGCTGTGGAGGAGCAAACAGAAAACACAATTTCTTTGACAGGAGAGGATCAGAGGAGAGAAAGAGGCTGCAGGAGGTAAATAACATGACCGTCTTACAACATAAGCAGTAAAAACACCACAGATTAAGCTAAACACCTGAATGGAAAGGATTTAAATACAACTATTAAAGAAATTAGACGTTTCCGACATTCATGGTCCCAAGAGGATGAATCCCACTGACTTTGGTGGTCTCCTGACTAACTAACTCCTAATAACTATTGGATTGAAGATCATTCATGTTCTCCAGGGGATTAACCATTTCTTTTTAATGACACATTTCTAGCACCACCACAAGAAAACGGAAACACTTAATGCCTGTTTATGTTAGTTTCTACCAACACTTTGTCTTACAGGCTGATGAACATAACAGCCCGGCTACTTATGGGGCTTCAGACTTTAGAAGTGCTTATTAATTTGCCTTTAACCACATGTTTGTGTAATGGACTTGTTCATTCTCTCAGGGCAGCAGTTGCCCACATCCTCAGGAGTGAATGTCACACATCTGCGAGATACGGTATAGCAGAATAACAGACGAGTCACAACAACAGACAACAACAACCCAGGATGCTTTGAGGTTCCCACAATCCCATTCTACAATGACAAATATATGACTCCCTCAATGGTTGTAATCAGTCACTTCCATATAAAATAAACCGACTTATGGCAAATCATGGACTCACTGAAGTTAAGTTTTATATTAACGACTAAAAGTGGATAAGTAATGTTATTAATCATAGAGAGACGGACTAAATGAGTCAAATTAAGCACCGTAGGAAATAATATTACGATCATCACACGAGTGACAACATTGTTTAGCTCTCTTTCCAGTGAGCTGCGACATCTTTATGGCCCCACCGAAATGTGTTGTCATCATAACAAACAACAATCGTGGTTTTCTTTTTTTTCCAAAAACAAAATGGTTTATGAAACAAGAGTTGAGAGAACAAATATGTTCTCATGAAGGACACACAGCGTGTTTTGAAATCTGGAACACAAAAAGAAACAATAAAAACAATTTATTAAAATATTATCAACACTTCAACTTTGTAAATTCTTTTGGAACTGTGTGTCCTGATATATCAGTTGTTGGATGTTGAAGTACAACATTGTTTTGGAGATAAATATGTGGCCGAGTGCTTTAGTTAACTAAATACAGTGTTATATTGCTCCCTCCTTCAGTTTATGGTCTTTATGTTGATTAAATGGTGAAGGTGAAGAGAGGAGAATATTGCTGCATCATTCATGAGATTATGAAATATAAATAACTGGGCTCAAAAAGTTCTAACTTGTTTCAAGTGTGTCGGACAAAAGTGACAATAATCCTCGTGGTTTCATGAAGAAAAGAGAACTGAAAGTTTTTCCCATTGACTGACCTTTTCTCTGTCTGTCTGTCTGCCTGTCTGTCTGTCTGTCTGTCTGTGGACAAGTCGACGGTTTTCCCCTACATCTGACATTCCTTGACTTGCTGCCCCGTCTGCCGGCTCTGGCACTTTTAATGACTTCCTTCCAAACGCACCACAGTGGCAACGCTTCACCAATAACTCCGCCATCATTATTTCCATCTTCACAGCTCATTTAAACTTCCAGATGGGAAATACCGAAACAAAACGGCTTTAAGAGCTCTACATTAGCTCTGCATGCTGAACATGACTGCAAATGATTCGGTTTCTCTCTTATCGTCTCTGCCAGGAGAATCTAGCGGCCGCTGGTGTTTTTGCACGCTAATTTCACATTCTGAGATTTCGGGTGGTCGTTTATGGCTCTGCGTGGCTGCAGTGACTCACACTTTCTCCAAACACCTTTTACTGCCTGTTTTACACTGCCAACGACTTCCTGCAGACTCTCAACCAGCCGGAACTCCACACACAGCGGACTGCGTCACTGCTGGTCAGCTGCAGTTGCGATCCTTTTTATTGGCCATCAGAAACACACTTCAAGCCCAAGTAAATACCTCAAGTTGCGGTTACGCCCTTGACTCCGAGATGCACGAATAAACACCTGCATAGAGGGGAAAACACACCTGATACACTTTTTTACTGTTAGACAACACTGTCTCCCTCCTGACTCATGAAATATCAACGCTTGGTCTGTGCTCTGAGACAATGACACTCTAGGCTTGAGTGTCTCTTCAAAATAAATGTCCGTCTTCAGTTAGGCTTAGGCAACAAACAAACCCACTTGGCTTAGGGAAACACTTAGACGTGACACAATGTCAATGTTTACTTAAGTTTCACACCAGGACATGAACAGTGGTCTCCTGAATGAAAGTCCTGGGTTTGTCCGACCCATCTCCCTCCCTTAGACTGTTCCCTCATCTGCTACGGGTCAAGTAGGAAACTAGAAATGAACAGAGGTCCTTTCTGGTCACAGTCTCTTTCTTTGCTGACCCATATTACCCACACATTACTTCCACCTTTGCTTCTGGCAGAAAAGAGTTATAATTCTCACTGGATGTATTTGACAGTTAAATGCAAACATACATCATATTTAAGCATTTCAACTTGGGCTGTCATGTTTCTTGGGGAGACACTTCTGAATAGGAACGATGTTACAATAAACAGGAATGACCCTGTATTCAATTTATAGCTGCTTTTGACCCAATCTTTCTTGGCTTTTAGAAATATACAGTAATAAATGAATGGATATTTAGCCATCATGTTTAAAAGAAAAGCTAATGGTCTTTGTACATACAAAGAGCACAAAAGAAAGATTCACTAACTACATTTTACTATATTCTCATATTCCTAATTTGGGTCATGTTCACACGCTGAAATAATCTGTCAGATCAGAGCTCCGACAGCTCCGACGGGGATGTGGTGTGTGGGCGTTCACTCCTGTCGACACTTTTTAACATGCTTCTCACGTCACAAATGTTGGTGAGTAATGCATCCGTCTCTGCCTCCTTTAGAGCAGCCTACGAGTGTGGCCTTCAGAGGCTGGATGATCTAATATTCATATGATAATTATGTCAAATTCACACAAATGTCTAATCGGATAAAATGATCGAGTGATGACATTTTGAGCAGACATGAATGGGAATATAATAATATGACGTAATAACGGTAATCCTAGTTATTTGTCTCACAAATGTTCAAATTCTTTGGGGTTCTACGTAGAACAGCAACTCGACAAGGTAGCGATCTGAACTGCATGTACGACACAACACTCGCACTCTGAGTGAATGAGACAGAGTAACTCCATCAGCTGCAGGATCTAATGAGCATATTGGCAGCTGCTGATGAGCTGGACTAAAAAAAGCAATGATGAGGGATTGATTGATCTCACACTCTGATAGTGTGACCATGTTACATCTGAACCTGCCGACCAGCTGGGACCGATCAGTCATGTCGTCAACGGCAGAAACAAATACACTTATGTTGGTCAATTTAAAAGATATGCTTCATGTACGTGCATCATCTGTGCTTCAAATGGAAGGGACATTCAAAGAAATAGTTAAATAAATAACCGAACTATTGTTGTTATGCAGTCAACCCTTAGTCATCATGTGACCACACAGGAACTCGGCTCACGTTAACGAGCACTGATTCATTAGACATCAAGTGTGCGTGTCAGTGTTTGACGTTAATGAGCCGCCATATCCTGTGGAAAAGAAACGCATTTCCTGCCGTTGTTTTGTGTCTTTTTTAAGACTCTTTATTTGTTTGTGTTTTGCGCTCCTTATTTCAAACTTGTCTACCATGATAGAGAGACTGCTTTTTTAAATCACTCGTGACGATATTCATATATCATCCCATCTCTCTTTCTATATATAGACAACTGTCAGTATAATTGATGGAAAACAAATAAACAATTATCTAATTAAACGTTTTTAGTATTAATATATGATGGCAGGAGAGAGGAAGTCCTAAAACGATAACAACACACACAGCCACTATGGCTGTGAAGTCCTCGTCGTGTGCTTTGTGGATCCAGATGACATCACAGACTGCTGCAGGCTTTAGGGCGTTAAAAAACCACAAACGAGGAGAGCAGCCGGCACAGAGCTGACGTATCAGAGTCATCTTGTTAGCATCTGAAGAATGTGGCCTCGACCCCGACTCTTCGTCGCTAACTGTGTGAGTGAGAGGCATCTGCATCACGATGACACCGAACATCTGGCGGCTCCAACTTAACCAAGCCTTGAGCTACAAACTTCAGCACTAAAATGCTAATCAAAATCCTCCTCGGAATATTCCATCGTGGGATTAGAGCTCCAGGATCAAAAGGCGCTGCCAGAGCGAGTCCCCACCCTTAGATGTTCTCTCTTTTTGCTTTTTTTTTTTGGTTAGTGTGCAACCAGAGATAATTGATTTCACATTGCAGCACAATTTGACCCAGAACATGTAATGCAGTGTGATGGAAGAATTAAGAATCTGGTTTTACTCTGAAATAATCAATATTCCTACTAAGCCGTTTACATGGCTGATGACACATCCTCATCACCGGCGACTCCCACGTCAACGCCGTTTTCGGGTTGATGCCCAAGCATGTCGTTTATCACGTCAAAACATGGGAAAGTGGGAACAACTGCCACTGGTTGTGCCATTTCTCTACTTTGCATCAAAATATGTTTTTTCAAAAATCAATTTTCCAGCAGTGATGGACTTGTTGGAGCGCCTGAACGCTGCTTCTCTCTTTCATTCCTTCAACCACCTTCTTGATATTTAATCATATCCAAAAACCTGTTGATATCCGAGTCCTTCATAATCCTTAAAAGTAGGAGTTTCTCCTTCTTTTCTTGCATGCATCTCTACTTCAGCCTTATATATGATATAAAATGAGATAATCAGATAATAAAATACACTCCCCATTTTCCGACCGCGTCAAATCACTTCCATACAGTCCCTTACATCTCCAGAATGGTTTACTATATTTAGCCGAGCGGGTCTTAACACTCACATTCCTCAAATACCTTTTGCAAGTGAAACAATATTGAGAAGAAAAAGCATGAAATCCTCAAGAGAAATCCTTTCATGCGTTCACTTTGGAGAAGTTTCCAACATTTCCTGCCAAGTAATCTTGTCTGCACACACACACACACACACACACACACACACACACACACGCTGTGTAACTAAAAGGCAAAGACACACTAGCTTGTATGTGAGCCTGATGAAATGAACTGGGACCCTTTTTTACGTTGGCTGCTCGTTGCTATCGATCCGCTGTGTGTCGGGTGCGTACTGAGTATCCTCCGTTATAATGGCGGTTCCAACCTGCCAGCTGCTGGACCATGACAACCTTCAGCTCAAGGTCTGCTGAACGTCGTCCCCCTTCACTGACAGTAGGAGGGAACCGATGGGACAGATGTGACAAACGGCAGGTAGGAATGATGTGTGCTTATATGCTGTCAATCTGGTGACCCCGTGTTAGCGTGGGTTCTCTCAAACCAAAGACCCGCAGGATAATTGATGACTCGAAACTGCCTGAATGGTCACGTCTCCTGTGATTGATTGGCGAACCTTCCTAGTATATCCTACCTCCTCCCAAAGTCAGCTGGGATCGGCTCCTGCCCCCCCGCAGCCCTGACCGGGATGAGCTGTTACAGATAATGGATGGATGAAATGGCACCAGTTCATCTAAGGCCAGCTGCGGAAATGCAATACAGATACAGTATGCAATATCAACGGATGCTTTGTGTAGCAATTTAGCGTTCTTCTTGGATTCTTAATCTTAATAAATCAAGCCAAGAATCTTGGATTAGTTATGGACATAAATGTTAAAATCCACATTAAGATAAATATGTGTATTCACATATAGCTACTGCCTGTTTATATTTATGTCAGGTTTGCTTCATGTGTTATTTCCTGAGTTCTTGAGTCTGATAATGGAAGCAGAGATGGATGAAACCTTCCCCTGACCTCTGAGGCTGCCGCAGGTCAGATGATAAAAACGGCTGTAATGAGATTAGACTGTTCTTAAATAGACCTGTATATCAGGAAAAAGGAAGAGTCATGCAATCTATCATCTGAATACCAAACAAGAACAAAGCAGAACAATTCATCTGGACTGAATAAAAGCCCAAGACTTCCAAAAAAGGCTTAAATATTCAGCTTGAGCTTCAAGGTCATGTGAGAACAAAGTATGTGTTCGAGTTGAGATTGAAAAAAGGATGAGATGCTAAATAATCTGGATTGTAACAAATCGCGTGCCTTGAGACTGATGTGTGCAACAGAACGATTGTGTGGTAGCGGTAAAAAATAAAATGAAATATGAAATGTATATGAAAACTAGCTTGTTTCGATTAGCATGTTTGCAAAGTTTGAAATGTACACATCAAGGAGACATAGAGAGACATTAGCATGTACTTGGAGTTTCAGGCCACCTGATGAATGTATGTTCAAAATTCACTTCTTTAAACTCTGTTTGGGTCTCCACCAACAAATCGCTGTCTCTTAGCTGCTTAATGCTCCAATTTGTGTGGGTTTGTCTCTATGAGCCAATGTAAAAACATATTCTTACTCAAATTAATATTGTTTGTTTTGTTTAAACGTAGTCAGCAAGTTATCTTTAGAGACATAAGAAGCTGAAAGAAGTAAAAAAAAAAAAGAAGCATCTGATGAAACAGACAATTGTGGGTTGTTTTTTTTTTAGGAAAGGAATAGCTCCCTAAAAGCCGCCTCCTTCTGTCACAAACACAAGTGCTTGCTTTGTCCCTGGAGGCTGCTGACCGTCTCTTGACACTGACTGCTATTCACTCTGCTTACACACAAACACAGACACACACATACAACCACACACACTCATAGAAAAGGAGAAGAGCACTTGATTCTACCGCTGCGGCGGTCGTCTCTACACTCCACATGTCCCGCTTGCTCTCATGCACACGACAGACGCAGCGACGCGGTGACTTTGTGTCCGACCCCGGGAGGCCTGTTGAAGGCATGCCACCAATGTGACACATGCCTACAGCCCAGCGCCCGCAGGGTTGTCTAAATAGTCCCTACGAGCCCACGCCAGTGCAACTATGCTGTCAGCGCCTTCAGATTTAGATCAGAGAGCGATTCAGTCGGCGAGGAAGTGGACGAGGCGGCCAATGAGCCGCCTGAAGGAAAAGGCCCGATGCACATCATTAGCTAGGACAACAACGCGATTCACCACTGTTGGACATTTTTTTTCAGGTTAGATGAGAAGCCTGCGCTTAATTGACCTGATCACTCTAGATCCACGGTGTTAACACGGATTTATTATATACTCCTCATATCCACAACAGATTTGCAGCCCTTATATTTTGAGAAAGGTTGAGAAAAAAAAATATTCCAACAGGTCCAATATTTGACCGGACGGGAGCACAAAATGGTAGGATTTATCTTCTGGGGACCATGAATATCCAATCAAAGATATATGGCAACCTGGGCAGTAGTAGTGGATTATAATGTGGTCAGTCACTGAAATGTTCCAGAAAACCATCTTTGAGGTCATATGTATCTTTGAATATGCACCATATGGATACGCCATAAAACCTGATGTCCTCTCTCAACACTGAATAAAAAGACTGCGATTGTCGAGCTGATGGCTCCTGACTGCTTAACTGGGCCGTCCCTGAGCCTCCATCACAGCACATCACATGGTTGCTTTGTCATCAGCAGACGTGTCCGCAGGACAAGCTTGTAATGGGATTTGTGGGGATGGAAGTGATGGAAAGAAGAGAAAGAGACATAATGGAGGCTAATGAAAGGAGTCGATGAATCAACAGAGATCAAAACAGAAGAACAGTAAAGAGAGGAGGCTATGAACTAGAACTCATAGCGATCACTCAGAGGACTCAGGTCTTTGAGGCCGACAGCTTCGGATTTACGAAACACCAGCATGACACGGCAAACTGAGATTGGTACATCTGTCTGCTGCCAGCTGAGCGACACATCTGTGTGGTGTGCACAGCCAAAAACGCAGCCCACGGCAGGAAGACAGCCTGTGCTCTGATTACTGAGTAATTACAGATAGAGCCACCAAACAGGGGGAGGCAACACGGGATCCACAGGTACCCCTTAAAAATAACTTATGCCTGGTTCACACTGCAGGATATTTTTTTCGGTATGATGGTCACGATGTCAAGTGATTAGTCATAATGTTGTGACTTGGCTGAGAGACATGACAGAGTCGCTCCCCGACCAATCATCATCATCACCAATCATCAGCGGTCTTTCACCGCGTATGTGATGTCATCCCAACTATTTCTCTCCAGCTTTTTTCACCCTGTAGTGATAGTTCCTCGAGGAAACATCAAAGAGGTGGGGCTGTTGTTGCCGTGGTAACATAAATGCTCAATTTCACAATTTCACCTCACATATACACAATACAGTACAGTTTTCTGAAGGGGCGGGACTTAGCCTCTCTATAGGTTCTTACTGGTCCTGTCACGTTTATATCAAAATGCTTTTTACTGTAATGGTTTAAACTTGACATTTTGGACTTTTTGTAAAAATGGCTCAGACTTCATCACCTATGCTGCCCTCCCTGAAGGAAAGAAAGCTGAGACTGTGCTGGTCTCCCTCCCCACTCTGTTGGGTGTATGTGTGGCTTATTGACTGAGGTGGGTGGAGGCGGACCAGCTGAATGGATGGGTTTGTTGGGGCCGCTGGGCAGGATGATGAATGAGATGTTACAGACGTCTGCTGATTCTTGAGCCAGAGCTCGGAGGTGGACGAGCCAAAAAGGGAAAATAAAATGATGAATCATGGTGGAAAGGCCCAAAATCTTAAATTTTTCATGACATAATAAAGATGTTCATTCATGTTCAGTCCATAATAGTAGAGAATAAAGGCAGGTTTTACTGCTGTGACAGTACAATAAACAAAATGTTTCTTTTTTCATTCTTTATTTTGGGATTACAATATAAAATACAAAATATACACCACAGGGACAACTGTAATTAATTTGCCATCCACTGATTGTTTTTTACGAAATTAAATAACTTTTGTAATAATGTGAATAACATAAGAGAAACATGTAAAAAAAAAAGTATAAGCAATTAACCATATATGTGTAATAGATGGCAAACAAATAAAAACCCCGGTCATAATAAATCTCAATTATTCTTTATCACGTCATCCTTCAGACTTACATCTAAACTGCTCAATGAACTCAATCCCCCTCTCCCATCGATCCACATCAAGGACTGATTTGATGCCTGGGTGACTATCACATTAACATCCTTTAAGTGATCACTACCAAAGCCATGCATTGCTCTTCTCCTCTTCGTCTCTCTTCCATAATCACACAATCCAGCGTTGCCAATGTTGCAATATGACCTTGGTTGAGATGGAAAAAAAACCTAGTGGCAGATGTCCTCCTCTACAGGAGCGGACCCCCCTCTACCATCTCAACCACACACTCCGGTTTGCAATGTGACTCACTCCACTTTCACTCAACCCGAGATGAATCTCCTGCAAACAGGAAGTCGCCTTCGTTTAAGGCCTGAGCGTCTGAGGGCAGCAGCTCATTTGTTCATCAAGGCACCTCGAGGAAGTCAGGATACAAAGTTGGATATTCTATAATTCACTTAGTGACTTTAAATCTGCTGCAACCTGTGAAAAGTGAAGCCAAGGCTGAAGTGCCTTAAACTTGAATTATCTCTACTGGCCACTAGGGGGCGACCCTACTTCTCTCTTGATTTATTATCTCGGTAAA
The DNA here is from genome assembly GCA_029853015.1 of Chelidonichthys spinosus. Lineage (NCBI taxonomy): Eukaryota > Metazoa > Chordata > Actinopteri > Perciformes > Triglidae > Chelidonichthys > Chelidonichthys spinosus. The sequence continues at coordinate 6,657,666 of CM056843.1, read as the reverse complement.
CTTTGTGAACATGAGTTTATGGTCTCAATCTCTAGTTTCAAGTCTTCTTTGATCCAGCATGATGTTCATTTCGTAAATTATGGTCTATTTAGAGTGAAATAGACGATAAAGCCTGGTCACTTGTGTACTATTGCGTATTAGAGATGGTTTATATATATAGATATATATATATATAGAGAGAGAGAGAGAGAGAGATATATATATAGATATAAGATTGTATTGCGGATTCTGTTAAAAAAACAGTTGATTGTAGTAAATTTACATTATCGTGGTAATTATGAATATCGTCACGAGCCACTTGAATAAGCTGTCTAGTTCATCTCATGGTAGAGAAGTAAAAAATACAGGAAGCATCATGTAATTTAAAAACAGACTCACATAATGTTGACATTTTCTTTAAATGTATTTATCATTTATGCAGGGAGAACTTTATTATTTACGAAAAAAGATGTGTTCTATCTGTGAGGCAATACATATATTAGTTTAACAAACTGTCAAGTGATTCCAGTATTCCAGTAATTAATTTGGCCAGCATAATCATGACGTGACATTTACACCCAAGCCTAATGCAAATACATGTGCAAGACACATGAACAACCATTAGAGGTCAATGCCAACTTCAATAAGCATGGGATTATAGTATTTCCTGCCAGAACAGATAACAGGTTCCTGGTGAATACGCCATTAAACGTGTCTAATCACTCAATATTTCCCAAACATAGACAAGGCTTTAACACGGTTAATACATAAACAGTGCAGACGTGACAAACAACATTCTAGTGTTATCACTCTACAGGATTTCTGGGTATTGAAATTCTCATAAGTCTATTGCAGCCTCGGATCAGCTTTTTAGAATTAGCAGTGTAAGCTGTACATCTGGCTTGCCTTTCTATCTGTGTGTACGCATTAGGACATCAGAGCCGCCAGCCTGGTGACACCGATACCACCGTACACCTGTTGTGGAAGCATCAGCACGGAGCAAGGCCGTAAACACCGTCGCCGTCACAAAGACAACATGCTGCATGGTGTCTGAACACGAGTGTCTCCGTGTTCAATACTATCTGACAGAAGCACATGTGGGCTCTCCGCTACTATGACTCATTCAAAAGCACATCCTGACCTGCAGCTTGGCTCCTGGAAAGGAAATCGCTTGTGTCTATAGGCCGATTTCAGCGCGCTCAGCTCAAAAGCTAATGTGCTAAAAAAAAAATATTGCAAAAAAAAAAGAAAAGGCATTTGAGCTACAAATATGGGTCAACCTCACACAGAATGCAACAACAGACATGTATTTGTGTCATCAATGTGTTCTAACCAAGAGAAAAAACTCCTCAGGAATGTATGATGATGATATGATGATATGATCCGACTAAAAGCACCTTTTTAATCACAATTCAGTGAATCTAGCCTACATTGCCAATACCCAGATCTGGTATTATTCTACCTAAATCTGGTCCTATTCTACCTAGATCAGATATTATTCTGTCTAGATCTGGTCCAGTTCTACCCAGATCCATATTCTAGTTCTATACTGGTTCTCCCTACATGTGGTGTGGTACTACCCATGTGGTCTAGTTCTAACCAGAAGATGATACTGGGTGGATGGGTAAAGTGAAGGTGGATTGGTCAATCAAACCAAACACTTTCAACCAGTAGACCAGTGTTCATGTCTTCTGTGTTCAGAAAAAGTTTCATATACACGTAACAGAAACACTGCTGATCTCAAATATTAAATTATTATTGGGAGGAGGGCGGATGGCAGCCATTTTAAACGTCCCAGAATTCAGGATTATCATTCATTAACACTTTTTCTGTGTCAGAGGATGCCTTTAGGGTTAGCCTGCCATACGAATAAAATAGCTTTTGTTGCAATTTTGTTACCTTGTAACAAGCCAACATTTCATTTCCACCACACTGTACATGTAAGGTGTTGTGAACAGGAAGAAATCATCTTAACAAATACTTAATAAGGTCAGGATAAACAACAACAACAGAGAGAGCAGCCAGGACAGCTCGGTGACTTCACAGATTTGGACCGTCCAAGTGTCACATTCAGGGAACCGCCTTCCCGGCTCGAGCTGTCTCTTTATGGGACACACTGACCACCAGCACTCCGGTATCTCAGCGACGTCACACCAAACTCCATTTACAATGGACATCAGTAAATGTGCACACATGACAGCGAATAACGTAGACTTTGCGAGCGTGTGTGTGTGTGTGTGTAGAGCACTGGATTCAAACCAAACATGGTTTGGTTTTGTGGGATGTGGTTAACTGAAATTTGGATTTCATTAAAATGAATCACTGGTCCAAGGGTTAAATGCACGCCGAATTAAAGAGCAGTTTCTGCTGACTCAGACCTGTACCGTTATCTTGATGGCACGCTCTTGCACGCACGTGCCCTTGCAGATGACCGAGTGAGTGTGAAGTTTTCGTATTTTCAAACGAAGTTCGGCGCGTTGTTGTTGTCTTTCTTTCCACGCACGGACATGTGGGCTACCTGTCTGGTTGTGGCGGGCTCCTCATCCTCCGTGGGTGAAGGTGTCCCTCCTTCCAGCGATGCCGGGGTGACCGGAGAAGAAGCCATGTCCCCCCCCGTCAGTCACTCACTAACAAACGCTCCACTTCCCGCGGGCTCCTCCAGCATTCAGCCCCCCGCCGCTGCTCCGAGAAGGACCGGTAACGGTAACGGTTTCCTGTCCGACCACAGTGACTCTGTGTCCGGCTACACGGACGAGTCTCTGTACCCCCCTCCGGCCGGTGCTCGTATGCTCGTAGTCCGGTGGTCCAGTCCAGGCAGATGACGTTTCTCACTCTTTCATACACACACGCACGCACGCAGACACACACAGCACGCGCACGTTCTCTCTCTCTCTCTCTCTCTCTCTCTCTCTCTCTCTCTCTCTCTCTCTCTCTCTCTCTCTCTCTCTCTCTGCCTCTCCCACTCTCACTTCACCACAGCGTGTCACTTGAAAATAGTGACAAGAGAAGGTGACGTCTATTCCGTCTCTCCTACGCATCACTTTGTGTTTGTGTGACTCCAGAGGCGAGTCTAGGACTTGAGGAACGTTCGGGGCGCAGTCCAGACCTCTATAGGGGGGGTCCAGGAAGGTCCTCCTGGGATTTTGTTTTTTAACAAACAATTCCTATTTACATTCTAAGAACATGTGTTGTATCATTGTTTTTCATATTAATTATGAATTGTGATGTTAAAAATAAAAGTAGCTGTTAGTAGTATTATATTGAGCCGAATACACATTAGTATACACATTATATCACATTCACTGACAAGAGTTGGTTGAGTGGTAACATGTGTTACATCATCGTCTACACTTTGGCTGAACACTAATGTTGTCAGGCTGATACGCTTTTTGCAAGGTGTTACCCATCATATCATACACCTGCCCGACCTCATCATGCAGGGCATTATGGGGGATGGGGGCCTGTCTGTAAGGGGGGTTGGGGTACCAAGAGGGAGTAGAGACCCTCAGCCATCCGATTTGTCACGGAGGATGCTGGGAAGGGGGTGGGATGCTGGGATGGAGAAGACGGAGGAAGGGGGAGTTGGTTCTAGATGATTGGTTAAGCTGGTTAAGGGCGGTGACATTGACTGACCCTCTGATTGACCCCAGAACCAAAGAATGGGATGGGGGGCGCTTTGTTACCCTGAATCAAAGAGAGGAGAGTGTTTGTATGAAAAGACACATAATAACATTTGATCTGGAGAATTGAGAGCCAGGCGTGATGTTGACTGATTACTATTGAATATTAATCAGCCGTCAGTTAGAAAGCCAAATATTATGAGGAAAGGATGGGTCGGCATCCACAAAACACTTTTACTTTATTGTGTCTTTTTTTCTGAAAGACATTTTTGAATTTAAGAAGCTTGGTATAGCAGGTGTGCAAACAGAAGGCTCCAACAAAATGCTTGGTCATGCATCAAAAAAAGGGTGAACTTGGAACACAATACAAGGTCATCCTGCAAGGTGCCTTGTTGTCCAATCAGATATGTGGAAATACACATTATTAGTAGGTTACTTTGTAATGTGAACATCATGTATCTATTGTTTGCCTCAACATTGACACAGAAAGATCAAATATGTTTCAATGTGATAACTTTCCAGAGGTTTAAAATCCCCCCTCATAGTAATACAAACCATTGCAGTAATCATCGTCAACAATGCAACCACTTGAGTTTTTAATGTTTTTGATCCAAACAACCAGACTTCAAATAACACTTTGCATTGAGTGAGAATAGTAACTTTTAACAAGTAATAATAATTTCTTGAAAAATAAATGAATGTGAATTTCAAAGCAATAAATCACACCCTTGCTTGATACACCTGATGAATATAATAATATAAGTCGTCACACCGGTTGCATGGTCCTTGCATTCTTACTGTAAATACATTGATTAGTGCAGCTTTAAGCTAGATATTGCTAATCAGCATTTATATAGCAGGGTTTTTTTTATACCATTATTCCATCAGTTTAGTGAGATCGGCCCCTGTACAGTAAAAGTTACATGGTTTCTAAAATAGATAACTGTATGTCAAATTTAACAGATACATTTGAGTGCCTGCCTACATAAAATGTCCTCTGCTGACTGTGAGTGTGTTGCACTGAAAAATATCCATAAACGTGTTGCAAATGTTAATAACCATGTAAAGACAGATCCATCCCTTGAGATATCCTTAAAACCATTAGAGCTCAGAGACACATCTGACCTGGAAGCAGGTTAGAAGGTTTGCCCATGCACTTTAACACACACACACACATTCACACACACCAGTGGTGGGTGGGTTCACTGCCTGTGATGAAGAAAGATGGATGATGCAATATTTCTGGGTGGAGGAGGATGTGGATCTGTGAATCTGGTTAATCAGAGACAGATGGACAGGATCGAGACTCCTCCTGGACAGCAATGGTATTTTCTAATTAGATCAGAGTTGGTCAGGGTTATCTTACGACTTCCATGTGTCTTTGTGTGCCGGGTTATTTGTGTGCATGCACGAGGCTGAGTGCAGCGGGGAGGTTATTTTTGCATCGGGCAGGAATGACTCAGTTCACCTGTCAAAGAATATCACGGCTGGGAGAAAACTCCAAGCATTCGGGAACAAGGACGGCAGAGAGCCCCAAGGAGGAAACAGGTTCACTGCTGTATATGTGCATGAATGTTTAATAATGGATGGGCCGCTGTATTGGTTGGGATTCGCTGTGAAACATCACACAAGAATTCAGTGCAATCAGCCGCTCTTTGTTTTTTTAATGTCAACTCATTTTGAGTTTAATCAACCAAATGTTTTCAGTGTTAATTTTCAGACCACTTCAAACTGAATGTAGACGAGTCATTCACTCGAAGTCTCTATATTATGAACAATCAATTTATTTCACACCCTGCCACTCTGGAGTGGGATAAGATTCCTAGCTAACTAGCTATCTCGCTATCCAGATACCTAGCTACTCAGCTAACTAGCTACATAGCTTCATAGCCACCTAGCTTCGTAGCTACCTATCTAACTAGCTACCTAGCAACCCAGTAACCTAGCTACTCAGCTAACTAGCTACATAGCTTCATAGCTACCTAGCTTCGTAGCTACCCAGCTAAGTAGCTAACTAGCTACCCATCTACTCAGATAACTAACTACCTCGCTACCTAACAAACTAACTACCCAGCTTACTAGCTACATAGCTAAGTCAGCTAACTAGCTACATAGCTAAGTCAGCTAACTAGCTACATAGCTAAGTCAGCTAACTAGCTACATAGCTAATTAGCGTTGCGTTCGCTCTGTTCCTAGTGAGCTGCAACAACACTTTACAATCACGCTGACAATTGTCCCCATAGCAACTAACAACAATCACCATTTTCTTTTGTAGTCGTCAAATGACCAGTGAAAACGGTTCAATGTCCTCACTACTCTATTTCTATGCTTCCCAGCATGCATTGTTTGACAGTTTAAAGTCCCCAGAGTCCCCGACTTGCTGTGTGTCTTTAATACACCTTAAATAAAGCCAGAGTTGTTGTTCTGTTGATAATAATGAAAGCGCAGCCCACAGCGACGGCTGATTCCCATTCCTGCCCAATGTCAGTCGTTGCATGACCTCTGGTACAAAAGTAAAGTGTATGTAAATTGAAAGCAAATGTGAATATAAACCCGTCAGTGCCACTTAACTAATTGATTCGATTAAATTAGTTGTAATCAATATTGACAAGCCGTGACTGAAATTTGCAAAAGTGACGCTAGAGGGGAATGAAGCACTTTCTATGTATATGACTCCTACATACATGTGTGTGCAGATGCCATGCATTAATGAAGACAGGGTTTTTTTGGTGTCTTAATCAATGACGTCCTCTGTGATGTCCCCTGTGACACAATGTCCCCCCGCTGAACAGTCACCTGTAACCTCTGAGAATGTCAGGACAAAAGGACCTGAAGCATGGATCTGTCCTGTCTTGATCCAACATTGGATTTCATATTCAACCTCAACTTCACTTGTAAATCTTGCATCATGGAGGGAACGTGAGTAATGTGGTTTCTGTGAATCAAGCCCTGAAAAAAACCCTCAATAAGAATTATGAATAGATTGAAGCCTTCACAGCTGGCCCGAGCCAGAACTATCAGTTTGATTGATCATACAGAGGCAATCATCCTGATAGCTCTGTCTCCACTGTTACATCATCACAGAGGTGTCCAAATAAATTCATATTCCTTTAACCACACGTTATTTGCAGTCAGCCAATCACAACCTGCTCTCAAAACCAAGCCCCTTATGAAGTCATGGCTGCTGCTGCGCGCGTGTGTGCCTCTGTGTGTGTGTGTGTGTGTGTGTGTGTGTGTGTACTGTAACATTGGCAGTGGAAGCCGTTTGGCTGAATGGAAAATGTCTCAGGAACAGACTGAGCTGTCATTCACTCTGTCACCCTCCTGCACACACAAACACACACACACACACACACACACACACACACACACACACACACATAACCCTTTACATGCAGTTAATATGATGATATAAATATTTGTATTTTAGTCATGTCACCCTTTTTCATGAACAGAATCAAACATAATTTACCATCATAATTTGTTTTACAATCCTGTAAAGTTTCACACACTAATTGTTGAATGGATGTCAAGGTTTTGAATCCAGTGATTTTTTGTGTGCAACTTCGACTGCACAACATAACATAACATGCAGTGAGTTTCCCTACAGATGTGTTCCATAACACATAAACAACACATTTTTCTATTGAAAAAAAAAAAAAAACAGAAAAGTTTAACTGTTAGCTAAAAGTGATGTGATAAACCCACAGTATCATTAGTCTTCTGGTTGAGAACAGCCCCAACTGTATCCACGTTAAATTATTAATTCTGTTAAATGAGAGTAATTTCCGTCTCCTTGAACAAGATTGCTATGATGATTATCCTGATGTTTTAATAAAAACATCCTTCCATAAACTAGTTACCGTCTAATTATACGCTGCTAAACTTTAATAAGATCAATAAGATGTGAGTGAAAATATGCATTACACATGCAAAATTTCAAAAGCTCTTGAATGGCTATTATTGTAAGGTGTTGTAGGTGACAGCAGCTGCGATGGCTGTATCAGCAGCACCACCTACTGGGCTACATGCTGAACTGCACAGTCCATTTATTCATTAAATCAATCTCATGTAAACAGAAACAGAAGTCTCTGGCTGAGATGGTTGTGTGATTTGTGAAACTGGATCAGCGACTCAAAGGCCAAACAAATATTCATATACAGCACAAAGACCCCATGTATTCAATTCAAATGATAATAAAAAAAAATAAAAGTAATAAAAAAAGGAAATCACTGAGTTTTTTTCCCTCAATCCAGGACATTAACATCATCGGAAACTCCACAGACCACTTTAATATGAAATATCCCAGAGACATAGATCTTATGATAATGATTATGTTTCCTGCTATATGGATACTCTTTGCCATGGACCAAAACTCCATAATGAATTTTAAAAATTAACTTGCCTTCTTCTCCACAATACTGAAAAGGTTTCTGGGTTAAAGCAATTTTTAAAAGATTAGTTTTACATTTTCTCTGAAAAGCTCTAAGCCAGGTACCAATCCTCTACACAATTAACCTCCCGTAGATATGCCACATCATGTGATAAAGTATTGTATCCAGAAAAAAAAAGAAAGGAGGGAGGTCTTAAATTACACTGCTGGTCAGACTATCACACACTTTAAGCACTTTTATTTTGAATGCACAATTTGTTTTGTTTTTTTGCAGTATATTGCAACTTTCAGCAATGTCTCCATCAAAAGATAGAAATTGATTTTCATGAAATAGATATAAAATTGTTGAAATATTGCAAATAATTTCAATTGGCTGTCAACAAATACGAAACTGCTCATTTCGATTTCTATGATAACAGCTTCCTCAGGGATGAAGAAGATAACAGTGGCGCATTAAGTCCAGTAGGAGGCAGTAGTACAAAAAAAGGCTGTAAACTACCGGGATATAAAACAAGAAGAAGAACACGCGGAAGAGGTTCTTGTATGAGGTTAGCTTGCTGACAGTGGAAAATACTGTCGTGCTCTGTTGTATCCCCTCTGCTGCTCACATAGGTGAGTAATTACAACCTGACCATATTTGATGAAGTATCTCAACTATCTTCCACTCACGCAGGAGGGAGTAACACCGAGTGACGTAGTATTCCCCGTCTGCTAATGCAGAATAGTTTAGCCGTAAGCTAGCTAACTTGGGCTGTCACAGTCGAAACCTGTATTCGTGTGTACCTTGTCAGGCTGACGTTACATTGGGAATAGCCCCGGGTCTTGCATGTTCATGTACGTTAGCTAATGCAAACTTGACGTCGGAAGGCCAACTTAAGTAAATAGGGGAAATGTGAATGAATACGTAGAGTTTAGAGCAGGACAGGATTAGTTTCTGATCTGAAGTTACGTAAAACATTATGTGTAAAAGTAGTGTTGCTTAGATTAAACATATGCACATGCATGTCATTTAAATGGAAACTTACTGGCTGGTTTGTTAACATTTGATCTACAACAGTGATACTTTATACCTTTTTTTTTTAAAGGAAAGTTTACGTGTTTTTCAAGTATTTTTGTTAAATTAACAAAATAAGACCTGTCGAAATCTAGTCAAATTTTCCCTCGTAAAACAAAATATCACGTGAGTTTATGTAAGCTAGTACCACTAAGTTTCAACCAATAAGATCACGACATCCATCAGGCAATCAATCTGCAGTTCTAACGATGGGGAGGTGCGTGTGGACCTCACGCTACATTCTTACACCGCCCACTTTTTAATGCTAGGGTTTTTATTTGAAATAGGAACACCAGAATTCATAAATAAAACTACAAATCTGAGCTTTTCAAGCTTTTGGTACACCGACTGTTATTTCACAATGAGTGCCATGGCATGGGCATATTTAAGTTGGAACCACTTAATTCATTTTTAGTTCATATTTTCATATTCGACACGTGCTCTGGGTGTGTTGCATCACACAGTCATGATGTCAGTATCCTAAACTGACTTTGCCCTCTGGCAGACCTTGCTCTTCAACGAGGCAGCCAAATATGTGGACATTCAGGATGTGAAGGCCAAGTCAGCGGCTCTTTTTATCAGTTCACCTCTCACACAGATAACGCCTCTCAAGGAAATGACACCTCGTAGAACCTTTCATGTGAACTTGTCTTCAGTTTGTGTGGATTTTTAACAGGAAAAGCTTGTCGAACAGTCAGCTGCATGTCTCCATTTACATTTTCATCAGATTTGCTAAAGAGATTTAGTTATGTAAGGTTTGTAAAACATGTGCCAAGAGTTCACTAACCCTCAGGCTTATCCATTTACACCCCTCAGATTGTAGACACGGCCTTGTAATTAACCCTTTCCATGCTGTGTAAAGAGACATTACATCCCTCTTTGTGCAGTTATCATAAAAACATGAAGAAAGACTAGAGACAATATTTGTTTAATTCCTTCCCTGCTTCTCTTACATTGGCTAATACTGCTTATATTTCTGCTTCAGATTTTTTTACTGACACACAGAGGAGGATGTCTGCGACTGTGGAAAATCCTTTTCAACATATAGTTGAGCCTCTGGACCCCAAGGACCCAAAGCAGCAGTTTTACAATCTTTCCAAACTTGGAGATCCCAGATATGGTAACAGAGATTCTTTACTGATTTCAAACAGAAACCTTTTGTCGGTGTAATTGAAAACATTTGGTGACTTTTACTCCAGAGAGGTTCACTGTCCATCTGTTCCTCAGACCGCCTGCCGTTCTCCATCCGGGTCCTCCTGGAGTCTGCTGTCAGGAACTGTGATGAGTTTCTGGTGAAGCGCTCGGATGTGGAAAGCATCCTCAACTGGAAGCAGACCCAGACTCAAACTGTGGAGGTACCATTCAGACCAGCCCGTGTCATCCTTCAGGACTTCACGTATGTGGACGCTATTCATTTGCATTAGATTGTCAGTGAGTTGCTCCATTTTTTTAATGATGGATGGAACCCTTTACAGGAAGTACTGTTGTGTGGGAAGTCATTTCTTTTGAAACCAGAGAACTTTCATTTTGCAGAAGCAATCTAGGATGTAAAAGGTTATTTGTTTAATAGGACGCATCCTTTTCAGTTTATTGTTCAGTGCAAAGAATTGAATAGAGGCCCTTTTGTGGGGACAAAAAAACCATGATGATGGTGATGGTGAGTGTGTCTCTAAACTGTCCTTGCAGTGGTGTCCCTGCTGTGGTGGACTTTGCCGCCATGCGGGATGCAGTGATGAAACTAGGCGGTGACCCAGAGAAGATTAATCCAGTTTGCCCTGCTGACCTCGTCATCGATCATTCCATCCAGGTGGACTTTAACAGGAAGTAAGAGCTCTCTCCGCAACGGCTCCAGCAGTTCATAGATTCTGTACTATCCTCCATATCGATACCATAATATAATAAATAATAGTAATACACTGGTCTTATATATCACTAGATGCTCAAAGACAAATCAGAACAAAACAAGCAAACATCATCATTTCAGCTTGCCGAAGCTTTAACAATGTAATATAACGTGTCTCTTTATCTACATTGTTCTTTTTCTTTTAGGTCTGATAGCCTTCAGAAAAACCAGGACTTGGAGTTTGACCGCAACAGAGAAAGATTTCAGTTCTTAAAGGTATAAAAAGTGATAAACCCAGTGTTAGTCTATGTGTCTGATATGTAGTAGCTATGAAGAGATTTTAACTGGAGAATATGTTGTCTGTCCTTCCCAGTGGGGCTCCAAAGCCTTCAGGAACATGCGAATCATTCCTCCTGGTTCAGGGATTGTTCATCAGGTCAACCTCGAGTACCTGGCCAGAGTGGTGTTTAACTACGACGGGTACTTCTACCCAGATAGCCTGGTGGGCACTGACTCCCACACCACAATGATTGATGGACTGGGAGTGCTGGGCTGGGGTAAGACAATGTCTTGTCTCTGTCTGCTGCCCAACATTATATATTCAGTTACGTGTTGGAGAAGGTTTACCATCAGCATTAGTGTTGCATGGTATACCGATACTACAAAAGTATTATGATACCCTGCTGTTGAGAACGACACGATACCCCATTTTATTAGCACTGTAAATATGACAGCGTTCCTAGGAATTGTGTATTAAAGTTGTGTGGATGTTTTGTTTTGGAAGCCTCTCCCGTGCTGCAGTACCACATTCCACCTGAGCTGTTACTGATGCGCTAGTGGGGGCGCTGTTTAACCAAAATAAATCTTATTAAAGGCTGTTCAATGTGATATCTGGTTGCAAACTCATAAGTATACGGGACATCAGACTACTGCATTCCATGTCCATTTTGGAATTAATACATTTTTAATTTAATAGGAAAACAAATTTTAAGTTCCATTCCATTACTTCGTCTAACGTTTTAGATTTTTGCCTTAGTATCATTTCAGTATCCGTATCAACAACACTAATTGACATCGCAATAATGCTGTTTAGCAAGCAGACAGATATATAAACCACTGTTTCCTATAGACGTCCCTTGTAACACCCAGTGCACAGTTCCATGCCTGCTGTCATTTAATCATGCAACCAGCTTATCATGAAGTTGTGAATAAGGTTTGTCATCGATCCGTCAGGTGTGGGTGGAATTGAAGCGGAGGCTGTTATGCTGGGTCAGCCAATCAGCATGGTACTGCCTGAGGTGGTGGGCTACAAGGTGTCCGGGGTCCCAGACAAGTTCATTACCTCCACTGACATTGTCCTCACAGTTACTAAGGTAAGGTACTCCACAATCTGGTACACCAATATTACCTTCAAGGTGAAGTAATAACTCAATGAAAGCTATGCAGAGACATGTTTGACTCTTTTAGGCTCAGCTCCCTAGCAGCATTTACAAGAAGTCCATGTTGTATTTAGCATCACAATCTGACATCGTCCCTTCCCCCGTGTGCATTCAGCACCTCCGTCAGGTGGGCGTCGTGGGGAAGTTTGTGGAGTTCTTCGGCCCGGGTGTCGCTCAGCTGTCCATCGCTGACAGAGCCACCATCGCCAACATGTGTCCAGAGTACGGAGCCACAGCAGCGTTCTTCCCCGTGGACGACGTCAGCATTCAGTACCTGGAGCAGACGGGTGAGTGTGGTGACTGCGGAGATGTCATGTTTGACTGATGGACGCATTCTTATTTCCTTCAGCACCATCAATGTACACAAGATTTGATTCCCCCTCTTTTGAGGGTTTTTAAAAGCAGCTTTCACTTACTGATCGATACCTAATTTATTTAAGACACCTCTCTGATTTATCACAGGACATTATTGAGTCTGTTTCCTTTTTTGTATTCAGGGCGAGATGCAGAAAAGCTGACCAGCATCACAAAGTACCTGAAGGCAGTGTCCATGTTCAGAGACTACAACGACGTCTCTCAGGACCCAGATTTCACTCAGGTCAGTGTCTACGTCATTTTGAAATTTTACTTATACATTGTTGAACCCATTAAATAAAGGTCGAGTTAGAATTCCTCTTTAAAAGGTAAAATAGTGTTTGCAGAGTAGCTTACCGACACATGCTGATTATAACCAGGGTTATATGGAGAAATATTGGTGCTTTTACTCAATATTTAAACAATGAGATTGTTGATAAATAATCATCGGTAGAATGACTAAGTGGGAAATGGTTAATATGCAACATGCAGCAGTTTTGCCGTATTTGAATATCCAACATGTAAGACTGACGTCCGTCTCTCTCTCAGGTTGTAGAAATGGATCTGAGTGCAGTGGTCCCGTGCTGCAGCGGCCCCAAAAGACCTCAGGATAGAATCCCCGTGTCCGACATGAAAACAGACTTTGAAGCCTGCCTGGGAGCAAAGGTAGGTACCGCAGGCTCTCGTGCATCACATATGGAAGAGACGAGGATTCAGGAATGCAAAGCCGCGCCGAGTTAAGACGGAAAAATAAGACTGCAAATACACTTTTTTAACCACTTGTTAGATGTGCTGATGATTGAATCTCAGCTCATTTTGACACCGCCTGAAATATGTCTGTCGCATAGGTTATAGAAAACAAAATGAGCTAGAATCAAATGTCTGTACATTTTCAGTACAATAGGGGGTAAAAACAAAGAGAATGCATTTTCTGTTAATTTATTTTGAAAATACCACACTTGAACTATTGCATTTGCATAAAAAAAGATACCGACACCCCTTTTTTTGTTAGTAATAGCTTGAACTTGTGTCCATGACTCTTTGCTGAAACATTCGGGGCATCGTTGACTCCACGAGTAACATTTCATGTCGGTTCGTGTCATTTCCAGCAAGGTTTCAAGGGTTTCCAGGTGGCTCCTGAGCGTCACAACACCGAGGTCCCCTTCCAGTTTAATGGAAACGAGTATACATTAGCCCACGGCTCCGTGGTCATCGCGGCTATCACCAGCTGCACCAACACGAGCAACCCATCCGTCATGCTTGGAGCAGGTGGGCGGACTGTACTTCTCCATATGGAATATCGGGGAGTTTTCAGAGATGGAGACGGCAATGTTTAATACTGACACACTTATTAAAGGTAAATGCTCTTCTTCCAGGACTCCTTGCAAAAAAAGCAATAGAGTGTGGATTGAGTGTGAAGCCGTACATAAAGACCAGCCTGTCTCCGGGCAGTGGAGTGGTCACCTACTACCTAAAGGAGAGTGGAGTTATGGACTACCTGTCTCAGATGGGGTAAGTCGCTCAAATGTCTCATCCAGTCACTTTCTGTGTTTAAGGATCCATCCACCCACAACCATTGGTTCTCAGCTGGTTTAGTTACACTTAAAAGTATTTAAATAACCGTTCTTAGTGAACCTGCTGTTGGCAAGCTGCTCTTGTTTTTCTGTTATATGGCAGGATTTAGGAGGAGCGCCCTCTGCTGGTGACTGATTGGCTACTCAGACACCAAAATGTAAAGACTGTTAAAAGTAGTGTGTCTTGTTTTCCAGCAGAGGGTGCTCTAAACCTTCAGTACACCAAATAATCTGAGAAGCACTGTGTGGAATAACACAACAAATGTCTTGTCATTTAAAAATCATTTGATCTAGATATTTGGAAAATAAAAAAAGCACACAAAATTAACTCTGTTGATGGACATAACTCATAAATTTCATACAAATTACATTTGTATGAAATATTAGTCGGGTTTATTCATTAAACAGTATTTTTTATGTTTATTTTTCATGCACAGTTAATGTGGACAATACTCAAACACTGTGTAATTAATGCAACATCACAATTGGAACATATAGCATGATATTTGAAAATCACTAAGACACTGTTTACCACTAGATGTTGTTATTTGTGTATTTATGTGAAACTTAATATGATTGCATCTTGACTCCATCGGAAGAGATTTTAAATCACAATGGGAACATCCTGCTAAAATGAAGGTTCAATAAATAAACACCGGCAGAGCGTCAAACACACCTTGTGATAAAACAGTGTGACATAATGAGGCCTTGCTCATGGTGCTCATGGCACAGTCAACTGAAGTTAGTATGCAGCTCGTTGGAGATAATTTGCTTGCCTTGTAAACGGTCACTTTGTCTTCCCTGTTAGCTTTGAGGTCGTCGGCTATGGTTGCATGACCTGCATAGGCAACAGTGGGCCGCTCCCAGAGCCGGTGGTGGAGGCCATAACCCAGGTACTCCCATCTTCAATTCACCATTCAAGCACTCAGTAGCTCTTTTCTTCTTCATTAACTGTTCTTCGTCTTCCCAGCATGCCTCACACTTACGTGTTCTGTGATAACAGGAATATTATAGGCACTCAACAAAGGGTTGGGAAAGCATAGCCTTCTTTATTCATCATGAAGTCCTATCATTCGTTGAGTTCTTACATGTGATTCGTGTTTTAGGGAGATCTGGTTGCCTCAGGGATCCTGTCGGGGAACAGAAACTTTGAAGGGAGGGTCCATCCCAACACCAGAGCTAACTACCTGGCCTCCCCACCACTCGTCATCGCCTACGCAATAGCCGGCACTGTGAGGATAGACTTTGATAGCGAACCCATTGGTGAGTACTTATTGAGATTAACTCTACAGGGGAAAAAAAGCAAGTGAACAGTTTTAAGTTCCTGGGAATCAGCATCACAAACAGCCCAACATGGTCATCACCCATCTCCATGAAAAGAAGCCCATAAATGGCTGTATTTCTGAAGGAAATGTCTAAATTCCTGTGTCTTGTTAACTTTTTTACAGTGGGGCAATAGAAAGCATCCTGACTGGAAACATTACAAACTGGAGGAGGGCTCTACAGCCGATGATTATAATGAATGTGAGATTTTGGGGGGAATCATCTGTTTCCATTTAGTTTTCCATCGGCTTTCTTTTTTTCCAGCGTAATATTATCTTGAGGCCCAGCTGAGGTCTGCCGTCTTCATCCATGACCAGATTCTGCCTCTTACACTTCCTGTGAGGGTTCACTTAATGAAATGACGAGTTGAACCCGTCATGCTTGACCGTGACTGCTGAGGCTGCTGCTGAATGACACAAAGAGAGGTGTTTCACCCTCTCCTTCTCAATGGATGCCAAACATTTGGACTTGGGTGTGCCTCCATGTGTGGCTTCCCTGACTCATGCTTGTTTTGCAGGATGAGAGGATGTGTTTGAGGTTAGCTGCTGTTCTGCAAAGTGGACAAACTAGACTTCTACAACCATCACACAATGCAAGCCTGCCGGAGAAAGCAGAGTCGTGGTGCCCGTAGTTGAACTCCTCGCATGAGCAGTACCATGCTGATTAATCTAGCGCAGCAGCAGTTAGGAGTTTTGTGTTCATATTTGTCTTTGCCCCCTCAAACAAAGGTAGTTCCATGTGTTTAATTGTGTCCTCTGTCTCCTCTGCAGCCATTAACTCTGAAGGCAGAGAGGTTTACCTGAGGGATATCTGGCCCACACGGGAGGAGATCCAGGCTGTGGAGAGAACGTTTGTCATCCCATCAATGTTCAAAGAAGTCTACGAGAAGATAGAGGTGGAGTAACCTTTGGTCTGTTTGGCACCGAGCATTGCATCAGTGTGATGTAGATTGTGTGACTTAACATGAATCTCTGTTGTGTTGTGGCAGAATGTGAACGAACGCTGGAACTCTCTGGTTGCTCCCTCAGACAAGCTGTATACGTGGGACCCCAAATCAACCTACATCAAGTCTCCACCGTTCTTCGATGGTTTGGTAAAAACACGAATCAATACACCTTACCAACCTCACTTAAACACTAATGCTAAAGTCAAGTCTGCTTGGCTGAAACACACCTTTCCAATGGTCTGGTTTATGGCCAGGGTAACAAAAAAAGCTGTTCTTTTAGTAAGGTGCTTGAAAATCAAGGCATCAGGCAGGAAAAGTAATTATACATATCAACACTAATAGAAGATATAACTTTAGAAAACACAAAATAAAGAATATATAAGAATACTTTTTACATTAGTAGTAAATATTTAATATAACTCTGAATACCACTGATACAACAGCTGTTTTTAATAGGTGGGATACTACTGGTGTATAGGCATTATTTATATTAATATTTCTGCTTGTAGTCAATAGTGTACCCACATTTTGATGAGACACCAATATAATTCTCATAATGTATGGTGTTGTCTCTATGCAGACCATGAAGCTAGAGCCGCCCAAGTCCATACATGACGCCTACGTGCTGCTGAACTTGGGAGACTCGGTCACCACCGACCACATCTCTCCTGCAGGGAACATCGCCAGGACCAGCTCCGCAGCCCGTTACCTCACCAGCAGAGGGTGAGTGACCTCACCGCTTTCAAGTGGGAGGAATAATTAAGAGCAGCCATGTGAGCTTTGGATGCAGTGGAACTAATAGGCAGAAGCTAGTCGTTCTCTAAACTATTAATCACATTAAACGCAACCTAAAGGATGAATCTGCAGTGATGATGCTGTTAGACTTTAAATCCAACCTGGTTTAGATTGAAACGCTCACTTGGGTACGTTGAATTATAATCCACTGGGCAGGGCATGTTTACCCAGCTTGTCCTTGTTATGATTGTGTGTCCCGTCCAATAAAGCTTCCTGCTTCTCAATGTTTGGACAGTTTGAGCCCTCGCGACTACAACTCCTACGGCTCCCGACGAGGTAATGACGCCATCATGGCGAGGGGGACGTTTGCCAACATCCGCCTCTTTAACAAGTTCATCAACAAGCAGGCGCCACAAACCATCCACCTGCCAACTGGAGAAACGGTCAGCATGCAACACCTCTCTGTAACGTCCTAACATTTATCACACGGATGCCGTTTGACACGAGTCTCAACTAAATGGTTTTAGGTTAATTGCTTTCACGTAACGAGTAGAGAAACTTCTACACGCTGCT
Organism: Chelidonichthys spinosus; assembly: GCA_029853015.1. NCBI lineage: Eukaryota > Metazoa > Chordata > Actinopteri > Perciformes > Triglidae > Chelidonichthys > Chelidonichthys spinosus. The sequence continues at coordinate 6,639,833 of CM056843.1, read as the reverse complement.
TCTCTTTATCATGTCGACTAGATGCACTGTTGCATGTGGACTAACGACTGCATATTTCACCAGATGAATGTATTTGATGCTGCGGAGAGATACCAGCAGTCCGGAGTCCCTCTGGTGGTTCTGGCAGGGAAGGAGTACGGCTCGGGCAGCTCCAGAGACTGGGCAGCAAAGGGCCCCTTTCTGCTGGTAAGGATCTTTGGAAACGCATAACGAAAATACATATTCATATTTTGTAAATGATAGTATACCATTGAACACTACGTTACAAATACTAGGTTGAAAATTCACGAAAAAAGCCACGCGATAAAATTAATATAATAATGAAAAAAAATATTAAAAAATCCCTTATATCATTTATCAAGCATAGTGTGAGTGTAGTGAGTCCAAAACAGTCATAAAAAGCCATCGTAATATTTTTCGGAGGGGGTCATTGTATTTTATGTCAAAAATTCCTCAAAAAAGTCAGCCGATAGAATTCATAAATTGTTGTAAAAAATTATTAAAAGGTCAGAAATATCCCTCATATTGTATGCCAAGCTAAGTCTGAGTGTGGTGAATCCAAGACAGTCATAAAAAGCCAAAGTCAAATTTTTCAGGAAAAAAAAGTCATGGTATATAGTATGACAAAAATGAATGAAAAGGTCATTCGACAAGTTGTTGTAAAAAATTATTAACACATAAAAATATTTTCCTTTTTTTGAAACCCCCACAAAGATGAAATCATAACGAACCCTGTACAAAAGTGTAACAAAACTCTGCTTTAAAAAAGCGGTACGATCCCCCATTTTATTAGTCCCACTACTTTATGTATGACAGTAAAGTAGTAAAAGATGTTCCTATGAGTGAGCAATTATGTCATCACGAGACAGCTTCGGTCATCTGCTGAAGAAAGCAGTGGAGTGGTGTTTCAAAGAGACAAGAATGAACTTTGTCCTTGTTGTTTTCAGGGCATTAAGGCCGTTGTGGCGGAGAGCTATGAGCGGATCCACCGCAGTAACCTGGTGGGGATGGGAGTGATTCCTCTGGAGTATCTAGCAGGAGACACAGCCGAGAGCCTGGGGCTGACCGGCCGAGAGCGCTACACCATCCTCATGCCTGAGCAGCTCACGCCCAGGATGACGGTGGACGTGAAGGTTCGTTAAAGACCTTTCTATGGGGGCGGGGTCACCGCTGAGGTCATGTGATTCGTGATGTCGTGCTTCTCTCCCCTCGCAGCTCGACACGGGGAAAACCTTCCAGGTGAGGATGAGATTCGACACCGACGTGGAGCTGGCGTATTTCCACCACGGAGGCATCCTCAACTACATGATCCGCAAGATGTCTGAAAACTAGGGCAAGCGTCGTTATCTTGTTCTCAGTCCAGAGTCCAACATGTGAGTTCACGTAATAATGGATGACAGAAGAAAGGCGTCCAAAAATAACCCAATCCTTGTCCGTGTTTGGTGCAAAGAGCCATTTACAGCCAGATAACATTAATCACAATGTTCTCATTTTTGAGATTGCTGCTTCTTCTTTTAGTGGTTTAGAATTGAGGGGATATATATATATATTTATAAATATATATATATATATAGATATGAGGTGTGTGTGTGTATATATAGTTAAGATATGCAAGGAAAGATGATGAGAGCTAAACGAGAGCATTTATTCCAGTTTATTCCATCTTGAGTCTTATTTTGATTGGTTATAAATCACGTTAAATTTCTACTCTCGGGTTTAAAGACGTGCACTTGCGTTGGTACGACAACACCAATTAGTAACAAACACTACATATTGATACTTCTACTTCTCACAGTAACTACATTGTTCCAGTGGGAAGGCTGACCTTATGTGAGTGAATATTCCGTCCGGGTTGCCAGATCTTTACAATTTCATTCACTGTGAAAATGCAGAGGGTTTACAGATGTCTTTGTTAGATGTGTGTTATTGAGAAGAAGAGGAGTCTTTTCATTATCATTCTTGATGCCTTCACTGAACGATCTATTCCTGTGTCAGAAAACAAACAAAGTAGCCGTCATATCAACATACTGTAACTTGTGGTCTGCAGAAATCCATCGTGAGGGAAGGCATGAAGTCTTCAGCTGCTTTGTCCACAAAAAAAAGTTTTACATTTCTATATTTTCCCTTCATCTTTCCTGCCGTCTGTGTCTGATCACTGTTTGTTCTTCACACATTCCAAACGTCAATGTAAATCTGCTTTTGTCAGTGTGTCAACTCAATGTTATTGACTGCCTTAATAACTTAATACTTGATTTAAAAATGTTTTGTCTGAAAACTGATTGTGTTGATTGTGAATACTGACAAAACCATTACTAAGTCACAGATTATTGAAAAACAGAATAAAATGTTTTATTTTAAGCAGTTCTCCTCAGTCCTTCGCATTGACGTTCTTAGATTTTAGTTTCTTTTTTTAATTATGTTTATTTGCAGTCCATCTGCACCCCTTTAAACTTCAAACATTATTGAAAGACTTTATTGGAACGGTTTTCTGTTTTAAACTGGAGAATAAAAATAGTCCTCAAAGCTCCATAAATAGGCTGCAGGCTGTTTTTACTCAGCCGTCACTGATCCTGGATTACTGTCACAGAATATTTCAAACTTTGGAGAAGAAAGTGATTTTCCGAGCCCACTTTCTATGTATAGCACAAACGTTCAAACACTTGACTCACGAGTAGCAGAAATGAAGGCTTTGTGGTCGTCATGCTGTGACGGGGAACATTCTCCAAGAGAGCGCTGAGAGGTTTAATGAGATGAAACTAACTATACAAGTAGTTGTGAGTGTCGTTGGTTTACTATTTGGGATTTAAGAATAAATAAAAACCAGTGCCCTGGAATGTTAGTTAATCAGACTGGCAGTGTGTGGGAAATATCTCCTCATAATACCAAAACGAGCTGTATTTTAGACCTCTGAACAAACTGCTTCTAATAAAGGTATGAAACTAAGAATGTCTGGGATAAGGATGGGATGATCTGCACTCACAAGAAATTATTTCCATTATCAGGATAACCCTGAATATCGTCACGAGTAAATTAAAAACGCTGTCTAGCTCCCATCATGGTACAGAAGTGAAAAATAGAGCAGAATTTGATTAATTATTAGAAAGAACAGACTCACACAATGCTGCAATTCTTACGTTTTAATTCATGCATTATTTTTTATAATCCTTCTCGGTCTTCACAAGAAATTATATTAGTATTTACATAACGCCCACAAGGTTGAACGTAAAACATTTTTAAAAAGTTATTTGCATAAACTGTCTGACGATCACAATAAATTAAATACACATTCTTTGCTTGAATGCGTTCATATGCTTAGTGAGAACCAACATGAGAAATCCCCTCGATTGACTTCTTAAAGTTTGCCCACAAGCTCCCATTTATTTATAATCGGCAGTTGTCTGAAAACTGTTCAGCACTTTGTAATAATTTATGAATTTGCTAAATGTAAATATAATTTTGTCAACTGAGTTTCTCAGTATACTAGTATACTACTGCTATGACTTTTTTGACGGTTTTTCACTTTTTTTTTTCGACATGCCATAGTATGACTTTTTTATTTTTATTTTTTTAAGTGAGTGAGGCTTTTTTTTTTAAAGCTTTTGTCCTGGCACAGACACCTTTTTGTGTAGCTGTGGACAGAGAGGAATTATGGGAGAGATAGGAAGATATGACATTCAGCAAAGAACCTCCAGCTGGGATTCAAACCGCTGTCATCTGCATATGTGTACATGGGTATATGGCATGCACTCTAACCACTAGACCACCTGCAAGCAACGACCAAGCCTTTTTATGACTAATTTGCACTCACTACACTCAAACTTTGATTGACACGCGATATACAAGCATTTGTTATGACTTTTAAATCATTTTTACAACATTTTATGAATTTTGTCGATTTTCCACTTTTTTTTCGACATGCTATAGTATGACTTTTTTCCCCCCGAAAAATTTGACCATGGCTTTTTATGCCTGTTTTGGACTCACTACACCCAGACTTGGCGCGACAAGCGATATGAGCAATTTCTGAGACTTTTTAATATTTTTTTATAATTTTTTATGAATTTATTTTGACCGACTTTTTCGTGAATTTTCGACATGCTATGCAATGACATTTGTTTTCGACATACTATACTATGACTTTTTTTTGCTCTCATGTGACTGTTGTCAGCCTGGCTCCGTGGCGCAATGGATAGCGCATTGGACTTCTAGTGTCAAAAAACTTGAGCAGTTATTCAAAGGTTGTGGGTTCGAGTCCCACCGGAGTCGTATGGTTGCACATCATCCCTTGTCGGAGTAATGATGAGCGCATTTTATCTGTCATTTCTGTTTTTGCATATTTTATACTATGACTTTTTTTCCCGACATGCTATATTATGAATATTTTTTTACTTTTTTCGGCAGCCTATAGTATGACTTTTTTTCCCGAAAAATATGACTAAGGCTTTTTATGGCTGTTTTGGTCTCACTACACTCAGACTTTGATTGACAAGCATTAACAAGCAAATGTTGACTTTTAAATCATTTTCACAACCTTTTATGAATTTTGTTGATTTTTCACTTTTTTTCGACATGCTATAGTATGACCTTAAAAAAAAAGTGAGTGAGGCTTTTTTTTTAAAGCTTTTGTCCTGGCACAGACACCTTTTTATGTAGCGGTGGACAGAGAGGAATTATGGGAGAGATAGGAAGATATGACATTCAGCAAAGGACCTCCAGCTGGGATTCAAACCGCTGTCATCTGCATATGTGTACATGGGTATATGGCATGCACTCTAACCACTAGACCACCTGCAAGCAACGACCAAGCCTTTTTATGACTAATTTGCACTCACTACACTCAAACTTTGATTGACACGCGATATACAAGCATTTGTTATGACTTTTAAATCATTTTTACAACATTTTATGAATTTTGTCGATTTTCCACTTTTTTTTCGACATGCTATAGTATGACTTTTTTCCCCCGAAAAATTTGACCATGGCTTTTTATGCCTGTTTTGGACTCACTACACCCAGACTTGGCGCGACAAGCGATATGAGCAATTTCTGAGACTTTTTAATATTTTTTTATTAATTTTTTATGAATTTATTTTGACCGACTTTTTCGTGAATTTTCGACATGCTATGCAATGACATTTGTTTTCGACATACTATACTATGACTTTTTTTTGCTCTCATGTGACTGTTGTCACCCTGGCTCCGTGGCGCAATGGATAGCGCATTGGACTTCTAGTGTCAAAAAACTTGAGCAGTTATTCAAAGGTTGTGGGTTCGAGTCCCACCGGAGTCGTATGGTTGCACATCATCCCTTGTCGGAGTAATGATGAGCTCATTTTATATGTCATTTCTATTTTTGCATATTTTTTACTATGACTTTTTTTTCAACATGCTATACTATGAATGTTTTTTTTACTTTTTTTTCGACAGCCTATAGTATGACTTTTTTTCCCGAAAAAATATGACTAAGGCTTTTTATGGCTGTTTTGGTCTCACTACACTCAGACTTTGATTGACAAGCATTAACAAGCAAATGTTATGACTTTAAAATCATTTTCACAACCTTTTATGAATTTTGTTGATTTTTCACTTTTTTTCGACATGCTATAGTATGACCTTAAAAAAAAAAGTGAGTGAGGCTTTTTTTTTTAAGCTTTTCTCCTGGCACAGACACCTTCTTATTTAGCGGTGGACAGAGAGGAAACATGGGAGAGAGAGGGAGATGTGACATTCAGCAAAGGACCTCCAGCCAGGATTCAAACCGCTGTCATCTGCATATGTGTACATGAGTATATGGCATGCACTCTAACCACTAGACCACCTGGAAGCAACTACCAAGCCTTTTTATGACCAATTTGGACTCACTACACTCAGACTTTGATTGACAGGCGATATACAAGCATTTGTTATGACTTTTAAATCATTTTTACAACATTTTATGAATTTTGTCGATTTTCCACTTTTTTTTCGACATGCTATAGTATGACTTTTTTCCCCCGAAAAATGTGACCATGGCTTTTTATGCCTGTTTTGGACTCACTACACTCAGACTTGGTGCGACAAGCGATACGAGCGATTTTAATGACTTTTTAATATTTTTTTATAATTTTTTATGAATTTATTTTGACCGACTTTTTCGTGAATTTTCGACATGCTATGCAATGACATTTGTTTTCGACATACTATACTATGACTTTTTTGTTGCTCTCATGTGACTGTTGTCACCCTGGCTCCGTGGCGCAATGGATAGCGCATTGGACTTCTAGTGTCAAAAAACTTGAGCAGTTATTCAAAGGTTGTGGGTTCGAGTCCCACCGGAATCGTATGGTTGCACATCATCCCTTGTCGGAGTAATGATGAGCTCATTTTATATGTCATTTCTATTTTTGCATATTTTTTACTATGACTTTTTTTTCAACATGCTATACTATGAATGTTTTTTTTACTTTTTTTTCGACAGCCTATAGTATGACTTTTTTTCCCGAAAAAATATGACTAAGGCTTTTTATGGCTGTTTTGGTCTCACTACACTCAGACTTTGATTGACAAGCATTAACAAGCAAATGTTATGACTTTAAAATTATTTTTACATTTTGTCGATTTTCCACATGCCATAGTATGACTTTATTTTTTATTTATTTTTTTTAAGTGAATCTTTTTTTTTTTAAGCTTTTCTCCTCGCACAGACACCTTCTTATTTAACCGTGGACAGAGAGGACACATGGGAGAGAGAGGGAGATGTGACATTCAGCAAAGGACCTCCAGCCGGGATTCGAACCGCTGTCATCTGCATATGTGTACATAAGTATATGGCATGCACTCTAACCACTAGACCACCTGCAAGCAACTACCAAGCCTTTTTATGACTAATTTGCACTCACTACACTCAAACTTTGATTGACAGGCGATATACAAGCATTTGTTATGACTTTTGAATCATTTTTACAACATTTTATGAATTTTGTCGATTTTCCACTTTTTTTTCGACATGCTATAGTATGACTTTTTTCCCCCGAAAAATTTGACCATGGCTTTTTATGCCTGTTTTGGACTCACTACACTCAGACTTGGCGCGACAAGCGATACGAGCGATTTTAATGACTTTTTAATATTTTTTTATAATTTTTTATGAATTTATTTTGACCGACTTTTTCGTGAATTTTCGACATGCTATGCAATGACATTTGTTTTCGACATACTATACTATGACTTTTTTTTTGCTCTCATGTGACTGTTGTCAGCCTGGCTCCGTGGCGCAATGGATAGCGCATTGGACTTCTAGTGTCAAAAAACTTGAGCAGTTATTCAAAGGTTGTGGGTTCGAGTCCCACCGGAGTCGTATGGTTGCACATCATCCCTTGTCGGAGTAATGATGAGCGCATTTTATCTGTCATTTCTGTTTTTGCATATTTTATACTATGACTTTTTTTCCCGACATGCTATATTATGAATATTTTTTTACTTTTTTCGGCAGCCTATAGTATGACTTTTTTTCCCGAAAAATATGACTAAGGCTTTTTATGGCTGTTTTGGTCTCACTACACTCAGACTTTGATTGACAAGCATTAACAAGCAAATGTTGACTTTTAAATCATTTTCACAACCTTTTATGAATTTTGTTGATTTTTCACTTTTTTTCGACATGCTATAGTATGACCTTAAAAAAAAAGTGAGTGAGGCTTTTTTTTTAAAGCTTTTGTCCTGGCACAGACACCTTTTTATGTAGCGGTGGACAGAGAGGAATTATGGGAGAGATAGGAAGATATGACATTCAGCAAAGGACCTCCAGCTGGGATTCAAACCGCTGTCATCTGCATATGTGTACATGGGTATATGGCATGCACTCTAACCACTAGACCACCTGCAAGCAACGACCAAGCCTTTTTATGACTAATTTGCACTCACTACACTCAAACTTTGATTGACACGCGATATACAAGCATTTGTTATGACTTTTAAATCATTTTTACAACATTTTATGAATTTTGTCGATTTTCCACTTTTTTTTCGACATGCTATAGTATGACTTTTTTCCCCCGAAAAATTTGACCATGGCTTTTTATGCCTGTTTTGGACTCACTACACCCAGACTTGGCGCGACAAGCGATATGAGCAATTTCTGAGACTTTTTAATATTTTTTTATTAATTTTTTATGAATTTATTTTGACCGACTTTTTCGTGAATTTTCGACATGCTATGCAATGACATTTGTTTTCGACATACTATACTATGACTTTTTTTTTGCTCTCATGTGACTGTTGTCACCCTGGCTCCGTGGCGCAATGGATAGCGCATTGGACTTCTAGTGTCAAAAAACTTGAGCAGTTATTCAAAGGTTGTGGGTTCGAGTCCCACCGGAGTCGTATGGTTGCACATCATCCCTTGTCGGAGTAATGATGAGCTCATTTTATATGTCATTTCTATTTTTGCATATTTTTTACTATGACTTTTTTTTCAACATGCTATACTATGAATGTTTTTTTTACTTTTTTTTCGACAGCCTATAGTATGACTTTTTTTCCCGAAAAAATATGACTAAGGCTTTTTATGGCTGTTTTGGTCTCACTACACTCAGACTTTGATTGACAAGCATTAACAAGCAAATGTTATGACTTTAAAATCATTTTCACAACCTTTTATGAATTTTGTTGATTTTTCACTTTTTTTCGACATGCTATAGTATGACCTTAAAAAAAAAAGTGAGTGAGGCTTTTTTTTTTAAGCTTTTCTCCTGGCACAGACACCTTCTTATTTAGCGGTGGACAGAGAGGAAACATGGGAGAGAGAGGGAGATGTGACATTCAGCAAAGGACCTCCAGCCAGGATTCAAACCGCTGTCATCTGCATATGTGTACATGAGTATATGGCATGCACTCTAACCACTAGACCACCTGGAAGCAACTACCAAGCCTTTTTATGACCAATTTGGACTCACTACACTCAGACTTTGATTGACAGGCGATATACAAGCATTTGTTATGACTTTTAAATCATTTTTACAACATTTTATGAATTTTGTCGATTTTCCACTTTTTTTTCGACATGCTATAGTATGACTTTTTTCCCCCGAAAAATGTGACCATGGCTTTTTATGCCTGTTTTGGACTCACTACACTCAGACTTGGTGCGACAAGCGATACGAGCGATTTTAATGACTTTTTAATATTTTTTTATAATTTTTTATGAATTTATTTTGACCGACTTTTTCGTGAATTTTCGACATGCTATGCAATGACATTTGTTTTCGACATACTATACTATGACTTTTTTGTTGCTCTCATGTGACTGTTGTCACCCTGGCTCCGTGGCGCAATGGATAGCGCATTGGACTTCTAGTGTCAAAAAACTTGAGCAGTTATTCAAAGGTTGTGGGTTCGAGTCCCACCGGAATCGTATGGTTGCACATCATCCCTTGTCGGAGTAATGATGAGCTCATTTTATATGTCATTTCTATTTTTGCATATTTTTTACTATGACTTTTTTTTCAACATGCTATACTATGAATGTTTTTTTTACTTTTTTTTCGACAGCCTATAGTATGACTTTTTTTCCCGAAAAAATATGACTAAGGCTTTTTATGGCTGTTTTGGTCTCACTACACTCAGACTTTGATTGACAAGCATTAACAAGCAAATGTTATGACTTTAAAATTATTTTTACATTTTGTCGATTTTCCACATGCCATAGTATGACTTTATTTTTTATTTATTTTTTTTAAGTGAATCTTTTTTTTTTTAAGCTTTTCTCCTCGCACAGACACCTTCTTATTTAACCGTGGACAGAGAGGACACATGGGAGAGAGAGGGAGATGTGACATTCAGCAAAGGACCTCCAGCCGGGATTCGAACCGCTGTCATCTGCATATGTGTACATAAGTATATGGCATGCACTCTAACCACTAGACCACCTGCAAGCAACTACCAAGCCTTTTTATGACTAATTTGCACTCACTACACTCAAACTTTGATTGACAGGCGATATACAAGCATTTGTTATGACTTTTGAATCATTTTTACAACATTTTATGAATTTTGTCGATTTTCCACTTTTTTTTCGACATGCTATAGTATGACTTTTTTCCCCCGAAAAATTTGACCATGGCTTTTTATGCCTGTTTTGGACTCACTACACTCAGACTTGGCGCGACAAGCGATACGAGCGATTTTAATGACTTTTTAATATTTTTTTATAATTTTTTATGAATTTATTTTGACCGACTTTTTCGTGAATTTTCGACATGCTATGCAATGACATTTGTTTTCGACATACTATACTATGACTTTTTTGTTGCTCTCATGTGACTGTTGTCAGCCTGGCTCCGTGGCGCAATGGATAGCGCATTGGACTTCTAGTGTCAAAAAACTTGAGCAGTTATTCAAAGGTTGTGGGTTCGAGTCCCACCGGAGTCGTATGGTTGCACATCATCCCTTGTCGGAGTAATGATGAGCGCATTTTATCTGTCATTTCTGTTTTTGCATATTTTATACTATGACTTTTTTTCCCGACATGCTATATTATGAATATTTTTTTACTTTTTTCGGCAGCCTATAGTATGACTTTTTTTCCCGAAAAAATATGACTAAGGCTTTTTATGGCTGTTTTGGTCTCACTACACTCAGACTTTGATTGACAAGCATTAACAAGCAAATGTTATGACTTTAAAATCATTTTCACAACCTTTTATGAATTTTGTTGATTTTTCACTTTTTTTCGACATGCTATAGTATGACCTTAAAAAAAAAGTGAGTGAGGCTTTTTTTTTTAAGCTTTTCTCCTGGCACAGACACCTTCTTATTTAGCGGTGGACAGAGAGGAAACATGGGAGAGAGAGGGAGATGTGACATTCAGCAAAGGACCTCCAGCCAGGATTCAAACCGCTGTCATCTGCATATGTGTACATGGGTATATGGCATGCACTCTAACCACTAGACCACCTGCAAGCAACGACCAAGCCTTTTTATGACTAATTTGCACTCACTACACTCAAACTTTGATTGACAGGCGATATACAAGCATTTGTTATGACTTTTGAATCATTTTTACAACATTTTATGAATTTTGTTGATTTTCCACTTTTTTTTCAACATGCTATAGTATGACTTTTTTCCCCCGAAAAATGTGACCATGGCTTTTTATGCCTGTTTTGGACTCACTACACTCAGACTTGGCGCGACAAGCGATACGAGCGATTTTTATGACTTTTTAATATTTTTTCATAATTTTTTATGAATTTATTTTGACCGACTTTTTCGTGAATTTTCGACATGCTATGCAATGACATTTGTTTTCGACATACTATACTATGACTTTTTTGTTGCTCTCATGTGACAGTTGTCATCCTGGCTCCGTGGCGCAATGGATAGCGCATTGGACTTCTAGTGTCAAAGAACTTGAGCAGTTATTCAAAGGTTGTGGGTTCGAGTCCCACCGGAGTCGTATGGTTGCACATCATCCCTTGTAGGAGTAATGATAAGCAAATTTTATCTGTCATTTCTGTTTTTGCATATTTTTTACTATGTTTTTTTTTTCAACATGCTATACTATGAATGTTTTTTTATTTTTTTTTCGACAGCCTATAGTATGACTTTTTTTCCCGAAAAAATATGACTAAGGCTTTTTATGGCTGTTTTGGTCTCACTACACTCAGACTTTGATTGACAAGCATTAATAAGCAAATGTTATGACTTTAAAATCATCTTTACATTTTGTCGAATTTCCACATGCCCTAGTATGACTTCATTTATTTATTTTTTTAAGTGAGTCTTTTTTTTTTAAGCTTTTCTCCTGGCACAGACACCTTCTTATTTAACCGTGAACAGAGAGGACACATGGGAGAGAGAGGGAGATGTGACATTCAGCAAAGGACCTCCAGCCGGGATTCGAACCACTGTCATCTGTACATGTGTAGATGGGTATATGGCATGCACTCTAACCACTAGACCACCTGCAAGCAATGACTAAGCCTTTTTTTTGTGTGTCTGTTTTGGACTCACTACACTCGGACAAGTGATACGAGTGATTCTTTTGGCTTTTAAATATATTTTTATATTTTTTTATTCATCCCAACCTAATGAATAACACAGGGAAAATACGGTTATACATGAATCCGACCCCTACTGAACCTGTGCTTTTATTGTAATACTTAGATAGGACATGCAACAGAAGACAAATTATGCTGGAGGTCTGTGTGAAGACAGGAGCGCCTCACAGGAGCTGGGAGGAGCCGGCCTTTTCAACCACCAGCTTGGATGCTGCACCAATCATCTCCGGAGAACCTACACACTCACACAGTCCATCACTCAATCAAATAATGTTGACACATTATTGAGAATTTTTTTTTAAAGAATTAAATACACTTTTAAGTAATTTTAACCACTCAGTTGCACATTTTAAAAACAAACACATATAAAGTATCATCTGTGATATTCTTTAATCCACTTGGAACACTTAGTATCAAGATGCTGCAGAACCTGCCTGAGAATTGTCATGTTTTTGTTTTCTTCAGAATCAAAGTAATTCAGTGATGGTTGTCTGTCCTTACATGGATACACCGCAAACAGGAACTATTAATAGCTAATTCAGCATACTTTTAATATAGTGCCATGTTCATTTTTTAATTCTAAAAGTAACCAAATTAACAGCTTCCTAGGGAGAAAAAACTAAGTAGTGTGGTGACCCACAATTGCTGTGTGAGACATTCACCAAGGGACTGTACCTTTAAGGTAAACAGTTCCGGTTTACGGCAGTTCGGGTTTACGGGAGTTACGATTGAAACTCATGTGCGAAAATACTCGTTTGTTTTGATGTGGAGAGTAAAGCTGACTCGACCCATATCCGTCTCTTGTCTCATCATTTACACGACTCCACAATTGGTGACCCCCGACGCGAGTTGGATACGACTGTAAAATGTCTCACATCGACGGTGATAACAACGCGCCCGCCGCGGCGCCGGCCGCCGCTGGCGGTGCGGCTATCGACGCGGCTAACGTCGGCGCTATCTATGCTGCCACCGTCAAGTTGCCGGACTTCTGGCAGAACAACCCACGGTCGTGGTTCCAACACATCGAAGCCCAGTTCCAGCTGAAGGGAATAACACAGGACGTGACTAAATATTTCCACGTTGTAGCAGCCTTAGATGCCTCGACGACGGCCAGGTGTATGGCGCGGTTGGAGGCTCCTCCAGCTGTCGGCAAGTACGACGCGCTCAAGGGGTTCCTCGTGAACCTTTTTGAACTGTCGGAGCTGGAGAAGGCGGACTGCCTCCTTTCCCTGAACGGCCTGGGCGACGGCAAGCCGTCTGAGTTGATGGAGAGGATGCTGGCTGTGCTGGGCTCGGCGGATCCCTCCTTCCTTTTCGCCCACATCTTCCTGCGGCAGCTTCCAGCGCCCGTGCGCACTGCTCTGGCCAGCTCACCCCTCTTTGCCTCCAAGGACTACCGGGCGGTGGCTGTAGAGGCCGACAGGATTTTCCTCGCCAACAGGCAGCAGATTGTTCATGCGCTGTTGCCTCCCCAGCACACATCGGCCCCGTTTCCGCCGCAGGGGTACGACCCGGACACCGCAGCCGCTGTGACCGCCCGCCGACAGCATGACGACGGGTGTTGTTACTACCACGCCAGGTTCGGGGCCAAAGCCAAGCAGTGTCGCCAGCCTTGCAGTTTTGGGGCCCCGGGAAAAGCCCGGGCCAGCGCTCATTAACAGCTGTGAGCGCTGGTCGGGACTGCAGGCTGTTGTTCGTCACTGACACCTTGTCCGGCCGGCGGCTGCTGGTCGATTCTGGGGCTCAGCGCAGCATCCTGCCGGCGACGCCTGTGGACACTATGGCTGGCGGCCATGGCCCCCCGATGGACGCCGCCAACGGCACACCCATTCGTACCTACGGCACGAGGTATGTGGATGTGTGTTTCGGCGGCCGGCGTTTTGGTTGGGATTTCGTCATGGCTGCCGTGTCTACGCCACTCCTGGGGGCGGATTTCCTCTGCGCATACAGGCTGCTGGTGGATGTTACCAACTGCCGCCTGATCGACGCCCTCTCCTTTGCTTCGTTCCCCTGCACGCTGGGGGGGGTGGGGGGGCTTTGTCTTGCAAACACGTTTGCCACCGGGGACCTGTATCAACGCCTGCTGGCTGAGTTTCCTGACATCACCACGCCAACGTTTTCATCGGCTGTGGCTAAGCATGGTGTGGAGCACTACATAACCACGGTTGCCCCCCCGGTCTATGCACGGGCCCGCCGCCTGGACTCTGCCAAGCTTGCGATCGCCAGGGAGGAGTTCGCCACCATGGAGCGCCTCGGCATCGTACGCCGTTCCAAAAGTCCGTGGGCCTCCCCCCTGCACATGGTGACCAAGGCTGATGGCGGTTGGCGTCCGTGTGGTGATTTCCGTCGCTTGAATAACGCCACCACTCCCGACCGGTACCCGGTACCGCATATTCAGGATTTCACCGCCCACCTGGCTGGCGCCGCCGTCTTTTCAAAGGTGGACCTGGTACGCGGTTACCATCAGGTGCCCGTCCGCCCGCAGGATGTCCCCAAGACGGCGGTCATCACGCCCTTTGGACTTTTTGAATTCCTGAGGATGCCTTTCGGCCTCAAGGGTGCAGCGCAGACGTTCCAGCGCCTCATGGATTCTGTGCTGCGGGACATGCCGTTCCTGTTCGTCTATCTGGATGACATCCTCGTTGCCAGTGCGTCCGCGGACGACCACCTGACGCATCTACGGCAGCTGTTCGGTCGGCTCAGTGAGCATGGTCTCATTGTCAACCCGGCCAAGTGCGAGTTTGGCCGGTCATCCATCACCTTCCTCGGCCACCACGTCACTCCGCAGGGGGCGGTTCCCCTCCCGGCCAAGGTGGACACCATCGCCAGTTTCCCACGTTCGCGCACGGTGAAGTCCCTGCAGGAGTTCCTGGGCATGGTGAACTTCTATAACCGTTTCCTTCCCCATGCGGCCCAGCTCATGCGACCCTTGTACAACGCCTTACGGGGCAGGAAGCCTGCAGACGTGTTGGATTGGTCCACGGAAATGACGACTGCCTTCGATGCTGCCAAAACCGCGTTGGCCAACGCTGCTCTGCTGGCGCACCCGTCTCCGACCGCCCCTGTTGCTCTTACTACGGACGCCTCGGATTACGCCGTGGGGGCTGTGTGTGAGCAGTGGGTGGGCGGAGCCTGGCAACCACTGGCCTTTTTCAGCAGGAAGCTCCGCGACAACGAGAGGAAATACAGCGCTTTTGACAGGGAACTCCTGGCTCTTTTCCTCGCCACCCGTCATTTCCGCTTCCTGTTGGAGGGCCGTCGGTTCACGGCTTTTGTGGACCACAAGCCGCTGACGTTCGCCATGGCCAAGTCTTCGGAGCCATGGTCTGGTCGACAGCAGCGTCAGCTCTCCGCCATCTCGGAGTACACCACTGACGTTCAGCATGTGGCCGGCAAAGACAATTTTGTGGCCGACTGCCTCTCTCGGGTGGTTATTGGTTCCGTCCACTTGGGCCTCGACTACGCAGCTATGGCTGGGGATCAGGCTATTGACTCTGAGGTGCAGGCCTACAGAACAGCCCCCACGGCACTCCTCATGGAGGATGTGGTGTTTGGCACGGCCAACACTGCGCTCCTCTGCGACGTCTCTACTGGCCAACCGCACCCCATGGTGCCTGCCGGCTGGAGGCGTAAGGTTTTCGACACGATCCACAGCCTTTCCCATCCAGGGGTGAAGGCCTCTGCCAAGCTTGTGGGGGCCAAGTTCGTCTGGCCGGGCCTGCGGAAGGACGTCAGGGCCTGGGCTGCTGTCTGTGTGGCGTGCCAGCGTGCGAAGGTGACTCGGCATACCAAAGCCCCCTTGGCACTCTTCAAAGTGCCGGAGAGGCGTTTCGACCACGTGAACGTGGACCTGGTGGGCCCGCTTTCACCCTCCCGTGGTTACACCTACCTCCTCACCATGGTGGACCGGACCACCAGGTGGCCAGAGGTGGTTCCCCTGTCCTCCACTACAGCAGCTGAGGTGGCCCGGGCGTTCGTTATGGCTTGGGTGGCCCGTTTCGGCACACCGTCAGACATTTCCTCAGACCGGGGGCCGCAGTTCACGTCGGAGCTTTGGACTGCGGTCGCCGGTGTCCTGGGAGTGAAGGTCCACCGCACCACGGCCTATAACCCACAGAGCAACGGGCTTTGCGAGCGGTTTCATCGGGACATGAAGGCCGCGCTCAGGGCCAGCCTTACGGGCGGCGACTGGGCTGACCGCCTCCCGTGGGTTATGCTGGGCCTTCGCTCCGCCCCCAAGGAGGATCTTCAGGCCTCGTCGGCAGAGCTGGTGTACGGCCAGCCCCTGCGCGTCCCTGGGGAGTTTCTTCCGGACGCCACGGCCCCGTGGTCGGCTGCCTCCCATCGTGCTGCGTCCCGGGACATTGCGGACGCTTTCATTCCCGTTCCGACGTCTCGCCATGGCCTCCCCCGGTCCTACGTTCCCAGGGATTTACCGTCGGCCAAGTACGTCTTCGTCCGCCATGATGGCCACCGTACCCCGCTGCGGCCCCCCTACGATGGGCCCTTCCGCGTCTTGGAGGGTGGGCCTAAGAACTTTGTGGTGGATATGGGGGGCAGGCCTGAGCGGGTGGCTATAGACCGGCTCAAGCCTGCTCATGTGGATGTTGGCGGGCCGCTCCAGCTGGCTCAGCCTCCGCGACGGGGGCGCCCGCGTGCGGCAGCCTCGACCCCTGATCCTGCGGCGGCCTCGACCCCTGCTCCTGCCTCTTGCCCTTCTCCTGTTAGGCGCAGCCGTTCTGGCCGCCTGGTCCGCCCGCCTAGGCGTTGATTTTTCTAGGGACTGTTTCGTACTAGTGTATTCTGTTTGGCGCTAGTGGGTGTCTGATGTTCTCTGTGTGTTGCCTGTTCGCTCTGGACCTGTTGGTTTGGGTGAATTCTGGGGGGGCCTGTGTGGTGACCCACAATTGCTGTGTGAGACATTCACCAAGGGACTGTACCTTTAAGGTAAACAGTTCCGGTTTACGGCAGTTCGGGTTTACGGGAGTTACGATTGAAACTCATGTGCGAAAATACTCGTTTGTTTTGATGTGGAGAGTAAAGCTGACTCGACCCATATCCGTCTCTTGTCTCATCATTTACACGACTCCACAGTAGATTATTTAACAATAACCTGTCGTCTGGTGGGGCAAGAGCCTGGAAGACGTTCAAATCAAGCTGTAAAAAAAAAGTAAAATAAAAACCTGCAATTGTACATAAAATGATTTTATGTCATCAAAAGTGATGTCACAATCATATTTATCTCATTGGAGCCCTCCGGCCACTAAACCCTCAACCATTTACCAGCTGACCTCACTTAAGATGATTTGTGTATTATTTTGTATATTTTCCTAAAAGAAACTGATCCTGACATGGTGCCCGTCTCACGTCTACCCATCAAACAGCTGGAGAAAACAATGAGAGCTGAGCCTGTTTTTCCAACCATCTTCATTATAACAAGAGAAAGTGATATGGCTAAATAGGGGGGGGATGAACTCCTTGGCAGGCCGCCACAGCAAAAACAGTGAGGATATCTGACACCTTCGTCCACCTTCTGCCCTTCTCATTCTTTCTCAATCATCCGCCATTCTGGGCTCATACCCTTCACTTTTTTACTGGATTACTAGCAGGTTTAGCAGATTGACGTGAAAACGTTTCCTGAATTTACTCAGCAGCCTCTTCTCTGAGAGACGGCTGGCCATTGATTCAGCAGTACTCTACTCGAGGAGGATCTCTGCGGTTCATGTTTCACCAGCAGCTTGTTTGTGGTTCAGGGCGTCACAGTAAAGACAGAGAGACGGAGGGAGGGAGGGAGGGATGGAAAAAGCCGGTGTGGGGGAGGAGTGGAGTTAGACATTAAAAGGCAGCTGCACGTGTTGCCCACACGCATGACCCGGCCAAGGTCCAGCACACGCACAGCTGAGGGAAGGGCTGCACTTTCAAATGGACACATTTGCAAACATTTGAATTATTCAAATATTTTTAAACAACAGAGTGCAGTTCGCTCAGCTCTTTAAAAGTTCACAGCGGCTCTGAGAGGTTGAGCTCATTAAAACACTAGAAAACCATTTTAGCACACAGACGGAGAGTCCCGCCCGTTATGGTGGACCCCTATAGGATCTTATTTTGGAAAACATATCTATGGTAATCAACGAGGGAAAGACAAATAGGTTTTTTTATGCCATTTGAATTGTAAAGTCATTAATTGTATTGTTTAAATATATTAAAGCACACTAAAAATCAGTATTACCTTTTAATTGTAGAACACAACTTATCCCAGGTTGCTTAACACCCAAAATCATGTTACATAAAGTATATCATTTAGCATGTTAGCATACCATAATAGAGCATGACTACCATAGTTTATCTGTTGAAATGCTAATGCGATGTACAAGTAAAATGAACCAAACTTCAAGCCAATCCAGTATGGCTATGTTCGTGTGGGCTCAGATCAGGAATGATAAGGATGGAGCCATGATAAAACTCAAATAAATAAATAAATGTGCCACGCTGATAATAATTCTTCACGTAATTTATTCAATAAAACTCAAATCATCCATGTTAGTGCTATTTCATACATCAATTATCATAATGTAGGATGGTTAAAAAATAAAATAGGAGTAGAGTGGACATTCCTTTTTAAATCAATGTAGCAGGATGGTCAGAGTGGCGGCCATTTATACGTTTAGGTTACCGTTACCATTGAAACCATTGTAGCACGTCACTTCTGTATAAACTTACAGCAAGTCGCAGTTTACTGAGGCTGGATTTTGCAGTTACAGTTATCAGTGGAATAGTAACTTTACAAAGTTAAATTGAACAACTTAATACTTCATCCAAGCGTAACACCGTAGGAAAGAGCATTACTATCATCAGATGCGTGACAACTTTGTTCGGCTCATTTTCTGTAACACTATGAAACATGAAGGAGTGGAATCAGGAATTAGCAAGGAATTAGTCAAATGGCTAGCAAACTAACTAGCCGACAGCTGGATAGTTAGCCAGCTTGCTAATTCTGCCATTCTTTTATGCTACACTTGTTACAGAAAACTCACTCCACGCTGCCCAGGACAAGCTAGCTAGCTAACAAGCCAGATATCCGTCTCCGGAAACAGTAAACAGTAAAATGTCCGTTCTGCTCCTATTCCATTTCCATGGTTGACATTTTTCAGCATTAACAGACACAGATTCTATAATCATCCTCCAGTAATTCATCGTTTAAATGTGAAAATATTGTGTTAGTATCGTTTCTCAGTCAGTCGGCTGGCTAAGATACAGCAGTGTGTAAGTAACATTCACATACTGAAGATTCAAGTCTGGTTTCTAGAAGTTTGAGGGCATGAGATTCATCTCGACGATGGTTCGCGTGCTCTACTGAGGTAGAAACATCGCTTCAACATCGGATGCATACCTGATGAACCGTTCATTAGAAAGCACGAGCTGAACCTGAACCGTGCTGAAATAATACAGTACTGCAGGGTTGACCCTTTTAAAGGAACATTTTGAGGAGCTTTCAAGAAGCTTTAAAGTGCACCATCAGAGCATGATCATCACACCCAGCCGACAACACGGCCCTCAGGTATTCATTCCAGTGTCGTACATAATAAACTACATAGCTTTCATCACCAAACATTTGCTTTTGTGCAAGAGAACGCAATCGGAACACAAGTAAATGTGAAGATACGAGCAGAACGAATACAGTGGTTATCGTAACTTTTCTGGAGTCAGACGACATGAGTTCAACGTTTAAATATGAGCCTCTGAGAAAGACTGCCCGCCAGGACAAAATCACTGAGGACATGACAGGACAACATTAAAAATCTGATCGTCCATTTCCAGTATGCAAATTAACTCAGAACGAAGGAATTACTTTTAAAAATTCTCTATTGATATATTTGCTCTTCCCTCCTCAGGTTGGGCACACAGCATCATCTCGTTTGTGGACATTTAAGCGGGTGGGGTCTTGAAACAACACCGATTTTTGCTGAAAACATAAAAGGGCCGTTTGCTAGAATAGAATTGAACTCTAACTAAATGTATGCGTTAAGACAATATAGCTATTTTCTTTGCGACTGGGACATTAAAAAAGGCCTGAAACTAAGACTACTTTTGATTCGAGTGTTAGCATCACGGATAATGGATCCGTTAACTGTTTCTCTAGATGCGAGTGAGTCGTTTCTCACCTCTACATGAAACATGACAAACACGGACACAGACAGCTGGCACAGTCACACAGAAAAAAAAGAATAGAGAGGTTAAGTCCCGCCCCTTCCAACGGACCTCGATATCAGAAGAGATGTGTATGGTCCTCAACGGTGGGAGATGGACATTTTTTTTTACCCCATAATTTTTCTAAAATAAGGTCCCGTGAGGGAACACAGGAATTAGCGTGTTTTTGCCTCTATATTTCTTAATAAACTGGATTCAAAACAACTGAACCCTAACATGGCTGAGTCCGAAGATTCAAGCATTAAAAGCACCCTAAACCATGTCGGGTGGCAGAATTCTATCAAAAACAAGAGAGATATCAAAGCAGAGTATTTCAATAAGGGGCGATACAGCCCAGAAATACCTGCTAGTAAGGCTAAACACAACGAGGTTGAACAGAGTTTCTCTGGTAATGTTGGCATTTAAT